>OZ023186.1:8182123-9382123 GCA_963995505.1 Hypericum androsaemum | reverse complement strand
GGGGTTGATGATTTTTTTTATTGAGATTATATAGGAAAATGGTGGAACCCTAATGAGTATGTTTGGGTAAAAACTCGAAAATACCCTCAACAGATTCTGGCCGTCAGATCTATAAAAAAAATTGATCAAATCTAAGGGTCCATATTAAGTCCATACCATGGGGATGGCTTTTATGTAGTCCCCCCTGAATCCAAATCCCCTGAAGAGACCGTCTTAAGCTCGAATTTTTTAGGACAGTAATTATTTGTTAAAAAAGTATATAATTTTTTAAAAATTTTATCCTGCTCAAATTTAATTATCTGGATATCAACAAATAAAATCCGATCCTCATTTGGCCAAAATCCCCCCACCTTTCTAGCAATCTAACACGTGGTCTTCACTTAAATCTTTTGAAGTGGACCTTTTTTTTTTGAAGTGGACCTGCTTCCCCTATATATACCATCCCCGCCCCTCTTTATACCCTCAACTACACCTTAAGACACAAGTCTCTCTCTCTCTCTCCCACTTGCAAAAAGAAAACATCAGTCAAAACAGGTCATATATTCCCTTTCAGGAGAGCTTCTAAGCAAACCACTAAACTAGAGATACCCTTTTGTACTTCAAGGAAATTGTAGTGAGAGGCTACTGAAAATGGCAGCACCACCACCTCCACAGCCAATGAGAGTAGCTAAGAGTAGCAGTCCTAGTATCTGTTGGAGCGGAAAATTATCAACGAATTTTGCGCCGAACAATAGTACCAACTACATGGGCTCTTGGGCCAATAGAAGGCCCAATGCTAGTTGCTCCCTCCAATCTCCTCCAATCCTCCATTTCCCTAAACAATCCAACAAAAACAACACAAGAATTAGTACTAGTAGTATTACTATCTCCACACCAAGTTCTACTATTACCAATCCCAAGTCTTTTACCATTTCCGCCCCTAAGTGGAACCCTTTACAAAGAGCAGCTTCCGTGGCCTTAGACGCGTTGGAGGCAGCTCTGGTCGGCCACGAACGACAGCGCCCGCTCCCGAAGACGGCCGACCCAACGGTGCAGATATCCGGAAACTTCTCCCCCGTCCCCGAACGACCGGTCGTCCGCGGCCTCCCGGTTGAGGGCGAAATTCCGAAATGTATTCGGGGCGTCTACGTCCGGAACGGCGCGAACCCGCTCCACGCGCCCGTCGCCGGCCACCACTTGTTTGACGGTGACGGAATGGTCCACTCCGTCCGGTTCGACGGCGACGGTTCTGCTAGCTACGCCTGCCGGTTCACCGAGACGAACCGGCTCGTCCAGGAGAGGGATCTCGGCCGGCCGGTTTTCCCCAAGGCCGTCGGCGAGCTCCACGGCCACTCCGGGATCGCGAGGCTACTCCTCTTCTACGCGCGCGGGCTGTTCGGGATTGTGGACCCCACACAAGGCTCCGGCGTCGCCAACGCCGGCCTCGTCTACTTCAACGGAAAACTGCTCGCGATGTCGGAGGACGACATGCCGTACCACGTCCGAATGCTCCCCTCCGGCGACCTGGAGACGGTCGGTCGTTTCGACTTCGACTGCCAGCTGGAATCCACAATGATCGCCCACCCGAAGGTTGACCCCGTCTCGGGCGAGCTCTTTGGCCTAAGCTACGACGTCGTCAAGAAACCCTACCTCAAGTACTTCAGGTTCTCCCCGGAGGGAGCCAAATCCGAGGACGTGGAGATCGATCTCAAGGAGCCTACGATGATCCACGACTTCGCGATCACCGAGCGGTTCGTGGTGATCCCGGACCAGCAGGTGGTGTTCAAGCTCGGGGAGATGCTCCGGGGCGGGTCCCCCGTCGTGTACGACAAGGACAAGACCTCGCGGTTCGGGGTGCTCTCGAAGGGTGCGAGTGACGCGTCGGAGGTCGTGTGGATCGAGGCGCCGGAGTGCTTCTGCTTCCACCTCTGGAACGCGTGGGAGGAGCCTGAGACGGACGAGGTGGTGGTGATCGGATCGTGCATGACCCCGCCGGACTCGATATTCAACGAGTGCGACGAGAGTCTCAGGAGCGTGCTCTCAGAGATAAGGTTGAACCTGAGGACGGGTAAATCCGTCCGCCGTGCTATTGAAAATAGCGCGGCAGATCAGGTCAACTTTGAGGCAGGGATGGTCAACAGGAACATGCTAGGTAGACGGACTCAATTCGCCTACCTAGCACTAGCCGAGCCCTGGCCCAAGGTCTCCGGTTTCGCCAAAGTTGACCTGTCCACTGGCGAAACCCAAAAGTACATTTACGGCGACCAAAAGTTTGGAGGCGAGCCGTTGTTCCTCCCCCGAGACGGGGCCTCGGGGGTGGAGGACGATGGCTACATATTGGTATTCGTGCACGACGAGAAGGAATGGGAATCCGAGCTCCAAATTGTGAATGCAATGGATATGAAATTGGAGGCCAAAATTAAGCTTCCATCTCGGGTTCCCTACGGCTTTCACGGCACTTTTGTTACTGCCAAGGACTTGGAGAAGCAAGCTTGATCAAAAATTGGAGTGGCTGGTTAGTAGTGGGATTTGCCTTAATCCTTGCTTAGTTGATTAATTTTCCTTAATTGTTAGTGTTTGTTTAGGAGGAGGAGGATTACCAGAGGGATGGCTGGAGATAGATAAAAGGGTCCCCGGAATCTTTTTCTCCTCTATAATAGGGTGTTAGTTATAGGTAAAGGGAGCATATAATATAGTAATAAGCCTTTTCAGGTTTATGTTTACGTATTTTTCTTTTTGAGTGACCAGCTCGTAGCTTTTGGGACTGAAGCTCAGCTGGTTAGTGCTTGTACTTGAGCTATTTTATGTGTGATGTACATTGCTTGGTATATAAATACACAACCTTACTATATATTGTTGTGCATATTGATGTTCTCGGTATTTTTTTACAATAATTTCTTTTCTGTTCATAAAATACGAACTTGTAATTTTTTTTTAGAATTCAAGTATCTTGTTTATTTTTACCTTTCAAAAAAAAAGTATCTTGTTCATTTTTGTGGAAAAAGTTGGCAGGTTCCGGTTACTTCCCAAGTCAAAAATAATTCTTGACTTGACATAAAACACCAATAATTCTTGAGTCCTAATTATGATTTTTGTAGCATATTGCCTTTTGTGTTCTTGTATCATATGGTAAAGGATCCAATCAACTTTATTGCTATTTCAAAGACAACTTTAGTTTATGATCAGCGGCTGATCCCAATAGGGACCAAAAGCAGCTAAACGTCGCCATAACCTCATAATTTCTGAAAGAATCGTGCACGCACGTTCTACTATTGCTTATAAACGAGTTGGTCAAAAAATATGAGCCTTAAAAATGCCGAAAGCGTCAACAAATACAATAAAAAAGAGATCAAAAAAAATAATGCAAATTTTCTATAGTTTGAAATTTTAATTTTAAGTAGTAAAAAATGTTTTATTTAAAAAATTATTGAATTAAAATACTGTTAATAGAAAATAAATTACCAAGAGAATCATCACTTTTTATAGCCATGTTTTTAAAAATGGGCCTGGAGGCAATCCATAATTTATTTGCTTCTCGGGCAAGACGGTCTCATCGATTGGACCCACGGTCATACCAAAAGTTTTTTGTAAAAAATTTTCTATTAAAAATTATATTTTGTGTTAAAGTGTCAAATAACTAGTTTTACAAATAACAAATCCTAGTATTATCAATTTTGCTATAAAAAAACAAAAAATCACTAAAAAGAGATTTTTGGACAGTTTTATATTGTGAACTAGTTGACCACTACTCAAACCACCATCCGAGTTTTTTAATAAAAAGATTATGTGTTAGTGCTTGATCACGATGCAACTAGTCGAATCACAATTTTTACAACATTATTGTATATGATTTTACAATATTTGACTCAAATTTCAATAGTTGCTTATATACATATTATTTTGAGAGGATATATGCATATATTAGAGTCAAAAGAAAGTATATTTTCTCTTCACCGCCTGATGGCACATAATTGGTCTTATTTGCGACAACTCTACGATTGGAATACCGTCGAAACAAGCAGTAGGCGAGTGGAAAACAACAAATGGAAACGTTGCGTCAAAGCCAGTTTTATTTGATGCAGCAGCGGCTGAGGTGAATGCATGGGATAGTGCATCTAAATGCCACCAAGCTTTGTGGGATTTTTGTGATGGTTGCTTTTTTTAATATTGTTTTCACTCGATTGCCAACGTTGAATTGGTAGAGAGTGGCAACTTCTCATTGGTGGTTTGATTGCCTTTAGGCTTATAGGCAAGCCAATGGCAGGAACAAACATCATGGTACCTACAATTTAGGGTTACCGACAAAATCCTATGCCCCTATACGACAACAATGGTGATTCAATGAGAGAGATCAATTCTCCAAAAAAAATGAGAGAGATTATAAATATTTTTTAGGGTTGATGGTGACTAATTATAAATATTTTTTAGAAAAAAATATACTTTAGTACTATGTGGCATCACCAATTCTCACTTGGGTATCATGTGATTTAAAACTCATACAATAAGATCAACTTATTTCAATTTTTATCACTTAGTAGACCCGAGATTCGGTCCGAGGTTTTTTTGGGCAAATGGCATCATTTTGACGCCTACACGATGTGTCATGCGGTAGTGAATGAGTTTACTCGATGCTGACATGCGGTGGATAAATTACCAAAAATTTTTATAATTTTTTTAAAAATCTTATATACTACTAAAAAACTCAACCTTAACATCCAAAAAATACTCTCTCTCACTCACAAAGAAATGTCGAGCTCCACAAGCCATAACATCTGGGTTCTCCATTCTCTCCAAGCGCCCAAGCTCCCGAGCTCCCATCCTTCTTTAGATAGTCTCAAAACGATGTCGTTTGCCGAGAAAACACCGGACCAGACCTCGGATCTGCTAAATGATAAAAAACTTGAAATAAAGTGGCCTCGTTCTACAAGTTTTAAAACATATGATATCCAAGTGAGAATTGGTGATACCACAAGGTACTAAAATGTACTTTTTCCATTTTTTATTAACCAACAAGCAATAGCTTAATTAAGTCTTGAGTTCGAGTCCTTTGTAACACAACACTGTTAAATATTTGTTGGAATAGCTTTGCCATTTTTCAATGATCCTATTTAACTCTAACCTGTATTGGTTGGCCTAGTGACCTATATGTCAAGTAGTATAAAAAAGGTTAAATGCAGTTAGAGACCATGTATTACTGGAAATAGATCAATAAGGCATTTACTTATATAAATACCCTTCAAAGTTATTCAATACACTAAATTTTGAAAAATCTATTATACCTTTTTAAAAATCATAAATTTAATCTTTCTTCTCCCTCCCCTCTCCAATTATACCCCTTTGGAGTCGAGACTTTCAGAATCGGAAGAGAGGCCCAGGGTATCTAGTCCATTTGGAACTGATTTGTTTTCGGAAGAAGGAAGAAAAATGATCAATTTTTTGTCTTTTCAATTTCGTGATCTTATTCATTTAGAGGGACAAAATGGAGTTTTAACATGATAAATTTAGTGTTCTGAATAACTCAAAAGCTTTTTTGGGTATTTTTGAAAGTGGGGAGCTTAAATATCTATTTGTAATAATACAAATTACTTCAATGACTTTAAACCTAAAAAACTATTTTTATTTCAACCATCAATCTTCAGTTAATTCCCATTATAACCAACATATATTTTTTTACTATTTATATCAACTTTCGAAACTCGTTTTAGATAAAGAGGGGGTGAAGGGTCAACCTGTCACTATTCTGTTCATGATAGCTAGATTTAGTCAACTGAACAACTAGACATTCCATCATGCAATATGTAATGATTTTGCCTCCAAATAGAAATTTGTCAACTTTAATAAACAGTGTTGACTATTCGAATAGATTTTTTTTTTGCTATGTGGAATATCTATTTATCAAAAAATTGTTTATTCAAAAGGCCAAAAGTAGGTTCTCTATGTACAAGAAAAAAACTCATTATGTAGAGAGTATAAAATCCACGTGAAAGGAATATTCTTTGTTCTCAATAATGTAGATTGCTATTGGTCCACGATGCTCAATTATTGGAAGTCGACTAGTTCTGCCACGAAGACATGTGGTATGGTGGTAGGAGGCTCAAATAAAGCTACAATTTTCTTTGTACGTCAAAACTCATCCTGATATATATTTTCTCTCTCCTCTACCACCTTATTATTATTGAATGTCTATTGTTTAGAGTCGTGTCCTTTCTCTCTCTGGTAGCCATGATAACCAATTTCACCACATTCAACGACGACGTGTTTAAAAACACAATCTATCTTGCACTTTGTTGTGTCTAGCTTATTTTCCCTTGTCCAATGCCATGTGTACTTTACTTTTACGTATTATAATCCAACTAATGAAAGACTTTTAAAGTCATATATATCCTCAAAAAAATTATTTAGAGTTAGTATTGTCGAAATATATTTATTGAATTTCTATTCGTAAGATATAAATGCAAGATTTTCTTAATAAAGTTTAAATTTTTTACCACTTGAACTAACTCTCTTAGTTTTTTATCATCTTATTAAACTTTTTTTTTTGAGAAAATCATCTTATGAACTAATCGAGTAGACATACACATTTGGCACTAATTAGATTTCTCAACTAGCAATTAGAATAAACCATAAAATTTTCATTTAGATGATTACTTGGACTAATTTCCATCGATAGTGCTATCCTGGCAATGGCCATGACTCATCTGCAATAATAGAAAGATAACGTGAGATGGGCATTGGACCTTTTTTTGGCACTTGGAGTGAGGATGAGATCAGACACTTAAGTCCAAGGTCAGACCTTGTCAACTAAAGGCATTTTTGTCTCTGTTTTTGTCTACAACTTGCTTAGTGTGGTCTATCTTTGTTGTAGCCGATCCTGAAGTCAATGGAGCAGATGGCATCAGTTAGTTATACATTGATCCATGTAATTTTTTCTGAAATGTGAATTGTTAAGCCAAGTAATTACACCTTGTTAGAATTTGGACCTCGACTTCTATCAAATCATTTTACATCTCGTACCGCCGGTCAAATGCCCTTTGGTCATTGATCCATGTTATTATAGAACTATTTTTTCAGAATCAACTTATTGCGCTAACTAATGCAGGTTCGAGCCAATTAGGACTTTTGAAATGTAGCAAAGTTCTTCCAAAAAATATTTTAACACTATTAAGTACTCAATAGCTCAAACTCGAGAGATTTTGATACACCTTGACAGGGTTTGAACCTAGACCTCCATCAAATCATTCTACGGCTTGTACCGCTAGGCCAAATACTCTTTGGTTATTGATCGATGTTATTATAGAACTATTTTTTTAGAATCAACCTATTGTGCTAACTAATGCAGGTTTGAACCTATTAGGACATTTGAAAGATAATAAAGTTCTACCAAAAAGTATTTAACACTATTACGCACTAAATAGCTCGAACTCAAAAGATTTTGATTAAACTAAAATATTATCATCACCAATTAATCAAAAATACTTTTTTGGTCGGGCAAGTGCCTTTATAGAACTATTGTTATGAACTCTTAGGTGTACCTATAACTTGGCGTTATGAGCCTAAGATCCGAATAGCTTCAACATGTATTGAGACGGTTCATAATGGGGTAAAAAATATCCATGATCACTGAACTTTAACAATTTTTTATATATGGTCACTAAACTATTTTTTTATCCTTTATGATCACTAATCTATACTAAATTACTCAGGTATGGTCACTCCGGCCACTTTTTCGCCAAAAATCTTCCCAGAAACAAGAAAAATTGGTCCCGGAGATCTTTTTCGACAAAATCCAGTCATCTAATTAACGTTCCAACCCCAACCTAATAATCCCGGGACCAAAATGGAAGGCCAAGTTTAATTATCTCCTAAAAATGGAAGGCCAAGTTTAAGACCTTAGCTTGCAATATTGCCAAAGAACGTTGGCCCAAAATGAGAGTAGCTGCCTTGGAAGGCGAAATAAGAACCTTACACATGAAACCACCCTCTTAACAAAATTTGGATACTCATTCGACTCGATTGGAAGAGTTGCACAATAAATATCGTAAGAGTACAAAATCTGTAATCACATTGCAAGATTTGTAGTAATTCGGGATTGTCCACCCTCTTGTCCGCGTGACTTCGTTTCCCGACGAGTCTGCTGCAAAAGTCCTGCAACGAAATAGCTGGCCGCCAAACATGTTTATTGGAGCTCAAAAGAACCAACTTACCAAAAAATGAGCTTCAATCCTCCTCCATCGGAATGTCTGGAATGTCAAACCTGTCTTCTTCGATAGTTTTGTTGATTATAGAGACTGGAGATGGTAATGAAAGTCAAGGAGTTCTATGCACTTGATCGGAACAATTCTAGCAACACATCAAGATAAATTGAAAAAGCAACAGCAATGCAAATGACAGGCGAAAGGCGGATAACAAAAATTGCAGACAAGGATAGTAATGCACACTGGGCCAAGCAAGAAAACACTTTAGCGAAAGCACGAAGAATAGTCACCAAGTGTTAAGTAATAAAAGGATATTGATTGACATAGGATCATCCTTCTCGCCGCGATTGCGACTATTATCCAGCTCTCTCATAATTTCAGGTGTCACCTGGAATCCAAAGGTGGATAAAAATATAAGATAACAGTAGGCGTGGAGTGTGTGGGAGGAAGACCAAGAAGACCTTAAAAGAGAAATTCCACAAAAATATCATTGTAATATTTTTACTTATCAAAAGGAACTGTCTTACTAATTTATGCTTCTGCTTTTTAATCAGCGTCCTAAGGCTATCCTTTTCTTCCTTCAGCAATTCATTCTTATACCTGCACACATTTTGCACCGCAATTGTAAGTTAGAAGGTCAGAAGGAAACCAAAAAACCATGTCATTTCGACCAAAACTTGACAGAAAGACCTAAAACATGCACTCGTCTCTAAAACACGCAAACATGGCAGGGGTGTGCATAAAAGACCGCAAAAAGAGTGAATTGCGCTTTTTTTGCGGAATAATAAAAAGCAATTGACAGAATAGGTATGCAATTTGACACCATTGGGAAGTTTTTTAGCGGATAACCAGTACGTGCAAGGTTAATACAGGTGAACTTTCGGAATAGGCTTCACCATTGATGATGCCCCTTTGTTAGTGTAGGTGAACTTTTGGTTGGAACTAACGCAAGACTCGACAAGATGATCAGGTCGAAAGTGACTTTTTATCTCCAAACTAAAGTCATCAAGATGTATCAAGCAATTAAGCCCAATCATCATGAAACCCACTCCCACCGCAAACACAAGACAAATCAGGATCGCATTGGGAGGAACTTAAACTAATACCAGATTAAACAAGGACGGACGGACCATTCATGGTTAAGATTAACTGATTATATAAAAAAAATTAAGCCATCTAGAGATACATGACCAGAATCTAGGAAGCTCAATGAAAAGAGGAACATAATCTCACTGACCTTTGCATGAAGGCAAGGAGTGATTGGTGCCATATCACAGGCATCACTCTCGTATCGTTAAGGAATCTCATAAAATGTGCAACCACAGCATCAACAACACGATAAGGTAATGCATATTTCTTTTCCAAAAGAAGCTTGATGAAGTAACTGCAAACATCCAACATATTGACAGTTCAATCAATTCCAGGTCATCTCCCAACAGATCAGCATTAAAACAAGAAATGATTGCTATGAAAATTAGCAAGGATTCACACAGATAATGTGCATATGCATATACCAACTCCGTAATTGCCTTGAACAGTTTCTACAAACTTGGGCAGTAAAAAAGTTGCACTTAAGAACGAACGTTTGTGATATTTCAACAGCTATAATTGAAGCTACCAGTCAAAAATGCCCTGCAATCTCTTATGCAACAGAATGACATCATAAATACAGCTTTGATGCATGATTACAAAAAGCTTCAACCATGAATAAGCAGTAATAAAATTACAAAGTTTTACATAAACTTGGGAAAAAAATTCAACAAATGCTGCAATCCAAATGTATAAGAAACACAACTAAGCTTCTTTCAACACTTACATAAGGACCTTAGTTTTACATTAAAAATACTGGTTCATTTCCACTCCAGGCTCCTTAAGAACCAGTAGATTTTTCATATAAGGTTGTTACAGGTACAAGCAGCATGAAATGAAGTTGAACACAAGAATCAAAGCTCCAACTATCAGTTTGAAGATTATGCTTGACTGAGCAAATCTTGGTATAAATATGGAAAATGGAAACAACATCAGATGAAACAAATAATACCTTGTTGTGCCGCAATACTCCATTTCTGCAAGCTTCAACAATGCAACACTGCAAATTCATATAAGTTTTGAGTAAAGACTGCAATTTCACTTTAAAAAAGGGGTCTTTTTTCAGGGGATACAAAATGGATCTTGACATTGATGTTACTGGAGGTTTGGAGGATGCATTCAAGTTTCCGTTTGAAGGTTTGCTAGAAACTTATATCTAGCAAGAAGCAATTCTTCTCAAGGACACAACACCGAGTAGTAATTGCTAAATGCTAACACAAATCAGAAACAATCCACTGAGCATTGGCTCATGCCCAAACATGAACTTTGAAGCAATCATTTGTTATCACATGAAACTAAAGGCTTATTGCATCAGTTATACATGCGCCAAACAGGCTTAACATCTTCCAGTTAACACATTCAGAAAAAAAAACTTCCAGATAACAATATTTAAACAAACCTTGAATGGAGCATTGGAATGGAGACCTTCTGAATGACACTTCCAACAATGACAGCTTCCCTGAGGTTGCAGGTTCCTGACTGCACATCAATGAGTTTTAACATTAAACAAATGTGACACGAAAAATTGAGCCATGTCAGTTTGGAATAAGTGTTTTGAGTGGGAGTAGCAGGGTGAATGGCATATGCCTTTGGTGAAATGCTAAGATTGGCAGGTACAGAGTTTTGCTTTGTTCTTTGAGGTCATTTACAAGGCGGACGTCAGAGGAGCAGAGGGATAAGTGGCTTGGAAGGGAGAATATTGATTCTGATTACGTGAAAAGTATCAGAACCTTTGCAAAGAAATAGCTTGACAATTCATCAGAAATAGTGAGAAGTGAGAACCATTTACAAGGCGTAAGTTGCAGCTGTGACTACTAACTAATGTTGTAACCACCTCAAATACCAGAGAGAACAAATACAGACACCTTCACGATTAATTGGAAACACAGTTAGTTTCATTTTGATGACTATTCATTCCATTCTTACGTCTCCTTCAGAAACCAGAGTAAAGCATGACATCTGCAGTAGATTGGCAAGTAAAAATGAAGTAATAAATTTCATAAATGAATGCTTTAGGCTTGTACATACCTTACATAAAGGAAGCAGTATTCCCTTGTTGAACGCGGCAGGTTTGTATATGGATTTTTTAAGAGCCTGATAGAGAGAAAAGTGCAACCTCTTGTTCTTCCTAATATCATCTCTGATCCGAGGAAGCAAAACCAATCTATAGAAGCGCTCAGCCTTCCTTGAGTTTAAATTGGAAGCAAAGATCCTTGTTGCTTGATACATAGCATTAGGAGACCACTTCTCTGGTTCAGTTAGGTATAGGATATCTTCCCAAAGCTGCATCGAGGGAATGTGCTTAAATGCCTTCGGCATCTTTCCGGCAGTATATTTAGAAAGAAACTCCCCAAGTCTGCAAACAATAACAACAACTAGATTATTTTTCCAGCATCCAATGCTTCGTTCATATAGCCCTCACCAACTGCAGAATTAGATCAAGAAGCATATTTCCTTCAAATAGCAGCAGGAAATATGTTTTAACGCGTAACACACGAGAATTAACAAGCTAGGTGCTAATGTCATAACTTTTCAAAATATCTAAAGTTTTCATATAGACAGTATTTTCATGATTAAGGGATAAATCTACAACATGATGTTCACTGTTTACGATCAACAAATAATCACTGAGAGGGTATCAACATTACCCCTTGTACAATTCTATAAGGGAGTCATCCAATTTTGGTGGCTGTCGAGTTTCTGCAAGCAAGGAACAAAGGTTTAGAAAGAAGCAAGCCAATACATATATCATATGCATAGAATTCAGCAATATACAAACAGAAAAAAACAGGTTTGACCTGAAGAAACATTGGACTCTTGTTGCTTTATCTTCTTAATGATGACATCAGCCAGAGTACGCTGAGGCTCAGCATCCTTCAACAAAAATGCCTCCAGTAATTTCTCATCATCCTCATCAATCTCATCCTGTAAACCCAGTGGTAAATACAGCAAACACATCAATACCCCTCACCCAAGCTAACCAACATCAAATAAATAGAACGAGAGATAACTGAATACATTACCAAACAGTTTCCCTTTTTCAATAAAATTGCCAATGTGTTCGATTTGTTAGATAGGATAGAAAAGTTCCAATATTATCAAATTCTTGCTAGGTTAGGCATTAGACTTCTTCAAGAAGAAGCGAATTACAGCGCAGAAATTCATCGCTATCGGATTCAAAAACCGCAAAACTTTTACGCTGAACAATGTACAATTCGATTGATTTTACTCTTCACATCATACCGAGAAATAACAGCAACAAACCAACAGTCAGCCTGAAACAAGCATATAGCACAGAAAACCGACCTCATAATCGCCACCAAACCGGCTCTGAGTCTCATCAAAACCCGAAAAATCATCGAGGTCCTCCTCCGCATCCCCACCCTCTCCTCCTTTCCCCTTCCCTGCTTCCTCCACCGAAGCAAACGCCTCACGGAAACCACCGCTCGGGTTCCGCTCCTCGTCTTCCTCCTCGTCAATCTCCCTCTGCTGTATCAACGCCTCCTTCAATATCTTCGACGTAATCCCCGTCGATATCATCTACAAACCCGAAAACAGAGACCAAATTATTGAAATTCAATTCAGGAAAAAAAAGGGTACCGACCCACAAAGAGAACCGAAAAGAAGTTCACCTTTTCGGGCTTCTGGTGGTGCTTGGAGCGGTCCTTCTTGGTGGTGGCGGCGGCGGCGCTGGACAAGCCATCGTCGTCGGGTGGAAGGAAGGGCTCTGGGTTTTGGTGCCTGGCTCGCTTCTTACCCATATCGGAGCGATGTTGGTTACGGGAATAGGGGAAGGTGAACGGCGAAACAGAAAGCTTTGGGTGGCGTACCGTTTTTAGGGTTTCCTTTAAGCTAAAACCCTGGCTTTTGGGTGGGGTTGCCGGAGCAAGGAACTCAAAAACCCTAGCAAATCAGTATTTTGTGGTTTTTTGAAATTCCATTATCACGTGTATTTAATTTTGGGTAAATTACTCTCAACTCACTCGAATTTGCTTAAATATACTAAAAGATATCCAATGTTTAGAAAATACACGCTGACGTCCCTTGTGTTTGATTTTATTATACTTTTGGGTCCTTAGCGCACGTTAACAACTATTTTTTTTTCATTTTTGTCAATGAAACGATGAAAATATCCTTAGAAAAAAAATCGATGATGTCACTCCCATCTTCCTCGCCGTCTCCACCGTGAGTCCGAGAGAGAAATTTCAAGAAAAAAATTGCATGTTCCCAAATTTTTGCAAAGATGAGCCCTAATAGCGAAGAGTTGGTAAGATGTCTTGATATCGACTCCACGAACTCCTCCCTTTCAAGCTTTAGAATCTCATCCTCTATTGCCTAACCAATCATACCCAAATCGGTGCCTACCTTGGCCCACCATCGGTGACTGGGAGGGGTCGGCCGTCGCTGGGGTTCGTGAGCGCCTACCTTGGGTGAACGGCGATCGGGTGAATGGTAATGAAGGTGCGGCTCTCCGATGAAGGTACGTGAGAGGTTGGGTGGGGAAAAAATCAACTGAAACGAGCAAACTATGGCGGTTAACAGGACTTGTCAAGAGGGAGGATGAGGAGGCGGTGCCAGTTCCTCGCACTCCTCGTTCTGGTTAACAGAATCAAGTGACAACTATTAACCATAGTTAAATTTTACTCAACTATTAACCATTGTTACTTGAGTTATTATGTTATGTTATTAATTTTATCAGCGGCTTATGTCATATTACTGATTTTATTTATATATCATGTCACATCATTAATTTGATCTGTGTAGTATACCGATGGCCCCGATCTAACACCATTTATTTCATCCTAATTTTAGGATTGAATTTTAATGCTACCGAATTTGTCTCATTTTTTCTCAAATTATTGAAACGACATGCCACACAGAAAATTAATGAAGTAACATGACACGTAGATAAATTAGTGATGTGACATGATATCTTAAATAATTGGAGTTAACATGTGTCGCTTAATAGTCCGGTAAAACTTATGTCACCTAGTTAGAGAATTTAAAACTACAAAGTAGTAATATTTCAAGACACGAAACTAAAATTTAATTTTTTTTTGGAAAACTAAATTTTACTTTTACCAATCGTTTTTATAGGCGATTTTTTTTTTTGCATTTTTTTATTGGCGATTGTTTGATTATTCAGAAAATCAAGTAGTGGTTCGGTAAATTTTACTTCGGGAGAACTTCATTTGGACTACACATGTTTTTATGGATGATCCAGTGTTGTGCTTTTAAGTTTTGAATTTTTCGGTATATCAGCTAAATTCGATTCAATAATAAATCTTTAAAGTTTTAACACTTTTCCATTCTAGTACATTATTACTTTTTATAAAATAAAATTGACTCTATATTTTTTTTGGTAAGTTCTATATTCTGAGTTGAACACTGTCGAATCTATTTTAGGGATGGTTCTACGAATGATGTTTTTTTTATTGGTGATGCTTGAATATAGACCTTAAGTGAATATAAATCACGTGCTACTTGACAAACTTCTATGCTATATTTTGAAACACGTTAAATTAGTGAATTCCAATGTTGATGTTTTAGATCATAAAGCATGAAAGCATTGAACATTTTTTCTAAACATTTAGAAAATAACTGGAGAAAACTACAATCACATACTAAACAATTAGCGGAAAAAATATTTTGTCGATTACATCTCTTCCTCCGAAGAACATCATTTATTTCTTTATTACAACATTAAATTTGCACAAACGTTGATATAATAAAATTATTTAAGCCTCGTTTGCTTTCCTACAATTTCTTCTGACTTCTCCATCCGATCCACTGAGAACTCCAATATTGCCCATCTTGATCATAGCCTTGCCAAAGCGATCAAAGAATATAGAAGAGTCCTTGCTATATTGAATCACCATAGAATCGGTAGATCTATTCCCGTAAAGTTCTTGGTCGGTGATCAAGACGCCCTTATATTCCACCAAGTTCTTATAGAATGTATTATCAAAAGTATTTGGAGTTTCGTCAATGGGATACAAGTCATTAACTGCTGGGCTGTCCCATGAACCAGGGCATCTCTCCTTCAAAGATTTCAGGAGCTCTGGATCGATTGTTCGGTTGAACAAGAAGCGGAAGTATATAGCACTGCACCTTGCTTGCCCAATTGTATGAGCTCCTATACCCACATATAATTTCAATAGAGTGATAATGTCAGGCTAGAATCCGAGAGTATAATAAAATCAAATTACGGGGACGGTTACATGCATTTCGAAAATATAGAGACCGCATTGTCTATTTAGCCATACCTCAAGAACCTAAAGGACTAAAATGAACTTATTTGTATGTTATAAATCTACAGAAAGAACTAAAATTTACCTGTAAGAACTACCAAATCTTCGGTGTTTAGTCCTTTTCTTTGGAAACTGGAGATTTGCTCGGTGAGGTTGCCAAATGTTGAAGGAAGATTACGATTTGCATCGTTAATGCTTGTATTAGTAGAGTCTTTACGACCTAGAAAAACGGTCCAAGTGCTACCACCAAGCTGATTTTTTACAAGAAAGATATATGTAGTCAAAAACAACTTATTAATATAGTTGAATTAAAATAAATTTGAAGAGTTAATATTTTATAGGGAAAAGTCCACTTTAGTACCCTGTGGTATCGCAAAAAATCAAGAAGTGGGGAGGAGGAGACGCGGGGAGGAGGAGGAGGAGGAGGACGCGGGGAGGAGGAGGAGGAGGAGGCGGGGAGGAGGACGCGGGGAGGAGGAGGAGGACGCGGGGGGGAGGAGGAGGGATGCGGAGAGGAGGACGCGGAGGACGCGGAGGAGGACGCGGAGGAGGAGGTGGAGGAGGAGGGGAGGAGGAGGAGGGAAGGAGATGGATGTCCACGTGGCGCCACGTCATCAAAATTTGATGACGTGGCTGGCCACGTAGTTCGGGCAGGGGTCGGGTAGGTTCGGGCAGGTCCGGGCAGCTGCCCGGGCCTCTAATTGATGTTAATTGGAATAAATATGACTCAATTGATATGTTTTAAACTACAAGGTACTGACTTAATTTTTCGCGATACCACAGGGTACTAAAGTGGACTTTTTCCAATTTTATATCAATAGAGGTTAACTCCCCTTAATCCTTATTTGAAATAATTGTTTGTATAGATGGTGAAATTTGCACGTGGAACTTAAAGTGAAAAGACATAATCTAGCATTTACTTTATGTTGGATAACAGAGCAGATATTAGATTATTGCAATGAGTTTTGTGAATACTAATATATAGTTGATTAAATTTATTTTCTTGTTTCAGTTTAAGTTAATTTCTCTAACATTATGGATGCATATTTATGTTGCCATCTGTTATGGCATGCATGAGTTTATAAAGAAAGTTAGTGATGATTAAATTATAAATTTAAAATGTTAATTGATTTGAAAGAAAAAAACTTAACAACTTACAATAACAACAGAATCTCGTGCAGCAATAGCCAATATATCTGCACATGATACAACTCCAGGGCATGCTTTTTCGAGCTGATATTTAATCTCATCAACCACCTCAAATCCTCGTAGTGAATTGAAATTTGGTCCTGCATTTTTTTCTCCTTTCATGGTAGTTGTGTCATCCAATAATACCGATCCATCGCAACCCTATTTGAATTAACGAAATTGATAAAATAATTAGATAGCAAGAAATAAATTGTATATGTAGATCTTATTTTTATTGTTGGCTCAAAAATATTATAAATTGGTTAGTTGTAAGGAAAGTGAGAGTGGAGATGGAGAAATTCTTACATTAACGAAACAATCGTGAAAATGTAGACGCAATAATGAAGCGCCCATGCGTTGCTCTTTGGCAATAGAAGATTTGACCACGCTTTCAATTATGGAGACAGCTTGAGGACAAGATTCTTTATAAAAATCGGGTACTAAATTACCATTTACCATAGGTAGCAAGAAGAAACATAAAAAGAAAATCGAGGAAGCCATTATTTAGAAAAATAAGAAGACAAAATTTTTCAGTGAAAATGGTATGAATCCAATGTAGGTAACTTTTGATATGTTGAGGAAAAGGACGTTGTCTACTTTTATAGGCACTAAAGAAGATTGGGTTATGGTTATTTTTGAAACCTTGTAGTTGTACACGTTGGATGATGTTGTAAACTAATTCTACTTAATTAGCATTAATTTTGTTTTACAACTACGAAGTTGTTATATTACCCTCATATTTAACAACTCGTTAAGCAGGCAATTCTCTTAAAATAGTTGAGAAGTTGAAAAACAAACATGAAGTCAAGATTACAGAAGATTGTTCGTAAATAAATTTTGTTATGTTTAGTACAAGTAAATCCGTCAACAAAACTTTTAACTGATTCTATAACTCAATAATCGCTCTAAGGTCTATTTTCTTTCAAAAAAAAGTGCCAATGTACATATCTATCCGTCTATCATTTCATCATGTCTTTGGAACTATCAGATCTCCTACATGGCTTTATTGGGTTTATTATTCATCATCTTAATTCTGTTTTCTTAACCCCCAAATTATCTAAATATACATCAGGTAGGATAGCAATAGGACATTAGGCACAATATAATCAAGGACAAATTACTTTCAAGTCCCTGACTTTTGGAAAATGATTGTCTCGTCCCTAAGTTTTGATGATAATAGACTCTCGGGTCCCTGTCGCCGGAATATGCCATTTTCTCCGGCGAATTCCTACTTGAAAAGACTAAAATGCTCCTCCCACTTAAAAATAAAAAAAATCATCTTTCCTTCCCCCACCTTCTTCTTCCTCCAACTACTTCTTCTTCCTCCCAACTTTTAATCAAAACTAAAACTTATTAATAAGAATCAAAATTTAGAAGACCACAAGAATTAGGGTTCTTGTCCACAAAATTTCCGCCTTGTCCACGAAATCGCCGTTATTGTCCACGTAATCGTTGTTAAAAGGGTATATAAGGGTTCTTGTCCACCGAAGCCCAACCCCAACAGATCATGGGTTCTCTTCAACCACGGGGTTCACCGACAAACTGGGGTCTCCTCTCGGCACGACCGCCGATAAACCTTCTTCAATCCGCCGTCGATTTCCATCGTCTCCACGGCGGAGGGACAGTGAAAGACATCGGTGAGGGGAACGGGGTGGAGTGGAGGTCTACCGATGTCCGAGATTATGGTGACCGGACTTCTTCGGAGAACTCGATGTTTGTCGATTCTCGACGACTACAGGAATCCCAAAAAACCCAAAATTACAAGCCTCCTCCTCGTCTAGTTACTCTTGGTGGCGACGATGGCGAGATGAGGCGGCTACTTGCGGATGAGGACGCATGGTGCGTCGGTTCCTGCAATGGGTGGCTCCTCCTCCTTGACAGCGACGACGCCACTCCTTTCCTCGTCTCGTCCGATCGAAACCCTCCTTTGACCGCCTCAAGTTGGCAAGCCCTACTTCATGGAATTCGTCCAAAAATCGTACGTCACCAAGGCTGTCGTGGTCGGGAACTTGGATACCGATAAAAGCTTCGAGGCCGTGGTCTTGTATTGCCACTCGGTTTATCCCAGGCTCGTTTATTGCAAAAATGAGGGTTTCGGGGAATGAATAATTAATTAAGGGTTTTTCAAGTTTAGAAATTGTTTGATTTTGATTTTATTTGAGTTTAAAAATTTCTTCTTCATGTTGTTCTGTTTGGTTTTGATTTTATTTGGGTTTAGTTTTTGATTAAAGGTGAGAAGTAGAAGGTGAAGTGGGAAGGAAAAAAGAATTTTTAATTTTTTAAGTGGGAGGGGTATTTTAGTCCTCGTCGCGCCACACAGAACAATCTCAGAATCTCTCATTTTCAGGTGTGGGATCGGTTCGTTCATGTCTTCCTTCACCTAGAATGTTTGCCATGAGCCGCTCATTGCCCATGCACTCTCACACCGACTGTACTTTATACACACTCACAAATTAATATAAGTTTGAGCAAAGCCGAATCTTTGAATGGGTTACTTAATAAATTTTTAAAGACGTCCTATTTTCATATTTTAACACAACAAAATTCCAATTTGTTTCATTAACAAGCACTTGGATCAAGCCCTTGGATCACAATCAAGGGACGTTGCCTACTCTCGTACGGGAGGAGAACTCGCTAGTGCGGAAGATGAATCGGAACCCCTGGATCACAGATACCCGGACCCCTACCCCTACCCCTACCCCCTGAACCCAGACTCCGACCCCCGACCTCGAATTTCAGCCCCCAAACAACGACCCCCGGACCCCGTACCTCAACCCTTCACCCCGACCCCCAACCCAGGACCCCCGACCCCAGACTCTGGACCCTAGACTCCAACTCCGGACCTTTGAGTCCCCAGACACGAACCCCCGGACACCCTGACTCCCAGACCCCGACCCTCGGACCCTAGATCCCAGACCACTCAACCCCCCAACCATAAACCCCAACATCTGAACCCGAAACCTAGAACCCCGACCCCGGATATCCGGATCACAGGACCCCGACCCCTGGACCCCAGACCCTGAACACTGACCTTGGACCCTTACCCTGACCCCCGGATCCCAGACCTTGGACCCCGACCCCCCAATCCTCGAACCCAGGACCCCAAACCACCAGAACCCTCGACCGCGGACCGCTGGACCCTGGACCCCCAATCCCAACTCTCGGGACTGTGGAGATCGACACACACACACACACACACACACACACACACACACACACACACACACACACACACACACACACACACACACACACACACACACACACACACACACACACACACATACACACACACACACACACACACACACACACACACACACACACACACACACACACACATATATATATATATATATATATATATTGCGTTGCGTTGCGTATCCGAGGTAGGGGAAGGTGGAGGACCGGTTGCTCCAGAAAATGAAATCGATAGGCGGCGCTTCGACGAACTGGGACCCCTTCCATCGCCTCCGATGGAAAGAGGAAGTCCTTCCATGGTTGAAAGTCACCAATGGATCCAGTCCACAAGGAAAGAAGCCGCTTTTCGGGAAACCTACTATGGAACTACTCGAAGAACGTCACCAATAGTTTCCTTTCTGGTGGAGCTTCGGCGTAAAGCCAGTCAAAATCGTAAAGCTAATGACCAGTGTACCCTCATTCTACTCAGTGATTGAGCAGGTACAGCAGAGGAAGAAACTGGGTAGAAGGGAAACGCCGGGGACAGGCAGGCAGGATTACGCAAGGTCCCACTCCAGGATGCACAGCTCACCATGAACAACATCCTCGCTTGTATTCTTTTTGTTGCATCCATCAAACTTGGGATAAGTATCGAAATAGTCATACAGGAGGTCGGAAACATCCTAAAAACTTACATGGCAGTGGTGTTGTAGAAAACAGACGCTCCTTAATCCCAGGGCGGCTGATAGAAAAAAGAAGTCGGACTCTCGATCAGGTACAAGGAGATCTAACGACAGTTGTAGTAACGGTGTAAGACGTAAGGAATGTTCCCGAAGAGGGGGAAAGCGCTGGGTGTGAAAGCCACAGTCGAACGCTCTGAGTCATCCTAATAGACAGAACAAGATCACTTCAGTTTGATAAAACTTATAAAAAGACAGGAACGTGAAGACTAGCTATATGCTTTTGACTAGTCTTTCCCTTTGGCGGGCCTATAATAGCGAGTGAATCCTTTGTGCCCAGAAACCACTACTTCATCTGATCGGCAACCCTGGGATTCCGTTTGAAAACTACACCTTCATCTCGATCAAAGGTGGGATCGCTTGAAGCTTCCTATTCGCCTTTCGGGGGTCCCCCATTAATAAAAAGGGGCAATTTAAAGGTAGACAGGACTAAGACTACTCTACGTCTTCTTTTCGTCCCACTTCGTCACGTCATTGAACCACCTGAAAACATCACTTGGCTATGGTGACTCTCTGACTGGATGAAGCTTTCTTACTCATTAATCAAGGGAAAATCATTCATCTTTGGGTCGTGCACTTAAAAGCTATCGCTTGAGACAAAGAACATATAGGTACAGAGCCATTTTGGTAGGGGGTCTGGGTCCGTCTCAGTGCAGTAGGGGAGCCCATTGTGTTGTGAGAATCTTTTAGAAATGCATTGGATCAAGAGTAAAGGATTGAACGACTGATCGACCAGGGAGAAAGCTATCTTTTTAATGTCCCTCCCAAAAAGTAGAACTTTCGGTCTGAAAGTCAAGCTAATGTGGAAGCTTCAGTCATAGGGAAGCAAGAGAGAGAGAAGGAAGCTTGGTTCGACCAAACATTGATCCTCATTCCCTCGGAAAACTCCCATGTTGATGGAGATCCACCCGTTTAGGCACCCTACCCATACCCAAATCAATGCTCGGCTAGCTTATTTCTGATGACTATTTGGGATGAGACTTTCTAAAAAGAAGAGGAAGATGATGGGAGTGCGAAACTCAACCACTGAAATTGGTACACGAAGGCTCCACTATGTGGGTTCACCTCTAAAGATCTTAAAAAACATGAAATGCGGGCAAAAGCAAAGCGAAAGTGTTGAGATATATGAAAACCATGGGTTGAGGACAAAGGGCATGATCAAACCGTCTTTTCGGATAAGTACTTTGCTTCGGTACCGGGCAGTCTGACAAATGAAGTGAACTCTACATTGACTGACTAGTACTCGAATCGGAAAGAAGACTCACTCAGTAGTGTGGTCTCATCGAGTCGGAGAGAAAGCATCAATCAGTGCATAGTTAATCCGGTGATGAAAAGAGTGCTCAACAGCAGCCCCCGGTTCAATCGATAGGCCAAAAACGGATGACGACAAAAATCTTGTTGAAGAAGGTTGGAAGGGATACATGTTCTCGTCCCCACGAAGTGATTGATGGAATCGAATAGATTCAGTTGGGTCGACCTTAAGGTAATTCCTTCAGTTGCACTAGTGGATTGAATAACCTTTTTTGAGTTTCAACAAAGTGCATGTGTTGTTGGTTAATAAAAACACGAATTTTGATAGGCCGGAGGACTGATACTATAAGTAGGACAAACGCCTTAAAAGAGAAATGAAAGGAATTTTTCCACTTATCCAAGGAATATCTTTCTTGGCATTTGTATTTGAGAGAGAGAGAGCTATGCTTAGGTCAATTCCTTCAGTAAACTTATTTGGTAAGTCAGAAGTGAACTTTAGGTAAGTCAGTAGTCCCGTATGAAATTCATAAAACATTCATATCTGGTACTTGAGGAGGTCAATCTTAAGTGTTGGAAGCTACTGCTAAGGTACTCCCCCTCATCTATAAAAGAGAGGCAATTGAGAGAGAATAGGGCGATAGCGATAGACACGGGAACTAAAATAGACTAAAAGATGACTTCCGTAGAGGAGAGGGGAAACCCGCGTTTATAGGGCACCGGTTTTTGATTGAATATCCTTTTCTGTGTTTGTCTTGTATTGAGTTATACCGAAGAGTTGAGTAAAAGTAGGTAACAGAAGGGGAGGGATTTCTTTTTATTTATTAGTGAGGGCAAGCAGCTTTCATTTTCTTAAATAGAATGGTAGGACTTTAAAGAGTAGGCGGTTCGTATCTTTTTATGACCCCCAAAAGAATAAGTAGGAGGATAGGCAGAGCAAGAGCTCGGGAAGTCTACCCGGGCGGGCTTCTTCATTCATCCAAAAAAGTAAAGAGCGGGCTTCTTCCCTTATATAGGATGACATAGATAGAACGTCCTTCTTTGATCCATTCATTGATCGCATCCCCTTTGCCCCTTTATTCTTATTAATAAGATAGGCTTCCAAACCTTTTGAATCAAAGTAGAGTAGGTTGCTTTCGTCATCTTTCTCTGATTCTAGCCGTGTAGTGGATCCGGCTTGAGTCGGCTAAAAAGAGGTGTATGTGGCCGGGCTTCTTTCGTTTGACTATTTAGCTTAAGACGGAGAGAGATTTTTGGTGCTGAACCGGGCTCAAAAGTAGCAATTCCTGTCAGTGAGGGATTGAATAACATATTAATAAGAGAGTCTTAGTAGACCCCAAAGCAAGAAAAGAGGTCATCCTTTGTTGAATGCATTACATGCTTAGTAGCAGTTCCTCGATCGCAAGCTGGTACGTATGCTTTCTAATAGGATCCCGGCCAAACCATGTTCACTCGGATCTTGTCACTTCTGAATTGCCCAAAATCGGATGGTTCACACTAGGAGTACAGTTTGACATCGGCTGGCATTCTTTCTTTTACAATAACCTTTCCTTCTTTCTGACAGGAGGTATTATAATAAGATAGTTGTCGACCAGTAAAGTCAGTCAAGCAAGCCAGTTCGGTAGCTGTCCAATGGTCAAAGCCTTCCTTTCGTCCTCGCTTTCCTTCATCTCATGTATCTGGGCGAAGCTGTTTAAGTCAGAGTTCACGCCTATGGAAAAGATATAGATTTGTTTCGCTTTGTGGCGGGCTAAGCTGTGACCTTCTTCTGTTCTTGGGATATTTAGTCAAATAATCACATCACTTATAGGTAAAGCATGAATTAGCCTTCGAGTTGTGGCTTCGTGTTCATCTTTCATTATCTTACCTTGAATTTCAGGTTATCTTAGTCTTCCATGACCCATTCCTTTAAAAAATGGAAATAAGCTAATAAGAGATTGATTACGTGCATCATCGCAGAATCGAAAAAGTCTCTTTCTTTGAAGGAAGATGCTAAAACGCAATGCAAGGCATGGCATGAATGGCGGGATGCGTCCTCGATTCGCCCTTGCCTCTACGGAACTACTACTTTTATAAAGCAAAAGATTGACAAAGTATGTATCTGTCTACATGTGCCTCCGTCTATCTTCCCCCTTCCCCGGAAGGGGATTCTACGTAAATAAAAACGTCAGAAAATGAAAAAGAAAGAAGATAAAGAACTGGGAGCGCCTGCTTGCTTACCAAGCGATCCTGGCTTTTCACTCCTCTCCAAAACGTCTTTTGGCTTTCACTCCTCCAGTTCTATTATTATTCTTGACTTGACTTTTTATTATAAAAAGTACTCACTATCAAAATGAAAGATGATCGATTATCTACCCAAGAAGATAAAGAGTCCCACATACAAAAAAGGTCAAAAATAGAGTTGAACCAAGTAACATTGCAAAGGCATAATGATAGTAGGGTCGGGATATGCCCGCCCTCCAAACCGGACGTGAAGGTCTCCCTTCATCCGGCTCTCCGCAGGGGAATCTCCACTCACTACTTCCCCTAATATCCTCCCTTTACCACATCATGGGGGTTTACAGGAGTTCCCAGAGGCTCGCTCGGAAGGCTGCTATACCATACCTTTTGACTCAACTCTACTATAGTAGTCCGTCCGGCTGCTCTTGCTGAAATCATTACCATTCATTCTCCCGTGCTCTAGCAATTGCGCCCCCTATACCACTACCATATAGTTAGGTAGGGGCAAGAAATCCGTAGTGACGGGAATGACGGAATGAATGGAGATCCCTATAAATCGAAAAAAGAAAAAAAGAAAATGAGTTACACTACCTTTCTCTCACTCAA
Source organism: Hypericum androsaemum (assembly GCA_963995505.1). NCBI lineage: Eukaryota > Viridiplantae > Streptophyta > Magnoliopsida > Malpighiales > Hypericaceae > Hypericum > Hypericum androsaemum. Next base: position 9,357,427 of record OZ023186.1, on the reverse strand, counting down.
TGGATGTATTTATTTGGTCTGATACGGTATAGTACAATACGAGACGATGGAATGCAATGGGATGGATGGTAGAGGGCTGCCTGCGCCCAAAAGCGATGATTCACGTGTCCCCTTGTCCATAGGGACCTCGTGGCATACAACCGAAACGACTCCCACTAGATAGCCGTCCCTTTCTATCTTTTTACAGCCTCGTGGATGGACGAAAAAAGGGAAGTTACAGAACGGGGCAGTGGGAGTCGTGGCATTTGGGCGCCACCCAATTATAAAGGTGGCGCCCAAATGCCAGGGCGCCACCCAATTATCACCCCAAAAAAATTGTTTGGTTAATGGTCTGAATTTGTATATCGATAAATTTAATTATTGTATCGGATAAATGATCTGAATTTAGCGATATATTATATTAGTATAATGACAATGATTAAATTATATTAGTATATTAAATTTATGATACAATGATATCGAATTATATTGGTATTTTTCAAAAAATAATACCTAATTTACAATACAACGTAAATTTATCGATACTGAATTTACGATACAACGATTTAAATGTTGTCATTATACTAATATACAACAATTTACTGAGTTTGATCATTTAGTATTGGGATAAATTTACGGTACAATGATTAAATTTACGGTACAATGATTAAATTTATCGATATATATTATTTTAGACTAATGCGAATAGAGATAAATATTTATTGATGAATTTGATCGTTGTCAATATACTAATAATATATCGATAAATTCAGATCATTTAATATTGGGATAAATTTATAATGCAACGATTAAATTTAATATATATTTTAAAATTAAACTAATATTTTAATTATTTTTTTTACCTATTCAGAAAATATGTGTATGTTTTTGAAAAAATACCTAGCTTTTTTTTACCTATTCGAGAAAAAAATCCCGCTAAACAGCTCATGTGAGACCGAACACCTACGACAACAACGAGAAGACGAAGAGGACCAACTTGAACATCTTCCCTGGAGCAAGAAAGGAGGAAGCCCAAGTGGCTCTTCAATTCCCCGAGGCAAAATGGCGGATCGGATACGAAGCATAGCCAAAGAAGAAGTCGTCACTTACGCTTATATCCTCCTTTACATTGCTCTTTCCAGCGGCCAGATCTTCTTCAACAAGGTCTTTCCCTTCTGGGTTTTCTTTGGCCCCCCTTCCTCTCCCTATATATATGGCTTTAGTGTTTGGTTGGATGAGGTGTTGGGAGTTTGTGGGGCTAATGGGTAGTGTCCAAGTCCAAGTCTTTTGCTGATGGGTGACTGGAAATTGACCTAAAACTTGTGATTCTGTCATTTGAACTGAGCTTTTTTTAGGATGAATTGGGTTCTGGTTTTCTGTTAGTCTAAGAAGTTTCAAACTTGGTCATGTTCATTTGAGGAACATGTCTCCAAGTGCGTATAGACATTGTTTCGGGTACTGAAGGCTCTTCGTGTTTTGCTGATTGATTGGTTAATGAGCGCAGAGAAAGATGCGATTTAAATCCGTGCTAGAATGTACGCTCGATGTACTAATGGGATTCGAGTTGTGCTGGAATGAATGGAACCAATTGTCGCTGGAAACTGTCTCCTCTAGAATTGCAGACTTTATTACTGTTGAACTAAGTGAAGTGACGAGCATCCGTGTGCTTATCTTTCATAAAATTGTATATAAATTCAGCTTAGGGATGATTGTTCCCGGCCGTAATAGGAAGAGAAACTGCAAGAAGAGTTGGTAATTTCAGTCTAGCTGTGACGTGTTACGCATTGTATAATCACAACGACTAACAACAAACGAACAAAGAAATTTGCAATTGGCGCTTCAGACATACGATTTGATATGCATTCTATGGTTTAGCTGGATTTATTTTTGGCTAGCTTAGTGAAGCTCTTTATTCACTCACTGTGGTGATATTCAATGCAGTCCAATTGCTTTCATTCGGATAATCTTGTTTATACTTTGTGTTTGTTGGATGCATCACCTTTCGCTGTCCTGTTTTGTAACCTTAGTTTCTGCATTTGCTTTGTCTCAGTGGGTTTTGTCATCAAAGGAAATAAACTTTCCTTATCCTCTCGCATTGACTCTACTTCACATGGTCTTCTCCTCCATTTTGTGCTTCCTAATCACTAGAGTATTCAAGGTAAGATTAAATCTGGCAGGTTTTTATTACCACATGAATGATTTTACTTCTGCAACAGCTGATCTTAAGAATTCTTCAGGTTATGAAGGTCGAGGAAGGAATGACTACAGAAATGTAAGGACTCAAAAGCTATGCCTTTCAAGCTAGTCTGAATCGAAGTTTGCAGTTTCGTGCATGACATGTGTCTCTTGTCTTCGTCTAAATTAAGTTTCAAATTGCAGATATACCACATCGGTTATTCCGATTGGGGCAATGTTTGCCATGACTCTGTGGCTGGGAAACACTGCCTACCTGTACATATCAGTAGCTTTTGCCCAAATGTTGAAGGCTGTTAGTAAGTACTCGTACTTGATAACATTGGTAACTCCATCACCTAGTTAGTCTTGTCTGGCGTTACTCGTGGGTCTTTTGCTGCTACTCTATCTAAACTTCTTCTTCGAAGAAATTGTATTTTGTTCTAGTGAATGTCTCTTTTCCTTTTTCCCGTCACATGAAATATTCTAGCCAGCAAATGCAAGGTGGCTAAGGATTCTTAACACCCTTTGTGTATTTACTTGGTTTAACTATGGAACTTGCAGTGCCTGTAGCTGTTTTTATTCTTGGAGTAGCAGCTGGACTGGAAGTAATGAGCTGCAGGATGCTTTTGATAATGTCGGTGATAAGCTTCGGTGTCCTTGTGGCCTCGTATGGCGAGATGAGTATCAATTGGATTGGAGTTGTTTATCAGATGGGTGGAGTTGTTGGAGAAGCACTTAGACTTATTTTCATGGAGATTCTGGTTAAAAGAAAGGGTCTCAAACTGAACCCTATATCTGTCATGTATTATGTTAGTCCATGCAGGTATTTATAAAGCACATACTCGAGTTTCCACACCGTTGTCTGAGAAGATCGCCTCAGAAAATGTTTCCCGCAAAATTAATTTCCTGGTTCTCCATGCAGTGCTGTGTGCCTCTTTATTCCTTGGATATTTCTGGAGAAGCCCAGAATGGAAGCACAAGGAACTTGGAGCTTTCAACCTCTTGTGTTGCTACTCAACTCGCTATGCACCTTTGCACTCAACCTTTCGGTTTTCCTGGTGATTTCCCATACAAGCGCTTTGACGATTCGTGTAGCCGGTGTTGTTAAGGATTGGGTGGTCGTGTTGCTATCTGCACTTCTTTTTGCAGATACTAAGCTCACAGTGATAAATCTATTTGGTTACGGCATAGGTAAGCAATCGGTATTTTCAATAAGAGCCCCAATGAGTGCCAAAGCTGTGACATCTGTGTGATCATCTAAACTTCTATGCACATACTCTTGAAAATGGCGGTATGAGTCAACACATCGTTACAATTTGATCTTATTCAAATTGGATGCAAGTTTGAAAGCTCCTATTTCTTCTGATAAATAAGCTTCGGTTTTGCTCATAATTGACCTTATTTTGCAGCTATTGCGGGCGTGGCTGCATATAACAATACAAAGTTGAAGAAGGAAGCTTCTCGAGTTAGTGCAAACGAAACTCAGCTTCCTGAAGCCATCCCTTTGACTGAAGCTAGTTCCAGCAGCTAGATTTTCAGGAAGCAACCCGAACCGGCAGGCCTTCCTAAGGTACACCATTCCCCGTGATCTTCATCAACCGAGTAATATCTGTACGCTCGAATGCTTGTTTCGAGAGCCGATTCTTGTGTTCAAGTTCTTGACTCTCGACAACATTGCTTTTAAGTTCTTTGTTGGTGCCTGAATGGAGCCACATTATATCCGAGATCCCGCATCAATGGACGAACTCTGCCTGATTCTGCAATTTGATGATGAACATATGGGTGTCATACTTGAAACTTGTTGGTACCGATACTGGAAGGTGGTGCACCAATTCCTTTCCCTTGGTCAAGGCTAAGCTGACAATTATTCCTCTGCATTGACATGACTCACTATACGACGACGTTCTTTGTGCTAATACTTATGTTGTTAAATTATTTGGTGCTTTACTAGCATGGACTATTCTTTGGGTCTATAACTGTAATATTTATGGATCAATAATCACTTCAACTGACAAGTTTAGACAAGAAATCTCGAGTAGAATAGATATCGTTTAACTCTTTTGAAAATCATTTTATGTGAACAACAATGTCGCATTTTGACCGGTCAGATCAGATTTTTGTTTTCACTTATATATTAATTTTTAGAAATACTAGTATTACAATAGTGGACAATATCACAATATCTGAAAAAGCAAATGGAATCGCCTCCCAGTACCCTTGTTCTTTCTGTTGACCAAATCGAGGAAAAAATCTCCCGTTTGTTTCCAAATATACCCATCAGTTGAATTCCATCTTATTAACCGGTTAAAAATCTGTACGAACTATCCGATTCGATCAAATTAAAGTTCCTGTATTAACCCTCAAATCTGGTATGCTAACTTGTCTGATTAGCGATCCGACCGCAACAGTTCTTATAACTATTATATAATAGTACACTGAAATGCTTGTTTCTCTGGAATTGCATTTTACTGTTATGTGAACTTCCACTAATTCAGAACTGAATTTGAATTCTGAATTTGAAAATCATATATCGACTTGGACGTTACGCTTAGGTGCGCGATGAAAGGATTTCTGTTATATTGGATGCTCGAGATTTATATTTTGAAGAAGTCAGTTTGATGACTTTTTCGACATCCTTGTCCTTCATATCAAACAAATCAAGGTCATGGCTAAATAGGCAAGGCTTTCATACCACTCATTGGGAATTAACCCATGTAGTAGAATCGGTAAATAAAAATTTACCATGGTAATTAATAATTATCATAGTAAAAAATAAATTGTAAAAATAAACCACAAATAGTAACCAATGTTTTAAAACGAACCGGAAGGTCAACTAAAATTCTTTTAGTTTCACTGTTCACCCGGTCGGATAGGAGATTTATTAAATTAAAAAAGTATATTATTACTTATATTTAATATCAAAATATCAAATAATTATAAATATAATTTTATTACAAAATCTATAATTTAAAAATCATATTTAATCACTTTTAATCTAATAAATGTAAAAAAAATACTTTTAGTTGTTTTTGTTTGTTTAATCACTTATGGAGACGTCTCAAATCAGCCAAAAATTAAATATCATTGGCCCATACCAAAAAGATTGTCCAATTTAATGGAATTTTTCTGCGGGGTCCAATTTAATGGACTTCTCTCTTCAAAAAAATTAATGGACTTCAATGCAGTGTGACCCCATCGGTCATGTACTTAACTACGGTGAAATTTTAAAAACCGTGGTCCGACTGACAATTTGACTGGTCGGGCCACTGTCCAAGATCAATCCCGAGCCATTTTGACTAAAAATTTAGGGAGTAGTTTGACTGCTGAAAACCAATTAGACCTCGAATACTTCGGGATGGATCGGTTTGCCAAAACATAAAAAGTGGAAGATAAAAATAATAAAATGTAAAAAGACCAAAAAATTATAAACAAAAAGATAACAAAAGTTACAAAACGACCTAATCTACTTCTAATTTCTACCGGGGCAAACTAAAATCTCCATCCTTAACCTAATTTGCTCACAGCCGAAATAATACCATTGCTTCCCACCTCTAGATTTTTAAATTAATGTTTGAAAACTTTGTTTGTATAAATTGTATGCCATACTTGGTAAATGTGAGAATTTATTTGACATTTTATCATTTTTATGCAATATCAGACTTATTTCATCTTATTTAATTATTATTAGTGTAAAAAAGAAAAAAGTATTGGTTGGACCAGTGGCCTAACTGGGTTGATCGGGAGAACTAAAAAGTTGAAAATTTTCAAGTCGCCTTCTGGTTTGGTTTTAAAATATAACTACCTTCATGCAATGATACAAAATGGACGTCCTTTTCCAATGATCTGGCAAAACCTTTATCTTGCAACTTTTCAAAGATGATCTTCGTGTCAATAATTCAGCCAAGAAATAAGAATTGAATATTCTTGGCCCATTTCACATGCCAATTTGTATCTCCCAAGGACCAAATAACGGGCTTCAATGGGCATGGCCCCGTCTGTCACATTGATACCAACTATATCCGATCCCATGATTCTTGATTCTCAATATTATAAATTAGAAGTAGAAACAAAGAATCATCAACATTACAAAAGAGTTCGTTTCTTACTGTATTTGTTGCATTGTCATTTGTCCACATAACTAATCAGATCTCATTGTCTCTTTTAAGGAGACCCGAATTTATCACGGAAAAATTTAAAATAAATTAATAACGCTAATAGTACCGCGTAAAATAGTCAGAAGCAGGCCACCAGAGTGTCTCCTTCAAGGGTCTAAAATCGGAGGAGAAATTATACGATGGACCAAGGTTGGTTGGACACCCTAGGCATTGCTGGTGGCCTTGCTTTTGACTATTTCATAGTGCTATTCAGTATTATTAATTTACTTTGAATTTCTTGGCTGTATTTAGCGGCGACTAATAATTGAATTTTATTCGAAATTTGACTTAAATTTAATTTTTCAAAAAATTGATATGAATTCATAGACCAACCGAATAATTTACAAGATTTTTAAAGTAGTAACTGATTTTTTTTTTGGGATAAAGTGGCGCGAGGCCTATATTAAAAAATGAATTACAGACATAAGACAAGAAAACGAAGCAGAAATACAGACACAAGACAAGAAAACCAAGCGGAAAATGAAAGCCAGTCTGATGACAGCAAGGTGGCACAGGGGGGAGCGATGGGCGGTCGAATAGAGCACGAAAGCCGAAGACCGGGGCGGAGATCTGTCGAAGCAAGCTTCGGCCAATAACCTCAAGACATCGTCATGAGGGCATCTGAATGCAAAACACTCAGATGAGAGCCAAGGTCGACGTAAATCAACCAAGACAAAGTTCTCCACCTGCAACCATCGAACAGGCAACGAAATCCGAAAGGATCTCAGAACAGATAAAAGACAAACCAAGCAAAAGCATAAGCAGAAAACAAAAGAGCAAAAGCCCGACACAGCCACTAAACACGTGTGACTCGAGAGCAAAAGCAAACACACAAAGACAGAATTAACCGAAAGCAACAAATACATAATAGAAATAAATAAAAAGCCAAACAAAAATAACAGAGAACCGACCGGGGAGGAGATCGGACTCGACCATCCTCCCCGGCGACCACCGAGGACCTCAAGGAAGCCCAGCCGTGCAGATCAGGCCAGGCGATTGAGCAAGGAAGCAACGGAAGCAACGACGGATACCGAGGATTGTGGGGATGGATACCGACGACGGTGATGGAGGTCGAAGGCGACTGAAGCAGCGGGATCGGTGAAGGTGAGATCGGAGAGGCGAGGCTGGAGGAAAGAACGACGAGATGACAACGAGCCTCTTGACGGTTGAGCGACGGCGAGGCGAGTTGACGAGGAGGCGAGTGGTGAGCGACGGCGTCGAGACGGCAAACGGAGGACGAAAGTCGAGGTCCGGCGAAGCGAGCAGGGAGGCGAGATACAGACGACGACGAGGTGGTGGGAGGTGAAGGATGGAGGGTCGCTGGGCGTTAGGAGGATGGAAGGGATGAAACTTAGGGGAGGAAGCGGCAGTACTGAGAAAAAGGTAGAAGAGGAGGGACTAAAGCCCTAGAAAACAGCTCCACAAAGGGAGAGAGACAGCTCCACAAAGGGAGAGAGAAAAATTGCGGGGTTCTTCAAGTTGGTAGGTAGTAACTGATTTGAGGGGGTAAAACGTTGGGGAAAATTGAAATTCGAATCCACGGGCCCGTCACGCGTCTGCGACGCAGAGGTGGCCCATCGTGGCCCCCACAAGAATGATTCTTTTAATAAGTTCAAAAAAATCAGAAAAAGTAATTTAAAAAAAGAAAACAAATTAAAAAATAATTTGTATTCAAATTTCTTTTTGGATGAATAGTATACGTTACAAAATTGTGATAGATTCAAATTGGACGAATTTCATTTTCGAATTCAATCGGTGATGAGTATCTTAGTAGTTGGGTTAGAGGAAGACATATAATATACTACAGTCTGTCTCATGCAAATCGGGTCGTCACTCGTCACTATAAATATTAGATTACTGGAAAAAACAATAGTAAATTTCGAGAAGCTAATTAACAGGATCGATGCAGGGAAGCTTTTCAAGTCCTAAATCAGGTCAGCATGTGGCTGTTTTGTCGTTCACGGTGTTTAGTCATGTCTTCCCTCTCTTCAACTTGACTTATAAACTAGCTAGGGCATCCCCTGAGGTTGCTTATTCCTTCCTCGGCTCGGCCAAGACCAACTCCTCCGTCTTGTCCGGAAAGACGGGTCACATTATGCCCACCAACGTCAGGACCTTCGACTTGGAAGTTCTGAGGGAAGACGTCCCGTTCCCAGTCCTGGCCGCTGCCTTTCCAGGGAGCTTCAAGGCCGGGATGGACGTGTCAGCGAAGGCGACGGGTCGAGACATTTTGTTTGTGGTCACAGATGCTTTATATTCGTAGCATGTGGGCGAGCTCGCGGAGGAGGAGTTGAAGGTCCTGTGGGTGGCTTTCTATGTCGGCTCGCCCTATTCCATGGTAGCTCATTTCCATGCGGATTTCATTCAAAAGCACTACATTGGTCCGAATGGAGAGGTTGTTGATCCGGATCACCACTTGGAAGGCGTCCCCGCATTGTCATGCTTTAAGATTGGAGATTTTCCGGCAGATGCAATCTCATTTGACAAGGCCGAGCCCGGAGGAGGAAGTCCTAAAAAGCATCTGCGGTCGTCATGAAGCTCAAAATCTATCAAGCATCTGCGGTCGTCTTCAGCACCTGCCAGGAATTGCACTCTGCAACTCTCACCGAGCACCTCAGGTCCCGTCTCCACAATGTAGCGTGTGTTGGCTTCTTGACTCTGAAGCAAACCCCATTGCTACATCCTCCGCTTTCTTCTTCGGATGATTCCACCGGATGCTTAACGTGGTTGGACCAGTAGAAAGTAGCATCTGTCGTCTACACAAGCTCTGGGAGCGTCATGGCTCTTCCACGCGAGGAGATGGTGGAACTTGCCAAGGCAATCGAGGAAAAAGTAAGCTGAATTTATTTTTGTCATCCCATGGAAGGCTAAATAAATCTGCAAGTACAAAATCGATTGTCATCCTTCTGCAGAATTTATTTTTATTTCTGCAAAAAAAAGCTGAGTTCCAATTTTTTAACGTTATTAAGCTGATCAATCCAAGTAAACACTTTTTGATTTATACAAGATCAAAGAATTAACCAAATTTTCTCGCTGCCAAAACCAACTTTACCGCCTATGATCTCTGTTAAGGATTCTATTTCGACCTCTCATCTAGCCTCGAAGAAGAAAGCTATACAGCCAGCCCTCTCATGCCGGTGGGGAAAAATTTGCAAACTCGAACGCAAAATGTATCCATTCGTACACGTACATTTGACGTCGCCCAGCAGATACAACTAATGTAGTTCATACGAGCCGGGATCCCTTATCTGCATGTTATTACACGGTGTTAAGTATGAGAGATGTAAAAGGAACTACAGAGGGGCACTTGCAAAAAGTAGATATATGGCACAACTGTTTACCATTCATTCCCCTTGCTGGGCATAATGAGCTACTACTTATCGTCGTAGCCAATAGACAAGAGAAGTTTAATCAACCTCTGCTTCAAAGTTTCGGGTATTTGTGACGTGAAGGTAGCTTTGGCATCAGCAGTCAACAATCTCCTGCATTGTGGAAGACAAGGCAGAAATCAGGCATTTCGGTCCCTACAGCAAATCAGATATCTTTTACGTGGCCCTTATCTTTTATATCTCATGCATACGCCCTAAAATAAGATGATAAACATCAATAAGATAATTATAAATATAGGAATTCGGCAAACATTCTTCAATACCTCGGATAACAAACAAATAGGATCTTGCGAAAAAGAGAGTCAGGTTGGAGACGCATGATTGAAGTAAAATGAAAAGATGAATGAGCAAGTAATGAGAATGTCGGTTCAAAACACAACTAATCCTTAACAGAATAGATTGATGAAAAGGCAGAATGCCTGCTACATAGCACAATAGATAACTTACTTCAAGTCATCACTACTGGGGTTTGGCCTCCTTTCTTCAGTACATAACCGTTTCCTTGACATCATAAACTTGTAAACATCACTATACCAGCCGCATGATCTCAAAAATGAGGAGGTTTCTTGCTCAAGACTGCAACATAAGATTTTAAAAAAGGAGAAAATTTCAGCATTTCCGATAATTAACATTCATAAAAGAAGACCTTATCCAATTGCACAATGATGCCAAGAATTTGGAATCAAATATTTAGAATTAACACCCTACAACATGTAAGATCACATACCTATTCAGAAATGCTAGCCAACAAGAGGACAGACTAAATTCTAAATGCACAATTTGCCCTATTTTCTGGAGTGAACCTTCAAACTAGAATCAGAGCAATTTAACCCCAGCTATCCGTAGGATAAGAACTTAGCTTTGAGAAAATTGTTCCTTCCACTCTATAACATGTAAGATCCAGTACCTATTAAAGAAAAGCCCACCAACACAAGGACAGACTAAGTTCTATAACCAATTTGCAGATTTGTGGAGTGAACCTCTAAACTTGCATCAGAGCAACTTAAACATTAGACTTCCGTAAAAGAATTTAGCTTTGAGAAAATTGCTCCTTCCATGACCTATCTCGCAACTACAGGGAACTGGGAAGAAGATTTAAACAGAAAAGGAGAGAGAGGCATACACTTTTTTCATATCATCACGAGCCTGGGGATCCTCTGCTAGCAAAATGCAGGCACTTTCCTCTCCTTTTCTCTTGGAACCAGCAATAGCATGGTGGCCATTAGCTTGACCATTTTGCATCTCATACTCATCAAATCCTGCTGCTACCCCATTGCTCTCAGAGATATCTGATGCTCCAGAACTAGCTGCCCCATTTTGCACATGATCACCAACTTTTTCTGGCAGAGTTGCTCGGCAGGTCTCACCATTTGTTTCTCTGACCTTGTCGTTCTTATTAAAACCATTACCATTTGCTGGCAATGATTTATGGTTATCGAATTTCTCTGTGCTGAACAAGCCTTTTGCATGCCCATTCAACTCCATGCCCAAGTTAGCATTAGCACTTCTGCCATAAGTAGGTGGAACCCCATTGGCACTACCATTACCATGTATGTTAATCTTTATACGTTGACTAGCAGGCACTTTATTGGCCTTGAAAGCAGTCAGGGTATCCTTCCTCAAAGATTGTTCTACCAAAGGCTCTCTAGGAACTTTCTCCAGAGCATCAGTTGCATTCTTGTTTTTCAAAGCTCCATTACTAAAATATTGTCCACCATTTGGTTTAATTGGAGCGTTCTCTAGTGTATTAGAAGTACTCTTGATATTTAATGCACCATTGCCATTGGCACAGCATGCTTTCACTCCATTGGAGGCCACATCGGCAGGTCTATGGTTGGTACGAGAGAAGAAAAGTATATACACTTTCTCCGACAAGACGTCATTCAGGTTTGCGCGTGACACATAAGAGTCATTGCAGCAGAACCACCGACCCATTGCGTCCTGCAAGTATAAGGAGGATGAGCAAAAAGTATAAACATTGCAACTTTTCAGATACATCTAAAGAGAGAAACAGTATGGATAATTACAGACCTTAACGTATGCATAGTAGTGTCCTGAATCTGGCGAGATTCCAGAATGCACGATAGTTCCAAAAAGACTATATTCTGGTTTTGGATCCTGTAAAAAATACATCAAATAGAAAAATAAATGTTAGGAAAAAAGCTAAGCAGCAAACAACCAAAATGCACCTAATTGCAAATGCAGAGATTCTCCTTTCTGCAAAGTTTATATTCTCCAGAATATAACAGGGGCATATCCATAATGCTGAATAAATTTCAAATTCACGCTTGCAAGAATAACCTTAATTTGATGGCGTGGGCTAGAGATTAGCTGAAGAAATATGAGGTTGTGCCCTTTTTTATGCATTATACAGGAAAATAAAAAAGCTAATACACGGCATTGTCATCTAGTAATCTCCAAGTTCAATGTTAATGCTACGCCATATCTTCAAGCATGCTTCACATCATCCAAAAAACCACCCAATCTAGGGTCAATGAATTGCTATGTTATTCCCTGAATTAGGCAACTCAAAAACCCCACTGATGGGTAAACCAAAGAGCTAATGAACAAATTCCCCACATATTTCCCATACTCCTAGGAGTAATTAGCACAGACATGCAACAAGTTGTCACAGAGACTTTTTGACATCCTGATAAATAACACACAATTTTTTTCTGAGAAGCCCAAATTCGTGATGCCCGTTAATGGCAAACAGCATTTTAAGGGATAACTTTGCGCGCCCATATATGATAAAAACATGTTACCATTTTGATACTCGTGTTCATCTGAATAAAGCCAAAAGTTTGAAGCAGAATGGTAATGCTTCCAGCATTCATCATTTTTTTATTGAGTAGATAACTACAATAATTAATGCATGAACTGATAATCTCTTTCAAAAAAATTCTTAAATTAAGATTCAGGTATGAGAGGGAATTGCCGACCAAGTACTATTTACATTCCATATGAATAATTACCAGATAATTATATTCAATAGTAGCTCATCATCACTCCTATATTATGATTCAAATTCATGTCATTATCCCTTTCCTTTTTCAATGACTTTTACCAAACAAGCCTGTTAATTTCTCAATTCATTCAATCAAACAACAGAGATCCACTGTGCAAGGCTCTCAGCCTTTTAGGAAGTAGAAATACAAGAGGCAAATGACAATAAGAAGCAAGAGATATAAGATAGTGATGTCAACATCAATTTTACTCCACTAGGCAGATAGCAAAGGTGCTGGCTCAGAGCCCACTTTGATCATAATATCACTTTTTGCAATAAGTAAGAAAAGTTATTCAGCATCAAAAGGACACACTCATCTAGGCGTGACCTGGATGAGGAAGATCGACCTTAGCTTGGTAACAAATCCTCAGATGGTTCATTCAACAATTTCGGCATCCCTCCTAGAAGGGACAACAGAAAAAAAAATTAAAACCATGAGTTCCCTATTAACTATGACATTGTATCCACGAGCTGAATGATCAAAGTTAATCTATAGGTAGTAAATACCAGATTATAGCCCTACAAGCACTTTTGATAAATATTTACAACAAGAGAAACAAGCGGTATTAATTCTCATTTCAGATGACACATATTAGTACACGTTGCATCTTAGATGGCTAAGGTGTCAAAAGTTGCTACAGTGTTCTAATAGACCAAAGCATCAAGGTCTGAGTTGACAATAATTATAAAGGTTAAATATACAGTATCTCAAGAAATCAAGATACAAGGATGCGTTTTATCGTGTTTCAAGGAAGAAATATACGGTGTCTCTGAAAATCACCCTCGATCCTATTAGATATTTCAGTTCTAAATCAATAGACAATGCTTTAACTTGATAATCATGCTACCAGTCTGTCTTTTATCATCTTAAGCAAATGTCTACACATGCACTGGACATGACCCAATATGGATCTTCTGATAGATGATAAAAGTAAACAGATGGATTAAACCAAGAACATGAAGCAAGTCAAAATTTACAGATACCTTACTAGCTTTGGACATGAAGTTTGAAAGCACCAAAACTTCTTGAAACATGATGGCCTTGTCAATCTTTCCAAATAAACCCTCAAATCTCTGCCAACCAACAATCCCACTTTCAATTAGCAACAAAGTAGACAAAAGCATTTGAGCTAGCCAAACACCTTCACATAAACCCAAAACCCACCTTCAACTGGATCACAAGAATGTTTGGCGCTTGAAGGATCGACATCTGCTTCCGAGCTGCCACCAATTTCTTACAACTGAACAAAGCATAAGTCTCTATTCATCTCATCTATGCCCAAGAAAGACACATAAAGAACAACAACAAAAACAGAAGTCAACAAGCTCACTTACTCTTCACACTTGTACTTGTTATTCCCATCCAAAACCTCTGGCTGGAAAAACTTGTGCATTGCCTCCTTGACCGAATTACTATGCATCACGTCGAGGCTGATATCCATGATCTCGTCGACCTTAATCGAGTCAGCATTACAAGACAGGCACTTGACCTGGCTCTGCAGCGCACCCCCAAAGATCTCCTTAACGACAGTGCCCCCATCCACCAAGTCGCTCGCCTTCCTTCGGAGCTTTTTGAGGCGCAGGCACGTGTTGTGGCAAGCGTCAATGACGTACCTCAGAAACTCATGCGCGTCCTCCTGATAGCCGTCTCGAAAGTGGTCCGCAAATATGCTGAGGCAGCTGCGAATCTTCAACGGGGAGTCCAGCGCACTCTCGGACTTCAGCGACCGCGCAATCCGCTTCTCGACGATACAGAACGCGCATTCCCGCTTCCTCACTCCATTGGCGACCGAATCACCTAAACAAACACCAAAACCCTAGTCCAATCAGCACACAACCAAAACCGCGGAAAACGAAACGAAAAGAGAGAGAAAACCGAAACGGCAGCGTACAGAGCGAGGAGTGGAGGGAGCGGAGGCAGAAATTGGCGAGGGGAGGGGTGTAAGTGAGGCACTGAAGAACGCTGTTCAAGTAGCAAGAATTTCCCAAATTCCTTAACCCTAGGGGCCCACTCGTCTTCCGTCTCTGGCTCAGTAGACTCGCCTGCCAACTCATCTGCAACTGCAACCCCCCCATTCCCCGCCGCCGCCGGCCCCCTTCTTCATCGGCGGCTCCTTATTCTCATCCAAATAACCGCTAATCGGCGAGGAGGGGAGGAAGAAACCTTCACGAGTCGGCGGTTATTTTCTAATTGGTGAATTTACCGAAAGCCCCTTACCGAGATTTTTCTGCCTCTCCAGACTGTCGCTTACTCTTTAATCTTTATTTTAAGGAGAGTCCAGCCCAGGCGGGGTTTATTCTTGGAAAGGGTGAATTTGTGTTGGGGTACTTGATGTATGATGGTATTACGGTTTGGTTCTTCTAGTTTTGGGGATTTTATTTTATACCGGAGATCCGTCAGACCGTGATCGAGTACAGAGACAATGATTAACGTGACGATAAATTTTGGAACAAAATTAAAAGATATTCACAATTATTTGATATTTTAATGACAAATATAATGGCATGATTTTTTAAAAAAAATTATAATTTTATCGATGGCCAACCTGTCGAACCATGAAAAAGAAATAAATTTGATATACACAAATGTGTTAGGTTTATGGGTATGGGGAAGATGATTCTGGGAGGTGTGATATTGTACATGAGTCCCACTGAACCGGAAGGGAATGAAAGTGATGGCATGAAGTGGAAGAGGAGTTGGTGATGTTTTGGATAGAAATTTAAGTTTTAAATGTGCAATTATGAACTTACCATAAAAAAATCCTTAAAAAACTTACCATAAAAGGGTTATGAAGGAAGAGATGAGAAGGCCGGGAGCTTTTGGCGATGGTGAGAAGTGAAGCCGTCGTGGTCGAAGGTAGGGACTAGGAGAGTTTCATTTATTTGGTACTAGTAAATACTCACACGCAATGCGAGTGCCGTTCTATTTCAAAATTTGCAAAACATATTGTTCATTGATTTTCTTTTTTAAGCTGTACCAATATAAAAACAGAACGGGGCTCGGGGTCCGGGGTCTGCGGTCTGGAGGTCCGGGGTCCGGAGTTGGGATCCGTGGTCGGGGGTCCAGGGTCAAGGGGTCCGCGTTCCAGGGGTCGGGTGGTCTGGTGGCCTGGGGTCTGGGGGTCTGGTGGTTTGAGGGTTCGGTGATCCGGGATCCGAGGTTCGTGGTTCGGTGGTCCGGGGGTCCATGGTCTGAGGGTTCGGCGGCCGGTGGTCCGAGGGTCTTGTGGTCCAGGGTCCGGGAGTCTTGTCATCACCCATCGTGCTTGCTCCCACCAAGCCCTATACTCGGGTACTCTGATACCAATTGTTAAGCCAACGGACCCAACGCAATCACCTACATGAGCAACTAAACCACAAGAAGAATAAATGAAAGGAACACACAAGATACAAGAATTTGGTCACCCAGTTCGATCTCAACAACCTACGTCCGGGGGCGTACCAAGCCAGGAGGATTTCACTAATCTCACACTTTGAGCTTCAGTTGCTCTTTACAAGGATGTTGCCTCTTTTTTCTCTCTTAGAACCACAATAAATGAGATCTAGTTGGGTATTTATAGTGGCACCAACTCTAGAGGAGATAATGGACAAGGAGTGGCAAACTAGTCAACAAAAAAAGTCATTCCCGGGTACCTCTAGTGATCGCTACCCTCCTAGCGGCCGCTAGGTTCTAAAATCTGGAACCCCCTGTCCCCACCCCAAGCGTTCGCTAGGGGGTTAGTGGCCGCTAGGCCGCCTCTAGCGTCCGCTAGCTGGCTGGCTGTCGCTAGCCCAGCCGGCTTCTTCCTTTTTCGCTTGGCCTCGTCTTCTCAACTCGAAACCGATCACTTCAGGCTCCAAACCCCAACACATTGTTAGTCTCCTGTCCTAGATTGTACTCGGCCTGATTGGAGATTAATTTGTTGGAATCGAGCATATCATTTAATTAATGTTCTAGAAATATCAGAACAAAAATAGTTTATGAACCTATCTTCAATATTTGGCCCTGCGTCCTAACCCCCATCTCTCTGCGACATAATAAACTGCTAACTACCCAAACCAAAGTAACTCTATTATATGAAGGATTGATGTATGATTTGCAGTTCCTGGCTGCTGAAGGTACGGTGACAAATTTGCAGCTATTTGGTATAGAGGGTGAGATCATTGTGTCAGACTTGGAGGTAGGACAACCTTCTGCTGTGGTGCGACCTCTCACTGTGGTCAAGAAGGTTAACAAGGAGAAGACAATCCAATCGATCCCAACTTGATCGAGCTATCGGGAAAGAAAATTTACAAGCAAAGCGGCGGTTCTCAAGATGCTCCCGATGCAAAAATTAAAATACAATCACAGAAGAGGCCTATTGCTGAGCTAAGCCTTAGCTCGATCTTAATAAACATGGAAGAGCAAGACGAATCTAAAAAAGAGAGCTTATGATCGAGGCTTGACGTTTGGCGATTATAATAGTTATGTCATGGAAAGAAGACGCCTCAACCATCTTCGTGGTAATTGTTGAAAATCTCACATCGGTTAAAACACGAGTGGGGGCAAGTTTATAAGTGTGAAAAATCGACCAACCCATTGCCTTAAGATTTTGGGTTGGATATGGAGATTCTAACATGGTATTAGAGCGGGTTGATCTCGTGCCCATTGTTGAGCTCGCACGACCCCCATTTCTCGCACTTTGGTGAAGTCAAAAGCAGTGCAATCTTCGACCCAGTGGGTCTTGTTTGAAGGAGCGTGTTGAATCCCACATCAGTTAAAACTCGAGTGGGAGGCAAGTTTATAAGTGTGAAAAATTCACCAACCCATTGCCTTAAAGTTTTGGGTTGGATATGAAGATTATAACATAGATAAAGAATGCGACAAGGGAGTCTAATCGAATTATACCTTTTGATCCTCATTAATATAGCTGTTTTCTTTGCTAGGTAGATTAGATGACGTTTGTCCTTCTTATGGTGTAATTGAACTTTGGGTTCTTTTAAAGAGTAACAATATTTTACTTATAAAAAAGTGACTCTATTATTCTAATTTAATCAGGTCTTGAGTTCGAGTATTTGAAAATACAACAGTCTTAAATATTTATTCGGAAAATTTTTTAATCTTTTAAAAATTTTATCCGACTCTTTTTTAAATTAGCCGTCCTAGGAGACCCGGATGGTATAGGCCCAAAAAGTAGCCCGCTATTAACAGTCGAAAACATTTCTTGAGTGTTCACACAAGTGTGTGTTCATTCCTTAGACCTTTTCTCTTATTCATGCAAGAACGAGAATAGCCTCATTCACAAAAATATGTTTTACAGAAATCCGATTTTAGCAAGAAAAATCACAAAATTGTTTTCTTTGCAAAACTTGATCGACAACCAGAACGAAAACTTCATGGCTCTAATACAATGAATGGTTGACCTTTAAAAAAAATTACAATGAAGGGTTCCATATATTAATCACTTAATTTATGCACGAACCCTAAAACTGAACATATTCAATTAATGCAATAAACATAAATACATGTTGAAGACCAGTTTTTTTTTACTGGATCATAAGGAAAGTTTGTCACCAATTTGTCCTTGTTCACATACTCTTGATCGAAATGATATTTTTGACAACTTAAAAACCCAAGGAATTCTAGAGAGAGTTTTTGAATAAAGAATTCTCGGTGTGTTTTTCTTTAATGATCTTTAGTCCTTTACTAAATCTATGTTTAACAAGAACCCGGATTGAGTGGTGCTTGGCTTTCGGTAGCATTGTACTGATTATTAACAATGGTACAACATATGACTAAACAGTTACATCATGCAGTTAACAATAGTACATATGTATTATACAATGGTGCAACACGCGACATAGAGGTATTTTTGTAATTTTGCATGTAAAAAAATGTGATGTACCATAGTTAAGTCGCAACTATATCCTTGTTAGTAGCGTGGTGTACCATTATTAGCCGCGTGTTATACCATTGTATAATACATCTATACTATTGTTAGTCGCATGGCGTACCATTTTTAATTATATTGCATACTGTCATTAGTCTCAATTGTACCATTTATTTGCGTGTTGTACCATTATTTAGTCACGAGAACAATGAATCCGAATCCGTTTATCAGGAAGGTTATCCGGGAGTCGTTCCGTTTGATTTGGAATATTTAGATAGCCTTTGGATCTCACATATAAAATCCCAACATAAAGTAACAGAGCCTTCCAACAACAACAAAAAAAACAAACAGAGCTTTACTTCAGATGTCTCTAGCATCCGCCACTTGGCGTCCGTAGACATTGGATAACGGTGTCACCATTTGCACCACCACCACAAACAAGAGACCAGATTGAGTGGGGACTATAAAAAATTTATCCATAGGTGGGAACTATATTTTGGGCCGTCAGATTTGATTATCTTTAAATCTGATGGTCAATAATCTACCAGGTGATATTGGTTTGTATATGAAGTGATATTGATTTACATGTGAAATAATATTGGTTTGCAAGAGACTGGTTTATGAAATGATATTGGTTTACACGTGAAGTGATATTAGTTTGCATGTGTAGTGATATTGGTTTGAGTTAATTTTCATAAATGTGGACTAGCCCAGTCTCCACCAAATCCACCCCAAAACAAGAGACCCCAATTCCTGTGGCAACCATTCATCCACACCACTCCCACCCCTTCTTTGATTTGGTAAACAAGAAACGATCTTTCCTTATCATTTATTTGTTCTTTTTTTATTTTCTTTTAACTGTAATATAGTCAGCCATGGCTCTAAGTCATAGCATGAGCTTAACAACAGCATCACGCGCTTCATTGAAAACCCACCAAGCAATTGGCTTCTTCTCAAGGTCTAACCATTTGGGTTCCTTTGTTTCTGTTCAACAAACGCCCAGGAGGAGGTCGACTCTGAAGCTTGTTGCTGCTATGGGCTCCTCTGCCTCTTCTCAAAACCCAGATGGAAATACCCAGCAAGGTCCTCTCTTTCTCTCTATCTCTCTGTGTCTTCTGTTCATTCAATTCTTGTTGTTGGGATGGTGCAGATTGGTCCGTGTGAAAGTTTGTCTCTTGGGTTTAACGACAACCTTGGATAGTTCAAATGTTTAAAATAGTGGGTGGAAAGTGATAAAAATGATAACTTCAATGAATGTTTTAGCTCAACCGGTGTGAGTTTGGTCTAATTGAGTTGCCCTGTTTGAATTGCACAATTTAATAGTCTAATTCTCTCTGTTAGACAAATGAGAGTTGGTACGAGTGATACGAGATTTGTATTCTCTCTTTAGGATGTCTCATGTCTTGAGTTTCAAGCCTCACAAATGGAAAAATACCATTAGGAGAATCATCCCTAAGTAGGGTTCGATCTTGTTCGTCTTTGTTATACTAGAGAATTCACCAAAATGAATTCTCTCTGTTTAGTTGAGTTGTGGAGCTGGATTTACTTTTTTTGCTATGAATGTCTGAATCCGGACTGTGTGACCAATCTGTGAGGGGTTGGGGTGCCTGACAGGATTGTATTGGTTTGGTGAGGTGAATGTTAATTGACTGTTCTATCAACTGTGTAATGATACTGGAGATTGTTGGCCCAATCACCCTGACAGGATTGTGTTAGTATAAAACGCGTGAATTAAAAATGTGTTAAATTAGGTTTCAACCAAGATTCTTCCAATAACAATGTTAGCCATCCGCCTCTGCCACGACATTCAGGTCGTCTTGAAAACAGTTGGTGAATGGGATGGCTCTTCAGAAGTTGTAAGGGGAAAATTCCTGTAGTTTAGTGATGTATTGATCTCCACCGCTCCCCTGAAAAATTTCTTTGGTTTAGTTTCTAACGACTGATAGAAAGCTTAATAATGCCGTGCATGAGTGTAGCTTTTGTAGAGTTCTGTATTCAGGTTGACATGTGGTATAATTCTTGCTCTTTGGCGTTGCTTACTTTTCTGTTAGTGTCGTGTTGCCTCCTTTTGCCGCTCCGTATGATCTTGACTAAATGGAAGGCAAAGGAGCGTCTGAGTAGTGTGAATTTTAGTTTTATTGGACATACTATCAAGCAGTACCGATTCTTTTTTATTCTCCCTCTGCCATCGGTTACCAGTTCCGCATAATGCGAAAGAGATAGAAATTAGAAAGTCATACATTCATCCTCAACTGCAGATGTTTGCTCAATCAAATGATTGCCAGTAATTTTTTTGAATGCTGACCGCAATAATTCGTAAACCACTGGGACTTGAAAGTAGTGCATGTGCCATCAAAGATTCCGAAAATGGAAGGCAGAATTGTTGAATACCTTAGATCATTTTTTCTCATTTGGTAATTTGGTGAGGCAGGAAAGGTCGAGCGCACTTCCATGAGTAATGAAGAATGGAAGAAAAAGCTGTCCCCGGAACAATTTTACGTTACCAGACAAAAGGGAACCGAAAGGGCGTTCACCGGGTATGATCCTTGATCCATATCCTGTTTCACTCATTCCCTCAACAGTCAGCGACACACCGCAGGGACTGCATTTCCATATTGCTTCGCTTCTTATGACATTAGCCACTCTGCTTTATTTTCAGTGAGTACTGGAATACTAAAACTGCTGGGACGTACCACTGCATTTGCTGCGACACGCCGCTATTCGAGTGAGTACTCCTCTTTGATGCCTTGGTGCCACAGCATTACAACCGCTCACTGATATGTACACTCCAATGCAGATCATCCACCAAATTCGACAGTGGAACTGGCTGGCCATCGTACTACCAACCCATTGGAAACAACGTGAAATCTAAGATGGACTTGTCGATCATCTTCATGCCGCGCCAGGAAGTTCTTTGCGCAGCTTGTGATGCTCATTTAGGCCATGTATTCGACGACGGCCCTCCGCCAACCGGAAAACGCTACTGCATCAACAGGTGAGTTGTACCTTCGTTCATCCGGAACCGAATTCATGTTTTGTACCGTAAACCGAAATCTGACTACCCTCTATCTGCATTCTTACACCTGATAATTTGTACTTGCAGTGCTTCGTTGAAACTGAATCCCAAGTAAAGATGATCGCAGGGCAATATAAAGATTTATGTTGCAGTTGTACAAGATTGCTAAGTACCTAAAAGGTTATTTTCCACTCTAAATAATATCGCAGAAAAAAATATTACTTTAGAGAGGTTTCATACATTGTTTTTGTCACTAAATGCATATAGACAAAAAACTATTCCGTCTATATTTAAGATACCCAGAAATATGGACAAATTGTAATTATTTCTGTATCTATATTCTTGTTATAATAAGACCATAATTACAAAGATGATTGGAAAGATGAAAATGATGTAAAAACTATAACATAAACACAAATTATTAACTAAAAATATTTATAAAAATTTGCGGGTAAACCCACGAGTTTCTCCGGGCAGTGATGAAAGCTAGCAAGATCAGTATTGGCAGATTAATTTTTTTTTTTGAGAAAAAACCCCGTAATATTAAAATGACCTAGGTCGGGAAGTCAGAATACAAAAGAGCATCAAACTCAAGAGAATGGATGCTAAGCCAGTCCTCAGGTAAAGTATCAAGTTTACAATTCTTACAAATTCAATCAACAAAATGATTTTGCAGACGGCAAGCATGAGCAAGTACAAATTTTCTCAGAGATCCAAGATCAGCGTCTCAATTGACAGATTAGTTGGATGTTGCAAAATTGAAGGGTCGAAATTGCGTGTAAACGCCGATCAAGAGTAGGACGAAAAGGTGTACTCTCCAAATTACCCCTATGTATTATTTGATAATAAGTCCACTTGGTAAGACTATCTACAACAGCAAACTATCCAAACCAGTTCACGGAAAAATAATTAATTTCTCTCTCATCCAAACCCAATCTAATCCAATCCAATTACATATTTTTCTACCCACAGCAGCAAACTAGTTCACAGAATAAACAATTAATTTCTCTTTCATCTACATATTATCTACTATCATTTTTTGGAATACTAAATTAGATAAAAATACTCGAGGTACAAATGGAAGTCAGAAATGATAAATTACGAATACGAAAATTTTAAATTACAAATACATAAATTTTAAATTACATAATTAATTATTGTTCCCGAACTTTTGCCAAATATGCTCAATTAAATCACTTTTCAGAGCGTTATGAGCTTCTCTATTGCGAAGTTGTTCCCTACCAGTCATGTAGGTGGATAGATTTCCGATTCGTTTAGTAGAGAACTGAAAAGGTTCTTCATTGTCCTCTTCATTACAGAATTCGGCCGGATTATGATAACAGAGATATGTGTCTCGTTCGTCCTCCACTATCATATTGTGCAATATGATGCAAGTCTTCATTTGGATCCATAGTAGAAATAATATAACAGAGGAAATTTAAAAGAAAAAATTATGTAGTGAAAGAAGCGAGAATTTTAGATGGTGTATGAAAATATGTTAACATTGAACTCTATTTATAGAGATTTGAAAAATAATAATTTTCATTTTTTTAGTTTTGCTAAAGATAAAGTCTGTTTAGATAATCACGAAAATATTATCTCAAAATATCTATTTTTAATGAATAATATTATGCCAAGTGGAACTAAATAGATAAATAAGTAAAGAAAAAAAAATACCAAGTGGCCGTTTTCCGCTCTCGAGCGGCGATCGGGCAAGCAAACTGAACGGCCGCTCGCTCCCCATTTTTATTTGGTTTTTTTTTAATAATAAAAAAATGGTCGATCGATCGGCGAAACCCACTGATGTGGGTGGTCTAAGTGTGTTCTACTTTAACCAAATTTTGAGTTTGAATATTTCGAAATTATAATTATGTTAAATATTTGTGAAATTTTTAAATACTTTTTGAGTTTTTTATCCGGCTCTAATTAGATTAGGTCTTCTGGTAGTTCGTGGTACAAACAAAAAAACAGAGAAATTAAAACAAACAAATCAGGGACCATGCATTTGTAACCGACATTTTTTAAGGAAAAAAGGACATAAGACAGTCAAAGGGAGGGAACCGACCCGGCAAGTTACCAGGGAGAATCGCATGCGAAATCAATAACGTAAACATTAAATAATCTCCTCAAAATGAATAGCCATGTCTCGTTCCATTTAAAGGAAATTATTACTATCTGGTTCCCAAAAAAATAATAATAGAAGGATCCAGAACATGGTTTTAAAACCCGGCCCGGAGCTACGACCCGAAATTCCTACCATTTTTTGGGTTGGTTGGTCGGATCGGTCGGACCAAAAATATTTTTATTTTTAATATTTTAAATAATATATATACATATATATGTATGTTAAAATATACTTATTTTCCATACAGAAAAATAGACTTAATTTTTTATCTCTCCAATCTATAAATCTACTTATTTATTTATTTATTATTTTATAAACTTGTCAAATCAACTTTTTTTTTCTCGAAAACCCCCAAAAAAATCAATTTTGCCCATTTTTTTACGAATAGGTTCGACCGGTCAGGGTGGATCTCAAAATCAGCCAGTCCGATTGAATTTGGTCTGGTTAGTACAGACCCCGATCAAAAACCTAAAAATGACCCGCTCTTGTTCCCGTTTTGTAGTCCAACCGGTTGGACCGTATTTTTTAAAACCATGATCCAGAACAGTAGGGAGTCTGGAGACTAAGAAAGCGAATTCAAAGCGAGCACGCAATTAAGAACATAACCCGAGGAGAAAGAAAGCTGTAACACCAATTAAATAAAGTCATTAGTTTTTAAAATATTAGAAAATAAAGTCATTAGTTTTTAAAATGGAGAACTTTTTTTTTAGAGGAAGAAGTGGAGAACTTGGTCTTCATTAGTTTAAAGATATTCGAGTTTCTGTAATCTAATAATATTAAATATTAGAAAATTTTGTCACAAATTCAAATGTTTTAATTGATTCAAGAAGGTAAGCAAAAATCAAGCCCCGTAATTTGCCACGTAGGAGAAAGTACTATATAACGTCATCGATTACGTTACAGTTAGGAAGTCACCACCACCAGTCCACTCACCTGGTATATTCTAGTGGATAAAGCCAAAAGGAGAACTAAAAATATCCAGCTCAACATTTTTAAAATTTTCGAACCAACTCTCGTATTGAATATAAAGTTCGGTGAACTAATTTTATGCGGAGATCAACTCCTACCTCGTCTATTTTATACATACAAAATCAAGCTCTAATTTTTTTTAAATATCAATTTAATAAGAAATTCATGTACAATTATTTAATTGGTTTTCCAGACTTATAAGTTTAGTTTAGCACGGTTACTATTATTTGATGGTGCTTTGGTGCTGGCCATGATTGATTTTGAACCTTCGATTACGATTCCGGAATCGATGATTAAAAAAATGAAATAACACGGGACGGTTCAATTTTTTTGATAAAATAAAGAAATTATATATTTTTAGTTGTAAAGAAATTAAAATTTTGACCCGGTTCAAAAACCCCAAATTTCATGTAATTAAGACGGTTCAGGTTCCGATTACCAAAATTTCCGATTTCGAACCACGGGGTTGCCTATAAAGAAGACCCAACGCAACCACATAACATTCACTCACTCACCATTCTCTCTCCAACTGCGAGTTACCTTCATCTCCACACCAAGCAAAACCATTTCCGTTTAAACCCTAAACCCGAAACTCTAAACCCGAACGAATGGCGGAACAGGAGGTGGTGCTGCTGGACTTCTGGCCGAGTCCGTTCGGGATGAGGCTGAGGATAGCGCTGGCGGAGAAGGGCGTAAAGTACGAGTACAGGGAAGAGGACCTCAGGAACAAGAGCCCATTCCTTCTCCAGATGAACCCCATCCACAAGAAGATCCCCGTCCTCGTCCACAACGGCAAACCCGTCTGCGAGTCCCTCATCGCCGTCCAGTACATCGACGAGGCCTGGCCCAATGTCTCCCCTCTGCTCCCCGCTGATCCTTTCCTCCGCGCCCAGGCTCGGTTCTGGGCCGACTTCGTCGACAAGAAGGTACGCACCCGGAACCAGATCTCGAGTTCGAGTCCTTGTGAGGTGGTTTAGGCCAAAGAACTGTATGTTTAGTAGATGTTTTATTGGGATACTGGCCATAAAGCATTTAGAAGCAGATTTCGATTTCGAGTTCGTGCCATTACTCTGCACGAGGTGGTTTTAGCCAAAAAAAATATTATATGTTTAGGTTACTAATGAAGAAACTGGTCAATATGGGTAGTAGGTGTTTTATTGGGGTACGGACTGTAATTTAGAAGCGGGTTTCGAGTTCGAGTCCTAATTAGCCTCGAGGTGGTTTTTAACCAAAACATTTTTTTTTTGAAAAAAAAAATTATATGTTTAGGTTACTTGTGATGGGTACGGCCCCTAGAGAATTTAGAAGACGGTTTCGAGTTCGAGTCCCGAGTTAGCCACGAGGTGGTTTTCGACCAAAAAATTATATGTTTAGGTTACTTATGCAAATGAGAACCTTTTTTTGCCGTTTGAAATCTGATGACGTTCTTTAGAGATGGGTTGAAGGAGAATCCTATGTTGGAAATTAGTAGTTGGGTCAATTTATATGTAGAGGAACTCTTGTTTTGGCTTGGATGTTGAGATAGTCTCGGAGCGCGGGTGATTATTTTCGCACGACCCTGTTTCGATGAGTGTATGTTTTAGCCTGCTGGACATTGTTTGAAGTAGTGTGTTTTAAGAATCCGCATACCGATTGTATGAAAATTTGGTAAGGTTTTGAGTCGGGATATAAGGATTCGAATCGGAGCTTGGCAGAACAATCCTGCAGGGATCTGGAGACCCTGTTGTTTTACTGTGAAGCCAATGATCTTTTGTTGCCTTGCTTTTATGTGTTAGATCGTGGATGACTGTCGTGTAATTGTTTTTTGATGCGTGTTACGGTTGGATTATACACACTAAACTTCTGGTTCAATTTAACTATATTGCTATTTGCTTCATATGTAAGTAGTGGTCCATTCCCAGACTTATACAGTTGATGCTTATTCTGCAGGTGTACGATCTTGGAAGGAAGGTCTGGACTACAAAAGGAGAAGAACAGGAGGCAGCCAAGAAGGAATTCATTGAAAGCCTCAAGTTGATGGAGAAGGAACTCGGTGAGAAGCCTTTCTTCGGAGGCGAAAACCTTGGCTTCGTGGATGTTGCTCTTGTCCCTTTCTACACCTGGTTCTACAGCTACGAGACCTGCGGCAATTTCAGCATCGAGGCCGAGTGCCCCAAGCTCATCGCCTGGACCAAGAGGTGCTTGAAGAAGGAGTCCGTCTCCAAGTCGCTCCCGGACCCAGAAAAGGTATACGACTTCGTTCAGCTGATCAAGAAGAAGATGGGACTGGAATGAGCAGGAATAGGTTGAACCGTCCAACCCCACCATGTGTTCAATGTTTAGAATGTACTGCAAGTTTGAATAAACAGGCACTTAGTTTGTGCCTTGTGTTTTTCCTTCGGATGGATGGCAAAAATAATGTTCCCTTCTTGCTAGTTGGTTTTGCTGGATTTTCATATAAATTTGTGCTTTGGCGGTCACAAACACCTATTCTACTGGCCAAAGTCTATTCTACTTGGCCTTGATCAAGCCTTTTCATGGTCTGTGTTGTTCCTTTTTTTAATATCTCGTATTTAAGGTGAAACATTGTCGGGTTCTATTTGGTGATAAGCCTTTTTATTGTTTGTGCTTTTTTTTAATATCTGGTATTTAGGAGCCAGTATTCCCGGGTTCTGTTTAATGGGCACCTCTCCAATGTTATTTTTTAATATTTGTATAGTTTGAATTCTTAATGGGCACCTCTCCAATGTTATTTTTTAATATTTGTATAGTTTGAATTTAAGATATTTTTAAGTGAATTCAAATTATAATTATATATATGTTGGTAAACCTCAATTTGGTTGTTGTTCATGAATGAGCTGCTTTATGTCCAGCACCTTCCGCGTGGTTTGAGTCGTTTTCTTGTACTGTTGCTCACGTCCTGCATGTTTGCTCTTCTTTGGCAACTTATTTTGGCATTGTACTTCTGCTGAAGAGCTAACACCAAGTACATATTATTGGGAAACAAAACATTCAATACAAATTTGTAGTTATAAACAATGTAGTTTCCTCTATTGAATAAATACTTATAGCCAATGAAATAACCAGTCCTATTAGAACAACTAAGATGATACGAAAGATGATACGATGACCTCCTTTTTGCCGTCTCCGTTGAGATCGGCAATGACAGAGCAAGGTCTCAAGGTTGGTGTTAATTTTTTTGGTAACGGAAAGAGATGGGTTGGGTTGTGGGTTGAACGAGATGGGTTGGGTTGGAGGTTGAAGGAGATGGTGTTAGTTTTTCGGTATTTAAATGAGGTTTTCAAAAATTAGTAGGGTTAAAGAAATTGTTGAGGTGTCATGCTACGTCGCGGTAAAATGACATTCTTTTTAAGTTTGGAGTTAAAATTGGCTCGGAGAGCTAGTGCCAAAATATTGCAACCACATGATTCAAAATGTCATTTTTAAAGCATATAATCATATCTCAAAAAATATGAAACCAAAAATAACCAAAAATTCAACTTTTTCCCAACTTGACTACCCAATTTGTAGGTTAATCTGGGTAGATTTTCTAGATATGGTAACGGGTTAGCTACTAAGTTACCCGCTTTGGCCATTGGAGTTCTTAGGTCCCTGTGTTCTCTTTTTTTCTCTTTTCTCAACCCACTGTATTTTTCCTTTTTATTAATAAAGTCTCACCGTTTAGTAAAAAAAAAAAGGTTTCCCCAAATTATACCAGCCCGCGCACCCCTCATTGTAGAAATCATAAAGTAATTTTAGAATGTGTTTGCAAAGTCTTTGTGATTTATTTATTCCTTTTTTTAGGGATAATGTGATTTATTTATTCGTAGAACAAATCCAGATGATCTTTTTCTTTGGTGGAAACAAATCCAGATGATCTTTTTCTTTGGTGGAAACAAATCCAGATGACCTTATATTGATGTATAAGGTAGGGGTGAGCAAATAGACTAAACTGGACCGATCCAAACCGAACCATAATAATCAAGAACTATTTAAGAAAAAAATATGAGATCCGGACGAGACCATTTGTTGATTGGTTCTGGACCAGAACCAAATTAATTTTTTTGGTTTGGTCCGGGTTCGGACTAAAATGACCAAAAATTTAAATAAATAAATAAAAAATAGATACTTATGAACTTGAGAAAGGTAACGAGAGATGATAAATAGGCCGAGAGGAGAGATGTCAATTAAGATTTGGCATTTAGATTTGTTGTTTGAGGATGTCAAACACTCATAAATTATTTGTCATTATACTGTGTGAGAAAAAATATATATTGGTTGTGTGACTTTGCCACACGTAGAGCTTTTTATCATTGTCTCAAAAAATTTTAGTTTGGTCCGGTTCTCCATTGTTCTTTTCAAAAAAATTTGAATCAGATCCGAAAACTATTTTTTTAGCAAACAAAGAACCGATCCAGACCAATTCTTTTTGGTTCTGGTTCTGGACCAGATTTTTTGGTTTGGTTCGGTCTGGTTCTGTAGTTCTTGGTTCTTTTGCTCACCCCTAGTATACACCCTTCTAAAAAAAAGGAAAAAATTTACTTTAGTACTTGTGGTATTACAGATATTCACTTACCATGTAGTTTAAATGTGGTTTAAAATGCATAGAACGGGTCTAACTTATTTTAATTTTCATCAAAAACAGGTCCAAAACAGCCCGAGTAGCTGCCTGCAATTTTTTTGTCGAAACGACGCAATTCGTTATCCTACGTGAATTGCCACGTCATCAGTCCATGAGATGAGTTCCTAATGACATAGTTTGTGATAAATTATCATTATAATACCACCTTGTTTATTATACGTTAAATCAACCTTCGTCATCAACATCCTTGCCTTCTTCTGCTTCATCTTCATCAACAATAAACCCTCCCAGTGTCTCATCCATCATCCTACCACTTCCCTCATCCTCCCCACTAACCTCACCGTCTTCCTCCAGAAACCAATCCCAATCATTCGCCTCCCCTTGCTGTACCCATCAAACTCATGCCCAATCACAAGAAACCCAAACTCTACTTAAAACCATCATCAACAACCAACCAAAAAGCACACCTTTACACAAACAAAAAACAATTCAAAGATCAAAGGTCGAACCTTTAACAGGGTTGACACCGATCCACGAAACGTCGTCGTCCTCGGGCTTTCTGCCGATGGATGTCCTCTGCCTTTTCCCAGAGCTTGCGTCATCCCACGATGGTGCCTACCATTTTCCCCTGGTGGTGACCTCCGCGGTGGAACAATGGGGAAAATGTAGAATTGGAATCTGGGAAAGTGGAAGGAGTTACTCAAATGTACAAGTGCTGAGATCTTTTAGAAAATGCTTGCTTCTTGCTTCTACTGTACTTTAATTGGTCTTTGTCTGTAATGTTCCTAATTGGATTAGGGTTCAAGAATTGGGAAAAGATTGAATAAGAGAGAAATAGTGAGAAAGATAGAGAGAAAATGTAATATCCTCTTTAGAATTGATTCACAGAATTGTCAAGATGATCTCAGTATTCCACTAATCTACTATTTATACTTTGATGATCAATTACAGAATGATCCTTCTACTATCCACCTATTATATCCGTATGTTACAACTCCCTCCTTCGAAAGAACCTTGTCCTCAAGGTTTATGGAACATCAAAATCAGCATCTCGAGCCCTCCGATGCACCATCGCTTCCATTCGGGCCTCAGCGGAATCCAAATTGCACCCAAAAGTCAAGGTGGATGCCAAGAGTTGCTGACCTGTGACATGTTCATTGGCTTCATAAGATCTTGGCGGTGTGAACAAGTGAACCGTGGGTCTCTGCAGCAGACGAACCAATGGTGGTGCAGCAAGGTTGAACAGCTTGGGACATGGTTTAGTAAGTGGCGAATCTGCAAAAATGAGTAGCTTGATGGTTGGTAAAACAGATGGTGAATCCATATCTGCAGCAAGTGCAGTAGGTTGCAGTCCTGCAAAAATTTATAGATAGTGCAGATCCTTCTCTTCGACATAATGAACCCCTTCCAACACATCCTCCTTTGTCAATATTGTTGTTGATGCCAGTCCATACTTGTCAACTCCACTCCTGGAATTACACTCTCACCATGTTCAGTTCTAATCAACTGCAACTGATATAATTCGTCACTTGACATGCCTTTCAACTCAATTGATTTCCCATCCTTCTTCAAGATGGATTGTCTTTTCCAGTAATTAAATTCAATTGACGTTCCCGGCTTATCTCCTTGCATCCAATTTGTTCCCAAGACTAGATCGTAGCCGCCCAACTTCAATATCCGCAAATCACTTTGAAATTGCTGGCCACCCATTTCCCACCTGAAATTCCTACACATCTCTCTATTAATCATCTTCTCCCCGTTGGCTACAGTTATCTCTACAGCAGGAATTGAATCTGATTTCAATGATAGAGACTTCACTACATCCTTATCAACAAAGCTAAAAGTGCTCCCGAAATCCAACAATACAAGAAGAGGCTTCCCTTGACTAAAAGCCATCACTTTGAGAGTACCGCTTTTAGTATTCTTGTCAACAGCTTCAACGGCCTCCAATGATATGATAACAGCCTCTTCATCATTCCAACAGTCTTCAGTTTTTTCTTCTTCCATCAAATTCAACTCTGACTTTTTCTTTGCAGTACAAACATGGCATTTGAACCACTTGTCACCACAAGTCCAACAAGTTGGGTCCTTCTGCGTGTTGGATCTATTATTGACACTTCCCACACTACTACCATTTCCAGAGACACTCCTACTTGTCGATGACCCAAAATTGTTCTTGCCATATTCCCAAGAACTACCATTCTTTCCAGCACTCACATTAGCAAAGCCTGCAAATTGCTCCCTCTTACACAACGCATTGATAGCAGCCTCGTTCAACTTAGCTAGTCTTATAGCATCCTCTAACAAAGCAGGGCTAGCTACCATAACCATAGCTCGTATATCTTCTTCCAGGCCAGCTAAAAAGCTAGAAACCAAGTACCTCTCTGAAAGGAATTGGTTCTCTATAAGCATCATACTCTTCAACTCCTTAAACCTGCCTACATACTCCTCCACTGTACCAGTCTGTTTTAGTTGATTAAATTCAAGAATCAGCGTCTCATAGCCTTTACTTCCAAAACGCAAAGACACTGCCTCTACAAACTGGCTCCATCTAGCTCCCCTATTACTCACAGCCCAAGACAGATACCACACATCTGCCTTATCCTCCATGTAAATGGCAGCTATTTGTATCTTCCTCTCCTCAGGAACGTGATTAATGAAGAAATATTTCTCGCAACAACGAATCCAAGCACACGGGTTCAATCCAGAAAACAGAGGAATGTCCAGCTTGGGCAGAGAAAAGTTTACCCGATTAATCTCTTGATGTCGTTCCTGGTGTCGCAGATGTGAACCCTCCTGTGCCCGCATATGTGAAAGTCTTGCACCCGTGATCTTGGCACCTCTCTCCCTCTTCTAGGTACCTCATCATCATCCTCTAGTTGGTAGTGAGAAACATACCCATAGCGCGACCCGCAAGATCTGCTACCTTCTGCCCTCTCCGCCGTTCTTGGCACTTCTCGAAAAGAATTAGGGTTTCGTAGAGGAGAACGCCTTTCTTCCTCCACTCCTTTGCCTCGGCCCTGAACCTCTCGAATTCCTTGGATGGCCTCCAACATCCATTTGCCCAAATCGTTCCTCCATTCGTGACTCGAGTAGAGAAACCCTCTCCGAAGACTCGTTGAGCTTCGTGGAGGTCTCAAGGCGGAGCTCCTCCAAGCTTTTCTGGAACTCCTCCATTTGCCGCCCTCTTCGCGATAGCTCTCCATCTAGCAACGAGAATCGGCCATTCACGTTTTGCTCTAGCACACGAAATTGCTCTTCCATGGTTTGCCAACGGGTCATTTGCTACGAATCCAAGGAAAGTAAAGCTCTGATACCAATTTGTAATGTTCCTAATTGGATTGGATTAGGGTTCAAGAATTGGGAAAAGATTGAATAAGAGAGAAATAGTGAGAAAGATAGAGAGAAAACATAATATCCTCTTTAGAATTGATTCACAGAATTGTCAAGATGATCTCAGTATTCCACTTATCTACTATTTATACTTTGATGATCAATTACAGAATGATCCTTCAACTATCCACCTATTACATCCAAGTCCTCATATGTTGCATTGTCTTTCACTTTGAGTTTATCGCCCACTTTTAAGCCGACAATTGGTTTTATTATCTGGGTTCATTTAATTTCGTTAATTCATGAGTTTTTTAAATGCATTTGTTTCTGGGTATTGGCTTCCGTTAAAGATAATGTCTTTGAGTTTTTTTTTTGGCTAATTGAGGTTGTATCACATGAAGATCTCATTTTTCTCTTTGGTAAATAACATAAGACTAAATTGCCCTCAGGTCCTTAGAATTTGATTAAATCACTATTTTTGTTCCTGCCATTTCGAAATCAAAACTTTGGTCCTCCTAGTTTACTTTTATTAAAATCTCAGATCCCTATCAAATCCGCTGCTGATGTCATCGGCCAACAAATTTTTTTAATGACTCTTATACCCTTCAAAAAAAATCTTCTTCTTTCCTCCATCATCTTCCTAAAAATAGAAAGCTTCCAATAAAAAAAATCAACGACCCCGATTCCTAGGGCTCTTGGAGGCCCCCTCTCTTTCTTGGAAGGGCTTGGAACGGTGGCAGCTCCTTCGTCTGGATCCACTCCCATGCCCATGCCCCTCCATCGTTGGCCTCCACGTCGTCGAGTGGGGTGGAGATTAGTTCGTCGTCGTCTTCCTCAACTCGATCAGCATCCGCCGCTGCCCATCACACTGTACAAGTCACCGTCCGCCGTTGGCCCCACTCCCACTAGTGGCAAGTGCTGTATATGCCTTGGTGGGTTTGAGGATGGCGAGAAGGTGAAGGTGCTCCCCAGGGGTGGCCAAAAATGCCATAGACAGTTAATTGCTGCTGAATCTCAGAGATTTGGAAATTGACATTTTTTTCAATTAAAGAATTTTTTCATCTTTTTATGGATGGAAAGCATCTCTGCCATTCTTATAAAAATGAGATTACCACTTCTATTGGAAATCATTTGGACTGATAAGGTTTTGCGATGGTTGAACATTAAGTCAGTGACTAGCTTATGGAACGATTACACCCTTTGTTAAGGAGCTCGTCCTGAAATTGGAGGAAGCTTCTGGTAAAAAATTCTGGCATTAGGTTTCAATCGTTTAATTACCTAGATGATCTTTCTCAAGTGAGGTTGAAGAAAATCCTCAAAAAAGTGAGGTCGAAGAAAGGTCAAAGGAGATATTATTATTTTTTATTTTTTATTATAAGGGTAAAACTGTCATTTTAAAATTATGTTGATCGATGACATCAGCGAGGGAACTGGGAGTTCAATAAAAGTAAACTTAGAGGACTAAAGTTTCGATTTTGAAACAGCAAGAATTAAAATAGTAATTTAAGCAAACTCCAGGAATCTGAGAGCAATTTGCACATAACATAAAGGTCTCATCTTCGTTGGACAAGCTTCTTGTTGTAAGGTTGCAAGAGAGGGTCCAGAAGTGAGAGAGAGGGGAAAAGGTGAATCTGACTACAAGGGTGAGAGGAGAGAGATAGTGAGTTTTTTGAAAAATTATAACAAATTTGGTATTATAATGATAATTTATCATATGCCATGTCATTAAAAGTTCATCCCATAGACTGGCGACGTGACAAATCCACGTAGGATAATGAACTGCGTTGTTTTGGAAAAATAATTGCGGGCAGCTACCCGAGTTGTTCTGGATCTGTTTTTGATGAAAATTGAAATAAGTTGGATTTGTTCTATGCGTTTTAAACCAAAGAGTAGTCAAATAAAAATTTGTGATACTACAGAGTACTAAAGTGCACTTTTAAAAAAAAATATTGATGTATACATGGCGCAGTTAACAAGAAGTGTGACATCACCAAAATTCATTTTTTTAAAGTTACTTCAAATGAAAAGAGACATAAATGCTCAATAATTTTTTTGTTATGTTTGTTCACCAAGTATCTATCTACCGAAACATTTGGAAAATAATTTTCTAATATTGCTATGAGAGGATTGAATGATCTTAAAGTTAGGTGTTTAGGGGAGAGATAAAACTAACATTTAAAAATGATATTAAGTTTACTTATTTTTCTTAGCCACGGTTTTATCATAACGATTTTTTTAGTAAGGATTTTATTGATGCATTGTTACCTCATAAGACGATATAACCTTTCTTTGATCGTGATTTTATACATAGAAATCGCTACACATTCTTAGAATGGACATCCAATGGAAAGGGTGAGAAAAACAGCGAACCGCGGAACCGGCCTAAACCATAACAAAAAATTTGGTTCTAAACCAAAATAAAAGAAGATCGGTGGTTCTTTTATGTTTTGTGAAATGGTTTGTGTTTCTGGATCGGATAGTATAGAAAAGAACTGTTAAGACTCGGATGAACCACATTTCCAAAATTTGCATTATGCATTTGTTGTAGTTTAGTTTATTAATTTTGCATTTTTCATTTTAGTTATCACGTTCTTGTTTTCTCTTATATCGATGTATTTTTTTTAGCACATGAGGATATCTTTTGCTTTCTCTTAAAATTGACTTGAAACTATTCTCAAATTTGTGGATTAAGTTACATGTTTTTTTTCTAAAGACATTGTGATTCATCTTCTGACAGTGGCATCACCTTCGTCCCACCCCTATCTTTCTATTTTTTTGAAATTTTTTGAAATTTTGGATTAATTGGACAAAAAAAATTGGATTGATTTTAGAGCAGAATCGAAAGACAAATGGCCTAGTTTGATTCTCATATATTTCTTGAAATGGTTCTTGTGTTTTTATTGGACCAATCTATCCGAACCATTTGTTCACCCTAAATGGAAGTGTTATGAAAATGATAATAGTAAGTGTCCATTTTCATTCCACAACATCTCTGATTTCCGTTATTAATTTTCTTTAAGTATTCAAATTGTAGCATCTTATGAAATAAAATGTATCCATGAGTAATTTACCAATAAATAGAGAAATTTTCAATGTATTTGGTGATTAAACTATTTTGATGAAAAAATATATTATCTTCAATCTCTTTCTAGATCTCATTTATCTTTTCTATTAGTCTATTTCAATCTCCAAAGTTGTCAATTATATAATTTTTACATAATGTATAACATAAGCTCTATGATTATTGCTATCAAGAATCAATTCAAAATATAAATTAGGCGTTGGAAATATGTAAGAGGTCCAGAGTTTAAACTCTGATATGTGTCATAGCGTAAAATTTACCTTTTAAAAAAGTTACTAAGAATTGGCGCTAAAGGGCATATAGCCTGACGACACAAAGAGTGTAAAATTTCAAGGAGGCAAGACAACCAGGAGCTCATAACAAACCTTGGTATACATAATTATGGCGTAATATTTACTTTAAAAAAAAATTACTAACAATTGGCTTAATCAAAGCTAGAAACATATGGCCCACAATTCTAAAGTTTTAACTCACAACTTTTATTAAATTGGGATATATTTGATGGTTGCGCACTATATCTTATTACCATATTATTAGTACAAGTACGGGTGACCATGAATTGAATCCGATTTGGAATTCAATTTGATTTTTTTAAAATTTAATTTGGATTTGAATCACCTCATATGAATTATAATCGTATTTGGACGAATCGAATATGAATCATAGTTTTCATAAAATAAATTCTTCAAATTAATAATTTAAATTTGTCCTAATTCAAACCGTGGTCACACAATCAAATCACATGTATACATTTTATGCGTTTAAAATATAAAATTGTATACGTGATAATTGACAAAATTACAAGATAGTAAAGTGAACTTATTGATTAAAACAATCATATATTTGAAGTATTGACAATTCACGAGGAAACTTGAAGAGGCATGAATTCTTCATGAAAACATTTAGAGGCTCAAATAAAGGTGACCATAAATTGAATCTAGTTCAGATTCAATTTGTCAAAATTTTGATTCGAATTCGAACCAGCTCATATGAATTCAAATTTATCTTTAGACGAATTATATTTTTCATAATTCAAATTTAAAAAATTATGATTCGAATTCATCCGAATTCAATATAAACACAAAGTGTCCTGAAGTCAGATTTTTTGAATATTAGTTTGGGATTTATCAAACACAACACAACTCTTTTTCTGATTCCTATGTTATGCCACCCCACCCAAGCAAGACTCAGAATCTAAACTCAATTTCCTCCCTCACATTTGGCCTCACCTCTTCCATAAATAAGACCAAATAAACACAAAATTGAAAGAAAAAAAAACCTTATCACCAGCATCACAAAAAAATAAATAAAAAATAAAAGAGAAATCAAAAGGACAGGCAGAGAATCCACCACATAGATATAGTCACACACACAACATCATCAAATCCTCATATCCCCTCCCCTGCTTCCCTCTCCCACCACATAAAACACCACACCCCCAAAGCTTCCCTCCCAAATCCTTTCCTCCTTTCCCCAACTCAGACATAGAAAAGAAACGAACCCTTTTGTCTCCCTTTCGAGAGGAACCAGAAAGTAAGCATCTTTCCCTCGGTTTTGTCGCCTTCTTTCTTCCCGTTTCGTTTCTCTGTACTGGGTATTGGCTGTTCTCAATTGGGTTCTGATGAATTGTCTGAATTGTTAGTAAAGTTGGAGACTTTGGGGAGGAAACTGTGAGAGGGAGGTGGGGGGAATGGGGTCCACTGTGGTTTTGGTTGGAACCATGCCTTCCTTGGCTTCTTTGGTTAGCTTAGGGAGCTTCAGTGTTGGTATCGCTTCGTCGTCTGGCTCTGAGGGGTCATCGAGTTCTCACGTTAGAAGGGTGGCTGTTTCCCGGCGAACGGCTGCATTGTTTAGAGGGGTGAGGAGGTGGCATTGCTTGTCTGTTACTACCACTGCCGCGGATATAATGGCTTCTGCGGAGCAGGGCAATGCTGTGACTGAGTACACGTTTAGAGCTGACGGTGAGCCTGTGTTGAAGCCGTCCCCGAAGCCTGTTTTGCAGCCCAGAGCGGAGGCTGTGTCCTTTGTTGAGCTGGAGCGGCCTCGGGTGGGTGGTAATTCAGGGAGTGATGGTGGTTCAGATACGGATGAGGACAGCGAGGGAGATGAAGAGAGTAAGAGGATCGAGATGATTGAGACTCTTGATGAGGTCTTGGAGAAGGCGGAGAAGCTTGAAACTTCTAGTGGTGGCCACAGTAGCAGTAATTATGTTAGTAGTAGTAATACAACCCGTAGTGTTAGTGGTAGGAAAGATAATGGAAATGTATATAGTGTGAAACCATCTAACACGGTTGCTAACTTGAGACCAGGAGGAAGTGCGGGTGGGACATCACCCGCTGCCAGACAGAGTAAGCATGTGAAGAGTGTGTGGAAGAAAGGGGATACTGTGGCAGCTGCTAAGACTGTTGTGAAGCAAACCCCTTCAGTTGATAAGTATGAGAATGTTGTCAAGCAAAGTCCTTCAATTGACAACAAGGTTGTTACGGAAGAAATTAAATTAAATGCTCTGCAGCCAATTGCCCGTCCACCTATTGCTAGGCAGCCAACATTGCAGGGGAAGCCAATGGTAGTAGCTCCACGGCCAACATTGAAGAAACCTGTTGTTCTGAGAGATGTTGGAAAATCTCCTGATACTGTGACTCCAACCAAAACTGAGGCTAAAGAGAAACAGCCAATCTTGATAGACAAGTTTGCAAAAAAGAAGCTAGATATTGATCCTTTGGTTGCCGCAGCAGCAGTTGTAGCCCCTACAAAGTCGGGAAAGAGTCCTGCCCCTGGAAAATTTAAAGAACATAGAAAGAATGCTTCTTCTGCAGGCCCGCGAAGGCGGCTTGGTGGCTTTGACGATGATAAATTTGAGTCTAAAGCTAGAAGAGGCCGGAGGCAGAGGAGTAAAGCTAGCAGGAAGGCGGCTAGGATGGAGGCTGAAAGAGAGGCAGCTCCTGTCAAAGTAGAAATTTTGGAAGTTTCTGAGAATGGTATGATGATTGAGGAGTTAGCCAACAACTTGGCTATTACTGAAGGTGACATACTTGGATATCTGTACTCAAAGGGGATTAAGCCTGATGGTGTGCAAAAGCTGGGCAAGGACATGGTGAAGTTGGTGTGCAATGAATATGAGGTGGAGGTAATAGACGCTGATCCTTTCAAGTTCGAAGAAATGGCAAGAAAGAAAGAAATTTTTGATGAAGAAGATCTGGACCATCTGGAAGACAGGCCTCCTGTTCTTACCATTATGGGACACGTAGATCATGGAAAGGTAGGGTGTATTTTATATGCTGTGCTGTGTGTCAGATTTGCATTGTTTCTCTTTACTCATCCACCATGTAATTTTCTTTTTATAGTGTGTTTTCATAAGGTTTTGGTGACATGTGAACCCTTTTTTTTCTGATGCAGACAACTTTATTGGATCACATTCGTAAAACCAAGGTATGGATGATCTTGTTAGCTAAGTCCCTTTCCTTGATGATCACCGGTTCTCAGGTTTACACAGTTGTGTTTGTATTTCGTCTCTTCTCTATGGAAGTCTATCCTTATCATTGTTCAAGTGATTGTTTGTGTTGTCTATATATTTTAGAGTAAATGTGTGTGCACACTGCAGTTAGCTTCTGTTGGTTTGCTCTTGCTTGGCTTATGCATTATTTGATAACTTGAAACCTACAGGTTGCTGCTTCAGAAGCTGGTGGGATTACACAAGGGATTGGAGCATACAAAGTTTTGGTGCCAGTCGATGGAAAGCCACAGTCATGCGTGTTTCTCGATACTCCTGGCCATGAGGTAGTCTGACTTCTCAGTTGCTCTTACCATCTTTTCACTTTTGTTTAACAACTTAGAGGCTCGGTTTAAGATTGTAGCTGGCTGGAGTCCAGCCTTTCAATTCTTGACAAACTAGCTCATTCAATGTAACAGAATTCCAAATTTTGCTCATAGATGATATTATGTTTAATGGTATGTAGGCATTTGGAGCGATGAGAGCTCGTGGAGCAAGAGTCACAGATATTGCTATCATAGTGGTTGCTGCCGATGATGGCATCCGTCCACAGACGACAGAGGCAATTGCTCATGCGAAAGCAGCTGGGGTACCCATCGTGATCGCAATCAATAAGGTACAGTAGGTAAAATAGTGCCTTCAGTATTGTTATGCCATAAGCTGAAAGAAACTTGAGAGAATGATTTCTGCTTGTTGCTTGGTCACAACTAAGGATTGTTTGTTAATTTCTTATAATCTGCCAGATTGATAAAGATGGAGCAAGTGCAGAAAGAGTTATGCAAGAACTTTCATCAATTGGATTGATGCCAGAAGACTGGGGTGGTGACACCCCCATGGTTCCGGTACTCTCTCTCACTTTGTTTGGGTGTATGGACATCCAATGTATGATATTGTACAGAGTACCATTTCGAGAATCTAATTATTGAGATGGTGTTCAACAGGTCAGTGCCCTCAACGGGGACAATGTAGATGATTTGCTTGAAACTGTTATGCTTGTGGCTGAGGTGAGTTACACTTATGTGCTAATATACTGTCTGTTGGTCTGTGTTTCTTGTTGCATCAGGCACCGACATACGAAAACCTGTGACAGTTAGATCATCACTCCTTTATTTCCAAAATTGCTCCTCCTCCGAGTGCATTAGAACTGGATTAGACTAGCTCATTTTTGCTTTCTCAAGCCAGCTGAACTAAGTTCGGTTCACAAATTTGTCACTCAAGATATTTGCTCGTCTATTCTTAGAAAGAAAGAGATTTTTCTTGTTTGAATAATGCAGATCAAATACCAATCTGTTTAGGGTAATATGATTCCACCATTCATATTCCACATTTTGAAACTCCGTGACTACAGTTTTTTGTAGCTGAACATGGATTCATAATCTTTCTCCCTTGGCATGTTATTGAATTCACGTACA
The DNA here is from genome assembly GCA_963995505.1 of Hypericum androsaemum. Classification (NCBI taxonomy): domain Eukaryota; kingdom Viridiplantae; phylum Streptophyta; class Magnoliopsida; order Malpighiales; family Hypericaceae; genus Hypericum; species Hypericum androsaemum. The sequence goes on along the minus strand of OZ023186.1, from coordinate 9,316,886 downwards.
GTATTGAAGCTCTGACTGAATTGGGATTAGTTGAGGCATATAAAATTAATTTAGATAAGATAGTAGCCCCTAAGGTCTGCACGAATTCGTAGCCAGTCCACCCCATTTTAGCCTCTGACGTTTGCAAACTTGAACTACTTCCTTCAACCAAAGACCACAACAATTTTTGAAATTTCAAACTTGCCCTTTCCAGAAAAACAAATCAAACTAAAAAAAACGGATACCTGTTCCAATCTTGCTGCATAAACGACTGATAATTCTTCATGTGATAATTACTGCGTGTATATCTTGCTCGTCAGCTGTCTGCTATTTTCATGCGCTGACTTTCTTATGCTTGTTTCAGTTGCAAGAGTTGAAAGCCAATCCTAATAGAAACGCGAAGGGTACAGTAATTGAGGCGAGCCTGCATAAATCCAAAGGACCTGTGGTTACATTCATAGTGCAGAATGGCACACTTAAAAAAGGAGACATTGTAGTTTGTGGAGAATCTTTTGGAAAGGTTGGCTAGTTTTTTGTTAAACAATCAGAGTTCTTTCTGACGAAATGGTTTTAACTTTGTGGATAGATAGGCTATTCCAGTATGTTTCACATTCTTGATCTTTCTTTCTTTCATGCTCAGGTTCGGGCTTTATTCGATGATCTCGGCAAGCAAGTTGATAAAGCTGGACCATCAATGCCCGTGCAGGTTCGTTGCTCAAGTACCTTTCTCTTTCTATCTTTTGGTACATATGTGGGACTTTATTGTGTGCAAAGTGTAAGGTTCTCCATAGAGGACCTCTTGGCCAATATCCTAAACCTCAGAATGCATTAGCAAACTATTGTTTGTGTCTGCAAGCGACTTGTGGCCAAAGTGTCTCTCAGATCAAATCATAAAGTTCACGATGCCATATTCCCTGGAAATGATTCTGAAATTGCTGGACAGGTTATTGGAATGGGTAATGTGCCAATGGCCGGAGACGAATTTGAGGTCGTTGACTCCCTTGACATTGCGCGACAAAGGGCTGAAGAACGAGCTATAGCATTAAATGACGAACGGTTATCAGCCAAAGCAGGAGACGGGAAAATTACACTTTCTTCCTTGGCTTCTGCCTTCTCATCAGGAAAGCGTTCTGGGATGGACTTGCATCAGTTAAATATCATTTTGAAAGTTGATGTCCAGGTATATAATTTTGTTTGTGCCCATTTTGTTCAGAGATTTGGAAACTCAATTCTAATTGTTTGTGAGATCTGAGTTGTTTTCTTCTCCTGCTTATGAAAAGGTAGCTTAAACTTTTTATTGTGCTAGGCAATGTAGTTTATAAAATTGGATTTTGAATTTTCTAATTCTCTCATCCCTTTTTCCCGTCACACAACCCTTCCGAACACTCAACACATGCCCAGTTATCGGGTTTGGCCTTTGTCAGAGAACAATCTCGAGCAACTTGCCATCTGTGCTTCTTATTATTGTCTGTTAAACAGTTTGACATCGATCTTCGAGTTTTTGAGTTAACTTTGCTGCGTGCTGAAACTTCCCTTGATTTTCTTCAAGGGATCTATCGAGGCAATCAAGCAAGCCCTGCAAGTGCTTCCTCAAGACAATGTTACTTTGAAGTTCCTTCTCGAAGCTGCAGGAGATGTAAGCAAGAGTGACGTTGATCTTGCAGTTGCCAGTGAAACAATTATTCTAGGGTTTAACGTGAAAGCACCTAGTTCCGTCAAGAGCTATGCTGATAGCAACGGTGTTGAGATCCGGCTTTATAAAGTTATTTATGATCTTATTGATGACGTGAGAAAGGCGATGGAAGGACTTTTGGATCCCATCGAGGTCAGTTAAATACATGATTATTTCAATGTACATTAATCAATTTTCACCTGCAGCTGAGAGTTCCCTTCGTGTTAACAGGAGCAAGAAACAATAGGGTCTGCTGAAGTCCGTGCTGTATTCAGAAGCGGGAGTGGTCGTGTTGCCGGATGCATGGTGTTGGAAGGAAAATTGGTGAAAGGCTGTGGCATCAAGGTCACTAGAAGGCGGAGGACCGTATACGTTGGTGTACTTGAATCTTTACGGCGTGTCAAAGAAGATGTGAAAGAGGTACTGTTTTCTTGCAAGAAGTCTCTTGACCTTCTGGACAGTAAAATTTAATTTAAGATTGGTTTTGATGTTTTTGTCCTACAAATCTTAAACCATGTATTTCTTGGCAGGTGGCTGCTGAACTTGAGTGTGGTGTTGGGGCGGAAGGCTTTGACGAGTGGGAGGAAGGCGACGCCATCGAGGCCTTCAAGACAATCGAGAAGAAGCGGACCCTCGAGGAGGCATCCGCCTCAATGACTGCCGCTTTGGAAAAAGTAGGAATTTCCAAGTAGAAAAAGCAGGTTGGTCTCCAACCATCAATACCGATCATTTCTCCACTCCAACCGAATGAAAACCCTCCGGCATCGGTCACCAAGATCACCAAAACCAGTGCCTGACATCGAGAAAGAAGATGAGCTTCCCTTGTGCAGACATAATTCGAGTTCGAAGGCGCGTCCGGCCGGATCGGCAACGACCATTTACTCTGTATAGTAGCATGTTTTCTGTAAAGGAGGAACAAACACTACCTGTAATCACAAATTTACAGTGGGACGCCTAGCTTGTTGCTGGCTGGTATTCTTCTTTCTCCTCTGCGAGGTTAGAGAGATCATTGATTGGATCCTTACTTTACAGTGTTGTAACCAAAAACACATGTATTACACAAATTTCTAAAGCCTTTGAAGAAGAAATGAAAGTTCTGGGAATTTTAAGCTTCACATCATTTCTGTCTTAAATACCCAAAATTTATTTGTTCTGTACTTTCTTACAAGTAAATGTCTGCTCTTTAAAAAGTACGTTGGTATTACTCAAATTCGAGATCTCTCGACAACAACCTAAAAAAATAAACTCCAACCCAAAACTTGAAAAAATAATTAAATAAGTATTTAAAATTTCCAACAAACTTCTCCATTCTTGTATTTCTCGTAGATCACAAGATATCTAGGTAATTTAACCCCTTTTTTTTAAATCTAAGCTTAGATATTAAGGGGTGGCTCTCCGAGTACTAATTTTTACATTCAAATTTGAGATTAATACGTTCTCAAGTGAATCTAAGTCTTTTATCACTTAAAATAACCTCCATTGAATCAGACTATTGGGGATAATGTGTACATCTTTGAATACTCAAAGTTTCAATATATGAGGCCAGCTTTCAAAAGGCTGCTCGATTTAAGCTAAAGATGCTCTATGTGATTGTATCAATTGGTTAAAGGATCTGAAAGAAGATGATGTTTTAGGTAGTATGAGTATGATTCCTCTGGGTATCGGATTCAAAAGATTAGTACATTCTTCACGACAATATAAAAACATTTCATTGAAAACCAAAAAAAAAAATCTGTTCGAAGAAAAAAAAAGAGTGAATAGAAATGAGATTTATTTTGAAGGGTAAATTTTTATACTAAGAATACAAGTTCTTGTCAGAATTTAAATGTTAAATTTTCGTCAAATCATTCTAAGCTTTATGCTACTAGGACAAATATACTTTGACAATACAAATAAGACTTAAATACTTGAGAAGGAAACAAAAGACAAGAGGACTCAACCATATAAAAAAAAGCAATATGGCTCAATTGAATAGACAGTTATCTCACTTGATAAATATATCTAATTGGTAAAATAAGTAAATAACTCTATTTTAAACCGGTGGAATCCTTAAAATATCTCTCAAATTTATGGGTCCCATGGCTAACCCCAATATTATAAATTATAATTACCGGTGGAACTCTTTGTTTGTTATGAATCACTCCCATAGTATTATATTATGAAAAAGGACATAGCTTAACTTTTGTACTCACTGTATCCGTAGCTATTTGTCTTTTTTGAATCTAGTAGCCTCTTTCCAAGTTTTGGGGCAGCTGACTCTATAATCATTTAGAATTCGAATTCACTTCCATCAAATCATAGATTACTTCTGATTAAAATCCTTCTTTTATAACTAAAAATATTGATTTTTATTAAATAAATAACATTTTGACCCATTAATAACATGTTGTCCGAACACTTGCATGCCACTGATCAATACTTCAACTATCAACTAATAGTTGCATTATGTTCCAATTTCACTATATTATTTGTTCTGCAATCTGTTATATCAAATATATCTTCAAAAAATCTGCTGTATCAAATAAAACATCCTCTTGTAATTTGAGTAAATAAGAATGTTAAGATCAGACTGCAATCTTGCAGAGGTCGGACAAATTTGTGGGAAAGGGGCAGCAAGTTGATGACAGGCAAATTCCTCACAAGGCACTCGAAATAAAGAAGGATTCATACAATTTGGCTAAACATTATCTTCAAAAATGTTCATGGATTTATCGTAAGATGAGTATAGATGATCATGAATTAAATATAAGATAATCTATTTTTATTTAATCATTGCTTATTAGTTTAGTTTTTATCTTATATTTATCTAGGCGGAATGTGCTCATGAGCACTAAGGTGTAAAAAAACAGTAAATTTAATTACTTACTATTTAGGCAACTTATTTTTGAATAAATAAAATTTTACTTGTCAAAAAAAAATCTTGCAGAAGTCAAAGGGCATGGAACACAGTTCACGAATTTTACTTGTCAAAAAAAAAATCTGATCACGGTTCATAAACCGCAATTAAAGTTTATGAACCGTAAGTTCAAAGTTCACGAATATAATGATTTTAACCCGTAATTTTAATGTCAATTAATGTTTTCTCTATCTTAAATTGTTCATAACACAAAGCCAAAATTCTTTATCAGAATCGACAGCTTTGCTTCCCAACCTTTTCTGGTCAGTCCCCTTTTCCTTTCCTTTTAATTTCAAAGAATTGATTCCTTTTCCTTTTCTTGCCTATTATATAATTTAATCCCGTGGCCTCTCTCCTCTTCTGTTAACCGGTAAAACTATTTCAAATTTCAAAAACCAAAAGGAACTTGCAACGGTCGCCTTTTCCCCCAACCCACATAAACATAAAAATCCCATCTCTTTTAGCCGAAATTTCCCATCTTTCCTTCCTCTTCTCTCTCCCTCCTAAACCCTAACAAAAAAAATACCCAAATCATTTCCCTTTCCAATTGAAACAAAGAAAACAAGGGCAAAGATCCAAACTTTCTTGACCCCTTTGGCCTAAGACAAGCTCTGGATGCTTCAATTTGATGGCTGATCCCTTCCCTTCTTCTTGTAGCCCAGATGGAGGTAATTGATGTTCTTTCTTCCACTTTTTTTCTCTTTTAATTTCCTTTTATTTGATTTGTGTGAGGAAAAGTTTGGTTCTTTGTTATCGGGTAGTTAGAAAGTTTTGAACTTGACTTGAATTGGGATGTTCTAGCTACTAAATGTCGCTCCTTTATGGGGTCACCATTGGCATTTCCTGACTTGATTATGTCCGCTGGCTCGCCTGATGTACCGACACCATACCCGCGTGGCGGGTCCCCGGGGATCGAGTATTCGGTTGAGCTTTCTCTGGAGGATGGTATTCGTGGCTCGAGTTTCGAAGAGGCGGGCCAAGACTTGGCTGCTGATTCTTCCTTTGAGCTGGTTCCGCAGCTGGAAAAAGGGCAAGTGTTGGAGGAAGATCATGCCTTTGGTATTGGCATTAATGTGGGGTCTAGTGATGAATCTGTTGTCCTGGATGGAGCTTATTTCTCCGAGGATTGCGGGTTTGTTGGAGGAAATACTGTGAGGAGAAATGATATGATTGAAGATGGAGGGAATGAGGGATTTGATCTGTATCAGACTGCACGTGTTGGCGATTTTTCGTACTTTTTCCGTGTAGAGCCTGGGGAGTATGCTGTTTGTCTGCACCTTGCGGAGATCGTCTTCATTGAAGGGCCAATTGGGATAAGAGTGTTCGATGTTTTCATACAAGATGAGAAGGTGAGAATGTTAAGCATGTCTTCTGCAGTCTGAAAGATTAGTTCTTGAAGACTTTCCTGTGTGAGGTTTTGAATCAATTGTTATTGTAGGTCGTATCCGACTTGGACATTTTCGCTCAAGTTGGTGCTAACAAGCCTCTGGTCATTTCGGATATCAAAGCTTCCGTTCATGGACAAGAAGGCTTGAGGATTAGATTTCAAGGAGTAACGGGAAGCCCGATTGTTTGCGGTTTATCCATAGTGAAAGATTCATCTTCTAGTACGTTTAAGATTCCATTTACCGTCGTTCATTTGTCCTTTTTTCTGATCTAGTGAGACAGCTCATCGTGTTCTTGCATCAGGGAGTGGTCAAGCTGAACCTCTAGTGTCCACCCGAATGCCTCAAATAGCAGAACATGGGTCAACAGATGTAATGGTTCTCACTCTGCAATGTCCTCATTTTATCTTACGAAGTATGCAGGTTACCTGCTGAAATTAACTTCCAAGGACTTTTTTTTTTCTGCAGCAGCAGAAGAAGAAAAGGGTTAGATGGGAAGATGAAACCGATTATGAGGGGGAAGGAGATTACCCAAGGCTATTACAAGACTTCAATAATCAGAAGCGAGAACTGGAAGATATTAGAAGTGCGTTTGCAGAGCTCAAAAAGGATAACCATCTGAAGAGTAGGGAATGCCAAGATGCTTGGAAGTCAATGAGGGAGCTCCAGAATGAGCTCATGCGCAAGTCGATGCACGTTGGGTCTTTAGGTAATAACGTCCTCCCAGCTTAAGTGCAAACAGTTCATTGATTTATCGAGGTAAATATGGCTAATAGTTCTTTCATGTTGGTTTAGCGTTTGCCATCGAGGGACAAGTGAAAGAGAAAAGCAAGTGGTTCACAACTTTGAGAAATGTGACCAGAAGATTGAAGGTACTACTTTGCTCTTGAAATTTGTGTCATTCGAATAAATGAAATCTTCTCTATAATGCTGGAATATCCCTTGACAGATTATGAAAATGGAGCATGTCAAGCTATCAGAAGAGGCTTCTCTATATAGAAGTTGTCTGGCAGAAATAACTGAGATGAAATTTACAATTCAAGCCACGAGTACGTGACCATGCGGTTTTGTCTTCACTTAAACAGTATGAAGAATATCATTCTTTGACATTTTAGTTTGTTGTTTGTTATCTGATAGTGAAGCAGCAAGTTGATATGCATGAAGATCTTAAGATTAAGTATGTTAGAGGGGCAAAGGAAAGAAAGGAGCTTTACAATAAAGTTCTAGAGTTGAAAGGTAAGTAGCTACATGTCAGCTCAATTTTGTGTGATTTGGTCCATAGATTTTCAAGACAGCTAATTGAATACTTGAGCTGACTTGCAGGAAACATAAGGGTCTTTTGCAGATGCAGACCTCTGAATGCTGAAGAAGTTGCAGTAGGGGCTTCGATGTCTATCAACCTCGATTCCGCTAAAGATGGCGAGCTTACAGTTACGTCTAATGGAATTTCCAAAAAGAGTTTCAAGTTCGACGCTGTTTTTGGACCACAAGCAGATCAAGGTAATTATGCATCCTTGTGATGAGATGTTTATCTGCTGTTTTGTTTAGTTGTTCCCTGACATTTTTCTTTTTTCGTTGTCTTTTTAGCTGATGTATTTGAAGAGACTGCTCCTTTTGCAACCTCAGTCTTAGACGGGTACAATGTATGCATCTTTGCTTATGGGCAAACCGGAACTGGGAAGACTTTCACGATGGAAGGGCTAGAAGGAGCACGTGGAGTAAATTTCCGGACTCTTGAGGAGGTGTTTAACATAATCAAGGAGAGAAAGCATCAATATCGATATGAAGTATCCGTTAGTGTCCTAGAGATCTACAATGAGCAGATACGGGACTTGCTGGTCTCCGCCTCTCATCAAGGAGGAGCTGCAAAGAGGTATAGCTCCATCGAGTGGCTAATAGCTTCAAAGATTCTTGACAATCATAAAGTGGAATTTTTCATGTCAACTCTGTATCTTTTTAGGCTGGAAGTGAGGCAAAATGGCGATGGGCTGCATCACGTTCCAGGACTTGTTGAAGCGCCAGTAAGCAACATGAGTGAGGCGTGGGAAGTCTTGAAGACTGGAAGTAATGCAAGGGCTGTTGGCTCAACCAACGCCAATGAGCGCAGCAGCCGATCTCACTGGTCTTTTCTTTCACCACGTTCCATTTCAATTTCGTATCAAATTAAAGCTAAAATGATTGGTGGAAGCCACTCGAAAGCTAATACACCGGTACTTGACGGTTCTATTTGGCCACAGCATGCACTATTTGATGGTGAAAGGGGAGAATCTTTTGACTGGGGAATGCACAAGGAGCAAACTATGGTTGGTTGACTTAGCTGGGAGTGAGCGAGTAGCGAAGACGGAGGTGCAAGGGGAGAGGCTCAAGGAGACACAAAACATAAACAGATCATTGTCTGCACTTGGAGATGTCATAGCTGCTCTAGCAACTAGAAGTCCTCATATCCCTTTCAGGTTACTGTCAATGCATACATCTATAGTCCATGCTATATACGTTGGATGCGCAAATCAACAAAATAACAGCTCATTTTTTGTGTGCCTGATGATTGTAGGAATTCCAAGCTCACCCATCTTCTTCAAGACTCCTTAGGTAAGGAACTCTCTCTGCTATTCTCTTTTAAGCTGATGCTGCTTCAGAGTTACATGGCGGTTTTTGCAGTATTGGATGAGTAATGCATGGATGTATATGTTCTTAGGCGGGGATTCAAAGACGTTAATGTTTGTACAAATTAGTCCCAATGAGAACGACCTCGGCGAGACCCTGTGCTCTTTGAACTTTGCAAGTAGAGCTCGGGGGATAGAACTGGGTCCTCCAAAGAGACAGCTAGACGTTAGTGAGCTTTTGAAGTACAAACAAACGGTAATTCATGCTGTCTTCTATGCTTTTGGTTGTTCAGTGCACTTTTGCTGACTGAAATTCTCGGTTACTGCGACATGTAAGGCTGAGAAGTTGAAACTAGACTTGAAGAGCAAAGATGTGCAGATAAAGAAGATGGAGGAAACAATCAATGGCTTAGACTTAAAGATAAAAGAAAAGGACTTTAAGAACAAGAACCTGCAAGAAAAGGTAATATTATACAATGTTATTTCTAGTTTGATGTTTGAAGACAAGCAGGCATTTCATATCCTGTTTCCTTCGGAAACGATGTTTGTTATACATTCAGATCGACTTGGCAGGTAAAGGAGCTGGAGTCGCAACTGCTAGTTGAAAGAAAGCTAGCACGCCAGCATGTCGATACAAGGATTGCTGAACAACACCAGCAACAACAAATTAGACAACAGAATGAAAATAGTGCACCGCCAAAGCCGCAACTTGCAACTAGATTGCTTTTCGGAAGCCACAAGAGTTCAACTGAACCTGTCAACGGTGCGCCAAGCCAAAAGGATATAATAAATCCCTTTCAGCCGCTGGCCGAGAACAACAGTTGTAACTCTGCTTCGGCACTTCCCTCAGCAGATGGCATCTTTAACTGCATAGATCCTACCGAGAAAGAAAACAATCCACCTGAATTTTTTCAGTTGCCAAAGAGGACTGGACGGGCCTCGTTGTACATAGCGGCTCAACAGATTCCTATGGTCTCAGCTCCAAGGCGGAACACGCTGATTCCACTCCCAAGCATATCAAGTTTATGTCAGACACCAGTTCCACCGCAACCATTGTTACCAGCATTTCCATTAGGGCCGTCCCTAGTGCGAGAGGATACAGAGGAAGGGTCAGCTATTAGTTGCTTGCCCGAGCAGGCACGCGCTGATAGTCCTATAACAATCAAGAGCGCGACCAAGAAGCTCAGCAGCATACTGAGGAAGAGCGTCCAGAAGAAAGTTCAGCCAAAGTCGTCCCCGGTGTTGCAGCATCATCTCCGGAAAGGCGGTATAAATGTGGGTTCGGAGAGACTACGAGTATCCATTGGTAGCAGAGGAAAATTGCTTGGCAATGCCAGGAGAGTACTAGGAACCAAGGAAGCTCAAAAGAAAAGTAAAAGAGACAAGGAGAGAGGCTGGAATGTAGGGACAGCATCAAGAACCGCAATCTGACAGTGGAACATAGTCGGTGTGAGTACATTTTGTGTGTGTGTCTGAGTGTGTTTTGCTCAAGTGTTTGTAGTTACTCTTAGTTTATGACTTTATTTAATGTGATTCCTTCTTGCGCTGTAGAAGGATCAAACTGATCTTGAACAACAAACATTAATGTTACTGATTCATTTATCAGCTAATTATGATTTATGCGACTCCTCTATTCATCTTCATCTTCATGTTCATGTTCATGTAATATACACTTGACCAACACGACAAGATCGATAGCGAATATTACGGATTATACACTGCTGACCAACTGAATCTGGCAACCGGCAAGTCAACAAGAGAAAATTGAGTACTTCAACATGATGCATGCAAGGATTTTGCATTAGAAAGTGACAAACTTAACAGCAGCACAAAGTTGGTGCAAATGGTAGCATCAGTTGTTGTTGAAAACACTAAAAATGGACAAGTTGGCGTGAGTGGATGTCAGTGAACCAAGTACTTGAAACCTAAATATATGTCTGCTTGTTTGTTATTACATTCCATTTCCATTTGATGGGATCATGAGTTGACCATCAGTTGACTAGCCTTGATAAGCTGGGATCTCAATGCTCTTGCCAGGGTAGCTCACAGGTGCATTGTATCTGCTGAAGAGCTTGTAGGAGGAGATCAGAGACAGCACAAGGTAGCACACCAAGGCGAGGAACGTGATCACCACCGACGCTGTCGCCTTGTGGCAGAAGCTGCCGAAGGAGACACACGCCGCGCTCCATGTGATCGCCATGTCGCCCTTCCTCGCCAGGTACAGCACATCGGCCGACACCGCCCCGGCTGCCAGGATCATGTATGTCAGTACCTGTCAGACAATGAACGAGCAAAAGGTCAGGGGGCTGAAATGCTTGAGAAAATGTTCTGTCAAACACCAAATTATGCAGTATCATGTTAATCTGAATGGTAATATTGTGAAGATTGCAAATTTGTAAAGAGAGAATTCATTTGATGTTCATTTATTTGCAAAAAGTGTGTCTTGTTTAATTTCTGTTCTAATTAGAAATGGAAACTCACAAGCTTAAAATGTGAGATTTGTAAACAAATTTTCTTAACGAGACTAATATAGAGACAGAGATTTACAAATGAATTCTACAAAATAAATCAATGCTCCACCAAACCAAATATAGCCTAACTAATAAAGAATGAACTCTTAGAGAATGCCTCATTGGCTAAGTTTCCATTTTTAATATAGCTTTCCATCTTTCGAAGTTCTCTCGACTCGAATATAGATTAGTCGGCCTAATAAATCTCCGAATACCAGGTGGTATATACCAAAAAATATATATAATAGTGAGAAAATAAACCTGGTCGAGAAGGAAAAAGGTCCATGCACGAGACATAGTGGAGGGTCGGGGCATGGCTGCAATGACAGCTGAAAGAAGAGAATAGCCCGCACAAATGCCATTTGCATGCACCAAATACCTGCATCCATCAACAATATGCGGTTTAAAAATAAAAAAAATATGTTAGAGCAAATTCTTAACTAAATATAATTCACCTCTTTTTCAATAGGGTTTTTCTATTGAATATCGTAATGGGTCTCTTTGTAAATAGAAGGCAGAGTTAGAACTTCATTGTCTCAATCTAGATCTCATAACTGAATTACATGCATGCCCTCTTTCTTTTGTATCTATGTCATAAACTTGATTTAAGGAGAATCGATCTCTATAGATTCTAGAGTTTGAATAAAATATCAAATCAAATAATTCTTATTATTTTCAAATAAAAGAAAAAAATCTTAAAAAAAGATGCATTCTAAAATACAAAATGACTCAGTTATTTAATTTTTTGGATGAGAATGTGTATAATTCCATTATATATATATATAAAAGAAATGGAAAAATATATTCAACTCAAAATATTAATCAAAATAATCAAAAATTTGTTAAAACTGGGGAATAAGTGCTGACTGGTCTAGTTTACAATATTTTAACCTAACCTTAAAAAAAAGTATTTTAACCTATATTAAGCATGTATTTTTTTTTATATTTGCAAAACTTAAACTTAAACTTAAAAATACCGTTGAAAATTGGATCAAATTCTAACCAATATTCATCCATGTACTAATCCCAACACCCATAACCCAAAAAACCCTTAAAATGAATTTTCAAGGCAACAGAATCAGCATAAGTCCATGTCAAATTCAAATTCGAAGTAAGACTAATTAGACCCAACAGACATATAATTGACGACATGGATGGATATTGACTAGTCAAAACTAATACTAATTAATTAATTTAATGTATATGGTCCCGGTGAGTTCAAATCTTATCTTGATATTAATTGAGAGGCTTAACTTTTTAATTCTGGAATTCTTTGAGAGGTATACCCTAGAGTAAAACCTTAAAAAGATGAGGCAAATTGGGACCCCAGACACAATTTATCTCACAAATATGAAAATTGAAATAATTTGGACGTACCTAGGCTATAGTCTATAGATCTTCCCTTTTTTTACGAAAAGTATTTTTTTATGAAAAGAATAATGAAACTTGAAGATGGAAACTACAGTTTTCGTTTTCCAAACGAAACCCAAATATTTTGACAATTCCACTTCAAATCATGATGTAAATTCCCTCAAAAATTATTAAAAAATAGAGAAAACCATTGCGTAATGAATTTATAAATTATTAAAATTTCGGCATTCGTTTCACAAAAATAGTTCTAATTTTCTGACCTTGTCGCAAAAAGTGTTAATTTTCCACAAATAATTAAACATTGTCTCACCGCTTTTTTCATACTTTTCCTTCCACATGCACTTAATTAAGACATGAATTTATTTATAAAAAATTTTAAAAACATGAATCAGTATGTATAATCCTTCGAATTCTATTTGCATAGATAGACTTTTTAAAGGGATACAAATAAGCAATTAATATTTAATCTCCCACTAACCACCTAGTCCTAGTGCATTGCAAGTACCAATAAAGACCTGAGCTCAAGTGATAAAAGACGAGATGAAAACAAAAACTCGAGATTTAAGGGTGAAAAAATATCATAAGCAAAAAAAATTACACAAGAGGGAAATATATGGTAAGATTACCGGAATGCTCCAAGATTATTATAAGAAACATCTCCATAGTCATTACTCTCAGAGTTCTTAAGCATCACAACCAGCGCAGCGATGCAAAAAGCCATAGGCAACAGCCTCAGCATCGCTTCCGCGTTGCAAACGCTTCCGCTACTGCTGCTTGCAACAGCATCTCCGGCCTTTTTCCGGTCACCGGCGACACCTCCCGAACCCACCACCATTTTATCATCCACGACATCTTCAACCACGTAATTAACCTTCCCTTTGTCCATGTCTTTCTTCTCTCTTTTTTTTCTTTCTAGTTTTCCTCTCTCGGTGAAGATTAATGGCTGGCTTTTACTACATATTCAGTGCATGGCACTGGCTTTTTGTGTACATAGAGTAGTTGGGGTAGGGGGCCATGAGTCATTAATGAGATCGTTGATGAACATTTAATGTGATAAAGAGATCGGTCACGCTTCCCGAAGCCATTCATCTATCTTTTTGGTAGCTGTATAGATTTTTGGGAAAAGTCCACTTTAGTACTCTGTAGTATCGCCCAAAATCATTTTAGTACCCTGTGGTAAAAAACCGACCAATCGAGTCATACTTATTCCAATTAACATCAAAAAGGTCCTCGGGTAGCTGCCCTGAGCTGCCTGGACCCGCCCGAACCCTACCCCGGACTACGTGACCAGCCACGTCTCCAAAACTTGATGACATGGCACCACGCGGAGGAGGAGGAGGAGGACGAGGAGGAGGAGGAGGACGAGGAGGAGGATGAAGTGGAGGAGGAGGACAAGGAGGAGGAGGAGGAGGAGGACGAAGTGGAGGAGGAGGAGGACGAAGTGGAGGAGGAGGCGGAGGAGGAGGAGGAGGAGGAGGCGGAGGAGGAGGACGAGGACGAGGAGGAGGAGGCGGAGGAGGAGGAGGAGGCGGAAGAGGAGGAGGAGGACGAGGAGGAGGAGGACGAAGTGGAGGAGGAGGCAGAGGAGGAGGAGGAGGAGGAGGAGGAGGACGAAGTGGAGGAGGAGGCAGAGGAGGAGGAGGAGGCGGAGGAGGAGGACGAAGTGAAGGAGGAGGCGGAGGAGGAGGAGGAGGACGAGGACAAGGAGGAGGAGGCGGAGGAGGAGGAGGAGGAGGAGGAGAAGAGGAGGAGGAGGAGGAGGAGAGGAAAAGAGGGAAGAAGATGGATGTCCACGTGGCGCCACGTCATCAAGTTTTGGTGACGTGGCTGGCCACGTAGTCCGGGCAGGGTTCGGGCGGGTCCGGGCAGCTCCCCGAGGACCTTTTTTATGTTAATTATAATAAGTATGACTCGATTGGTCAGTTTTTTACCACAGGATACTAAAGTAGACTTTTCCCTAGATTTTTTCAATGTGCGGGTAAGGGAAAATATTACGATGGTTATGTAGTAACGTTTCATGATCTGATCTGATCGACAGTCTTTATAGATCATATACTTTTTCTAACATCACTCAGACACACCCTTAAAAAATTTCTTAGGAGGACAACCATTGTGAACTCTCTAGGTCTAGTTCGTTTAAGCGTGGAGTTCTCTAGGTCTAGGTCTAGTACAATTAAATCACTTGGAGTCCTCGAGTTCGAGTCATCGAGAAGATAGTGTTAAATTTTTGTTGAAAATTTTTGTCACCTTTTAAAATCTTGTTTGACTCGAACCTAAATTAGTTGATTTATTGAAAACAGTAGTTGCATCTACAAATATTTAAAAGAAACCGATTTTATTTATGATTTGTACAGACTCCATTGATTACGTCATTTCTGTAGATTGCTCTTATGGTTAATTTTTTTAGTTGCACTTTATTTGTTAAAATAAAACTCTTCTGTGTTAATTTGCCCTAAATTCAGCACGCGGACGCGTAGTGTATTTTGACATAAAATGTGACGGTGTTTGGTCCGAAATTATGTTCATTAATTAGATTGTTGTGAAGGAATAAAGAAAGAAATAATAACGACATTTTACGTTTGTTTCTTCTGTTTTATCCATTGAAGGTATCATCATCAACAATCGCAGATGTAACAACAACATGCAAATTATGCAACAGGAGGATGACATATCCACGATGCATTATGGTGTCTTTCTTTAAATGTCCAATATTTAGAGTCAAATAATGTCAGATCATATTAGAATAATTATTTTAATAACATTTTTTTACATTCATAAGATTTGGATTCAAATTCATTACATCAAACATATTTACTATTAATATTTGACTTGGCTATGCATGAAAAAAATGGTGCAAATTTATATTCGTTCTGGGAGTGAATATGGATCTGCTGCAAAGACAACGAAAGAGGTTCTGAATGAGATATTGGAACACAAGTCCGGTTATTCTCGTGGGCTTGGTCTCGGTAGCCCACGTTCAGAGCCTACACAATTTAGCTCAGAAATGGAGAAGCTTTATATTTAATTATGCTTTTTGAATAAAAATGTTTTTCTATAACTTTAATGCCATATAATTTGATGTGATTTTGATATTTTATCTTTTTGTGATATAAATTTTCAAAATTCACATTTTAGTTTTTTTTGTTACTATAAATGTTAATTGTTACAAAAAATAAAATAAAATGAAATCTTATCATATTTGAAAAAAAAAAATCAAACTACAACGTGAAACTCTCAGTATACCAGAGGCTAGTGGCGGCCCATGGGGGGGGGGGGGGGGGGGGGGGGGGGGGGGCGGAATCACCCTAACTTAATTTTAAAATGGACACAGTTTTTTCCACTTTGATCTCGTACCGAATTAAATTTGCACTTTATTGCCCTAAAAAAATTTAATTTTCACTTTTGTAACAAAATTAGTAAATAAAAATAATAATTGTGTCTGTCCCAAAAATTTTATTTCTGGATCTGCTATGACTAGCACAGTCTAATAATTTCTTAAAGAAATTCAAATATCAGACTAATTCCCAATAGTAAAAAATCTCTCTTTTTTAACGTTTGACAAAAAATACTCCTCCTCTAAGCCGCGGCTATAAAACAACGACTTTTGGGCTTATTGAGAAATTAAATTTAAATAAACCATTGTTCTGCTTTAATATGGATTAATTAATTTTTCTTAAAGGTAAATTATTACACCATGATATTGCCAAGGTTTGAACCTTGAATCTCCTAGATATTTACAGCACCTTGTGCCGTTGTACTAGAAGCCCTTTTGGCAAATATAGATTAATTATTATAGTGAGATATTGCCAAGGTTTGAACCTTGAATCTCCTAAATATTTAGAGCACCTTGTGCCGTTGGACTAGAAGCCCTTTTGGCAAATATAGATTAATTATTATAGTGAATATATGAATACTAGATTTTTTTCTACTAAAAAAAGTAGGCTAAAGTATACTTTACTAGTATAATAGTTTCATGTTTTTACACACCACAATTTTATAGTTTTAAATTCTTTGACTAGGAAATAAAAGTTTTGTCTGGCTCGCAATCAAGCAACACTCATTAACCCCATTATTTGAGATATTTTGTGTGTCATGCCATACTACATTATTAATTTTGTTTGCATATTTATATCACTAATTTTATCCACTGGCGTAATCCAATTGACTAATTAATGCTTTATAAAGAGAAGGTTGAATGATTATTTATTTCAGTGTTGCTCTTTTATGCTTTGAAAAAAGAGAGAGGAATGCGGGAAAAAATATAAGAAAAGTCAAATAAAAAATCAAATAGAAAAATGACAAAAGAAACCAAAAATGCCTACCTTCACAAAAAATAAGAATTCAAAAAAATAAATTATAATGCTAAAGAATTATAGTCGTTGACGTTTTTTCTAGAAATTTTTGTAAATCTCTTTAAGCTAAATAATTTTTTTAATGCGCTTACATATGCAAACTAACTTTTTGATTTTTTTACAGTTAAATTTATTATTTGAAATTCAAGGGATTCCCTCTTTGCTTCTTTTTCTTCTTGTAAAAAAATGAGATGAATGTATTTTTTCTCATAGGAGAAATCAAATTGTATATAAATGATAAACATTTGAAAAGTTTCGAAAATTTTAAAATGTTACGGATTGGAAAAAGTTCTAAAAGTTTTGAGAAATTGAATTGTACATAAAATTGCCAAACCCCATAACCAATCTCTTTACCACTATATTGTATGTAACCGCTGAGTTAAAAGAGTTAAAAAGTACGATTACATGGCTTGTTGGATAAGTATTATATTTGGCTCAATATTTCTCGTGGGTGCTCTTGTGTTGTTTGTATGGAAAAATGATGAGAGTTTGCTATTGTGCATTGCTTATCACAAGCTAAATAAGGTATATAGGACATTACTTGGTAATTAGTCAATATTTTGGTAAAAATTGTTATTCTATTTGGTATGTATCATTCTTTTGAAAGGCCCATCTAACTATATATATAATTTTTCTTCTGATATATTTTGATTGGGTGGCTGGTTAGAACATCCTAAACACCCTTATGTAATTGATATATTCATACATATTTATAATTTGGGCTATATCGTTTGTTTGGTTAGAACTTCACCATATGTTTGAGTGTATGCCTTTTGAGTCTAATAAATCTCAAAGAGATCTGTAGTATCATGTTTTGGGGTTAGATAGAACCCTAAAGTCCAAACCCAACTATAGCAAGATTCGATCTTTTTTATGTTCCCAGTCAAAACAAAGAAAAATAACCTTAAAAAACCCATACCCAAGAACCGAGTTCATCAATTTAATAGAAAGAACCCTCCGGGATGCGATCATACTAGCGCTAATGCACCGGATGCCATCAGAACTCCGAAGTTGAAAGTGTTTGGGCAAGAGTAGTACTAGGATGGATGACTTCCTGAAAAGTCCTTGTGTTGAACCCTTTTTTAGATTTATTTACAAAAAAATAGAAAGAACCCTCCGAAATCAATTCCACTACTTCATGAACGAAGAACAAAGAAAGAACACGACTTTAGCTTCCACTAAGAAGAAAAATGTCACCTTTCTTCAACAGAATTCCTGGATTACCCGCGCTCTTGACCTCTTGTAAGCTCTACGGTGGTCGAAGCCAAAATGAAATACAAAAAAGAAGTTAACTGAAATATATATATATATATATATATATAACCTTTGTTTTCTCAAGTTTAGTCGCTCTTGATGTTGCTTGGGCTCACCTCCGCGAAGGGCAGGTCAATTTTCTACTTGATTAAGTGGTCAATTTTCTACATGCCCAAACAGTTGAAAATCTCATAGGTTAATGGTTAGTTTTCGTATGTCTGGAGTTTGAATCCCGAAAATATGGCATTATTTCTTTCAAATATCATATCTGACTAAAACCTAATTAGTCGGCACACCGGATATAATACTCTGTTCAATGTTAAGAATATATGTTAAGAAAAAGGCTCATATCAATATACTATCCAATGTGAAGTAATTTCCGCGTGCATTGAAGTGAGGACAAAACATAAAAAAATGCTCGTGTGAAAACAGTCGGTCAAAACGTTCCTATACAAATCAGATGGACGATGGTGAAGATATTTTTAATTTTTTTAATAAAAACAATCAGATTTAATTAGAGAAAAAGTGAATATCCATCGTAACCTCACAATTGTCCATCATAAGCTCACAAATGTTATTACTGATTATATATATTTCAACTATTTCTAATAAATTAGGTTCACAATCCAAATCTTTATTCAGAAACAATCAAAATTCAATAAAATTTAAAAGAGAAAAAGCGAATATTCGTCGTAAATTCGCAACTATTCTTAGCGATAATATATCCCAATTGTTACTGATAAATCATGTTTCACAATCCAAATATTTCGTTTTATTGCTCTTTTGATGACCTACGGTTGAACTCTTAACTTATAAATCAGATGAAACTATAGGCTAGTTGGGTTGAAGGTTGAAAAAAGAGGAAGGATTGGTAAAATAATCATAAGCATTCTATAGGCAAGTAACTATATACGCTTGTTGCATCTTTACAGCAACGGATCTATGGATAATTGACAACGATAAGCCTGTCCGATCAGCGGATTCTGCAGACATTCTGGAAGGGCTCCGGCCTCGCCTTAGGAGCAGGTTTCGCAGATTCGCGAACCCCGAACACATTCCACAACCTCATCGTCTCATCTCCCGCGGCTGTGGCCACTCTGCAACCATCTGGACTCTGCATAGATGGAACAGTTATCAGCATCTGATATAAACTAAATGACATTGTTAAGCTAAGCCACCAATGCTGGTTTTTTTTTTATATACCTGTGCCGTGAAAAGGACTCTAGAGGTGTGGCCAGTGAGCTCAGCCATCTTCACCAAGGAAGGGTACTTCCATAACTTGAGCTGGTTCTGATTAAACCCATGTGAGCTAAGAAGCTCTCTCTGGTTATTGTTCCACAAAAGCGAACAGGTTTGGGATCCAGTATCCACCGAGTGAGTTCAAGCAAGCTCCGGTTTGTGTGTTCCAGAACTTTATGGTTCGGTCACTTCCCCTCCTCCTGATGCCAGCAAGTTTCCCTGGAAAGGGCACCAAGTGAGGGCCTTTACCGCCGACGTGTGGTCCTCGAGCCTGTGAAGCCACTGGGTAGGCGAGTTAGAGGATGCCAATGACCTGTCCCATATGTGGATCAGGTTGTCGTTGCCTCCGCTTGCAAGTTGTTTGCCCGATGCTGACCATTTCAGGCCACAGACCTCCTGTGAATGCCCACGGTAAGTCTCAACAATGTGTGATCTGATTCTCACATCGTTGTTTATGATACGACCGTTCATTCCTTCAGTTGTAAGGATGTGGTCATTCCAAGCCAATGATCCAACTCGAGAGCTGTGGCCACCTCTGAGGGTTCTCGGCTGCACAAGCAATTCAAGAAAGCCAACAAGTTAGAGATGGGAAACCAAAGATTCACAAGGCCTGTACGACAAAGGGAATGGACAGATTTGGCACAAACCTGTTTGTTTGCCAAAGAATCCCACAACTGAACTTCAGAATTGTTCAAACCAACTGCAATATGACGTCCATCAGGCGCCCAATTGACACTGGTTACCGGTCCACTATCCTCGTCAATAGTGACAAGTTCAGAAGCTCCCCCGCTCGAAGCATCCCACAGATAAACTGTGCTCGCCAGAGCGATGGCAATGACATTGCTGCTCCCCCAATCAAGCAAGTTGAGGTAGAAATCATCGACAATGTCAGGAGCATCCAATGTCCTCTCAGAAGTCTGCAGAGCCAAAATAACACAACTCAAAACTCGACCTATGGACTTTAAAAAAAGGACCAAAATGACACGAGACTGGAGGTGAAAAACAACATCAAAGCGTTAAGATGGCAACAAAACTGCCCTGTAACCGTAGTTGAAAACTGTACGCAGCAATACAAGAAGCACTAATGAGATTGGAAGAAAATTTAGCAGAATCAATTTATCACGACAGGAGGAAAAGGTAGTTGATGAACCCGATGATCCAATTTGACAGAGCCGGCAGAAAAAAGCAATTAACAATCCCTGCTTATCAACAAACAGCCAGCCAGCCAAAATTAGATTGACCAAAATATGGACATAGATTGTCATAAGAATACATTGTCTTCACACAATCTAACAACACAACTTATACCATCCAGATCCAAAAAATTAACAGGTAAATAAGCGAAACAAACAACCCTCAACAACAATCTAAAGGGAACAAATGGGTACCTGAGGAATGTGTCTTGGTGGCTTAGCTGTCTTTGGCTGCTTTTGGAAGACCATTTCTGGGATCGACTCCACAGGAGATGGGGGCCTGCTCTTAAAAGCCAAAATCCTGGACCTATTCATATTCAGCACCTCCGCTAGGCGCTTCCCCGGCAAGAGCTCTTCCAGATTCTCCTCCTTCACTTTCTTCCCCTCGGTCATCATGTAGTGGCCGAAGTCCATGGCCGATCTGTTGGGGATTGTTAGGAGGGATTTTTACGCCCCTCTTGCAATAAAGAGTAAGTATGGGATTGTCGTCCTACGAAGACTAAGTTCTAGGCCACAAATACGACTCAATCACTAGTTTAGGACTACAAGTAAATGATATGTCAATTACAAACACGAGTTCGTAACTACAACAACTAAATTATAAGAAGATTTAAACAATAAAGGAAAGAATGAGCTTGGTACCAATGACATCTAGATAACCAAATGACTTATGGGGTTCATTAAGTTCGTGTTATGGTCCGAGTATTTCTAAAGTAACTAATTAACGCTCCCACGACTAATTAGTCTAAATCAATCATTAATTAGGTTTAGTTAAACTAATTATGCTCCCGTGACTAATTAGCCACATAATCTAACTAATTACCAATTATAACAATCATCCTATGGACAACTAACTACCTAATGAGATCCCTCATCAATAGGCGACTAGTTAACTAATTAAATGGTCCATTAATCCTAACCCCTCCCCGCGATTAGAATTAATTGAGTTCATAATCAAGATGATCAAGCAAGATTAAGCATTAAACTCATTAACTAGTTCACAAACCTTAACATTTTAACCCCGCTAAACCATAGGCTAAGTAGATGCCATCAAAGCACCTAACCCACAAATCAACTACTCACACATATTCATCAAATAACACAAATTATCCATTGAACAATGTAAATAAAACATGAACATAAAGATAGAGTTTAAGAAAGCTCAATGAGTCTTCAAGAGCTCCCTCTTAGCTCCTTCTTCAAGTTCCTTCCAAGCTTCTCTACAAGCCTCCTCTCTAAGCTCTCTCAATTTCTCTCTACACTTACTCTCCAAACTCTCTAGGAAATGGGTGAAGTGAAGGTTGAATAAGGCATTAATTACTGGCATAACTCGTACTACGCGGTCTTAGAAACTGAGTGAATTTTGAGAGTGTGCTTTAATTATTTATGGTAAGGATGTTTAGAATATACGAGAGACTAGAATGCTTTGGCAACAAGTCTTCAGATTGGGTGGTTTAAATACTATCCATATATATTATCTCACCAATACATTAGCCCCATTACAACCCGATTGAAAGCCCCCTGTTCACGAGCAACCACACGACTTTGAGACACTGTTGAGTAGGACGTAGGATACTTTGAAAGACATCAGTCATGTACGCGAGAGATAGGAAGTTGGCTACTTACAAATCGTGAGCTAAAATTTCCGAACCTTTGAGTGGTTAACCTTCTAGTGTCTTTTACATAGTGATAACACTTGGTTAAACCACCGAGTGGTGAGGTGTCTACCGGTTCTTAATCTCTGTGTTTGGGTTGATGAACTAGCTAGGTTGTGGGGAGGTCTTTTGATGCAAGTTTGAGATTTTGAGGAAAATTAATTTGTGAATTAATCATGCCTAGTCTTGTCCTTGTCGTGTTTTTCTTTCTTATGTGATCGTGTTTGTGTTTGTATACCATGGTTGAGTTTTGCTTGAGGATAAGCAATGATTCAAGTGTGGGGGTGTGATGAGTGTGGAAATACTCTATCATCTATGTATGTTTTAGTGTCAATTTTTCATTGTTTCTAGTATTTTTGTGTGTTATGTATTGTTGTATTGTTATATTTCATGTTTTGAATATTTTAGTGTAGTTCTTGTGATTTTTATTGCGTTTCGTTCATGTTTATTACTAGGAGACTTTATGGTGATGCGAGGAGGATATTTGTGCTCTTTGGAGCGTGTCAAAGGCGATTGGATCAGCCGTGAAGAATGGTGCACGATCGGGACCGCGACGACACTGGGTAGACTAACCTCGGCAACTCAAATAAATATAACTTTTGCATACAAAGTCTGACAGAGACGGGTGAGATAGTTCTGGAAAGAAGACATCCGTGGCTACAACTTTGTCTCTGATGGTCTTCTTCAAATTCGAAGTCTAAGAGGGCGAAAAATGCATACAAAATTAAGCTTTAAATCTGAGAACTTGCCTAACCGAAATTGGCCGAAATTCATGGCCCATTTCGGACCCACTCCGGGTTTGCCCATGACTTTTCATGGCTGGTACTCCACCACTTCATGGCTGGCATTCCATCACCTAACTCACCAACTCCCCTCCACTACCTCCCCATTTTCACTCCATTACCTACTCCACCACCCTCACTCATTCACTCCATTAACTCTCTCTCTCTCTCTCTCTTTTAGAAAAGGAGGTTGGCTCATCATTGTAGGAGCTTGTAGAGAAAAAGTTGGTTCATTATATTGTAGAGAGTTTGGAGAGTAAGTGTAGAGAGAAATTGAGAGAGCTTAGAGAGGAGGCTTGTAGAGAAGCTTGGAAGGAACTTGAAGAAGGAGCTAGGAGGGAGCTCTTGACTCATTGAGCTTTTTTAAACTCTATCTTTATGTTCATATTTTATTTACATTGTTCAATGGATAATTTGTGTTATTTGACTCATTGTTCAATGGTAGTGGAGTGGAGTTGGTGAGTTAGGTGATGGAATGCCAGCCATGAAAAGTCATGGACAAACCCAGAATGGGCCCAAAATGGGCCATGAATTTCGGCCAATTTCGGTTAGGGAAGTTCTCAGATTTAAAGCTTAACTTTGTATGCATTTGGCGCCCTCTTAGACTTCGAATTTGAAAAATACCATTAGAGACAAAGTTGTAGCCACGGATGTCCTTTTTCCATAACTGCCTCACTTGTCTCCATCAGACTTTGTATGCAAAAGTTATCTTTATTTGAGTCGCTCGAGGTTAGTCTGCCCAATGTCGTCGCGGTCCCAATCGTGCAACATTCTTCACAGCTGATCCAATTGCCTTTGACATGCTCCAAAGTGCACCAATATCCTCCTCGCATCACCACAAAGTCTCCTAGTAATAAACATGAACGAAACGCAATGAAAATCACAAGAACTACACTAAAATATTCAAAGCATGAAATATAACAATACAACAATACATAACACACAAAAACACTAGAAACAATGAAAAATTGACACTAAAACATACATAGATGATAGAGTGTTTCCACACTCATCACACCCCCACACTTGAATCATTGCTTGTCCTCAAGCAATACTCAACCATGGTATACAAACACAAACACAAACACGATCACATAAGAAAGAAAAATATGACAAGGACAAGACTAGGCATGATTAATTCACAAATTAACTCCCCTCAAAATCTCAAACTTGCATCAAAAGATGACGTACTCAAATTTGCTAAACAATTTAACGTACAAATAAATAGTATAGTGTATAAGTAAGGTTCTTGAACTGAGAGAGATAGAACATGAAAATTAAAACAATCAATCGTATGTAGCCAAATTAAAACAAGTTCGTAAAGTAAAGAATGATATGAGGTTGCAAGACAATAAGTAAACTAAGAAATGTAAATAGACGGTTTGTACTTTAATGAAATAAAGAGAGCACGATGCTTTTATGGACTACCTATCTATTTCAAGATCATGGTTATTTATGAAGTTCTAACTAGTACTCGGAGTATTCTAGTGCATCCTCCTTACGCTTTCGCTCATTAGGCCGATAAAACTAAGCTAGAATAGTTCACGAATACCAACTAACACTTTCGCTCATTAATTAGATCATGAACTAAGCTAAACTCAATTATAAAGTTAACTCCTCGTGGGTTATCCCTTAGTATCAAGATGTCTCATTAATACCTAAGAATATGTCAATTGATCCTTTCGTTGAATTTAATGCCTTTCGGTCCACTATCATCAACTAACATCATAATCTAAGTGATCAAGTTAGATTAAGCATTACGATCATCAATTGACAACTACTACGAAAGATGATCAAACCATAACCCAACATAGATAAGTAATCACATAATTAAAGCATCGTACTCACAAGAAAAACTACTCATAAGTCATGTTCATACAAGAAGAAAACTTATACAAGAAAATGATAGAAAATAACATTAAAGAGAGAGATAGAGAAAACTCAAGATGTGGTCAAGAGCTTCCTCAAGCATCCTTCTTCAAGCTTCCTTCTAGCATTCCTCCAATGGTGCTCCTCCTTGGTATTCCTCACAACTCTCAATCTCCAACTATATTCTTCAAAAACTAGATATCCCAAAGAGAGCAATTCTCTCCTCTATTTATAGTGAATGAGATGAGAGCTTTTTCTTCACTCATCCATCAAAAGAGAAGGTGGATGGATGAATATTCTCTCTTTTGAGTTGGAAAGCCTTTCTCTTGAGTTGGAAAGCTTCTTTGGATGGTAGAAAGCTCTTTGGAGGTGGAAAACTTCACTTTGGAGGTGGAAAGCTCTACTTTCCAACAAGGAATACCAAGAAGAATTATTTATACAAGGTACTCAAATTTCCAGCCATGTGAAAAAAAGGCACTCATGGTCCCATAATGGTTCTTCAATTTTTGGCCAAATTCGTCCAGATTTGCTGGCAGAATTAAATCTCGACTTTGGACGTGATTTTTATCCCTTTTGGGCTTAGAATTTGAAGAAGCCCATTAGAGATAAATATGTAGCTCAGGATGTTTTCTTTCTAGAGCCACCAAGCTTGCCTCCCTCGGTCTTCGGATGAGAAAGTTATCTGCATTTAAGTCACAAGAGGTCAAACTTGCCCACATCTTCGAGTGCCCGTTCAAGCGTCAATCTTTTAGGCCACTCCGATAGACTTCAACACGAACCAATGGTGCACCAACATCCTCCATCTCATCTCACAAGGGCTTCTAGCGATAAACATGAAAGAAACACAATAAAAATTAAGAGGTTACACGAAAACAAACATAATACGAAATAAGAGATATTAACATCGAATAACACGTAAACCTGCTAGAAACGATAGGAATTCAATACTAAAACATGCACAAACAATGAATGTTTTCACACTCATCTCACCCCCATACTTGAATCATTACTTGTCCTCAAGCAAACTCAACCATGGGATAGTAAACAACATCACAAGAGAAATCAAAATGCAATAAGGAAAAGACTTGGCATGATTAATTCAAAATTTAACTTCCCTCAAAATCTCAAACTCACATCAACAGATCACCCTACAACCTAGCTAGTTCGTTAACCAAAACACAAAGTAAGAACTGGTAGACACCTCACCTCTAGATTATTTAACCAAGTATTAACACTATGTAAAATATACTAGAAGGTTGACCACTCAGAAGTTCGAAAATTTTTCGCTCACAATTTGTAAGTGGTTAACTTCCTATCTCTCACGTACATGGCCAATTTTTTTCAAAGTATCCGACGTCCTACTCAACAATGTCTCAAAGTCGTGAGATTGCTTGTGATCAGGGGGACTTTCATTCAGGTTGTAATGGGGCTGAGGTACATGTGAGATAAAATATCTGGATAGTAGTTAAACTACCCAATCCGAGGACATTGTACAAATGCAAACTAGTCACTCGTCTATTCTAAACATCCTCACCATAAACAATTCAAGCACACTACCCAATTCACCAATTTCCTAAGACCGTGTAGATCGAGTCATGCCATCTTATTCATGCCTTATTCCATTTTTACTTCTCTTTTTCACCACTTTTCATTTCTTTTCTTCTTCTTCTTTTTTTTTCACAAACTTGACATTTTCTAGGCAACAACTCGATTTTTTTCGAATAGCCTCTCAATTATCCAAATCACAAACAAATTAAACCCATATCAACACCAAGTTTTCAACTAATCTCAATACATATTATCCCCAGCCTATGCATCCACGGATCAAATGACCAAAGGTTGGGAGGATAGTAGGTATAAGGCTTAAAGTTGGCTTACATATAATATGATCAAAGAATGGCTAGGCTCAATGGGTTAAAGCAATGGATTCAAGGGATTTTTATCTCTACAGCTCTGGGCTTAATGTCAAAGAAATTTGCCCCACTAATGCACACACAACCAAGACTATGTCAAGTACTAGTAGGATACCTCAATCAACCGGACTCAAGTAGGAACCTCATGAATGTATAGAGACCGTTGTCTCCACCTTCGGCTCAAAGTTCCTCACAAGGTTTATTCGTCAACCCTTTAGTCAAGTATACATAGTGAGACCACTAGTTTAAGCAATGAGGGTGAGGTTTCTACAAGTTTCTAATCTTGGTGCTCGAGTTCAATCCCTAACTAGGTATGTGGTAATCTTCTAACATAAGTTTAATAATTTTGAGGGGGGTCAAATTTTGAAAAAATATGCTATACTCATCAAATCATTCCTATGTGGAACCTCTCACCCCCATACTTAAATGACATATTGTCCTCAATGTGGGAGCAACACACAAAACAAAACATCATATTATATAACACAAATGAAAAAAAATGAAAAGTAAAAGAAAGAGAAGTGGACTGCTCCCTGAGGCTAAGGTGCGGATGGAGGGAGCAAAGTTTGTACTTCTCGAGCGCGCTCCATCTTGCTCCCTAGGTATAGCTTGCACTGCTGGCCATTGACTTTAAATGTTTAGCCCTCCAGATTCTTCACTTCAATGGCTCCATGAGGGGTGGCATTGACAATCTCGAATGGTCCGCTCCATCTTGATTTCAATTTTCTGGGGAACAGCTTCAAGCGTGAATTATAGAGGAGTGCTTGTTGACCAACCTGAAAGTCCTTGGCTCCAATACGAGCGTCGTGCCTCTTTTTGGTGGTGTCTTTGTAGAGCCGTGCACTTTCAAAGGCACTTGAGCGCAGTTCCTCGAGTTCTTGGAGTTGCAGCACCCGACGTTCTCCCGCGAGCCTGTAGTCGTATTCAATGTCTTGATTGCCCAAAATGCTCGGTGTTCAAGCTCCACTGGGAGGTGACACGCCTTGCCGTAGACCAGGCGATATGGTGTTGTGCCTATAGGGGTTTTGAAAGCAGTACGGTAAGCCCATAAGGCATCATCAAGCTTACCCAACCAATCTTTCCGTGCTGAGCTCACCATTTTTTCTAGAATTTTCTTCAGCTCCCTATTAGATACTTCAACTTGACCATTAGTTTGAGGATGATAAAGTGAGGCAACTTTATGAGTGTGTCCATAGCGCCGGAGAAATATGGCAAAAGGTTGGTTGCAGAAGTGTGAACCGCCATCACTGATGATTGCGCGAGGAACACCGAATCGAGCGAAGAGCTGCTTGAGGAATCGTAAGACCACCTTGGCATTATTTGTTGGAGTAACCCACGCCTCTACCCATTTAGAGACGTAGTCGACTCCGACAATGATGATACTTGTTACTTTGAGAGGGAGGGAAAGGACCCATGAAGTCGATCCCCCACACATCAAACAGCTCAACCTCTAGAATACCAGACTGGGGCATTTCATCTCGTCGAGAAATATTACATGTTCGTTGACAACGATCACAATGCTCAGTGAATGCTCTTGCATCTTTGAAAATTGTAGGCCAATAGAACCCACACTCAAGAACTCGTGAAGCTATTCTTGATGTTCCGAAGTATCCAGCGTAAACTGATCCATGACACTATTGGAGAATAGATGGTATTTCCTCGTCTGGAATACATCGTCGTAGAAGGCCATCCACACATCTCCTGAATAGATATGGCTCATCCCATACATAGAAGCACACATCAATGAGGAACTTATTTCTCTGAGGCTAGCTCAAGTCTTCGGGCATGACTTCACTCACCAAATAGTTGGCAAAATCCGCGTACTAAGGAGGTACCACTGCTTGGACATAGAACAAAGCTTCATATGGGAAGTATTCGAGAATCCTTCCTTCCTTTTCCATTCCATTGTTGTGCTCCAAGTGGGACAAGTGATCTGCGACCACGTTCTCCGTGCCCTTCTTATCCTTAATCACTAGATTGAATTCCTACAAAAGTAAAATCTAACGGATAAGTCGGGGTTTTGCATCTTGTTTAGCAAAGAGGTACCTCAAGGCTGCGTGGTCGGTGTAGATGATGACTTTAGAGCCTAACAAGTAAGGCCTGAATTTGTCACAAGCATACACCACCGCAAATAGCTCTTTTTTCGTGGTGATGTAGTTAAGTTGTGCTCCAGCGAGAACACGACTTGCATAATAGATGACCTGCAGTCGCCCTTCCTTTCATTGTTCGAGTACACATCCCAAGACATCATTGCTTGCATCGCACATAAGCTCAAATGGGAGATCCCACGATGGTGAAGTGATAATTGGAGCAGTGACCAATGCTTCTTTGAGTATCCTGAAAGTACTTAGACAAGAATCATCAAACTCAAAGGTGATATCCTTATTCAAGAGGTTAGTCAAGGATTTTGCAATAAAGGAAATTTCTTTATAAAGCGTCGATAAAACCCTGCATGTCCTAGGAATGCGCGGATGCCCTTTACCGTCGTCAGTGGTTGCATTTTTTTGATCGCCTCGGTCTTGGCACGATCAACTTCAATTCCAGCCTTTGAGATCTTGTGACCCAATACTATGCCTTCTTCTACCAAAAAATAACATTTCTCCCAATTAAGCACGAGCTTCTTCTCTTCGCATCTCTTGAGTACTCTATCCAAGTTGTGGAGGCAACATTCAAACGAATCTCCAAAGACAGAGAAATCATCCATAAAAACCTCCATGATGTCTTCATTCATCCCCCAAAAGATTGCCATCATACACCATTGAAAAGTGGCGGGAGCATTACACAGACCAAAAGGCATTCTCCTGTATGTAAAAGTGCCAAAAGGACAAGTGAAAGTAGTCTTACCTTGGTCTCCAGGATAGATGAGTACCTGATTATACCCGCAATAACCATCTAGGAAGTAGTAGTAGGCATGTCCAGCAATACGCTCCAACATTTGATCAATAAAGGGAAGAGGAAAAAGATCCTTTCGAGTAGCGTCATTGAGTTTTCTATAGTCGATGCATACACGCCACCCAGTAACTACTCTTGTTGAGATGAGTTCCCCTTCCTCATTAATTTGCACCGTCATACCTCCTTTCTTGGGCACACATTAGACAGGGCTCACCCATTCGCTATCAAAAATAGGATAAATAATTCCAGCATCGAGAAGTTTGATTACCTCTTTTTTCACAACCTCCCTCATGTTTGGATTTAGTCTTCGTTGACGATCGGCCCTGGGCTTTGACCCTTCCTCCATATTGATGCGGTGCATCACAATGTTAGAGCTAATTCTATAGATATCAGAAATTTGCTATCCCATGGCCTTGATTCTTTTGTTCACCAGTGTAAGAACTTGCTCTTCTTGCTCCGGAGTAAGCTTGTTGGAGATAATTATTGGCAGCCTTCCTCCTTCTCTTAAGAAAGCATATCGCAAGTGAGGAGGTAACTCTTTTAGCTCCACAGCGGGGGCTTTAACAGTGGATGGTAGCGTAGGAGCCCCCTTGTAAAATGCTAGCTCTAATTTTTCCTCCTCTTTGTCTACTTCTTCATTTTCTTTGGCCTCTTCAACTTCGTGCACTTGTTCAAGGGTTTCTGCCTCTTCTTCCTCTATCAAAGACCAGCTCCGCTATTCTTCAGAATAAAGCATTTCATCAGGCATCGTGTCAATGTGCATGCAATCTTCATCCTCGCGGTGGTGCTGCATTGCTTTGGCCATTTGGTACTCTATTGTTTCTTCCCCAACACGTAGAGTTAGCTTCCCTCCATTGACATCGATTAAGGCATGGCTAGTGTTGAGGAATGGCCTTCCTAGGAGAAGAGGACAATTCTTGTCTGGGTCGAAGTCCAAGACTACAAAATCTGCTGGAATATAGAATTGCTCGAATTTGACTAGCACATCCTCCGCAATTCCATATGGTCTCTTGACAGTCTGGTCTGCTAGCTAAAGACGCATCTCTGTTGGCTTAAGGTCTCCAAGTCCTAGGTTCCTGAAGATAGTTAACGGCATGAGGTTAATGCTGGCACCAAGATCACACAAGTATTTAGGAAATTCAACATCACCAATAAAACAAGGGATAGTAAAACTCCCTGGATCCTTAAGCTTAGCTGGCAAATCCTTGGAGATGAGTGAGCTGCAATTGACGGTTAGAGATATCGTTTCTTCTTTGTGCCATTTCTTCTTATTGGTGAGGAGTCCTTTGAGGAATTTGGCATAATGCGGCATTTGATCAAGCATCTCCAAGAAAGAGACACTTATCTGAATACCCTTCATCTTTTCAATAAAACTAATGAATCTTTTATCTTCCATTGGTTTCTTCTTGAGTCGTTGAGGAAACAGTAGAGGTGGAATCCTTGGTTGTGGAGGAACATAAAATTCCTCTTCTTCAATGGGCTGAACTAGCTCTTCTTCCTTCTCTTTCTCCTTCACTTTCTCCTTCTCTTTGGATGTCATAGAGGCTCCTTCGATCTCCTTGCCACTTCTCAGAGTAACAGCTTTGACATGTCCTCTTGGGTTAGCCTCTATGTTGCTTGGTAGTGAACCTATCGGTCGTCGAGTATTTGCTGCAGCTAAGTTTCCATGTTCAATTTCTATCTTTTTGAGTTGTGTTGCCTGCCTTTTGACGAATGTCTCTATCTCTTGCTGTTGAACTTCACAACGATCCATCCACTGCACAGTTATGAATTATTGTTGAATAGACTGCTGGACTACTCTAACTAAATGTTCGATCTTTGTGAAGATGTTGACTTGGTCGCCCATCAAGTGGTCGATCTTATCTCCCATTGTTTTGACTTGATCTCCCACATATGGTTTTCTGGGCTCTTGCTGAGTGCCAGTGTTATATGGCTGCTTTCCAAATTGAGAGAAATTTGGTTGACTTTGGTTGGAGTGACCTAACCCTCCTAGTTGCCTATTAGCGACAGCTTGAATTTCTTCCAATACTGGACAGTCGTTGGTGGGATTCTTTTCATTGCAAAGTTCACAAACATCTTGCATCGCAACTATCTTTTCCTTGCTTTTAGCCAGGTCTTCAAATCTTCAGGTAAGGGCCTCCAGCCTGGCTTCGAGCTTGGTGTTGCTATCCACTTCCAGTATCCCTCGGGTTGCTCCTCTCTGTGGTATTCTGGCACGCTCCTTTGGTCATATTCCATTGACTTCTGCCATCTCCTTCATCAAATGAGTGGCTTCGTCAGCAGTATTCCTTAAGAATACCCTTTGAGATGAAGCATCAATATGATCACGAGATGGGCCATCTAACCCATTGTAGAAGATCTTCATGAGGTTCTCCTATGATATGCCATGTTGAGGGAAAGCTCCTTGGAGATCTGTGAATCTCTCCCAAGCTTCATAGATGCTCTCCCCATCTCTTTGGACAAAGCTGTTGATTTCTTGCAAGAGTTTGGCCGACTTGGCCATGGAGAAGAACTTCCGCAGGAAAGCATGGGCCAAGTCTGTCCAACTCCTTATTATCTCTCCTTTCAACTTGTTGTACCATACACGAGCTCGATCTTTCAGAGAGAAGTGAAAGAGATGTAGCTTCAAGAGGTCATCATCTATTCCTTGAAACTTCATGATATTGCATATATCCTCGAATCGAGAAAGATGGTCTTGAGGATCTTCACTCGGTAATCCGTAAAATTGGACAGAATTTTGCAGTAATCCCACAATGGCTACTGGGATCTGGAATGAGTGGGCTCCTACTGGTAGTTGTTGCAACCCATTAGGATTTCCATTCCATGTAGGAACAGATGATTCCAGCAGGGTCCTTCTTCGTGGCGCACCTGCAAGGGCTTGGGTTGCTTCCAAAGTAGCGTCATAAAGAGCTTGGGTCGCCTCGTCATTATCATCCTGATTTTGTGCAATGGATCTGGATTGGTCTCTCCTTTCACACCTAATTCTCCTTTCGAGTATTTTGATGTCAATTTCGTTTGTGTCAAGGCCAAGTCCTGCACTCCGGGTTATTGGCATGCACTAAAGAGACTCGCAAAAGCGAGCGCACAAAATCAGCAAATATGTTGTACACAAAACCAATTACTTTTGATTTTATGTCCTAAAATCTCAGTTCCGTGTCGACGGTGCCAATTTGACGTACGCAAATTTGCTAAACAATTTAACGTACAAATAAATAGTATAGTGTATAAGTAAGGTTCTTGAACTGAGAGAGATAGAACATGAAAATTAAAACAATCAATCGTATGTAGCCAAATTGAAATAAGTTCGTAAAGTAAAGAATGATATGAGGTTGCAAGACAATAAGTAAACTAAGAAATGTAAATAGATGGTTTGTACTTTAATGAAATAAAGAGAGCACGATGCTTTTATGGACTACTTATCTATGTCAAGATCATGGTTATTTATGAAGTTCTAACTAGTACCCGGAGTGTTCTAGTGCATACTTCTTACACTTTCGCTCATTAGGCCGATAAAACTAAGCTAGAATAGTTCACGAATACCAACTAACGCTTTCGCTCATTAATTAGATCGTAAACTAAGTTAAACTCAATTATAAAGTTAACTCCTCGTAGGTTATCCCTTAGTATCAAGATGTCTCATTAATACCTAAGAATATGTCAATTGATCCTTTCGTTGAATTTAATGCCTTTCGGTCCACTATCATCAACTAACATCATAATCTAAGTGATCAAGTTAGATTAAGCATTACGATCATCAATTAACAACTACTATGAAAGATGATCAAACTATAACCCAACATAGATAAGTAATCACATAATTAAAACATCGTACTCACAAGAAAAACTACTCACAAGTCATGTTCATACAAGAAGAAAACTTATACAAGAAAATGATAGAAAATAACATTAAAGAGAGAGAGAGAAAAAATTCAAGATGTGGTCAAGAGCTTCCTCAAGTATCCTTCTTCAAGCTTCCTTCTAGCATTCCTCCAATGGTGCTCCTCCTTGGTATTCCTCACAACTCTCAATCTCCAACTATATTCTTCAAAAACTAGATATCCCAAAGAGAGCAATTCCCTCCTCTATTTATAGTGAATGAGATGAGAGCTTTTTCTTCACTCATCCATCAAAAGAGAAGGTGGATGGATGAATATTCTCTCTTTTCAGTTGGAAAGCCTTTCTTTTGAGTTGGAAAGCTTCTTTGGATGGTAGAAAGCTCTTTGGAGGTAGAAAACTTCACTTTGGAGGTGGAAAGCTCTTCTTTCCAACAAGGAACACCAAGGAGAATTATTTATACAAGGCACTCAAATTTTCAGCCATGTGAAAGAAAAAAAAGGCACTCATGGTCCCATAATGGTTCTTCAATTTTCGGCCAAATTCGTCCAGATTTGCTGGCAGAATTAAATCTCGACTTTGGACGTAATTTTTATCCCTTTTGGGCTTCGAATTTGAAGAAGCCTATTAGAGACAAATGTGTAACCCAGGATGTCTTCTTTCCAGAGCCACCGATCTTGCCTCCATCGGTCTTCGGATGTGAAATTTATCTGTATTTAAGTCGCAAGAGGTCAAACTCGCCCACATCTTCGAGTGCCCGATCAAGCGTCAATCTTTTAGGCCACTCCGATAGACTTCAACATGAACCAATGGTGCACCAATATCCTCCCTCTCATCTCACAAGGGCTTCTAGCGATAAACATGAAAGAAACACAATAAAAATTAAGAGGTTACACGAAAACAAACATAATACGAAATAAGAGATATTAACATCGAATAACACGTAAACCTACTAGAAACGATAGGAATTCAATACTAAAATATACGCAAACAATGAATATTTTCACACTTCTTATTGAGAAGCAATGAAGAACGGTGCTCGCTACTTGCGCAAGTCCTTAATTCTTCGCAACTTTATGTCCGGTGGTAGTGGTTGTTGAGCAACAACCACTTGCTCATCCTTCTTCCCCCTTGTAGCCCTTGACACCATTGAAATTGCTAAAATTTTGTGTTGGGCGAAATTAGGGTAGTGCAAAAATTGGAGATTTCGTGATTGGTGAAGGAATGGGTGTATGTTTGTTGGATTTGTGAAGTGTAGATGTAAGGGATGTGGTTGATTGGGAGGATTTGAGAGATAGGTTCTAAGTGAAATTTTGGAGATTTTTTAGTTTGTGAGGAAGCAATGGAGAGGGGGCGAATATGGGGTGTAAAGATGGGGAGTCATAATTTTTTTTTTGAAAAAAATGTTAAAATTAAAACCGAAAGTTGCCACGGCCGTGGCCAAAAAGCCACGCCAAAAAAAAATTTGTTCTTTTTTTTAGACTTTCCCAACTCGTCCTCGACCTCTGTTGAGCTTCCAATTGTCCATGACGTATCCGAAAATCCTTGAGATGACCTTCAAAATTCAAAAGATAAGTCATAAGCTTGAACCAATGCTTCAAAATCTTATCCGATAAAACGCAAACTTAAAATGAAAGACAAGCGCTAACACATTATAGACATGAACATAATATAGATAACAAAAAATATGCTAAGTTAAAGTTGTTAGCTTGACTTTGCTTCCCTTGATCATGCATCGGAGGGTGAAGTCATGGGTTGTACCTCCGAACTTCGTTCAATATCGCCACTATGGTAAATCTTGCACCTTTAGCCATTTACCTTGAAGACTCTTCCATTACTTCTTTCTAATTTGAGGGTTCCAAATGGAAAAACTTTTACCACCTTGAAAGGTCCACTCCATTTGGACTTGTGTTTTCCTGGAAAAAGTTTTAACCAAGAGTTGTAGAGTAACACTTGATGACCTTCCTTGAATTCCTTCTTCACGATGTGGGCATCATGTTTCTTTTTTGTATTCTCCTTATTAAGCCTTTCCACCCCCAGCTTGGCTCCCTCCTCCAAGTGGATGTAATGCATAATCATGCCGGGATTTGTCCACTTGATACCAGATATTTGGCACGCCATGGCCTTAATCTGTTTGTTAACAACTTCAAGTACCATCTCCTCTTGCTCCTTAGAGAGCTTGTTGGAGATGATAATGGGGAGTCTTCCTCCATCCACTAAGAATGCATATCTGAAGTGGGAGGGTAGCTCTTTCAACTTCAAACTCGGAGCCTTAATGATGGAAGGTAAAGTACGATTCTTCAAATGAAGCTCCAAATCCTCGTGGAAAATTCTTTTATCAACTTTTTCCTCAAACTCTTCCAGGTTTTCCTCTTTTTGTTCTCCATCATTCTCTTCATCCATTCCATCTTCAATCTTCAATGCGCTCTCCTTGCCCAACTTGAGGACACAATCTTCAACCATATCAATCTTCACGCACACGCCTTCAGCAAGAGGGTGACGCATCATATTGGACATCTTGAACTCTACTTTCTCCTCCCCTATCCTAAGGACCAATCTTCCTTCGTGTACGTCCACCAAGGCACGTGCCGTGTTGAGAAACGGTCGGCCAAGAATTAGTGGACAACTCTTGTCCTCTTTGAAATTCAACACCACAAAGTCCACGAGGAAGATAAACTTATCAATCTTCAACAAGACATCCTCCACAACCCCAAATGGCTTCTTTATGGTTTGGTCCGCCAATTGGAGACGCATAGAAATGGCTTTCACCTTACACAAGCCAAGTCTCTTAAGAATAGACAAAGGCATTAAGTTAATGCTAGCGCCTAAGTCACATAAGCACTTAGGATACTCAACATTACCAATGAAATAAGGAATAGTGAAACTCCCCGGGTCTTTTAGCTTTGTTTGGAGATCCTAAGAGATGAGAGAGCTACATTTCGCCGTGAGAGCTACCGTCTCTCCGTCTTTCCACTTTCTCTTCTTTTTGATGAGTTCCTTCAAAAACTTAGAGTAGTGGGACATTTGATCCAACATCTCTAGAAAAGAGATGCTAATTTGGACATTTTTCATCTTCTCCATAAAGCCGAGAAATTTATTATCAATCAAGTTCTTCTTTTTAAATCTTTGAGGAAATGGTAGAGGCGGGATCTTTGGTGGTGGCGGCACATACTCCTCTTCCTTCTCTTTTTCATTGGCCTCCTCTTTGTTTTCTCTTGATTTCCTCATTTCTTGGGCAATAATTTCCTTGCCACTCCTCAAAGTGTAGGCAACTCCTTTGCAGTCCCTTGAATCTTTCTCAAGCTTCACTTAAAGTCTCATTTTCAAATTGTTGAAAATTGTTGATCTCCTTCCTGAGCCTATTTGTTTTTGCGAAAGGGAAGAACTTTTCAAGGAAGGCATTAGCTAACTCCTCCCACGTGGCAATCTGTTCCGACCAATTGCTTGTACCACATCTTAGCTTGGTCCTTTAAAGTAAATGGAAACAACATAAGCTTCACGGCATCATCGGTAGCTCTGTTGAACTTGACTGTGTCAGCTATCTCTAAGAAGTTACCAATATGTTCATTGGGGTCTTCATTCGGCAACCCATAGAATTGAACTGAAGATTTGAGCATGTTTATCACGGATGGCTTGAGCTCAAAATTGTTAGCCTGAATAGTTGGCCTCGGTACTCCAATCATTGCTCCCCTCAAGGTGGACTTATAGAAATCCAAGAGAGTCCTTCGAGGAGCTCGATCTCCTTGTGCATCGTCCCTTGTCCTTGCTTGAATTCTTTTCTCTTATCGCAATGTCCTCTCTAAATATCCAATGTCCGCTTCGATTTCCACCAGAAAGTTGTTGGTGGAATGAGTGAGGGACATGCGACAAACAAGTACCTTGTAAGACAACCAACAAAGGTACTAAGTAACCAAGTAAACAAAAAACTAAATGTCCCAATCCAAGTTCATAAGCCAAATTAAGTGTCTATCACTCAATCCCCGGCAACGGCGCCAATTGTTAGGAGGGATTTTTACGCCCCTCTTACAATAAAGAGTAAGTACGGGATTGTCGTCCCACGAGGACTAAGTTCTAGGCCACAAATATGACTCAACCACTAGTTTAGGACTACAAGTAAATGATATGTCAATTCCAAACACGAGTTCGTTACTACAACGACTAAATTATAAGAAGATTTAAACAATAAAGGAAAGAGTGGGCTTGGTACCAATGACACCTAGATAACCAAATGGCTTATGGGATTCATTAAGTTCGTGTTATGGTCCGAGTGTTTCTAAAGCAACTAATTAACGCTCCCACGACTAATTAGTCTAAATCAATCATTAATTAGGTTTAGTTAAACTAATTGCACTCTTGCAACTAATTAGCTACCTAATCTAACTAATTACTAATTATAATAATTACCCTATGGACAACTAACTACCTAATGAGATCCCTCATCAATAGGCAACTAGTTAACTAGTTAAATGGTCCATTAATCCTAACCTCTCCCGGCGATTAGAATTAATTGAGTTCATAATCAAGGTGATCAAGCAAGATTAAGCATTAAACTCATTAACTAGTTCACAAACCTTAACATTTTAACTACACTAAACCATAGGCTAAGTAGATGCCATCAAGACACCTAACCCACAAATCAACTACTCACACATATTCATTAAATAACACAAATTATCCATTGAACAATGTAAATAAAACACGAACATAAAGATAGAGTTTAAGAAAGCTCAATGAGACTTCAAGAGCTCCCTCCTAGCTCCTTCTTCAAGTTCCTTCCAAGCTTCTCTACAAGCGTCTTCTCTAAGCTCTCTCAATTTCGCTCGAGGTTAGTCTGCCCAGTGTCGTTGCGGTCCCGATCGTGCACCATTCTTCACGGCTGATCCAATCGCCTTTGACACACTCCAAAGTGCACTAATATCCTCCTCGCGTCACCACAAAGTCTCCTAGTAATAAACATGAACGAAACGCAATAAAAATCACAAGAACTGTACTAAAATATTCAAAGCATGAAATATAACAATACATCAATACATAACACACACAAACACTAGAAATAATAGAAAATTGACACTAAAACATACATAGATGATAGAGTATTTCCACACTCATCAGGCATGAACCTGTCCAACTGGTCAGAAAGAGGAAAACAACCAAACAGGTTAAAAATCCAAACTTGGTCACAAAATCCAATCTTCCTCCATAAAGCTGCAATCTTTCCACACAAATTTGGAAACTTACATTCTCTTTTGGTCTCCTCCTGGGGAGGAATTGATCCTCGAAGGCGAACCGGGTCGGCCCCTTCAACCTGGAAGAAGTAGAACGAGAACAACCTGCATCCATTCTCTCACAAGCAAAAAAAAACACCAAACGAGCGAGCGGGTACCCAAAAGAAAGACAGATCCTAATGAAGATTATAAACCAGGAAAAAAAAACCAACAAAATTTGCATAAAATTAAATCTGTAAAAAGCAAAATTATTAAACAGCAGAAATTATAATAATGTAAACAAGCAGAGAGAAAGAGAGAGCGGGAAACTAGAGCGCAATTAGGGTTTTATAGCGTGTATTCTGGCGCAGAAACTAGCCGTTGTTATGAGTTGTGTATTGACCAAACTGCCCTCTGCGAGGAGGTACAGCAGCGGCGAACTGCCTGCCAGGCTGTAAAAGGCAATAGCCCCACATTGAAAAGGTCAAATAAGTAAATTACAGTAGGGCTACTGTAGTCTGAAATCTGAATAGGAAACTAACTAAATCCAAAAAAAAGGAAATAGAATACAAATTAAATTGAGTCAAAAGCCAGAATTTTAACGAAGATTGCAGGGGAATTCAACTTTAATACTTTGTTCGTAATAAAATATCTACTTTAAAAAAAGACAGTAATTGAGCGCTACGAGCAAATATAATTTTTCTTGCAAATATGAAGATTTTATTGTGTTATGTTCATACGCAGGGACTTAAGTAAGAATATCTGGACTAAATTGTAATAAGTCAGTTAAACCGACTTAGTGAGGGTATAAATAGAAACAAGGATGAACTATTGTAATCATTCAGATATTTTGACATTAAATCTAAAGAAACATTACGTTTCTCTTCCTCTCTATCTCCTCCTTCCTATTCTTCTTTCCCCTTTTCCCCAATTTCTACTTTCTTGGAACCCTAATCAACCATTAGGTTTGTTACATATTGATTGCTTCTGGATATGTAAATGTAAGAGAAACGCCAAATTGTTTAAGGAGAGCAATTTATAATGAATATGTCGCATCCTCGTACACCGTAAGAAAACTTTAAAATAAAAATCATGGCCTTATATATTTTACTAGTACGTCAATTTTACTGAATTTGGCAGAAAAAAATTCAATTAAACAAGTCACGTATTGTTTTACTTATATTAAACAGAAGTGTTAAATATTTATTATGAAAATTTTGTCACCTTTTAAAAATATGATACCCCATAAATAATATGTTCTGTCTGAAAAATCTTAAGTAATTTGATTAAAACTATTTAAAAAATATATAATTTGAAAGGAATAAAAAATGCAAAAAACCTGTAAAAAATGGTAAACTTGATCTAGATGGCGAGAGAGCCGTTCCAGAACATGAATAGCACTAGTCCCTAAAAAAAAAGAACATGAATAGCACTATGTTATTGGCATTCAAGAGCAGGCTTCCAGCTCCCGCGGATATATTATTGACTCTCTACTCTTTTAATTTTAGATTGCTTGTCTTATTTAAATTTATTGGAAAAAATTAGTATTCCGTGATTTGACGATGTTATATCATTCGAGCCGGGTGAGCCTTTTTGTAAGTCCTCGTGATTCGACCGACTGTTCCACAGACCAACACAGGTCTTTTCCAGTTTGTTTTATCCTCACTCACACGCATCTCGGAAAACTTCTCAGAAAGTCACCCATCCTAAGACAACTTGAGATCTTGGAAGAAAAGAGAGTTGTCTGATCAGCGGATACGGCTCACATTTTGGAATGGCTCTGGATTGGCCTTAGGAGCAGGTTTTGCAGCTTCGGGAACAACGAAGACGTTCCAGAACCTGATCGTCTCGTCTACGGTGGCTATGGCTACTGTGCAACCATCTGGACTCTGCATAAGATGCACATGGAACAGTTAATAAGAATCTCGAATAAGGATATGTGACATTGTTAAACTAAGCCACTAATAATGCTGCTTTTGTTTTGTTACATGTGCCATGTAAAGAACTCTAAAGGTATGGCCGGTGAGCTCAGCCATCTTCACCATAGAAGGGTACTTCCACAATGTAAAATGGTGGGTTACTTCTTCGTCTTTCACGAGATCAGTGAGTCTCCAACATACACCAATACCTTGTAGTTAATCATCGTATATCAAGACATCCTCCCCAATCTGCGTCACTGAAACCATAAAATTTAGAAAAAAGTACACATTAGTACCCTGTAACCCTGTGGTTTAAAATTGTACTTTTAAGATCCTGTGGTTTAAAATTGTGCTTTTAAGACACCACTTGGTCTCGGGCAGCCTGGGTAGCTGCCCGGCCACTTGTCTGTCACGTCGGTGCCACATCTGCCTAAACGCTGTCATTTTTTGTCCTACGTGGACAATCCACTTGTGTAAGTCAAGATGACGTGACAGATGAAAAATATTCAAGTTAGTCCCAATTTTGAAATAAATTATTTTTAAAAAACCCTACGATCATGGCCTTATTTTGGAAAATAGAAAACTACAAGGTACTAATGTGTACTTTTCCTAAAAATTTAAAAAAGAATGCGAAATACCCCCACAAACAAGAACGGTGACATTCAACACAGCCGAGAAAGCCGCTCGGGCCTACGACCGGGAGGCCCGCAGGATCCACGGGAAGAAGGCCAAGGTCAACTTCCCAAACGAGGATGGTGACGTCACCCTCCTCCTCCCCCCTTCTCCTGCCCCGGTCTTCGTCCATGAACTCCAAATGACACCGTGTCAGGACGGCGGGTCAGGCTCGGCAGTGTTGAATGTCACAGTCCTAAATTGATGGGGTATTCCGCATTCTTTTTTAAATTTTTGGGAAAAGTACACATTAGTACCTGTAATTTCTCATTTTCCAAAATAAGGCCATGATCGTATGGTTTTTTAAAAATAATTTATTTCAAAATTAGGACTAATTTGGATATTTTTCATCTGCCATGTCATCTCGATTTACACAAGTGGACTGTCCACGTAGGAAAAAAAAGACAGTGTTTAGGCAGATGTGGTACCCACGTGATAGACAAGTGGCCGGGCTACCCGGGGCCGAGTGGTGTCTGAAAAAAAGAATCACAGGGTCTTAAAAGCACAATTTTAAACCACATGGCCTTATTTTAGAAAACAAAAAACTACATGGTACTAATGTGTACTTTTCCCTAAAATTTAAGCTCATTTGTCTTTTAAGATAGCGCAAAACTCTATGAACTTCATTTTTGTGTATGATTGTTGGATTGGATGAAAACGGTCTTACTTATTATGTCGCATACACAATGTCTGGCTTGGTATTTGTAAGGTAGATCAATTTGCAAACCACGTCTGTACTAGGTCCAACGAAACTGGAGGTCCCTCTGAGGCACTTAAATGCAAATTGTGAACCACAGGACTTCTCATTGGTTTGCAATTGAGGAAATCTGTATCTCTGAGAAGTTCCACCACATACTTCCTCTGCCGAATATGAATTCCTTCTTTAGAATGCACAACTCAAGTCCTAAAAAGTACTTGAGGGTAACACCGTCAAGTACAAAAGCACTCGAAAAGGGCAAGGGTAGATGTGCTTGAAAACGAAGAGCACAAGCCACGTTGAGGATATCTTGATGCTTGCGCTCAACTCGGCCATTCTGTTTAGGTACGTACCCACATGTAGTTTCATGGCTAATCCCTCGGGTATGCAGTGCCAACTTTCTCAAAATAGCAAGCTTAGAATTTGGCATGTGACAAAGTCTATAGTGCCATAGGTTGATATCAGGAGGTACATGAGAAGAGATTGTAATGTGGTTGGTGTGGGCATTTGGTGGTGAGGTTAGGTTGAAGTAGTATAAGCCATCCACCTTCTTAGCGAAATCAATCATCATCGTCGTGTTCAGGTCCTGCACATGACAAGAAGACCCAGAAAAGGTCAGTGAACACAATGTATCTGCAGTAAATCTGCTAATTGAGATGAGGTTTAAGGTGAATTATGGAACGTAGAGCACTTGGTGAAGAAACCAAGTTTGGTGTCAATTGGACACGACCATCATGGGTAGCCTGAACTGTTGTACAAGCTACATGAGTAGATGCCACTGAATCAAGTATTCAGAGATGTGTAGAAGTTGCTGGTTACAGCTACAAGCTCAATACATATTACTTGCACAAGTAGGTGAGCATCCAAAAGTTATGAAATAGTTGTACAAGTTAAAGTTACTTCTGGATGTGGAGAGTTAGCCAAAGACCCAGATACTGCAAAATTCTGCACAACAGAATCTGCAGAAGCACTTGAAGGACCTGCAGAATTCTACTGCTAAAAAAAAGCCAACAATTCATTAATCTGACTTTGAATATGACTTAGCTATGCCATAAGAACTCCAAAACCATGTTGCAATGAACCCGCACGGGTCTACAACACTGAATCTCCAGCAAAGGCCACATTGGGATGATTATTCCTATTCTTTGGTACATATCCTGGAAGACAACCGTGCAATTTGAAACACTTATCAACAGTGTGCCCAGTCATACGACAATGAGTACAAATTGACTTCTTAGCCTGATTTCCATATTGTCCTGGTGATGAACCACGCTTATAATTATTTTATTATACAACCATAACAAGAGATTATATAGCTTTAGCAGGTTCAGAAGAACCACAAACAACCAAAGGGCTTGTAGTCTAGCAGTATAAAGAGTTGTAAAATTCAAGGAGGTCCAAGGTTCAAGCCTTGGCTAGGTGTAAAAATTTTACCTTTAAAAAAAAACCCACAAACACTACTAATCTGCCTTTCATATTGTCTTAACAAGTAAAGAATCCTATGTAATGTACCTAATCGAAGGATTAGGGTTTCAAGAACAAGAATTGGGGAAAAGGGAGAATTAGAGAGAGAGATGAATTAGAAGAAGAAGAAAGGGATAGATGAGAAACGTAAACAGTTTCTTTTAGAGTTTGTGATTACAAATGTTCAGAATGGTCTCTCATATCACTTCTACCTCTATTTATACCCAAGCTACACATTTACCTAAAAATCTTTGCACTTTTAATTTTATTCATTTCAGTACTAAGTATGTTACAACTCCCGCCTTCAAAAGAACCTTGTCCTCAAGGTTCAAGGAACATCAAAATCTGCACATCGAACTCGGCTACACACCATAGCTTTCCATTGAGCTGCAGTTGAATCCAAAATGCACCCAAAGGTCAAGTCAAGTGCCATTGTCTGCTTACCCCTCCGATCAGGCCAATATGCATCATTTGCAGCCAGATGGTCATCACTTGCTG
This sequence comes from Hypericum androsaemum, assembly GCA_963995505.1. Lineage (NCBI taxonomy): Eukaryota > Viridiplantae > Streptophyta > Magnoliopsida > Malpighiales > Hypericaceae > Hypericum > Hypericum androsaemum. The sequence continues at coordinate 9,273,033 of OZ023186.1, read as the reverse complement.
CCACCAACCTGAATGTAGTTCCAGTACCTGTAGGATTACAAGTATGGTTGCAAGCAACAGATCCATGTTGCTGCAATAGCCAATCAATAATGGTCTTCGCAGCCTGATAAACACTCTTGACAACCAGCTTCGGACCTGCACCAGTAACAACCGAAATACATCTAACAAGCTCTGGAACTCGTGCCATATTCAAGCAACCACACCTCTGGACAAACAATAAACTCTCTCCAAAAGACTCGGTAGAAGTGAACAATGTGATTGTTGTCTGTTGCAGCAGGGAAACATCTGGTAACTCTGCACAAAATGGTAGATCTGTATAAAATAGCAGACATGCAGAGATAGACGATGGATCTGCAGGAAGTTGCACACTCTTCTGATATTTGATAAAGGAATCAAACTCATAACACCTGCCAACCAACTTCAACTGATTAAACACGACGCTTCTCTTGACAAAATCTTCTGTCAAACCTATTTCAGAGATCTCTTCCCGGTCATTTTGCAACCAATAAACTTCTTCTAAGGACTTCTTTCTACTCTTTTTCAATGCAACTGGCAGCTGCTCACTCTGCAAGAACGCTAGCTCATCATCAGCGAGATCAACAGTAGTTGAACCTGCTTTAGTTGCCTGCAATTTCAATAATTCCTCTTTCGACATCCCCTCAAACACTGTAAACTTCCCATCCCTTTTTAACACAGCCTGCATTTGCCAGAAATTGAACTCCAAAGAAGTTCCAGGTTGTTCACCTTTCATCCAGTCAGTTCCTAAAACAACATCATACCCTCTAAGCTTAAGAATTCTGAAATCACTTGTAAATTTCTGACCTCCCATCTTCCACTGAAATCCTTTACAACGTTCTTTGCTTACCATTTGCTGACCATTAGCAACTCTTACCACCAAAGCAGGTATAGCCTCAGTTTGTAATGACAAGTTCTGAGCTATTGCACTATCAACAAAACTAAAATTACTTCCAGAATCCAACAAAACCAACAAGGGTTTTTCCATGCTCTTTCCCATTATCTGCAAAGTTCCACTCATGCTGACTTTGCCTACATCTGTAACAGCTTTTATTGAATTAATTACAGCTCCTTCTACCTCTTGAGCCATGGGATCTATGTAATCATCAGTGCTATACTATTTTCTTTTAAACATGGCACTTATCGCTGTCTCATTCAGTTTGGCCAACCTAATAGCTCCAGCCAAAGAAACTGGTCTAGATGCTTGCACGAAGGCATGCACATCCTCTTCTAAACCTGCTACAAAGCTAGAAGTAAAGTACCTATCCGTCAAGAACCTGTTTTCCACCAACATCAATGCCATGAGTTCCTCAAACTTATTCACATACTCTTCAAGACTTCCTTGTTGCTTCAGTTGGTTAAACTCCTTAACCACTGAATCATAACCTTTGTCACCAAACCTGGTGCAAAGAGGCTCAGTAAATTCTCGCCAACCCACATCTTCGTTACTCAAGATCCAAGACATATACCAAATGTCTGCCTTATCTTCAAGATATATGGATCCATATATCTTGAAGTACTTCTCACAACGTCTTATCCAAGACCTAGGGTTTTCACCATTAAACAGGGGAGCATCAAGAAATTTACCAGGTATTTTCCAAGTTGCGCCTCGGTTGTGGCACCTCCTCGACCTCATGAGTAGTTTTATTCCCCACAACCTCCTTCCTAGTACCACTGAGCTCTCCGCGCTCCCTTCCCTGTGGCTTCTCCACGGGGAATGGCAATAGGGAAGACCTTCTATCCCCCGCCAGCCTCATATCCTCCACCAGACCCTTCTCTTTCGCCGCGACCAATGTCTTGAGCGTATCAAGAACCTGGTCCAGTTGCGCCTCCACCCTGGTTATTCGTGTAGTGTTTTCATCGAGCTTCGCTAGGGTTTCCACTCGATGCCCCTCAGAAAAACGTTGCAGTTCCACGAACTGCCTCCGCCTCTGGGTCGATTCGTCAAGAATTACCTCCGATTGCCTGGCCAAACCCTGCTCAAGAATTCGGATGTGTTCTTCCATATCACTCCAACGCGCCATTTGCTGGTAAATCCAAGAATTCACACATGTACCTAATCGAAGGATTAGGGTTTCAAGAACAAGAATTGGGGAAAAGGGAGAATCAGAGAGAGAGATGAATTAGAAGAAGAAGAAAGGGATAGATGAGAAACGTAAACAGTTTCTTTTAGAGTTTGTGATTACAAATGTTCATAATGGTCTCTCATATCACTTCTACCTCTATTTATACCCAAGCTACACATTTACCTAAAAATCCTTGCACTTCTAATTTTATTCATTTCAGTACTAAGTATGTTACATCCTACTCATAGAAGGTAACAGGTCCATAACCAAGATATGAGTCCGTATGTTGGCGAGGTTTTCATTCAGTCCAATGAGGAAACATATCACTAGGTCTTGTTGTTGATAACTACAAACTAGATTAATAGTCTTGCAATTAATCACAGACTGAGCAACGCATTCACATTTCAACAAAGGGTAAAATTGCACCAATTGCTCCCAAATGGTCTTATATCCAATATAATAGTCTTGAACAGAAAAAACACCTCGAGATAACGAATGAATCTTACGCTTCAACTCAGCAACCTGAACCATATCACTGCCACCAAGCGATCTTGAAGTTAGTTAATCTCAAATATCCACTGCAAAACTTGTTCTTGGTTTCCAGCGACATACACATGGATTTACTCCAAGAATGGAAGTTCTCCCCATTCAACAAAACTAAAGATTGGAAAGATTTCTTGACTATCAGCTTGGAGAGTATAAGCTACAACCAGGAGCAGACTTGTCGTTTCCTTTCTTCCCCCGTGCGTACATGTTTTTTATTTGATTTTCTTTTGTTGCAGGTTGATTCCTCTCTAGCTTCACTCCCAGATGTACCTTGTTGCTGTTCTACACTTGATAAGGATGTATTCGTAATATACTGAACCGACTGTCGTTATTTCAAAGAGAGAACAACGTCAGCAACATTCAGATTTAAATCTGGACCGAGAGAAGATTGACGTCACATCAGGGACCCGTATGAATACAAAATTAACTATGTGAAATAAAACACGAATAAAATTAATAATGTGACATGACATACAAAATAGTTCAAATAACTAGAATTGGTGTTTGTCACAAAAAAACTTGAAACACAAGATAGTTTCGTTTGTAACCGGAAAGCCTTTTCCTAGCCTTCACAATAAGAAAGAACCTTTTGATGAACCCCTCTTATTTCTCTTACACCACAAGGGAAGGGACAATGGCATCCTTGAGACTCGGACCCAGCAACATCGCGACCCATCTCTTCTCATGTCCGAACCACTCCAAAGCAACACCCACCTCGGCGTTGCTCCTCACTCCTCCTCCTTCCTCCTCCCTCCTTCGCTTTAAAAGGGTCCCTTCAGTGAAGAAAACCCGCAAAGCCATTGTTAGCTGCGAGGTCCACGCTAAAGTGAACGGCTCCCCTTCTCCTGACTACGACCCGCGCTTCGTCGACCGGGTAAATGGCTCCTCCCCGCCTTGCCCTCTTCGGGTTTCTTCTGCTCAAGCTTATCTTGGGTGCTTGCTCTGCTTAAAGATGCAATCTTTATTGTATGTGTAGTGTGTTAATCTTGTAGTGGTGATTGGATTGAGCTGCTAGCTTGAATGAGAACTTGGGTTATCTTTTTGGCATACTTGCTAGGCCGACTAGTCGTCAAGGTTCGAGCCAGGTAGAACCACAAAGTGGTTGGGAAAGGCAGGATTATGTGCACGAAGTTTTGGTGAGTTCGGGTGTGCTTGTGGTTAAGGTTTTAGGAAGCACGGGGAAATGAATGAGCTTTACTCGGGAGAAGCATTTTTGGCATACTTGCTAGGCGGACTAGTCGTCCAGGTTCTAGACGGGTAGAACCACGAAGTGGTTAGGAAAGGAGGGATTATGTGCACGAAGTTTTGGCGAAAGTGCATTGTGGTTAAGGTTTTAGGAAGCACGGGGAAATGAACGAGCTTTACTCGGGAGAAGCTTGTTGTAGCATTCTAGTGAGAAGTTTCCTCAGCCAAATTTATATCTGATGGACTAAAACTGACAGCTTGGCCCTTATTTTGGTTGTCTACTTGTATTTGGTGGAACTGTTGTTAATTGTTGGTGCCGCAGAGTGACGCGAACGGAATTCAACCACGCTCGCTTTACTTTTTAACCTTCAGCTATGATTTGGTTATGCCTAACAGTTAAAAATTGAAACAATTGTTCCAGCAAAAAGCTTTGGAAGCTGCAATGAATGACATAAATAACTCATTTGGAAAAGGAAGCGTTACGAGATTGGGTAGTGCTGGTGGAGCACTTGTGTAAGTGTTATACTGCTCATTCCTAGTCATTTTATCCATTAACTTGTCTGGGTATCTTCTCGTTGATCATATCATAAATTGGCTTGATCTGACATTCGATTATTTTCTATCTGCAGTGAAACTTTTCCGAGCGGCTGTCTGACTCTTGATTTCGCTTTAGGTGGTGGCCTTCCTAAAGGGAGAGTAGTAGAGGTAAAGATTCATCTTATTCATGCTAATTATATCATATTCTGCTAATTGTGCATCTGATACATTTAAAAGTATCTTATGTTCTTTTCCTTGTGTTCTTTCGATGAGGTAAGATGTGGAAGGGGGTTGACAGAAGTATACTGCAGTTGCTGCTATTAATATATATGATGGGCTGTGTTGAATTTGAGCTTAGTGAATATTGCCCTAAAACTCGATCAAGTGTTGTTACATTCGGAATGAAGCTATGGTTGTGATGCTTGATAGTTTTCAGCATTTTTATTGTCTTTAGATGACTGAATATGCTGGTTTCGGACTACATTGATAACAAAATAAACAATCAACACTTTCACAAACATAACAGTTCTATTTCTTTTACCTCATTTTCCTCGTGGTGAAAACATACCTTTCTCAATTATTCTTCCTAGCAATTTTGAGTTTCTTTGACAGCTGAACGGTTGATCTCTTTTTATGAACTATTTGAATGTTCTGGCTGTCCAAAATATTTGGCTCTACATATTTACGTATGTAACTGAACCATATCTGCAGATATATGGACCAGAAAGTAGCGGAAAGACCACCATTGCTCTCCACGCAATTGCTGAAGTGCAGGTACTTTTGCTTGCATCATTTTCCTCGTATGAGCAATTGGCTTGGCTCTGATACCATGTTGGAGTCTCCATATCCAACCCAAAAACTTACGGCGAAGGGTTGGTTTCCACACTTATAATCTGGGCCCAACAACCTTCCACTTCTGATGTGGAATTCTCCAACACTGCTGACAAAATACAATGCAATCTTTCTATGCTAAATGTGCAGAAATTTGGAGGGAATGCAATGCTCGTTGATGCAGAGCATGCTTTTGATCCAACATACTCAAAAGCATTGGGCGTAGACGTGGAGAATCTGATAGTATGCCAACCAGATAATGGAGAGATGGCCCTGGAAAGTAAGAATACCCCAATTTTTTATTTTTTTCGTTTTATATTCTCAGGAACATATTTTATACATGCTCATTTCATGAATTAATAGTTGCATAACTCTCAGTTGCGGATCGGATGTGTAGATCTGGTGCTGTCGATCTTATTTGCGTTGATTCCGTGTCAGCACTCACACCACGAGCCGAAATTGAAGTAACCTACCAGTCTATGCTTTGGATTAAGTTGAATGCTGAAAGTTGGTAACCTAACTCAGATATCACATTTTTCTTTATTTGAAATAGGGGGAGATTGGGATGCAGCAAATAGGTTTGCAAGCTCGTCTCATGAGCCAAGCTTTGCGTAAAATGTCTGGAAATGCATCAAAAGCTGGCTGTACTCTTATTTTTCTTAATCAAATAAGATATAAGGTACTTCACCGTACAATCCTTTTTTAGCACTGTTCACCACGTTTGACTTATATATGTTCGGATCACTTTCGAAAACTAAACGATGCCCTTGAACTTGGTAAGATTGGTGTGTATTATGGGAACCCGGAGGTGACTAGCGGAGGAATTGCTCTAAAGTTTTTTGCCTCAGTTCGTATGGAGATACGCTCCATTGGGAAGATAAAATCTGTGAGTGCTTTGTTTGGTTAGTTCTGTACTGTTTATAAAGAGGCATTTTAACATTCATCTTATTTATTTAACGAATATTGCTTATGGTTCTTTGGATTTTTTGACTTTTGAAGGTCAAAGGAGATGAAGATGTTGGGATCAAGGTTCGCGTGAGAGTGCAAAAGAGTAAGGTACCACGTCTTCGTGACTCGTGAGTTTTGCCTGCATGAATGTTGTGCATCCAGAACATCAATGTCATCTTTCGTCTTGCAGTTTGGATATAATTTTTTTGTCGAGGTTCAGCGATGAATTTTCTTTTGGTGTTTACTGTAAAGTCATTGAAGGTGCTAAAATAATGCTCTGTTCCTGATATGCTGCATTCCTTTTTTTTCTTCTTTATATGCTACTTTACGTAAGAGGAGACATTAAATCTATTATAATAGGTACTGGAATTAGGTCATTCTCAGAGGAGTTTGAAACCCTTTTATATTTTCCATGCCATTATTATCATTTTATCCTCAGTCAACTCTTAGCATCTAGGATTTACGTGTAACATGCATTTTTTAAGAGGCCACTTTGAAACCAATTAGAGATTGTACGGTTTCACCAAGTTCGCTTGCCAATTCAGATACTAAAGAATTAACTAGTAAGATATTTTCTTAGTCCTGGCTTCCTTGATGGGTTACCTCTCTGTGGTAGATGCTTCATCTCTTATTCCATGTACTGTTTCTGCATTTATTGCTTACATTTATCACTTATTGTTGCTCGAAGTTCTGGATAAGGAGATTAGCTATGCATAGGTAAATACGTTGAAGTGACTGGATTGGAATGCATTTTGATGTAAGATGAAAAAAGACGTGCACAACAGTTTTGGAATGTTCATGTATTGTCTCCCATGTCCTGAATACACAGTTGAAAAACGGGGCCAAGATTTTAGATGCTTGAAATTGCTCGACAATTAACATGGAGAAGCTGTATATGCTTTTGGTTTTCGTGCTTTTGGACTCTTGTGATTGTTCAAGGCAAGTTTATAATCCGATTCCTGTTGTGCTAGGTTTCAAGGCCATACAAACAAGCCGAGTTTGAAATCATATTTGGAGAGGGAGTAAGCCAACTGGTGGGTGTTGAAATTTTCTCAACCGAATCTCACTTTGCGTTGCCGCTTCTCTATTTAATTTCTCTGAGTTATGCAGGGTTGCATTTTGGACTGCGCTGAGATGATGGATGTTGTATTAAAGAAGGGCTCTTGGTATAGCTATGGGGATCACAGGTTGCCCTTCGACTTTATTTATGAACTCTTGGTGCTCAGCTTTTTTTTGGTTTTGGCGTTTGTCTATTTCGCTTGCGGCTTTCACAAAATATTGGCAAACCTATGGAGATCATAATTTAGCTCCCTACTTTATTTGCAAACAGTTGATGTTAGAATAATTGTTGTCCTAATGTTATTCTGATTTTTTTTTTGTTAGTGATAGATATGAAGTTTCTTCACGTGTTAACACTTTCTATCATTTTATGTTACTTCCATTTCTTTATTCAGATTGGGACAAGGAAGAGATAAAGCATTGCAGTACCTGAAAGAAAATCCTCATCTTCATGAAGAGATTGAGAAGGTATATTTGCTGATTCTCCATTTTCTCGATGAGAATCTCCGATTCTCGTAAAACCTTAATTTCTGAATATCTCTCATTTAATTGTACTAGAAAGAACTGATAACAGGTTCTTGGGCTATGGTTTGTTATTGCTTGCAAATGAGACAAGCTTTTGATATTCTTGTGCTTGATTAGTAGTTGCTTCGTTAACCGCCAGCGTCTATAAACACTTGCAGAGAGTTCGTGCGATGATGGTTGAAGGAACTTCGAATCCGAGCACTCCAATTCTGGGAAACGCATCATTGCCTCCAGAAGAACTTGATATATACGACGAGGTCCAATAGGGCTCCCGTCAAGGCTCCATCCTTACAGGAGGACACCGGATGGACTGCTGTTTCCTCCGTCATCCATGATCAATAGCCGGAGGTTGGAAGCACCAAAAGTTTTTGCATATGCTTCGTCTCTGGTTGAGTGCACCTCCGATGACCTGTACCATTTATTACCAACAGACATTGCTATGCAGCAACTTGAATATCTCAAGTGAGGAGTGCACTCAACCATGCCGGGACGTCCCAGATGATCGTATTGGTTATCCTCCTTGTGCTTGAAATATGGAATACAGATCTCTCTGATGTCACTTAAGCATCAAACTTTAGCTTGGAGTTTGTTTTGGGCTCATTAGTTTTGAAATTGTGGCTGCAGATTGCTTATGCAGTTGCGATCTGCATTCGATAGGAACGTTCAAGTGCTAACCGGAGGAAGCTTTCAGCTACTTGTGAAGATAACTGGTGTTAGAGGGGGTTGACTGGCATATGAGGATTGCTTGTAGAGCTGAATTTGAAGGGAAAGAACAGTTTAATCCACAAACTTGCAAGTTAATGATTACTACTAATTTCTCTAGAGAGTTTAAGACATGTTCAAGAGAATAATTCTTTCCAGTGATGTTTTAAGAGAATCATTAACGTCGACAATTAACGGACATACGCAACGTTGATGAACTTGGTTTAACAGAAAAACAAGGTACATATGCAGGTAAAAATCGAACAGATGTTTGTCAAATACAAGATAAAGGCAGATAATATTTAAGGATGCACAATGTATTTCTGGTTTACAAGAATTTGACACTACGTCAATATATAGTACACGGTGAACTTCTTAAATGGCACAGTTTTACTGCGCCAAAGCACTTGTGTTGTAGACGAGCAATAAGCCTCCACCAAGGATACCAGCCAGTGTCACTGCCCAGATTGCCAAGCCAGTGGTGCCTGCAACAAAATTCCGATATCCTCGGTTAGTAGTGAACTGAGTACCGCCTTTTGCGCTGGCTTATAAGTGGAATATTCTACATATGAATCCAAAGTAATCTGTTTCCGACATGCGATTGATTCAACACTTGATCAAAGTTATGCATTGAAAACTAGTGCGAAGCGAAACATCGGTAGAGAGGGGTTCTGCAAGGTGCTTACCGCCTGCGTAGACATCACCGGTGGCAGCCCACTCGTCCTCATTGTAGATGGGGCTGCATATCAACCATTTCAGAGTTCATCAAAGACATTTCAAGTGGCTAGCAACAAGAAAGCCAAAGAGTAGAGAACCCTCTCCACCCACAGTCAACAGTCTTAGAAGTCGAAACGTTTTGTACTCTTACCTGTATCCATCAACATTAGCTCCGTACTTGTCAACGTATTGGTAAACACCCTTTCCCTGGATGGAGTTCAAACAATACAGGTCAGAAGTTGATCAAGAGAGGCACTCATTATTCGGTACCAGCAAGTAACTAACACAAATCGTTCGTTGTCCGTGCTATGCATTAATTTCGCATTCCTACCGCTGCAAATTTACCTTTAAGCCTCTAGTAACTAACTCTCCCTGGTCTAGATGATCAAACAGACAATGAAACTTTCCGCTTCTCTACTCTCATTAACTAACAATACTTTTTGCACTAAAACAACTACAGATAGCAAGATGGAAGAATCGACGGTGTCGGTCGAGTACCTTGGGCTTCCTTCCGGACGCATCCTTTCCATCCCTCAAGTTCATGCCACCACCGGTTCCTGCAACGAAACAACAACATTCAAGCCATTATCCACATGACCCTTTCAGGATGAGAACCTGTACTCCAATATCAGATGCAAATACACCAGAAAAAGGTCGCTTGAAACAAGTAGCCCATTTGAGGAACCTCAAAACAAACCAATGCCTATAAAAACATTACTCTTGAGAGACCTAACAATCCAATTAATCTAATTATCACATTTGACACTAAGTTCGTATTGCGCAGATGGACGCCTGATGTAAAAATTTACCTTAAAAAAAACTAGAATTAATGTTACAATACACGCACGGCCTAAAATCTTAAGACAATAGGTTGTGAGAAGTGCTAGTAACAACGACGGACCACAGGATCAACTTGCTATAATACCATGTTAAAATCTCTATATTCAACCAAAAATCTTAAGACACCGAGTTAGGTGAATTTTCAACACTTACAAACAAGTCTACCACACTTGCAATTAACGACGTGGTAAAATCTCGACTGTGTCCGGATTCTCACATAATAATCCCTTCCCCTAGCTAAGCTAACATTCATGTACCATGCATAAAAACACATAAAATAAAAGGTTACTCGAAGAAACAACCACGACCCATCATTTATTTTAACTTATAGAGTAAACAAAAACAATACCATAAGGAGTATCAATAACAACATACATGAACTCGTTCTGATACCATATTATATTTTTTATATCCAACCCAAATTCTCAATGCACCAAACCTTAAGACATCGAATCGGTAGATTTTTAATACTTAATAGACAAGTCTACCGACACTTACAACTAATGATGTGATAAAAGGTACTCGAACAAACAACCACAAAAAAACAAAAAAAAATACCATAAGGAGTGTCGGTCTTAATCTTCTTGCCACCACTGGCCACGATTACGAGTGATCTCCTCGGGAGGGAGGGGACGCCGCACACCGACGGCCTCTCCATGGTGAAGACAGCTGGCTTCAGCCCTACCGAAGACATCATCGCCGACGAGGTTGCCATTGCTTTGGTCTGGGAATTTGCAAGCTTTTTAGGACAGGACCGGGGATAATATTATGTCTGGTGCGAGGCGTGGATAAAAACTAATGCGGACGTCATGTCGCCACGTGGCGGTCAATGAGTGGATGGAATCTGGATGTGTGGTTGCCGAACGTTATCCCCCGAGGATGAGGTATAGCTAGCTGTTTGAGGTGGAGGGAGGGAGGGAGGGATTCACTCTCTTTAGTCTTTTGTCGTCGTTTTGCATTAACCTGTCCTAAAATCTACGAGGTTACTTCCACCCAAAAAAAATCAACAAGGTTACGTAATAGTTACTACGTGTTTGGTTTGGATATTAAGATTGAATTTGATGTATCGATAAATTTACGGAAAAAATTTAGATAGTGTACTATCGGTAAATTTACGATTAGCAATTACAGAACCAATTTTCGAAACAAAATAATATAATTATTTAATTTTCATTATATAATTACAAAACCAATCAATTTGTTACTGTTTTGGTCAAAAAATTGAAGCCTGCTCTGAGCCACGTAGAATAGGGTTACAATTTTGAGTGCCCAATAACCAATTTGGTCTTAAGATAAGGAATAACCTGTTACGCTAAAAGATGTGGTCAATACAGTAAGAATCACACCTACAATCCAAGTCAATTCACGAGATTTTTTAAAACTCCTCGTGAAATAGATGCAAAATCATCATTAGGACCATCATATTTGCCGACCAGCGATGAACTAATCAGATTAACCAACCAAAGTTAGCTTCAGTCATTATGTATTAAACCAAAGCAAAAGCTTCGGCGTTTAAGTAGAGGCATCATGCTAATGGTGCGCCTATGTTATTTATCTTTAATATTCAATTATCTTTTTACTTATTTTGGGAATATGCGTATATTGTTACCTATTTCGAAAAATATCTAAATTTTTTGTTTAGAACGACCCCACCGCGAACTCCGCCGCTGCGAACGACAGTAGAAGGATCTGCATCAGCTTGGAAAAGAAATCCCCAATTTCCAGAACGACAGCAGCGGAATTGGAAATCGATTTGGGAAAGAAATCCCCAATTTACAGAATTAGGGTTCATCTTAATTTGAGATTTTTTGATACAATTACAAATTGATCCTTATGTTTCTTCACATATTTTTTGGTACAGTTACAAATTGATCTTTGGAATTTTTGCATTTGGATTTGATGATGTCATTAATTTTTATATTTTTGTTCTAAGGATATTTTGGTCATTTTATTGAAAAAATAAAAAAAAAGCTACTAACATGCGCCAGGGACCCAAAAGTATAATAAAATCAAACACGAGAGACATCGACGTATATTTTGCAAACAGAGAGGACTTTTGAATATATTTAAGCAAACTCGAGAGACTTAAGAGTAATTTATCCAAATTTTAAAGCCAGATTCCATATACTTTATTGAATTAGGTGACCACAATAACATTTTGAATTGATTAAATTAACTTAGTAGCTAGATCAAGGCTATTCTACAATACAACATTTTTTTTAAAAATAAATTCGTTACAATACTACACAAAAAAAATTCAGCAGTTGAGTTTTTCAAACTCGTTCACTATCTTTGATTGTTAAAAGTGGGTTGGCGAGATTTATGTTAGATTTTCTGAAGGACAGGAAATTTTGAAATATCGCAAAAAAGGATTACCATGCCCATTGAATATGATTTTAAAGTGAATACTAACTATTTCAAAAAAATGCAGGCTCCTATTTGAGTTGTCCTTTTTGAATAATCATAGGAATAACTTGTGAGTTTGTTATAGTTATTAATGTGGTTAGAAAATCACAAAAAGTAATAAGAAAGGTTAAGAGTCTTACTTCTTTTGATAGGTTAACAAATTACAGATCCATGGATAACCAACCCAATATAGCAACCTTGTGAAGACGAGAAGGCTCGCAGAAAAAAATATGATTTTTCTGAAAATCTTCAAAATTACACAATTTTTTTCGATAGGAGTCGCAATTAGACCCGACACAAAGACTATCCGAATCCAGATTTGTTGATTTTGATTGCTCTTCAAACTTTTACATAAAAATATCCGATATTAGTGGCAGACCGTGGTACCAATAGGACCAGAGATTTTTAATAACGCTTATATATCAAATAAAACCTGATCACCGCAGTCGTATTAAAACTTACTTTCTCCGTTCTCAATTTACCCTTTCGGTTTCTTTTTTTTTTTCCTCAATCAAGTCCATCTCTGCTGCTCTCATCGCTTATTATCTCCTTATAAAAAAGCGCTTTTATTATAATAATATCAAGTTGCTATAAATCAACTCATGCGAATATTTTAAACTTATAAAGTTGATGAAAGAACAACAATTATATATTATTGAGTTGAATTCCATATTGCGTTATTATTTGGCAACTCCTCGCCTGTCACGTGTGAAAGAAAATTGTTGTCTTAAAAAAGAAACATTATAAAATTTCACTACCTACCGGTTGCTGTGTTCTTGGATAGTACCTATTGCAAGTTGCAACCATCATTTCCTATTCTTTGACAAAGAAGGACAGTAATGTGAACTCCCCTTAAAAAAAATACAAACTTGTAACTTACTATTACTGCTAGCGACTAATACAACCAATAAATACTTAGATCAACTAATAAGAAAGAGGTATCAAATTCTAGTCTTTTGAGTGCAACAGTGTTAAGTATTTGTTAGGAGAGGTTTGCCACAATTCAAATATCTTATCAACTCGAATTTAAATTAATCGACCTAATAAATATTTAAATATTAGATGCTATCAACCAAAAATATTAAAGGTAAGGTACGGAGATAAATACGTGGATGATAGTAATTTTATGCCCAACTTGACCTGGTGTGAAATACACATAGCTGACTATTCCACGTGTCACCCTTTTTAACATTCTATATATCAAGATACATAACATAAATAAATCATTAAGACGATAATTAGCAATTCAATTATGTATCTATAGTATGATTAAAAAAATGGTGAAATTTTTTTTTCTTTCTCTTCCTTTTTTTTACCAGATTTTTAGCATTAATTCTACTTCATTTCTAGTCATACTATGTACATAGTATTAGTAAGATATAATATTCGCAAAGAAACATATATCGATCATATCCTCATACTTTGAATACCTGAACTTAAAATAACAAGCATTTTGACAAATAACTTAATAAAAGAACATACCATATACCAAGATATATAACACAAAGTGTGACCGAATTGAAACATGCTAATCGATTATGCTTAATTCTGAATTAATAAGTATCTCTTAAAATAAAGTAATCAAATTTGACAAATGAAAGTGAGCAAAGGAATAAAATTAAAAACTAGATAAATTCTAGCCTTAACAATTCATTATTTAATTTGTGCGAGCCTTCAAAAAGTCAAGGCGGGAACGTCCTCCGAGGCTACCACGGCTTTGAATAGTCAAAGTCCAGGCGGTCTCGTTTCACACGTAGAGAGAAAAACCGACTCTTGCAAGGCAGGGACAGGGTACAACTGTCTGTAATTGGACAAGTCAACCATTATTATATTATATATAATTACAACATAATGACCAAACAGCTCTAGCCTCTCCCATGTTTTTTCTACATCTCCTTTTGTGTTTTATTTTGTTGAGGATCAAGATCCAGATATTGTTAATCCAATAGATTGGAGTACCCCTCTTCTGCTGCCTCTCCATCAACTAACTTCCTTGCATGGTTAGCTTCTCATCTCTTCCTGGTGCTTATGTATTCAGAATCGAGCATTATCGGGCTTTATTTAGCTGTGGTTTTTTTTTATGGAGTCTTTTAGGTTCATAAGGCTTGAAACCAATACATCCTTGGGTGAATTCAAGTTTGTTACCACTTGGATCAATTCTCGTTTGATCGGTAGGATCCCTTCCAAGGGATCATTGGTTTTAACCGTGGAAATTGAGTAACTAGTTATCTCTGGCTACAGTTGGCTTGTTTTCTTGTTTCTGCAAGATGGGTCTTTCTTGGTATGCTATTTAGTAAGGAAGATTGAGAATTGAGCTTGGAGTTTACGTCCGGGTTTGACTTACCTAAAAAAGTGGAAGATTTGGTGTGGAAATTGGGTTATTTAGTGTGTTAGGAATTCAATCTGTGCATTTTCATGTGTTTGGTTGATTGTGGAGTGTTTGTTGTTCTAATATCTTCTGATCTTAAATAAACTACTTGGAAAGTTAGTATGGATTCAACATGTCAGATAGTATTTGTTCATTTGAAGAACGTCTGTTACTGTGGCAGCACTTCATTTGTTTGTGCTCAAAATGAAGATGAGACCGGCTTTATCAATGTAGTTGAATGATCAACAGTGTCGTGACTACCACATCGCTAGATGCGAGTCTGGTGGGATTGTTTATAAGTGTTGAAAATCAACTTGGATATTGAGATTCTAACGAATGCTAAAAGTCCTCGTTCCTCAAATCTGTGTACCTGTTGCATTTATTCTCTTCTGCAGATTTCTCACCTCGCGAACGTTTCTCTGCATTTAATTTTCAGGGAGACTGATCGTTGAAATAGAACGCACATTGTTCATTCACAGAGAGAATACTGATCGTCGAATTTTCCCGCACATTGTTCCTTCACAGATTGAATAGAAATTTGGTTCATCTTATAGGCATGACCTGTTTTCCCTTTTTATTTGGACGAAACTCTCATTCTGGAAGCTCTAATGAAGTTGATGAAGGTACATCTCTAGCAAATCGATTTGGACCCGTCATCTTACATCTTACCAATTGCAAGATATAGCTCTTCATGATCAGTTTCTTCTGTGTGCAGAAATTGCTGGCATCCGCAACATTAGATTATACACCTATAAAGAACTACGAAATGCCACCGAAGATTTTAGTCCACGCGCTAAAATAGGGGAAGGCGGTTTTGGTTCCGTCTACAAGGTAAGTTTCAGATCAGTCAGGCCATAGCACAGAAGTTTTTTGAAGGTTACATATGGTTGTAATTCCACCTGTTGAATACGACTGAAATGCCCTCTGAGAAACTATCTTTCGTGATCAGGGACGGCTAAAAGGCGGGAGAATGGCTGCCATAAAAGTTCTCTCACCTGAATCAAGGCAAGGGGTGAAAGAGTTTTTAACAGAGATTCAAGTAATTTCAGAGATACGACACGAGAACTTGGTCGAGCTATACGGATGTTGTGTGGAAGAAAATCAAAGAATCGTGGTCTACAATTACCTTGAGAATAACAGCCTTCAACAAAAACTACTCGGTAAGTCTTTTCAACATTGATTCTGCATTTGGTATCTGAACTTGGGTGTTGATGCTCTTCTGTGTTTGTAGCCAGAGGTCACGATACCATACACTTTCCATGGAGAACACGATATCAAATCAGTCTCGGTGTAGCTAGAGGGCTCGCATTCCTGCATGAAGAAGTACGTCCTTATATCGTCCACAGAGATATTAAAGCTAGCAACATACTGCTTGACAAAGACTTGAAGCCGAAAATCTCTGATTTCGGGCTGGCCAAGTTGATTCCAGCCAATATGACTCATGTTAGCACGAGAGTAGCTGGAACATTGTAAGTTTCAATTCTTCTCTTCACGTCAATGAATCGTGATTTGTATGCTCTTATCAGTACAAAGTTACTAAACATTTCCGCTGAATCGTTTCCCAAGATTTCTGTGTTAATATGACCTTTGTCATCTTCGCAATGAGATTTACCGGGAAGCCAACTCGGATCATAATAAACCTTGATCGGTTTCTATAAGAACCGGTCATTCATGCTATTTAACATAAACATGTATTTGTCCATGTGGCTCGTGGCGTCGGCAACTATCTTGTCATATTAATGTCTGCACTTGCTTTGCAGAGGTTATCTGGCACCGGAGTACGCAATAAGGGGGCAACTGACACGAAAAGCAGATGTCTACAGCTTTGGTGCACTTCTTGTAGAAATCGTCTGCGGCAGATGTAATACAAATACGAGGTTGCCGATAGGAGAGCAATATCTTTTAGAACGGGTATGAAACCTCTACCCCTCTTATTGACGTATAGCACTGCAATCAACTTGGCCGACTTACACCTTTAACACGTTCTAAAAGCCGCAGAGGGCTTCCATAGCTCCACGAAGGAATGTTAAATAATCTTGCATTAGCTGATTCTTAAGCATATAACCTGCTGCATTTAACAACAATCGCTATCCGCTCTTGTTCAAGAATTCTCAATGCGGGACAGCGTTCAGTGTATATTAATTGTGAGCTCTGTTGCAGACATGGGAACATTACGAACGAAGAGAGCTCGTCGGTCTGGTGGACGAGTCACTGGAGGGTGATTTTGACGCGGAGGAAGCCTGTCGGTTTCTAAAGATTGCACTCCTCTGCACACAAGACATGCCAAAGCTCCGCCCGTCCATGACCACCGTAGTGAAAATGCTAACCGGCCAGAAGCACATCAATGACCACAAGATAACCAAACCAGGTCTAATCTCCGATTTCATGGACCTCAAAGTTAAAGATGGCGCCCAATCCGGATCAGGAACGAAGACTACCAGTTCATCTTCTGGTTCAGACCATAGAGACAATTCGACCTTCTCATGGGCCAACAAGTCCACCTAGTGCAACCTTTGGCATCAGTTGTAACTCTGTATATACTCCAGTACAGATCAGATCCTGTCGATCTTGGTGATTGCCAGTTTTTTTTTCCCTTCATTATTTCGAGTTCTGAGCTTGTTTGTACAAAGAGGGAGACTAAATGGTTTTGAGTGAGAGTCACTAATGTTCTTGTCTATAAATGACTAAAAGAGAGATTTCGAGGTCAAAGCTCGTCCAAACTTACCTCGACGAGCTTAGTCGACGTTAGGCAGCTGCAGCAAACTGAAGAACTAGAATCATATCTAAATCCCAAGTTGCAGGGAAACCGGGGTTGACAAAATCAGGTGATCTATTACAAGCAGGCTACAATTACAGAGCATTCACTAAACAAAAAGAACTACCCTTGTCCAACATATTTACATCATCAGGTTGCAAGTTGGTGCAACCAAATCGAGAAGTTGAATAAGGCGGCCACCGACCACGGGAATCTTCTTCACTTTCATTCTCCTATGCTCTCATTTACCCTGTTGAACTTCATCTTCTTTTTTGTTCATGGGAATCCGAAGGAGACTTCTTTTGACATGGCGGAGTTCGCTTCTTCAGCAACAGGTCGACGGGATACTCTGTTCCATCTCAAAAATGGGCAAGAACTGTTGTTCATGAGGCTCTCCATTACCATCACTCGTCGAAAGGTTTCCCCGCAAGCGAAAAAGGGTCAAGAAAATTTTGCCATCTTATTTGAATTACGCACTCCAGTGTATTCAAGTTGATGATCGTCTCCATTGCTTCTTCCCTTTCATTAGGTGCAACTTGAAGGGACTCCAACTCTTTCTCCGCATAGAGGTCTCGCAGAAGAGGCCCGATGCAAGGGCTTGCTGGAGCCAAAGTTCGAATTCTTCATCATCTTCGTCCATCATCTCCGCGTCCAAATCCCATGGGTATCTACTAGAGTTGGATCTTTGCGTCTTCTCCAGGCCAACCATGTTTACATGGAAGCTCGGCCTATGGGTATTTGGCCGACAAGCCATTCCCTGCAAAAAAAAAATTGTCATTAAGAACGTTAACCTCAATGAGGTATTGCAATAACACAGTTAAAAAGAATTATGCGAGAACATATCTTAAATCCTCAGATCTATGCAACCAATAATACTGGAAGTAGCAAATTGACCAATTTTGATGGTCTCTTGAGATTTCAGGTCATGGACCTATGTCATGATTCGAAGGAATGAAGCTTGAAACTAGATGCACCTTTCAATAACATTTCCTACTACTTTTCTGATTGATTAATAACCCTAGGGCAATTGTGTGTGTGTCTACCATTTTCCAAGGCATTGTCAACTAAATAGCACAAAAGTTCGTAAAAAAATATAGCACATGAATTCGTTTCCAAACAGATCTTGTCAATGGTATATCGTAGTCATTTACAGATGCCTTGCATCATGGCTCGACACCAAGTCGGACAGTTTTGCAATCCCTAAATCACTAACGAAGTGTAAAGAACTTGTATAGATAAGAGTAACGCCTGACCTGGCAAATAGCCCACTCTGATACATCAAAAATCTTGCTCTCTGCACAAACAAAAGCACGTGGAATTTCCACCTGCAACATAGTAGCAAAAGTAATCAGAAAAACCAGAAATTCCGGTCGTCGCAGAATTTAGCTTTCACCATGGCTGACAATTCAAGCTTGCAACCAAGGGACAGATGCAGGTACTCTACTTGAAACAGATGAGAAATATAAAACGCATGAGCCAGTTATGCCTATCTCCTTATAATGCTTTTTCAAACGGAACAAGTAGAAACAATAAACAAGTTTGCCTTCTGAAGCTTGTCAAAGACTAGTGAACCCTTGTACTCAACCCAACCATCTCCGTCCTTGGCTTGATGATATTGGCAACAATCCTAAACCAATAGATAGGATCAAAATCAACAACAATAACAAGTCGAATTCCAAGGCACACAAGTTCTAAACGCATTAGGATGCACTACCTGGCACCATCTTGCCTTCATTCGACTTCTATTGGTACACACCCATATGTGCGAGTGTCCACACTTTGTGCACTGTATGCGCCTTGACTCCTCGGCACAATAATCTGGACTGCCCTGCTATATAGTTTTTATGCAATGCAGAAAAGGCAATACTGATTATTTCTGCATTCAGGGTAAACGACCAAACTGAAATATCCATAATCTAACTGAACGGAGACAACGCAACACTTCTAGTCACAATGTTAAAAGAATATAGAACACGCAACTAGCATCTTCTAAATAAAGTAAAACCAAATGCTGATTGACTGACGTCTCCATGTGTTTCCACAATGACCGTCTGGTCCAAATTTCCATACTTGAGATGCTCAGCTTCTAGTATAGAAAGAATTATAGAAGGAAATAATGCCACGGTAATCCATGTCTGACATTGTCAAGTGTTCAAGACATTAAAATATCAGCTATAATCTTGCCCTTGTTAAGATTCAAGATCAGAGTTCCAATTTGATAGAATCCTTTCAATTCCTTGTCCAAAGCATGATAAAAATAAAATGTAGGATGCATAATGGAACAAGAAATGTGACATTACCTGGTGTGAAGTCTGGCATACACTTTTTGCCCTTAAATCCTCCCTCCTCAATTGCTCATCATAATCTTTTTTCTTCACAAAATCAGAAAGAACCTGAAAATTCAAGATTTTGAAGAGCAGCAAGAATGAGAAGCAACACAACTATGATTGAAAGCACATTTTATTTTGTGTGCATGCCTAGTGATGACTGGAGGTGATAAGTAAAAACGACATGTATAACCCTCAAGAAAGGGACCGTAGAGATGAACATTGAACAGGGATGCTTGCCTCATAAGCACATTGAAGTTTCTTAAATGATTCGCTTGCCATTGGACTTCCCATGTTTTTATCAGGATGCACAAGCATGGCCTGTACAACAACATGCAGGAAATAAGTAAGAGAAATAAAGTTACAAACTCAAAACGCTTTGCAGTTACACTAAAGTAGAGTAACACCATCGAAGATATAAAGTTAGATGCATACTAATGGACCGAACTACATAAAGATTAATGCCAACTTAATCTTATTTATGTGAAAAGTAACAGGTTGCATGAAACCCAAACCAAAATCCAACTGCACGACAGATGTAATTTTCCCTGATGAATAGAAGAAAAGGGATAACAGAAGCTGGGCCCCAAGAAGAAGAATGTCTTTCGGCAAAGTGAATCCCAGACTATGAACTACACAATGAGCAATCAATCTAGGGGGAAAAAAAAGGTTCCGTACTGTACAGAAAGAAGTCAACTTTAGTCTACATTTTGACAAAATGAGGTAAGGATCGGGAACAAAATTGCTTGCCCTTCAAACAAACGGAACAGGAACAAAAAAAAACTTGGATTTGTACCTTCTTCCGATACTCTTTCTTCAGAATTACAGTATCAATACGTTTCTGACGAGGAAACCCCAGAGCCTCGTAATGATCTCCACTATTTAGTATCCTCTTCATCTCTGTCATGGAATTTGGTTCTTCTATGGCTATCTTTTCATTTGAACAGTCTTTTTGCAAAGTCGTAACAGGTAAAGTTACTCCTACTTTGCTGGATGCTTTGCATGATTGAAAATTTTCAGTTTCCTGTTCTGGAATCTTAAAATCGCACTCAGGGGAGAACTCATCTTCTAGAACCGTTTCCGATTCTTTCTTCTCGTCGGGAGGTGCCCTCTCATTAACATTATCACACCATTGCAGTAAAAGGTTCAATACATCATTTGAGAAAAACGTAAGATTTATTGATACGAAAACACCAAACCATCCGGATCGAACTTTCACACAGTAAACAGAGTACACAGCTGCCATCAATACCACCAATCGTGCATGATTCAGAGAGAACAAGTAACCTGTAGTTTTAAGCAAAAAAAGAGAATCAGCAATCTCCTATGAACTATTTTTATGATATATGGGAACAAGGATATATGAAGGGTATAACAATCTTTGATACTCACAGCAGCCATGACTAAGTCATCACCCATGCATTACATGGTAGCACAAGGAATAGGATTTATATTATAGTACACGTAATATCACATACCACCTATTCTTGTCTGGAGGACATGTAAGGAATATCACAAGTTCCCACTTTGATTTCATTTGGTTTCAATTACAATCACCTGGTTCACAAGTTCAATGTTAACCAATATGATGATTTCATTATTTTGATTATCCATGAAGGTTATGATATATGTCTCGTGATGTTAAAGCCCTAAATTAAGTCGTTAACTCCAAATTTTGCCTCTCTTTTGCAAGAAAAGAATTTCATTAATAAATGATAGTGAATACAACCATCCATGAATTTAAAAACATTTGCAATAGAAAAGTGAAGGACTTCTCCTCCACAATAAACATATTGTTCAGTCTAAGAGAAGTGAAGAACGCTGCCTTTTCATTTCTGAAAGAATAAGTTCTGGGGAAGTTAAGCAGAAGAGCATACAAGGTTGTCTGATTACAAAATTAGAATGCACAAAATGCAACCATACCTCCAACTATAAACAATGTTCCTGTAATCCAAAAGTTGGCAAACATCCATAAAATCAAAATGGAAAATAGCCCCACTATAAAGAGTCCTGGAGTGAAACCCAAGTATTGGATAGCAGCCCCAGCAGCTCCCTGAAAAATTGTACCAGGCATTAGAAACTTATTTTTGGCATAAACACACAAAAACTGTTGCAAGAATCTATTAGTGATCTGAATATGCCCAAAATTCAAAACATTTGCAAAGTCCATGAAGCTTGTAAGTAAAAAAAATATAAGCCAACTGTTTTTGTCGCTAGTCAACTGTATGATCATTGAGGTTAGCCAGGCACAGCAAAAGGAATAACTTTGTTTATAGCCCCTCAAAGTGGCTAGGACCTCTGGTAGCCCCAGAAAGCTTAGTGACACACTCTCATCCAAATAGAGCTGAGACAGCATACACAATCTCATTACTCTTTCTACTTAACCTAACTACTTCAATGTTAAATTACCACATTTCTGCTCTAACGTTTATCTACTTTCTCCATGTGGAACGTACCTCTGGCATAACCTAAAGTTAACCACTATTCTTCAGCTCGAAAGCATAATGAACTGAAATCGCCACACACCCGGTATAATTAACCCATGCACCAACAAAAGGATGTGCATCAAATGATGAAATTAGATGAATCGTAAAAGCACCGGACAGCTCACAAAAAAGAAAAATTACCATACTGAGCAGCACATAAACCAAGCAGGACATGGAAGTGAGGCTAAGGAAGCAACTCCACATAATCAGGAGCAGAGAAGCCGAACCCAGATTGAAAATGGACTTAGAGCCTCTCAATGTACAGTCCTTCCAATACTTCAGCAATAGAATCAGCCACCGCCCAACCCTTGCGCACCCGCTACACACCATTGGCCAGTGACGTTCTATGATCACCCCAGCCTGCTCCCTGAAACGCCCAGCCGCAGTCCCCACTCGCGAGTAGGCATCTTTGTGGGAAAGCAGCCACTTCCACCCTTGCTTAACCAGTCCAATATCTTCCATATCCAATCCACGAACTACCGTCACTCAAAAACTCAAAGAAAAACACTCCACAACTCCAAAAAACAAATGTCTCCAGAACCTATTTTCTCAATCAACTAGGAGCTCCATCGACACCAGCATCTGACTGGTCCGAGTTGAAATTACCCAAAATACCCCCGGACAGCCAACCAATCAACCAAACTCAAACCCAACAGTAACTGCTCCCCGACCAACCACAAGGCGAAAAGTCTTCAAACCCAGAAAAAAAAAGCAACATCACCATCCCATACGACTGAAACCGAAGCGGGGAAGTGGAATGACAAAAATACCCTCAGCACCTGATAAATGACTCCCTCCTCGAGTCAACCAAAGACTCACCGCGAACTACCACTACCAACACCCATTTCTCAACTGGGTCGAGCTCAGAAATAACCGAAATTCCCCGAGCTAATCGAACCACTGGGGACTCGGAGCTTGCAACGAGGAGAAAACAGTTTCACCCATTTCTTCTATATCCAATTAACTACCCCCGTGATTGCTCCATCTAAAACCAAAAAGAAGGAAAAAAAAACATTCGAAAAAGCGAAAGTTAGTCTCTTTCCACGTGAAGAAGTTAAGAAGGTCAGTGTAATTAAAACAACAAGCAACCAAATCGATTTAATTAATACCCAGTTGGTTGGTTGCAATAAAAATGGGGGATTTTGCTTCACATGCAAGCTATTTCTTTATTTAAATAAATAAATAAATAAGAAAGAGAAGCAGTAAATAGATTCCTCATCCACCTCCTCCTCCCTTTTTCTTTTATCCTCTTCTCGTGTTAATCGTTCTTGACCGAGAAACCCTTTAATGGAGGGTACTCACTTTTTAGTTGTGGGGAAAAAGGGGAGTGAAATGGGAGCGGTGGAAACCCTAGGAAGCTCGTGAATTTTGGGTATCCGGAAAGAAAAGATGAGAGAGAGAGAGAGAGAGAGAGATGGTTAAAAGTTTAAAAAGTCTCTTGCTTTTTTGGGTTTGGAGAGAGAAAGAAAGAGAGAGGGGGGTGGGGGAAGAGCAAGACAAAGAGTAGACGCAATGTATTGGTAGTGGGAGTGGGAATCATTCCGGTGACCCATTTATTCAAAATTTGATTCGATTTGATTCGTCCATGTTATTTTAGACTTTGATTCACTCAACAAACAGAAAATATTAGTTAGACAGTTATAATAACTTCCACCGACAACTCTTGATATTGTCCTAACATTGTTTGACAAGTTATAATTCTGGCTGTTTGGTTTTTGAGCAGGAGAAGTTTATGTAATTTCTACGTTGAAAAACCCATGTGATTTCTTTCTTTGCCCCCTAGAACCCATAATTGGCAACTACTTAAAGCTAGTTTTAGAAGGTTAACCAGTTTGACTCTCCTGGTATTTTTATTACAGGGAGCTGCTGTTATTTGTCTAGGAACGGCACCAGGAAGGAACCGGGTGAGGATTACAAACACACTTTATTTAGGATTTCATTGTAAATAAGAGGGGTATGGATTGGGTACGGAATGTCACTATTCCGAACCGTTTGGAATGAAGACACGTGGGGACTTTTTTGCAAACGTGCTAAAATACGGAGACCAAAATGAAAAAAACCATGCACAAACACAGGCCGGATACAAATGTCATTATCACATAATTGCGCATGTCAGTATCACATAACTGCGTACGCCAGTATCACATAACAGTGCATGCCAGTGTGACCTTTTTGCAAAAATGCTAAAACATGGGGGACCAAAATGAAAAAAATTATGCGTGTCATTATCATCAACGGGGACTTGCCGTTTTCACAAAAACAAATGTCATTATCACATAACTGTGTTTGCCATTGTCACATACCTGCGCTTGCCGCTGCGGTCCCTCTTCAGTCTAAACCGTACGGAATCAATTCCTTCACTTCGTACTCAATCCAAACCCAAATAAGAGAGGAATATGGTGTGGCGGTCACCTATTTGAGTTGAAAATATCATCCGAAAAAAAAATTACTCTTGATTAGAAATTTGCACAAGATAATGAGTTAAAAATGCGTAAAACCGTATAATTGAAATAAATTTATCTCAATTTTCTATATAAGGATCTAAACTTGCTCCTAAAGTTCAAACCAAGATTTGTGCCCTACTTACAGACTTATTATCTTACAAAATAATTTAATTATTTTAATATAATCAAAATCTAAAATCAATGTGAATTATTAAAAAAAAAGTCCACGTGAGCCTTTACTATCAATACAATAAAATTTCTCTAAATATTATTTGGACCGGAGAAAATTATCATTTTAGAGAAGTGAGGTTTACTTTTTTTACTAAAAAAATTGTATTTATTCAAGTCATCAGAAACTATAATTATTTCTTTGACCACATTCAAATTTCTAAAAATATATTAATAACAATCACAATTATTATCTCATTAAAAATTTTAATAGTTTTTTGAATTTCTAAATAATTTAGTAACATCTAGTTATGATAAAACGTTCATCCAAAAATACTTATAAATTATAATAGATTTTTCTAGATTTATCAATATTGCCTATACATATGACTTCTTAACAATCTCCTCATGTTACCATGTGATGTTGGAATAATTCATAACTTCAAGACTTATTACAGCTGCCACTTTACTCGGAAGCTCCTTGAATGTTTGGAGTCTAACATACCTGATCTTCAAAAAATTGATGTCTTAGAAGCACTTTGAATGGTCGTGGCATTATGGACTCTAGATGTCACACCCCAATGCTTCCTTCATTGCCGAATTCGTACAGTCCCAATAGAATCTGAGGGCATTGTTAAAGATTCTGAAATGAATGGTGTTCTGAAAGAACTGAATGAATTAATTCGGAGCTTGCATTATGGAAATTCAATGGATGCTAATGAGTTACTTGATTTTCATGTTGAGCATGAGATCTACTACACTCAACCGAAAAAAGTACCGAATAAATTAATTCGGAGTTTGTACTATGGAAATCCAATGGATGCTAATGAGTTACTTGATTTTTCAACTAAGCAAGAGATCTGCTACACACCCCAATGCATAACAAAGTACTTCCTTCATTGCTGAATCTGTACAATCCCAATAGAATCCCAGGGCATTGTTGAAGATCTGAAATGAATGGGTGATGTGAAAGGACTAAATGAATTAATCCGGAGCTTGCACTATAGAAATCAAATAGATGCTAGTGAGTTACTTGATTTTTCAGCTGAGCAAGAGATTTGCTACATTCAACCAAACAAGATATCATTGATGTAATTCTGATTTAATCAAATGAAAGTGCAACTGAGGTGGATGATGGTAGTCACGAAAAACCTAAAATATCGGCTTACTGCGTTATTCAAATGCTACACTCGATTGAAATATTTTTTTACAACAAGATGGTGATCACAAGGACCATTTGAAAATAATTCAAAAGATAAATAGTGATGTAAAAGTTATCAAACAAACAAATCTAGTACAAATTAGCATGTTAAAATATTTTTCAAATTCGCAAAGTATGCAAAAAATATCTTATTATGCAAAAATTGGGACTGAGCTTTTGCAAGAAAATATTAGTTATTACGATAAAGGGGTTATTAAATGTTAACACTGATCTCGATTCGAAACTTACACTTTTTATGAGTTCAGAGAGATTATTACTTTAGAGAATATCACTTTATAAAAAAATCATGTGATAAAATGCTAATCTCAAATTAAAGTTGAGTAGCCTTAACAATAGGATCTTACCCAGGTGCAAACTTCAATCTCCAAAATAATTAAATAAGTGTACTTCGAGATAGAAGTTGCACTACACAAAAAAACCTATGCGACTATTCAGTTATTTTGAAAACAAAAGCTGAAGTGTTGTAGAATAACACAAAGTCCAACTTCAAAATCAATTCTTGCTAAAGTTTCAACTTTCAAGCACCTTCAAAACAAGTTTTCTTCATCTTGTTAACTACTTAACTAACTTTTCTGGATAACTTCTATATCTAGGATTTTTTTATAGGGGTAGGGTTTTGTCCTTTTTAATTTTATGAAGTTTTAAAATTTTGGGTTATAATAAAAATTTTGTATAGGTAAATTTTTATACCAATAATTATATTGAATTCTAAACTTTTGTCAATTCTTGTACGCCTCGTATCATTAGGTTGACATATCTAATTTATATGAGTCTTAATATGATTTAATTTATTTGGCTTCATACAAAATCCTATCGAGATTCAAATCATGTATTCATCAATAGATCCACTCATATCTTACTTAGACCTAACAAACCCTAAATTTGTAAAGTATGGTCGAATTTAGAGTATGATAAGAGCATGATCCACTTAAATTATTTTACCATTTCTACTATTATGAAATTCGAGTATATTGAGTGATCATCATGTCTTTTACTTAAAATTACTATCTTCATGGAAAAGCTACAAACTTAAGGGTGAAATTACTATCTTCAACAGGGCCCTAAAATGGACTTCATAAACCAATTTGGCCTAGTGTTCCAGATCAGAAAATTGCTCATTAAAGAGTGACATGTCCGCTTCCAGCATATCTATCGGAAGGTCAACAATTGGGCGGATCAGCTTGCTTATATCGACTTCATAAACCAATACGGCCCTATCTATATGATAATCCCTCCTATGGAAGTCAGCCAACTCATGATACACCAACTTAAGCGATGTATCTGTTGTAATAGACTAGCGATAATCTACTAAATAACATATAGTTTGATTTTTTTGGGATAAAAATAACATATAGCTTGATGGTTCTAAAAAATATATATATATATATATATATATATATATATATTTTAGGCGCTTTAAAGTTTTTGGTGTAAATAACTCTATTTCTTCTACATTATCTACAATTCTTAAGCTTTCTTCTCTATTACTTCTTACTAGTACTGTTTGTACGTTAAGAATTCCTGTCTGATATAGTGTTCTGGGATTCCCAAGCAATATCATAAACCATTAAAGTATAAGATTGCAACCCGAATGGTAGAAAATAGGTTGTTAACCTTCTCACATTGTTTAGAATCCACTGGGATTTAGTTTTTAGATTTTGCAGGAAACTATAGTACCAAATATGAATTACTTCTTACTTCTTCTGCATTATCTACAATTCTTAAGCTTTCTTCTCTATTACTTCTTACTAGTACTGTTCGTACGTTAAGGATTCCTGTCTGATATAGTGTTCTGGGATTCAAAGCGTCTACTTGGGCATTATTATAAAGTTTTAGGTTTCTTTCTACATCTATTTCTTCTTCTAATTGAGCCACATCCTGTGTACTATTACTTCCTGATCCTCTAAGAAGTCTTCCTAAAAATGAATCTGTTAAAATATTATCACTCGAACTGTTTCTAGCTGGTTCTGTTATAGTTCCGATTCTATAAGGTCTTCCACTAAATAGAGTAGTCATTTTTTCGGCAGCCAGTGAATATATTTTGGAGGCAAAATATCTTTTCTAGGTCTTTCACTTTGTCCTAGACTTAGTTTTTCTAGTGCTTTAGTTAAGCCAGTTATTTCTACCTTATTGTGACTTTCGTCTTTTAGTTTTCTAATATTTTCTGCTAACTTTTCTAATTCTCATAAAACTGGTTTTAATCCTTCCTCGATCTTTCTAGGTTTGTCCGTAAGTATACTTAATTTTTTAATTTTTAGGATAATTTGTTCGTTCTGATTTTTAATATAATTCTGGTTTTCTACAGATATTTTTAATAGTCTGTCTAGTTTATGTTCAAAGGTTTTATCAAAACGACAGATTAATTCGTATCCTTCTAATATTATTTTCGATTTTTCTCTGGAACCAAGTTCTAAATCTAAGTAGTCCAGATGTTTTTTACTAGTCGCAATTTTTTTTTGCAAGAGTGATGAGTGCTTAAACTACTTATGATGAATAGTTTCCCCAATTAGTCAAATTTTAGCTTCTTAATACGGATAGCAAGCCTTTAATTTGAAGATAAATAAACATAAAGGAAACATATATACATAAAGAGCAATAATCCCCAAACCAAGATCAAAACTATTACAGATAATCTTAGTCTCACACAAGCGAATTCTCAGTATTAAGCAGGATTTATGCCCAACACGGCTACCTTTACACTGAGCCTGTCTTGTTCTTTTGACCTTGAAAATCTTTGCTAGCTCTGATACCAATAAGGGGGAGGTTGGCCGGAAAGAAAGAGGGGAAAGGGTTGGAGTGCTTACAGCGGCCGACTGACTCTGACTCTTTTTTTTTAAAGGTAAGGCTTGCAACTAGTAAGACCTAGAAGCTTGAGAACTTGAACTAACAGGAGAAGCAGAGAGTTTTAAGTGCTCATAATGTCGTGAAAGTGTTGTATATTACTTTCTTTTTCTGATGGATACAAGAATGAGGGTAAAGCCCCTTAAATAGAGGAGGCAAAAGATAGAACGAAACTAACTTTTTCTAAAGTGCGTTCGCAGGCGCACTAGTAACATTAAAAGCTAATAATTTACAGCTGGCCTTGCGCACTAATTGCCAAAAATGTCATCCCTTACGTCCACTACAATAATTAAGCTAGTCTATGTGGGATAGATATGTCACCACTTATCATGCTAGCAGCTTCTAGTTCCATCTGCTTTTCGTCCTCTACATTAATAATGTGATCTTCTTCTAGAAGGCCTCCATCGCCACTGTGCGGTAAAATCATTCGCCATTGGTCTGTGCTCCAGATCTGTGTATAGTGTCCTTCTCCGAGAAGTCAGAGATTCTTCCATCCTCTTGGTATGGGCAAACAGGCTGGATTCTGTAGCAATATGTAGATCTCGGGGTTCCTGATTTCATTGATATCATAAGGAGAGGGAGCGTTTAAGTTTAGATCTGTTTCTTCAAATTCTGTCTCGTCTAGCAGAATTATTCTCTTTTTGGCTAGGATGGCGGTGAATTCTGTCACTCGTGGGAGAGTAGAATCAATTAAGCAGAAGATCCTCCCTCTAATTGCCATGTTTCCTCCTATTAGAAAAAAAATTTCCCCAAACCACTGGAGAACTTCTTCCATCTTCCCATCTTCTTCTAATTTTAGAATTATTGTATCTATCATTCCTAGGTGATAAAACCTCAAGATGAGTTTAGAGGGTAAGTCTGTCTTGTTTAGATCTACTTGGAGTTTTAAGAGTCCCACCATTCTGTTGTTTAAGCTGTAGGATTTTTGTACCATATCTATTCCCTGGAAATTCCAGTTTGCTTCTTTCAGATGGATTCTTGCTAACTCTTGTTGGGCTCTAATGAGATCTTCAAGATGGCCTTCTTCTGTTTTCTTTTTTATTAGTTCTTCTCCTTCAGGCCATTCATCAAAGAGTGGTTGTATAACCTGTTGAGCTGATAGATCTAGCAATCTGGCCCTTAGCTGTACAAAGTCTCTGTTGGGGCCTCTTGATGCTGAAAGCTTTGATTCAGTATCGTCTAGCTTTTTTCTTAGTTCTGTTCCTGATTTGTTGAGTTTGGCCACCATCTTTTCCATTATGTTTACTGTCTATTCATTCTTTTGGGCTGTAACTCCGGCAGACAGAGCTTTTTGCTCAGCTTCCTGCCTTTTCTCTTCCAGGTGTCAAATATGTTGATCATTCTGTTGCTGTAGGTGTATTATCTGGGCCTCCAGTTATCTGATGGTATCTTCATATCTAATAATAACTTGAGCTGGTTCTTCCCTGGTTACATCAGAGAAGGGTCTAACCACTTCGGGTTCAATAAAAAGGTTAGGCCCTAAGGTTTCTCGGGCTTCTTGAAGGGCCTCAGCAAAACTATAATAGCCTTTATATAGAAGATGGGTACATAAGATATATTTTCTAACTGTATTAAAACTATTGAATACTCCTGTTTTTAATCCCCTATAGATTACATAATGCGTATATCTCTTTTGATAATTTTTTGGAGTATTTTCTGAGAAATAAATACTAAGTGCATTTAAGCACTGTACTTTAAAATTCGTTGCAGCTCCAGCTGTCTGGATATGCCATAGGTTGTCAAGAAGACACAGCTGTAACCTGTCTATGGATAACCCCGGAAAGGGTCTAAATTTTTTGTTTCCGATATCTGGAAATTCTGTTAAGGAAATAGTTCCAAATCTAATCTGTTTATGCTGTGAAATAGCTGGATTTGCAGAGGGCACTAAAGCTCCACTTGCATTTCCTTCTGTGTATACAGGCATGGCCAGGTTATTTCTGTATATAATATTGGCTGAAGTTCCAGCCGTTTCTAATTGTATTGTCTGTAAATTTTGAACACTTGGTTCGTCTTTTTTCTGTGGAGTCTGTGGAATCATGGGGCTTTGGGTACTCGACCCTTCGCCTTCCACTTTTTCTTTATCTTTGGGTTTAATAACCCTTTTCTTCATGTTATTTTTCTGCATCATTAAAAAACTTGTTAATGCTTCGAGATAATAAATCTGCCAAACTATTATTTTTTCCTTTAATGTGCTCGAATTCTATAGAGTATCCACTACCCTATATTAAATTATGTAAGTTAATCCATCTAGTTCTATTTATTTTCTTACTATTTTCATTTTTAAGAAATTTAACGATGGCTTCACAGTCTGTTCTAACTGTAAATTCTTTATCTAAATATAATTTAAACTTGTCTGATGCATTTATCAATGCTTGTATCTCAAAGTCTAAGCTAGTCCAGTTCATACCAGTTTTATTAAAATTACCACTAGCATAAGTCGCTATTTTTTATGTATCTCTATCTGCATATTTATGTGGTTTGCAGAGCATTACTGCTCCCCAACCTTCTTTACTTCCATCACATTCTATTATAATATAATCTGTGGTAAGAGGTAATTCTAGAGGTTTTATCTTTTGAACTTCTTGTTTAATTTTTTTAACTAATTCTATATCTTCCTTATTAAAATTTTTGACCATTTTTTGACGTTTTACTATACAAGGGTCCTGTTAATTTGCTAAGATTTGGAATAAATTTTTGAGAATAATTAAGAATTCCTAAGAAAGTCTGGATTTGTTTTAAGCCTTCTAACCTATCTGGAAAATTCAGAATTTTTTCTGCTATATGTGGTTGTAACTCTATTTTACCATTACCTATTTCTAAGCCTAAAAAGGAAATCTTTCTTTTGAATAATTTCATTTTTCTTTTACTTAGCACTATACCTTGCTTTGCTACCTCTTCAAAGACTGTTGCTAATTATTGTTCGTGTTCAGTAACTGAGTTACTAGCTATGAGAATATCATCAATATATATTAGGCAAAAATCATATTTAAGGAAAATACTATCCATGAATTTTTGAAAAATTGCGGGCGCATTTTTTAGACCAAAACTAAGAATGTTCCATTCGAAATGTCCTTCTGGACATGTAAAGACTGTCCATGGTTTAAACTATTCTTCTAATTATAATTGTTATAACCTAATTTTAAGTCAAATTTACTAAATATTTTTTTATTCTGAATTAAACCTATAAGGCTATCTTTATTTGGAATATTATATGCATCGTCTATCGTATTATCGTTTAATCTCTTATAGTTATATACTATTCTAGCCTTTCCTCTCTTAATTTTACTATAGTTTCTAACTATGAAAGCCACAGATCTGTGTGGACTTTCGGATCTCCTGATTAAGTTTTGTTTAAGTATTTCTGGAATTTGATTTCTAAATTCCTTTCTATCTAGGGGATTATAATCTATATTAGCTGTAACTATTCTTATATCAGGGTTTTTAATCTTCATTTTTGCTAAACAGTTTATTCTAGATTTAGTTATATCATCTCCTATTAATCCTAGTCTTTCCAATTTCTGGATCTTAGGGTAATTAATGCTATTCTTTATGTCTGGCCCTTTTTCTAAATCTTGTGACAACATTTTTCCTAGTATCTGATATGCTTCATTTTCTATATTACTAGACTGAATATTTTTAGGTGCCAAAAAATCTAACTGTGAGTGTCCACCACGCTTTCGTGTGAATTCTGATGTCTGTATATATTTATTAGTTGGAAAGGAATAAACATGTTTACTAATTGTAATACAATTTCGAGCTATTATGAGACTACCATTTAAGCTACAGAGAAAATTAATTCCAAGCAGAAATTCTTTACTATGAGTTTCTTCTGAGGCAATATTTACTTGTGGTAATTCATATTTGGTACTATAGTTTCCTGCAAAATCTAAAAACTGAATCCCGGTGGATTCTAAACAATGTGGCAAGGTTAACAACCTATTTTCTACCGTTCGGGTTGTAATCTTATACTTTAACGATTTATGATATTGCTTGGGAATCATACTTTATCCTATTAAACTCTTAGTACTACCTGTATCTAAAATAGCTGTTAAGTCTAAAAATTTGTTATTATCTAACCATACTCGGCATTTTAGAGTTATCAGACTTGCTATACAGTCACCAATTATAAATAATTCTTCTTCTGCTACTTGTTCTGCCATATTATTTTCTTCAATTATTACTTTGTTTTTTCCTATATCTTTTTCTGTTTCTAGTTTTGTTAATCTTTGCTTTATAAGTTCAATTTCTAATTCATGTCTTTCAATTCGTTCACTATAGAAATTATTGTCCTTATTTAGCTCCGGTTGCCTTCCTGTCAAATCTGTTTCTATGCTATAGATTTTCTTTATGCATAGGAAGCAAATTTTTTTAAAACAATAATTGTACTGATATCTTCTATCTATTGCTGGATATAGCCTACAGCTATAACAACCTATATGATTATTTCCTCTGTTTTTAATCCATTCGTGAGGACAGTTGTGTTCTTCTGTATTCATATAGGTATACGTTATTTTAGGAGGGTTTTCTTTATCCGAATCACTAGTTATACTATAAATAGAATTGTGAGAATCATCTGTTCTAATACTCTGTATTTCATATTCTTCTAACTGCTCTACTAAGTTAGATCTTTCTAAATTCTTTGCCTTATTAGGACAACTGTTAGTTAGATGATCTGGATCTCCGCAAACAAAACAGGTGCACTTCCTGTTTTGAGATCTTTTCTTCACATACTTGTCTTTATTTTTCCATGGTTTATCTTTTCTGTAAGATGTACTTTTTCTAAGATATTTCTTTTTGCTTTTGTTTTTATCATAATATCCATATGCTTGTGGAGTGTAAACGGTTGTTTTACAGAAAGCCCAAGCCTGTCTTCTAATTTGTTCTTGCATGGTAGCTTCTTTACATTTTGCTTCTAGTTTATTAAATACGTATGTTATTCGTGGCCCTAATCCTAATCCCTCAGTTAAACCATAATCTGCTACCCAGTCTTCATGTATAGATCTTCCTAAATCTCCGGGTAACTTGACGAAATATCTATTACATAAGTTATCGTCCATAGCTCTTCCAGTTTGTGCCAATAATCTAGCAAAATCAAAACTAAATTCTTTGATATATTTGAAGTCTGTTACACTTAATTGTTCTAAGTTTCTTACTGATGTATCCTATATAAATGTATTTTCTTTGGCTGGATCAACTCCTAATAATAAAATTTTAATCTGACTTGTAAAATTATAGGGATTATCCCCTAATGATTTTAATGTATTAATTTCTTCAGGATTTTTAGCCTTCTTACTTTGCCAAAATCCTAATGCTGTTGGTCCTAATGTTGTTTCTAAGTAAGAGAACATATCTATATCTGATCGTTTATTTATTTTCCAATTTCTAACTACTGTTTGTTCTCATACTAGGACTTCGTCTGGCCATAGCTGTGGATGTTGCTGTTCTACAAGTAACATGTTAGAACTATATAGTCTTCCTATTGGCATTCTAGAACCTCGACCTCTAAGATTAGATTCTCATTGGTATGCAACTGATGGTGGAAGCCAGGGTTCTCGTCCTGATCTTTCTGTTCCAGGCGTTCCTGGGGTTATAAATTCTGGTTTTGGCCTTTTAGTTCCTCTATCTATCGGTATCATAGTTTGATCCATGTAATTTGATTCTGGTTTATAGAAATTACTAATTAAGCTTTTACCATTTACAATATCTGTAACTATTGGTAAATTAAAATATTCATTTAATTTATTATAAGCTTCTTCATAACTCATTCCTAACCCTGTCATGCATTCTATTAGCATATCATCTACCTGATCTTGTATATTTAATTCAGTGAATTTTTTATTTATTATTTGATTTATATTTATACTTATTTATTCTGTTTTAAATCCTACTGTTTCCTCTAGGCTTATTCCTTCTACGTTATCATCTTCTTCCTCGTAATAACTGTAACCTATTATTTCTTCTAAATCTAAAGTTTCCTGCTCATTGTCTGTGTCGTAAATAGGGTCTCCTAATGGCTCATCTTCTTTAGATCAAAATTCATTAAGTTAGTTTCTTCATCACTATCTTTATTCTCATGATCTTCCTTTACTTCTTTTCCTTTGTAGTTATTAAATCTTAGACCATAGGATCCATCTGTATTTTTATATAGTACACTTCTTTCGGGAATCATAATTCTATTTCCTGGTCCTGAAAACTCATTTAGAGACCATTTTAATCCTGCTAGTTCTTCTGGATCAATTTTAACGGGATCTATCATTTTAACCCCTTTACTTGCTAGGTTCTGTACTATTCCTTCTATATTTACTTTAAACTTCATTCCGGATCTATTACTTGCTTTACCTAATATGCCTATACTTATTACCAGATTATTTCCTACGAAATTCTCATATCCTCTCGTTTTTAACCCTATTTTTAAAATTTTAAGGTCTTTAATATCTTTTAATACTGCGGGAAAACAGTAAAACAGAGCACTATTCTTGCTCATGTCTACTTCCATCCCTGCTATTATAGCCTTCTTTAAATCTGTTTGCCAAGATTTATCTAAAATTAAGACCAAAGCTTTTGTTCCTAACTCATATAGGTATACGTTATTTTAGGAGGGTTTTCTTTATCTGAATCACTAGTTATACTATAAATAGAATTGTCAGAATCATCTGTTCTAATACTCTGTATTTCATATTCTTCTAATTGCTCTACTAAATTAGATCTTTCTAAATTCTTTGCCTTATTAGGACATCTGTTAGCTAGATGATCTAGATCTCCGCAAACAAAACAGGTGCACTTCCTGTTTTGAGATCTTTTCTTCACATACTTGTCTTTATTTTTCCATGGTTTATCTTTCATATATATATATATATATATATATATATATATATAATCAACAGCCATAGATCAAGGGAGTTGTTCTAGTCTTGGGTTTGAGTTCTTGGTACGAAGCAATGTTAAATATTTGTTGAGAGAATTTTGCCACCTTTTAAAAGTCCTACCCAACTCAAAATTGAATTAATCTGCCCGATAGACCAAATACCAATCGGTTAAAAAATATATAGTTTTTTTTAGGAGTTAAAAAAAATATAGTTAAAAAAAATATACTTTGATGGTCCTTTTGTACTTGAGCAGTAAAACCCAAAACCCAGACAAAAAAACCACTCGGTACTTTGTTTATCTCATCTTATCCTTCTTAATTCGGAAGCCACTATCCTCTCCTTCCCACCTTCTCATGGCAGCGTCCACCGCCCTCTCTCTAACCGGTTCAGCCACCCTATCTCGGTTGATTTCCCAGCGGACCGGACCCAGAAACAGTTCCGGGTGCTTGTCCTTCATTGGGCAGCAACCACCTCACTGCCACTATACTTGCTTCTGGCAAGCACCCAATTCCAAGAGCTCGGCTTTTGCTGTTGGAAGAGGCTCAGATGACGGCTTCTTCTCGGTACGGAACGTCTTTCTCGCTGTCTCCGACTCCTAAAAATGGCTACTTTGCTAGAATTGCTGCTTGCTGGGAGTTGGGTTGTCCTTGTTGTTGGTTGGTCTGGCTGTTTTTTGGGATAAGTGAATTGAAGTTTGTAGATTTCTAGTGTGAAAGTGCGCGAGAGTCTGGTTGGTGCAATGTGCTCTTGGTGGGAGAGCTCTTGATGAATTTGATCAAGTTTGGAGCTTTTCCTTCTATTGTATGTCCAGTTGGAGGCTAAAAGGCTTGTTAGATTTTGGTCTAAGCACTAGCGATGGTAGGTTTCGGTCCATCGTAGCTGCAGAAGAGCTTGATTGATTATTGATTGAAGAAAAACAGGACACATTGTATTGTTAGCCTTTTGCACTGTAGAGTGCAAAACAGTTTGGTTGGTGCAATGTGTTTGTTGGTGGGATCTGTTGATTCATTCAATCGAAGTTTGGAGCTTTTGTTTTAGTTGGATATGCATATGGGGAGGCTAAAGATTTTGGTTCTACACTAGAGGTGGTAGGTTTCGGTTCATCGGAGCAGCTGAAGAGCTTGAGTAGATTGTCGATTTTATAAAAAAGATGCGTTTTCCAGTAAACCAGAGTTCATGACTTATCTAGCTCTCTAATATGGTTTTCTCACTAGTAGTTGCGACTCACTTGACATACCAAGAAGTTAAAAGGGATTTCAAAGCAAATACCGCAATGGCTATTTAATCACATTCTCATTGTTGATAGCTAGGCTCATTAGTGAGGGGCCATTTCACTCGGTGTCCAGCAAAAAGTATTGTTTTTGTTATATAATGCAACAAATCTGGTTCTTTGCGTCCTTCACTTATTAGCCGGTTGTTAAATTTTTGTATCATGTATTGCTTTTCATTTGTTCGAGACAAGGTGTTAAGCAATAAAAAAAAATGTTTTTCCTCGGGGCAATACTTGCCATTGTTTAAATGTCAATGTTCATGCAGGTTAAGAAACCAATATGACCCTCTCATTTCTAACTGATGGCTCTGACATATTTCCGCAGAACATTGAAGACTCTGATGAAATTCTTGATGAGATGTTTGAGAAACACGGGAAAGTTGTTTTCAGAAGAAATGAGAAGAAATCTCCCACTGCAGATGTTGATGATGATGCCGAATGTTTGTCATGTAAGTTCCTCTCATTCTTATCAAGACAATTAATGTCAAAGGTTTGCTTAGTTGGGTGTTTAAGGATATTCAGTAAAACTGGGTTCAAAGAGGATCAGACTAGGAACCAAGAAAAAAGTAGATGAAGAAGAATGAGCTACAAAAGCACCGTCTACAATCTAAAGTTTCCTGCTGCGAACTGGACTAAACAGCTGGCGTGTTGTTATCTACTACTGACTTTAACAAATAGGGTTGTCACTAATTAGTAACTTAAGTAAATTTTCAAGCCTTGCCTTTTAGCTTCTTACGGATGAAAGAGCGACAATTCTTCCTATGGTCAAATTGCTTCCTTCAATTTTTTCATTTGTGATAGGTTCCGTTAATTTTCTCTACAGATCCGATGATTGTGTTGATGGCTTCAACTCCTTTTCTTTTGGTTCAGCAGCATGAACTTATTTAATCGTATATATGTAAATGCTGACCATGAATGTTATAAATGACTTAATTGCTTGTGATTGGCTTTATTATCGGAGAGGGCTGTGTAGATATCAAACTATGAAACTCGTTAAACCTGATTACTATGGAAGTGGAATCAATTAATCCTACAACGCTCTACTAAAGCAAAACAAAAATACAACTCTGGTCCATCAATATGCTTGGCTTTGAAATATGTACTGTCTTTAAAAGTGCATCAATAATTCTTACTTTTCTAATTCCATTGAAAATGCCATATTCGGGAAAAAATCATGAGATGAATTAATTTCTGTAAAGGGCTCGTGAGAAACGAACTTGCAGGTTATGCTCTTATTGTGGAACCTCAAAAGTGTGTGTAAAAGCCTGGTTAAACAGAGTGCTGATTACAATAGATAACAAATTCAAGTTTGGCGAGGAGTTTGTTTCAATAGATGCAGTCTCTTAAAATCTGAAGGTGTATCAACATAGTAAAAGGTTGGAGAGAATAAGATCAGTTGGAACATGTTTTCGCTGCATAAAAAACCTGCTACTAATGTTTTCCACCTGACGATGGCCATATTTGATTGATGATACTGATCTGTTGTCTTCTTTGATAGTTGCTGTGGCTTTGGCAAAGGTGGCAAGTGATGTTAAGGCTGCAGAAATAAAGCTCCTTTTTGTAAAGCCTCTTGTGTATTGGACTCGGTTTTTCATCATTGCAACAGCATTTTCATTTCCTCAAATTGACGCTATCGGGTATCAACATTCACTTCAAGCTGTAACCGTTTTTTTATGTTAGAACTTGTTGTCTATCTCTCTATTTTCGGGCTATCAGTTAATTTTGTTTCTTGATGCTGTGTAGTTCGAAAATGAGGGATCTTGCTGAGAATAAGTATGGAAGAGTTCCTACTGGAGACTCAAAACCGAACTCATGGACCCTTTTGGACTTCGGTAAGATTCTTGAATGGCCTCCCTTTTTTAACAATGCAAAACATGTATCGATATCAAAAAAATTGATTGTCAAGTTTACAATGGACTGCTGCACCCCCAATTATATGCAATTAAGGAGAATCTGTTCATTGTTTTGATTTTAGGGGATGTAGTGATCCACATATTCCTTCCTCCGCAAAGAGCTTTCTACAACCTGGAAGAGTTCTATGCTAATGCCACGCACATTGAACTTCCTTTCAACGATCAGCCACCAGCCCGAAACTAAGAATTCATAGACCTAACAGCTTCAGAGAATTGCATTCCGGTTAGTCGGTGGACACACGGTAGTTGCATTATTTGAGTGTGTATCATGCCACCAGGAAGAAGCTTATCACTTATCTATGATAGGCGATGGTTGAGATTGCATCCCTTATCGTGACCAAGCCGAGGGAGAAGTGGCGCAGCATCAACGCCTTTGAACTATGGAGTTCCGCCATTCATTTGCAGACATGGCAGTCTTGTCGCCAGCCATAATCATCGAGTATGCAATGAAACTTTAGTCGACATTATATCTAGGGGAGAGAGAGAGGGAACTGGAATTCATAGAAATTGGATTCTGTGGAATTAAATGTTTGTTTAGACATTATATCATTAGCTATGCTTCATTGTCGTTGACCATCTCTACCAACCCATTATGACTATCAATGTCACCCTTCGTAAACCAAAGCCTGAAGTTCTTAATTTGTCATATTTGTGCATAAAAATCATGGATGAGGGAGGGAGGGAGGGTTTGGGATTGATATTTTGAATTTAAATGAGGTTTTTGGAAAACTATAAATAAAACTGGTATTGTTTTGAAATTTACATCCAAGACAACT
This sequence comes from Hypericum androsaemum, assembly GCA_963995505.1. NCBI lineage: Eukaryota > Viridiplantae > Streptophyta > Magnoliopsida > Malpighiales > Hypericaceae > Hypericum > Hypericum androsaemum. The sequence goes on along the minus strand of OZ023186.1, from coordinate 9,233,220 downwards.
GTTTGTACCGTCGGCAAAAGCCACATCACCACAAATTTTGTGCGACACCGTTTGGTCGAGTCGACTCGAGCAACTCCCTGAGTCGTTAAATGTCACGCCATTAAAAATCACGGGGATCATTTTGATGAGTTTTAAACTACATGATTAGATGTGTTAAACCGCTAAACCACATAGTACTAAATTGAACTTTTCATAAGAGAAGAGAAAAGAGGAGCAATCTGGGCCACCTCCTACCGACCGACGTCTCATCCTCCTAGGTCACTTTGTCGCCGGCGGGAAAGGGGGTAGCTTGAACCGGTGAGTTTTTGTTTTCCGATTAGTAAAGTAAGTACATTTTAAGCTTTTTGGCAGCCGAATTCGGTCCTCCTCAATAGGGTTTCGCGTAAAGCTCCGAACTTGGTACACTTTTTAACCTTCATCGATTTAGGGTTCGTGGGTCCGATTGACAGTGCAATGGCTTGTGGGGTTGCTTGTTCATCCCCCGAATCGGACTCGACCCGTTTGTTTTCGACCGATTATCCTCGCTCTTTAGCGTGTTCATGCCTGGCAGGCTGATATCTTAGTGAGGCATGGGAGATTGATCTTCCATTTGATTAGGAGAGATTAATGGGTGTAGTACTTCTTTCTGTTATACGGACTGGGTTGAATGTGCGCGATCTGGCTGCTCATTTTCCCGTGAGCAGCGTTAGTCGAGCTACGGCCGGCCTACAGGGAGATTCAGGTGTGTGGTACTCGGTTAACAGTTGTATACTCTAGGTTCTATCTGCTGCTCATCTTGTGATTGTATCAGTGTGTCCAATTGAATCTACCCTTCTGGTTCGAAGTATGACTAGTGCCATTCTGTGTTTGTATTTTCGGTTCCACCTACTCTGTGATGTTGTATAAATATTTTGCCCTTCCGGTTCTTGCTGATTTTGTAATTCTCTAGTCTGAAAACAATGTGATGCAGTCTGCCAATTCATCTGACATGGCCTGATGCACCGATCCAATAAGGAATTTCTTTTATGGATTGTCATTGGCAATCATGGAGCTTTCTGATGATCTTACCCAAATATGGACCTCTCCTCTGGCCTGATACAACAATGTATCCGATGAACAATGCCAAAGCTTTGTTTCATTTGAATTGTATAAAAAAAAAAACTGGAATTTCTTTTGTATCGCTATTTTGAGGACTTGGGAACTTGATATACCATCATCAGGACCGTTTAGTCTGCATGTACAATTGACCTTATGTGCCTGTCTCAGTGCTTAATTCGAGGTTTACAAGAAAATATTTTCTTGTCTTTCTTTGGTGGCTGCAGTATAATTGTTCTTGCTTGCACGTCTATCTAAATTTGTGTTATCAATTAAGTGATTCTTCTCTGCTCGATGCAGGAGATTGTCAGGAAAGCAATAATGTCATGGCAGGCAATGGCTTACCATCTTTGGGCCGCGTTAAGCTTAGTGATTTAGTGCCTTCAGAAGGTCTTCCGTCTGATTCATACAAGCTATCTATTTCAACTTTGTCTCAATCATTTGCTCAACACCATGCTGCCATCATTCAGTTTTCATCTAGTGATGGTGCTCTGTTAAGATCTGGTTTAGATTCTGCCCGCTTGTACTTCAATCAGAGGTCATCATATCCGGGTGAAGAGGTTATTCACAGCAATGATTCTCAAGAGTGGTGCAAGACATCTGGTTATTATAATGATCCTAGGTTGTGGCAGGAAACCTTTGATTACAGACCTGGCCTAACTTCTGTTGAGCCTAATACTGAGCTGGAATTTCCCCCAGGAGGTTTGTCTGACATTTTTGCTTTGCTCGGAAAGGCTGCTCGTGATATTTTGGATGCTATCAGCTTCTATTTGAACCTACGTAGTTCTCCTTTTACTGAAATCCTGGATAATGTGCCTTTGAGGAACCAGGAAATATCATCTTCAGTATTGTCTGTTAGTTGTCATGGGAGGCCGTCATTTCATGGAGTGCAGCAGCATAACTTCTCAGCCCAACAAGATGGTGAGCTTATCTATTCTGAGCACGAGCCTCAAGTTGATAAATGTCTCATAACTCTCATCAAATCAGATAAAGCAGGATTACATGTAAAAGACTTTCACGGTCAGTGGGCTCTTGTGGATGGGGATTTGGGTCCTCAAGAGGCAATTGTTTACCCTGGACTTGCACTGTACCAGGCAACTGCCGGTTATGTGAATCCGGCGGTGAACAGAACAGAGATCGATAATATTCATGGTGGCATGTACGGGAGGTGTTCTTTGGCATTTAAACTGATGCCAAAGTCTATGACTAGCCTCAACTGCTCTGAGATGATTGCAGCTGGACATGGTGTTGAGCCTCAGTTCGAACTGCCAATACCAGTGGATGACTTCATGCAGAGATCTCATCAAACTAGTCAACTCTTTAACAGGAATAACGTCCAAAGTTTCAGTTTCCCTGCCGCTCAAGATGGTAGGAACTTTCCGGAATACCTAGTGTTAGCCATTTACGTGTGCTATTTATTTGGAGCTTTATTCCAGATGGTCTTATGTTATTTCACTCCTGGAGGTTTTAGTTGCAACAAATAACATGAATAGGAAATCATACATTCCTTAAGAAGTAATCTGATTGAACTTGGACGCAAATTCCATACATTCCTTGAGAAGTCTGTTGTAAAATACATGTTGTGCATCTGCTGATTGTTATAAACTCCAGAGTACATTGACATTCTATAATCATCTTTTTCTTCAAAAGATATTCAGTTCTATGGCTTGTGCTTCGTTGTGGAAAGTCGTTCCTGCTGGAGATGGCCTGGCCTTGCTACAGTGGTTCAATTCATAGGCATAGAAGTCGGATGTGGTCAGATTTGTGTTTGCATGAAGTTTATATTTTATCAAGAACGTACTAGCAGATAAAACTTCATTCTCAGTCATCAGGAAACATGGAAATATTGACATGTCATTTCTACCGTAATTTGTTATGACAACAGAATCGAAAGATGCTGAGAATGTCTTCAGACTTTAAGGATCTCTTCTGTTTGGCCAGTAAAGATTCTTTTCAACATACTATGATTTAGCTGACACATCATGTGCAGAACTTTGGGTTTGGATTTTCCACTTTTTTTGGTATGAGTTGCCTTTGACAGGAGATTCTTATACAGCAGTGACATTGCTGCCTTTCTGGTACAGAATCTGCGAAGCCCTTGACGAGGAAGAAGAGAACTACTCCAAGATCCAAACCTTTGCCGCCATCCAAGCGGCTGAGGCTGGAGGCACAGAGGGTTTTGAAGGAAAGAGTTCAGGACATTGCTGAGAAGAAGGGCCTAAAGTTAAGGTTCTGTAACTTGAAAGACTGCGAAAACCATCTTGGAGCCTTCAATAGCCCCTGCGCCACGATCAGATTGGAGATTGGATGGCCTCATGGAGTACCGTTTGTTCATCCTCATGATCTGCCGAACAAGGCCAAGATTGGTTTTCTCGAAGCATATGAACCCGGTTGGACAGAGGCTCATGATATTGAGTTAAATCTTACTGAACCTGGGCAAGGCGGTCAACAGTCATAACTTGAACTGTAACTTTCCTCTTTATGATCAACATGATATATGCTCATCTATAACAACTTTTTTTGTTATCAGATGTTTTAGTACTACACATGGCCTTTTGATGCACTCGTAGTTGCATATCTTGCTCATGACCAGTCGCTCGCTTATCAAAAAAGATGTGTGAGCAAAACGAAGGCATGCCATTGATTCGATGGGAATTGTAGTCGAAGCTGGTCTTTAATTGGACGCATGCATGAAATGAACATACATAAATATAGGAACTTCTTGTCTGTTAGGATGACATTGATTCACTCTTTTGTCTATAGGAATCATGGCTGTGAAAACACGAATATATAGCTGATGGAGGCCGGAATTCCTTATCTGCTACAGGACAGGACCAAGTTCACTGGACTGTGGAAGTGCAGTCCTGTTTCTCGTGCTACTAACGTTAGACATCAGGACAAACAGAACACCATGAATAGTGTACTGCAGAATGTATAGAGCAGAAGCTACTCCACTATCATGCAGGCACCAGGCCGCTCTTCGGCGAGGCAGCTTCGGGTTTCGTAGTATGAGCCATTGCATTCAGATCTGCATGATGAAGCAAGGTCCCTGCAGGTCATTGCAGAAATGATGCAGGCACATTATGGAAGGTGCTTTGGACCCTGTTTTACATTATGAGGAAAATTTTAAGATATTGTATTTTGTTGTACCGTAGATAGCCAGTTCCAAAAAATGCTTAATGGAAGTAAAAACTTGTTGATTACGATTTAATCGCCAATCTATTTGTTGGTTAAATCAAGTGCAGTATTTTTTAGAAACATTAAAATTGTTTTTTTTAGAATATTACAAAATTTTAAAGTTGATTTTGTAAGAAACTATGGAAAATAAAAGAATGTGAGGTTCGATTCCATTTCCAACTTCAAAGTTGGATTTTTTTTTGTTTTAAAAAGGTTTAAGGTTAAAAATTAATATAAAAATATAACTTTTATAATATTTATTTTATTTAGTTGTATTGTGAGTTAAAATTGGAGAATTAAGCATAATTACCAGTTCACGATTTTGAAATATTCCAAACAGTGACTCCAACCTCCGTTATCCAATCTAGTCCATCGTATAAAGAACTTTTTTATTGGGATTTGGTGAGTTAGATACTACACACAAAAAGTAAAAACAATCGTGTTGTTTTTTTTTGAACAGGAAAACAATCGTGCTGTTGAAACATGCTCTAGCAATATGTCATGATTATGTCGTATTGAACACTTCATTCTTATCTTGTTTTAATGTGTATCTAGATGATTTAAAGGGCGCTAATTTACCTAGTTAGTCCAAAATGCAACTCAGCGGTCTCCAATTCAAGAACAAACATGGTCAACATACTTGGATCTTGTCTAGGGTTCAAGATCAACCAGGAGCAAAGACGTGTTTTCTCGTCTGAGCTGCACCAACATATAGTTAACTTCAACTATCTGTTGCATGCGGAAGACTTAGTCTCAAAGGTGTCCCGTCTCGGCTCTATTCTCATTCGTTCTCTCTGATTTTGGAGGGTCAATCTGGTGGAAAAGTTTGAATGAAAATTCAATACAAAGCCCAAAGTGGAAAGACCCAAAGTGGGAAGCTTGAATGAAAATTCAATGCAAAGTCCAAAGTGGAAAGACCCAAAGTGGGACGCCCAAAAGGGAAATGAAAAGTACAATCCCACATTGGAAAGTGGCACCAACCTTTCCTAGTTTATAAGGAGAAACTCCTTGTTAGCTAGGAAATAAGTTGACCACCTGGAAGGATAGCCAACTTGGACCGCGGCGAGGATGTGCTACATCCGAGCATGAGCACGCGCACGCACGTGTGCACATGGCGCATTGGACGCATGTTGCAATGGGCGCTTTGTGGCGCACTTGGCACTTCTGGAGGAGCCTTAAGTATTTTGCCCGAGTCCGGAGAGAGCTGCGTAGCTACCGAAGTGACGAGGGGCTGCGAGCGCCTTCCAGGATGGCCACCGAAGAGTGCCTGCCTCCCTCCCATCCAACGCCTATAAATAGGCCCATCTCCCATCATTTGCACTCATCCCACTACAACTTGCATAAGCATTCGTTAGCAATTGTAGGCTCTCTTTCCCTCTCTCAGAAAGTTCTGAATTTTCAAGGTTCGCCTGAAGCTTCGAGAATCGTTGTGCTACGAACTCGGAAGCAGCCTAGTCGTTGTATCTTGGGGACGATTGCCGCAGCCCGTAAGCACTGAATACGGGGCAATCTCGTCTTAGGGAGAAAGAGTCTAACTCTTGCCTCGACTATACAAGATCCTAATCAAGTACACCACCTCCGACAAACAACAATCGTAAGACGAGATTTGTGTACTTGAAGATGGCATCAACAAGCTCAGTACCAGTGCCAGCGGTCCGGGGAACTGTCCACGCCGAAAGGCCGGCCAAGTTTAACGGTACCGAGTTCAAGAGATGGCAACAGAAAATGCTGTTCTACCTGACGACGCTCAACCTGGCTGATCAACAGAAGATCAACGCCCTCGATGCATGGAGTCATAGCAACTTCCTATGTCGTGACTATGTTCTGAATGGACTAGACGACACCTTTTATAATGTCTATGCAGGTTTCAAGACCGTAAAAGAATTGTAGGACTCCTTGGAGAAGAAGTACAAAATGGAGGATGCCGGCTTGAAGAAATTCATCGTCGGACGATTCCTCGACTTCAAGATGATCGACTCCAAGAAGGTGATAGACCAAGTGCAAGAGTTGCAACTAATCCTACATGAGATCCATGCTGAAGGAATGCAACTAAGCGAGTCTTTCTAAGTGGCTGCTCTGATCGAGAAGCTACCTCCTCTATGGAAGGACTTCAAGAACTACCTCAAGCATAAGAGGAAGGACATGGGGCTGGAAGACCTGATCGTGAGACTAAGGATCGAGGAAGACAACCGAAAGTCCGAAGTCAAGACCGGCAGGACCAACTCCGAGGCTAAGGTACACCTCGCCGAAGGTGGTACCGGCAAGAAGAGGAAGAAGCCCGGGAATAAGCAGGAGAAGCAAGAGCCAAAGCAAAAGAAGGCTAAGAAGATCAAGGGCAATTGCTTCAACTGCGACAATCCCGGTCATATGGCAAAAGATTGTCGCCTGCCTAAGAGGGATGATCGTGAGAAGGCAAATCTGGCCTAAGACCTATCTGAGCTAGACTTATCTGCCTTGGTGATTGAAGCCAATCTGGTGGATAACCCAAGAGAGTGGTTCATAGACACAGGGGCAACCCGACACATTTGTTCAGACAAGGAGATGTTTTTGACCTACATTCCGATCAACGGACGAAAGTTGTTTATGGGTAACTCCTCGACTTCACCCGTAGTTGGACTAGGCCAGGTGGTGCTGAAGCTGACCTCCGGAAAAGAGCTGACCCTCAAGGATGTGCTGCATGTCCCAGACATTCGTAAGAATTTAGTATCCTGCTCACTGTTGAGCAAAGCTGGGATGAAACTAGTATTTGAGGCTGATAGGTTTGTTCTGACCAAGGCCGGTGCCTTTGTAGGAAAGGGTTACCTCGAGAGGGGGCTCTTCAAGATAAATGTAATAACTGTCAAACGCGCCTTTAATGGCCCTAATAAAGTTGTTAATTCTTCTTATTTGGCTGAGTGTTCTAACTTATGGCATGATAGATTAGAACACGTAAATTTGAGCTCACTAAGAAAGTTAGTAAGTTTAAATTTATTGCCTAAAATGGAGTTTGACCCGAAAAATAAATGTGAAGTATGTGTAGAGGCAAAAATGACCAAAGCACCTTTTCATTCAATGGAAAGAAGTACTACACCTTTAGAGTTAATTCATACCGACATATGCGATATGAAACAAGTGCAAACTAGAGGTGGGAAAAAGTATTTAATCACGTTTATTGACGATTGCATGAGGTACTGTTATGTACACCTCTTGAAAGGAAAAGACGAAGCTCTAGAAGCTTTCAAGAGTTATAAGAATGAGGTTGAAAATCAACTTAGCACTAAAATCAAAATGATTCGAAGTGATAGAGGGGGAGAATATGTAGCTCCATTTGAGGAATTCTGCTAACAAAATGGCATTATCCATTAGACAACAGCTCCATACTCACCTCAATCAAATGGCGTAGCTGAACGCAAGAATCAAATTCTTTAGGAGATGATGAACGCTATGTTGATTAGCTCGGGCTTACCATAGGATTTGTGGGGGGAAGCTGTGCTATTAGCTAATCACATTCTAAACAAATTGCCGCACAAGAAAAGGGACAAAACCCCATATGAACTATGAAAAGGGAGAAAGCCTTCCTACGGTTACCTTAAAGTGTGGGGGTGCCTAGCTAAGGTAGAAATATCTCTGCCTAAAAGGGTGAGAATATGACCCAAGACCGTTGATTGCATCTTTATCGGATATGCACACAATAGTAGCCCATACCGATTTCTAGTGCACAAATCTGAAAACCCTGAAATCAACGAGGGAATAGTCATGGAATCAAGGAATGCAACATTCTTTGAGAATATCTTTCCTAAAAAGGAAACGAAAGAAGTAAGCTCAAACAAAAGAAGTTATGAAGCTACACAAGGCTCTGATCAAGGTGCTGAGGAACCTAGACGGAGTAAGAGGACCAAAGTAGCCAAGTCGTTTGGTCCAAATTTTCTAAACTACATGTTAGAAAATGAATCTGGGACAGTCCAAGAGGCATTATCTAGTTCGGATATTCCTCTCTGGAAAGAAGCTCTCAATAGTGAGATAGAATCCATCATGCAAAACTACACGTGAGAAATCGTGGATCTTCCACCAGGTTGCAAACCTTTAGATTGCAAGTGGATCCTTAAAAGGAAATACAAAGCTGATGGATCAATCGATAAGTACAAAGCTCGGTTGGTAGCTAAAGGGTTCAAGCAGAAAGAAGGATATAATTTCTTTGACACGTATTCGCCGGTCACAAGAATCACATCTATTAGAGTGCTCATAGCTGTCGCAGCACTCTATAACCTCGAGATACATCAGATGGATGTAAAAATAGCTTTCCTAAATGGAGAACTGGAGGAGGAAATATATATGGAACAACCTGAAGGGTTTGTTACCCCCGGACAAGAACATAAAGTGTGCAAGCTGGTCAAGTCACTATACGGGCTGAAACAGGCACCGAAACAGTGGCATGAGAAATTTGACAGAACAATGATGTCAAATGGCTTTAAGATCAACGAGTGTGATAAATGTGTATACATTAAAGGCACACCTGACGCTTACGTGATTGTATGTCTGTATGTAGACGACATGCTAATCACGGAAAGCAGTAATGATCTTATTATAAAAACTAAGAACATGTTAAAGAACAACTTTGACATGAAAGATATGGGTCTAGCTGATGTCATACTGGGGATTAAAATCTCTAGGACGACTGAAGGAATTGTCTTGTCACAATCTCACTACGTTGAGAATGTACTCAAGAAATTTGATGCTTTTGACAAACCTCCGACTAAGACTCCAGTAGACCTGAGTCTATACTTGGCTAAGAACAGAGGTGACCCAGTATCTCAACTGAAATATGCAAAGATCATCGGGAGTCTAATGTACTTAACAAATTGTACACGCCCTGATATTGCATACTCAGTTAGCAAGCTTAGTAGATTCACGAGCAATCCAGGACCAGACCACTGGCTAGCTTTGGAAAGGGTTCTAAAGTATTTAAAACATACCATAAACCATGGCATACTTTATACTAGGTATCCAGCTGTATTGGAAAGATACAGTGATGCGAATTGGATATCGGACACTAAAAACTCCAAATCCACTAGTGGTTATGTGTTTACCATAGGTGGAGGAGCTGTGTCCTGGAAATCCTCTAAACAAACGTGCATAGCTCGATCCACCATGGAGTCAGAGTTTATAGCACTAGACAAAGCTGGGGAAGAAGCTGAATGGCTCAGAAATTTCCTAGAGGATATTCCGTGTTGGAATAAGCCTGTGCTCCCTGTATTGATACATTGTGATAGCATGTCTGCAATCGGGAGAGCACAAAGTACTATGTACAATAGTAAGTCTCGACATATCCGTAGGAGACATAACACCGTTAGACAATTGATCTCAATTGGAGTAATAACCATTGATTATGTGAAGTCCAAGGACAACATAGCTGATCCTTTGACGAAAGGAATCAACAGAGATCAAATGTACAACGCAGTAAGGGGAATGGGGTTAAAACCCACACATTAAAGAACGTTCACAGCGGTAACTCAACCATGATGAGTGGAGATCCCACAAACTTAGTTCAATGAGACAACTAAGTTATGGATGGTTCAGATGAATACTTGGAATCCGTCCCATTCTCAGAAGCTGTCCAAGTACTACCCTTCAGAGGTGGGGTAAGGTTAAGCGTCTACGCTTTTGATGATTCCTATACCAGATAAAGGTGGAGTATAGCAGGATACTCCTGATAGGAGATCACCTATATAAGTGTGAAGTGAGGCCGCTTCAAATTCAAATGGAAAAATATTTATGAATCAAAGATAAGGTCCATGGCCGAAACGGACACAACGTGAGAACCAAAGGATATTAGAGATAGCATTGTGTAAATGTTATTGTCTAGGTTTACATAAAAAAGCTGACCAGTTCAAGACATCGCGCGTTCACTGAGCAGCAAGTAAATCCGATAATATCTTACTAGAGAAGGTTCAAAGCCGCAAACTACCTATCTCGATACAATGAAATTTTGTTGGAACTTTTCTTAAAAGTGTCAGCATGCATTAATCATCATTCATGTAGGGGATTGTTGGAAAAGCTTGAATGAAAATTCAATGCAAAGCCCAAAGTAGAAAGGCCCAAAAGAGAAATGGAAAGTGCAATCCCACATTGGAAAGTGGCACCAACCTTTCCTAGTTTATAAGGAGAAACTCCTTGTTAGCTAGGAAATAAGTTGACCACCTGGAAGGATAGTTAACTCAGACCGCGGCGAGGATGGTGCATAGCACCATCTGAGCACGAGCACGAGCACGAGCACGAGCACGAGGCACGAGCACGCGCATGTGCACGCGCTCGTGCACGCGCACGTGCGTGTGCGTGTGCGTGTGCGCATGGCGCATTGGACGCAGGTCGCAATTGGCGCTTTATGGCGCACTTGGCACTTCGCACGTGCGCATCATCTGGAGGAGCCTTAAGTATTTTTCCCAAGTTCGGAGAGAGCTGCGTAGCTACCGAAGTGACGAGGGGCTGCGAGCGCCTTCCAGGATGGCCACCGAAGAGGCACGAAGGGCTGGAACGTCCTGGAGACTTCCAGACGGCCGAAGGGTTGCGAGATCCCTCGTGAAGGAGTGCCAGCATAGTCTGGGCGCATCTGGAAGGATCCAGAATGCCACCGAAGGGCCACGAGCGCAGCCAACTTGCCTGCTGGCCGAACGGACGCGCCCCTTCGGAGTGCCTGCCTGCCTCCCATCCAGCGCCTATAAATAGGCCCATCCCCCATCATTTGCACTCACCCCACTACAACTTGCATAAGCATTCGTTAGCAATTGTAGGCTCTCTCTCCCTCTCTCAGAAAGTTTCGAATTTCCAAGGTTCGCCTGAAGCTTCGAGAATCGTTGTGCTACGAACTTGGAAGCAGTCTAGTCGTTGTATCTTGGGGACGATTGTCGCAGCCCGTAAGCACTGAATACGGGGCAATCTCGTCTTACGGAGAAAGAGTCTAACTCTTACCTCGACTATACAAGATCCTAATCAAGTACACCACCTCCGACAAACAACACCATCTTATTTTCAATTCATCGTTGCAACTAATTACAGATTACTGGAAAATAGGCTCAAAAATTGTAGAAAAATCCAAAATAAACCACAGTAAGCTAATCTTGTATTCAACTAAGACTAGTGCTTGTGTATTGATCAAATTTTTAATATATCCAGACATCAGACACTATACCAATTAATTCAAGTTCGAACTAAGTGGGATACTTGAAAGATGGTAAAATTCTTCTAAAAAGTATTTAATATTATTACGTTTTCAATAGCTCGAACTTATGATATCCTCATTTTAACTAAGGTTATATGCAATGGTCTGGTCTGATAGTTAAAAGGAGAGAAGATTTGTGGGCTACCGTAGTGGTTTGGGAAGGAAATAGAACATGATAAAATTCGGCCATCGGGATTCAAACCCAAAGACTTGGATTGCAGAATTAGCAATTGATATTTGGACATTGTTCCACAAAAGAAATATATATCCTTGGACATTGTCAGTGGAGACAATTCATCTAGCAGTATCTACATCATCAACAAAAATTTGAATTCAAAATTTTATTTAAACATCTTAAACCCCTTTTTACTGGAATAAAATACTAACATACACTAACGAGAGTCGATCTAATAGATAAGAGATTTGAAACTATGGGTTCGGTTAGATGATAGAGGTTAAAAAAGCTTGCAGGTTTGGCCCCGAAATTTAGCTACTAAAATATCGGCATTATCAAACATATGTAACTCTGAGAGTTGGATCGAATATTGTCATTAATAGAGTTAGCAACTCCATACAGAGTGCGATATGTACCATTGGCTGGGGGAAGACGTGCGGGAGTTTTAATCATACGATTGAGATATTACTAGGACAAGACAATAGTAACCCTCGATAACAATGGTACAACATGTGTCATACATCAGTGGAACATGCAACAACGATGATACAACTTGTGACATATAATGGTGCAACATACAACTACGATGATACAACTTATGACATGCAGTGGTGGAACATGCGACAATAATAGTACAACATGTGACATACAGTGATACAACATGAGACATACAGTGGTACTTCAGTGTGAAACAATGATGCAACACGTGACAACAATGGTGCAAAATGCGATATACTACGGTGCTACAAAGTCAAACAGTGAGACAACACACTCTAAATATAAATTTCAAACTTTACGTCTTGTAACTTCTAATATTACAAGTTTGTCATCACGTCTCGAGCTTTTTTACGTTGTTTGTATTATGCTATTAAGCCCTAGAATTACTGAATCTGGGCCCGATTATCAACATCAAAACATTAGCCACTAAAATGATAGCTTCTCAAACATCGTTGACCTGGGTGAACCTTTTCCCTTAAATGGGCCCGCCAACCAGCACCACACACCCAACGTGACGCAAACGACGACGTATCATACACAAATCCCAAAAGCATCAGTTTTTGCCTCAGCTTGTTCCCATCGCCCTCAATTGCCTCTTTTGTTTTTGGATATGCGCAATTGTCTTGCTTCTCATTATGTCCGTGACGTTAGTTTTTGGAGTAAAATTTACTATTTCAAAAAAATTATAAGCTTCCTTATTTGCTTGAGTCGCTCCTTTCCAATTAGTAATTGCCAATTACATCTATCTAGGGCTCAGCATTCTGTATATGCCGAACCGAAATACCGAATACCAAAATTTTTAAAAAAATGCATACCGATCCTGAACCGAAATTATTTCGGTATCATATTGAATATGGAATTAAAATTTTGATATTATACTAAAAATACTGAAAATACCGAAACTCCTACAAAAAATTCGAATCCAACTTTAAATTTCATCCATCATATACAAACATAATAAAATTAACATAATCGCAGCATTTAAACATGACAACATTCAATATAAGCATGGCAGTAAAAATGTTAAGTTTATTGTTGCGATTAGGTGCATGAGAAGCACATGTACAGAATGGGATTAGATAAAAATTAGCATGCAGAAATTACGGGTGAGCAAATGATAATTAGAATTCGGTAAATTCGGTAAAATTTTGGTAATTGGTAGTTCAGGATTGGTAGATTGGTATTCGGTAGAAAATTTTTGAGAAATTTGGTAAATATCGGTATTCGGTAAATACCGATATTTTACCAAATTTACCGAAATGGTAATTTATCAAATATATTAATAAATATATAAGCCAAATTATAGGTAATTTATCAAAAATTTCCTTAGCCTCTTCAAAAAGTCGATATTCTAACTAGACTTTGTACTAATTAGTCTTGATGGCTTGTACTTATTAGATTGAATTTGTGTTTATTGAAACTATGTTTGCATTTTTTGATTAAATATAATGATGAATTATAATTTTTTCCAAAAAAATTTGGTAAATACCGAATTTACCAAAATTTAATTTCGTAAATATCAAATTTACTGAATACTATTCGAGATCGGAATCGGTAGAACTTTTTTTTAATTGAGATTGGTAATACCAAATGCACACCGCTAACAGCAGCTGAAAAATATTCACAACATCAACATGCATCAACTGAAAACTTAAATTAGACACAAATTCACAATCTAAATACAAAACCTCCAAAATACGAAACCCTAATTCAAAAAATCATTAATTTGGCCGAGACACAGAGAGGAGAGAAGCGCAATGGTCGCCAGTTGCTGCTTAGTGGCAGTGGCTTGCCAGAGTGGGTGGGAAAGAAGAAAAGAAACGAGAGGCGTCGTAACTGGGACTAGGGTCAAGGGATAAAAAAGGGAGAGGTTTTTTTGAGAGGTAGAAAAATGGGAGAGAGCTGGTATGCGTGCTGTGCCTTTGGTTTTTATATATAGTTGGTAAAATTTTATTTTAGTACTTCGGTATTTTTGGTATAATATTAATATATACCAAAATTATACCGAATATCGAAATTCACTGAATTTTTCAAAAATGGCATACCGAAGAATTATATCCCGAATACCAAAATATAGATCCCGAAATTCCGAGTACCAAAAAATACCGAATATCGTTTGCATGCCCCTACATATATCCAGCGGAAAAGAGTGGAATTGTAAATGACACTTTGAGGGAATCCGTGTCATGACCCAAATTCGGGGTCAGCGACCAGTGCTAGACCCTATCTCATTTTCAACTCAAATTGAGCCTAGCCAGCCTCAAACGTATTTTAATTTTATAAAATCATACATGTCAAAATCTTAATGAAATATTCTACACATTTCTCCCAGGATCAAACTGTAAATTGTGGTTACGGAGCTGCTAGACAAATGAGTAAAACGGAAGCCGGAGACTTAAGGCGAGTCATGAAGAAGCAAATCGACTTGAGACCAATAAAGCTATCTCCGGACGGACAAGAATTCATATAAATGAACTTGCAAAACTCGTGAGAGGGGGAGGGGGGGGGGGGGGGGGGTGAGTGTTTTGGAACACTCGTAGGCACATAGAACATAACATATCAGTTATGTCAGATACATGTGGGAGAGACAGAACTTAACTATGTCCTACATCAAACCCAATCAAAACGAACACAAAGCTAAGACAATAAAAGACCATCTCACAAATAAGATCATCAAAGTAATCACATATCAAACATAACCAAAATTCAGATAGACCTTCATAAATATATAACATATATCAGATGAATTTCAGATAGGCCTAGATAGTGTCACTCCCACTCCAACACGAGGATACCATATCTTAAAGGCGCCATCAGAAACCAACCTACCGGCCAAACATATCATATCATATCAGAATCCTTGTATCCTCAGTATATATGCACATATGCCAACAGTCCCGGTTGGTCACGGGTATACCTCATCATCCGCCATCCACAAACAACGTACCAAACATACCAAAATTTACATAGACCAAAACATATTAGATACATATCCAAATACATATCAACGCAGTCCCAAGCTAGGAAATACATATGCCACATAATTCTCAAACCAATCTAAGTATGACCAAATATAACACATATGAATATGACGACTTCATAACCAAAATTCATATGCATGAGATGCACATACTTAAGTCTGAAATATGCACATGTACCAAACAAACCAAAGTTGTCATGATCTATATGCTTACCCCTTTAAAGATCGCTCGACGAATCCTTATTACTCAATGCAATTCTCCTTTCAAAGTGGACCTTCGTCCAACCGTTCTTTCCAACCTTATTTCTTTCACCAAGAACCTTGAGGAATCTTCACATACTCTGTATAATAATTTTCAATCACAAAGTGAGGTCAACTCCTCACTTCCCCAAGCAAATCACTTCCAACACTTGAAAACAACCAACTATGGCACAATCGATAACCAACGTTAGAATGACTTAAGTCTATCAAAGTAGCTTATTTCCTTTACAATAGTTCATTAATAACTAGCCAACATGTATACCATCTGTCCAACAATAGTTCATGACCACAAGTTCACAAAAGAATCTGTTTTGCCCTACCGAATTCACACAGAGCAGATGACAAGCTCAATCGCATCTAACTTCAGAAAACAGCCCATATAACTCAATATTATACAAGACCAAGTCCATATCTTTATCAATATAATACTTCTCTATTCTTTCATGGTCATATCAAATCCATACATAAACTTAGAAGTCCAAAGAACCACTTACCAATTCGTTGTTCATGCACAACCTCATTTCAGAAACTCAGTAGTCGGTCCATTTTGCAATAATATTTTTGGGCTGATTCCTTTTCCAAAATTGAGCAATAATATAGATTTAGAAAATTATTTGAGTACTCTACAACATTTATGTTTCATGAAAATTCTATTTCCAAGCCGAAATATGTTTACCAATTGCATCTTCTTCAACCACCTCAATTTCGAACCCAGCCAGTAAGCCTGACTTTCAACCAAGCTTTGAGGATGATTCCTTTATCCAAATAGGACATATGATATATTCTTAGAAAGGTCTTTAAGTTTTCTACAATCTATATTAAGACACCATGATCCAATTCGGAGTCCAAGTAGACTTACCAAGTACCTTTTCTTCCACTCGCTCAGTTGTATATCCAACAGATAGTCTGCCATTTGAAACCAATTTTTCTATTGATTCCTTGATCTAGATAGAACATATGATATACCGTTAGAAATATCGTTGAGTTTTCTACAACTTTTATGAAGACATGAAAGTCCAAATCTGGGCGGAAGACAACTTACCAAGTTGTTCTTTCTTACCCTACTTCTTTCTCTTTCTTTTTGCTCTCTCTCCTCTTTCTCTTCGTCTCGGTTTATGGGTAAGTTCCTGGAGTTTTCTTTCTCTTTCTAGATCTTTCTGAGTCATAAAAGAGAGTGGGTGATTAACCATCCCACATGACCACCTTTTCATCTCATTCCAATGAGTTTGCAAGTGGTGAAATATGATTGGTTGCTTGAAAAACGTGGTCAAATCAGAAAGTGCCTGATTGCAGCTCCATTTTCACTGTCTTCCCTTGCTTTTTGTCAAAACTCGTCAACCGAATATAATTGTAGCCTTGTGTGCCTAGTTTCTGGATCATATTCATTTGTAATATTTGGAGCCCAATTGAGAAAGATGTGCCTATTTAACTGAACAAAGGTCATTCTGTCCGAAATTATCCAACTAAATTCATAAAACTTGGAAATAATTTGACAAGACTTTGTTGAGCTTGATCTAGAACCCTTAGAAGATCAAATCATGCCTATGCACACTTCATAAAGGTGTAGAAATATGAATCCTTATTGAATTAAAGATCGAGAAGTCCAACCGAAGCACTTTAAGAATCGACAACACAATGTGTCGTTTATCCACTTGCTAGGCTTGGTCCAAATTACTAACATGACAAATCCTTGACTTCCAAAGCTTATAAATCCATTCCTTACATTTCCACACCATTTTTTAGTAATTTTATTTGGGATCCCGGACGAATAACTTGTGAGCAGCTTCTCACGTCATGCTTGAAACCGTCAGAGGTAGTCCGATATAACAATCCTTCTCTTCCAACTATTTTTGGCACTCTATTTACATAACAATCTTACTCCAAATATTAATCCAATATATCATTACAACTAAGTATACTTCACTTAAGTCTGACTAATATGATTAACGGAGTAGGGTATTACAAGGTATTACAATCCTTGAAATGAATCAAATGATCAGCTGAGACTAGCACTTTAGTGTGTCCAAACTAAATGATTTTGAGATATTCAATGCGTCCATATATGCTCATTGAAGTCAAGTCGTGCTCGGTCACAGTCAACTATCAATTAGGGAAGGAATTTCCTTGGTGTTGTCTCATTGGTGTTAAGGGTGTAATTTCGGACATATGTTTGCAATTTTCGATAAATGGACATACATTTATTCAATAATTAATAATATTATCTTGAATTTTTTACTTCAATAATTAAGATAATAATATAAGAAAAGAAACCATGAATTATTTAAAAAATTTCAACAACGAATTAAAATTTTCGAATTTAATTGGGTTGATACCAAGCTAGTGTATATTTTCTGATATTATAAAACATATTTCTATTTTATTAGTTTTGAAGCTTATCATAATAAGGAGCATGTTATATACAATAAAGTTAACTTGAATCAATTAGTGAGGACGTTATTCTAGTTTAACAAAGAGGTTTTGAGTTCGATCTCATGGAAACAGAACAGTGTTAAAAAATTTGTTGGGAGAACTTTAGCACCTTTCAAAAGTTTTACACGACTCAAAACTGGATTAGTCGGAAGTTAAAATTCTGGTTGGATTAAATAAGCTATCCAATTATCCCTTTTTTAAATTCCAAGTACTACTAGCTTTCCTTTCACGTAACCATACAATACTTACCAAATATACAATTACGCTTTGCAATACTTTAGAAAGATATAATATATAAATATATATACGATGTTGAGTGCTTTACCTAGTTCCCGTTTGTTGGTTTTCTTTATAGTGATACTGAGCTATGTATGCTCAACAATGAGTTGTTTGGAGAGTGAGAGACAATCCCTCCTCATGCTCAAGAAAGGCCTTGTTGATAGAAACAACGAGCTTGGCTCTTGGGTGGATGTTGGCGGAGGCAACTGTTGTGATTGGGTTGGAGTTTCCTGCAACAATTCCACGGGTCATGTCGTTGGCCTCGATCTCTATGGTGATCCTTATATATCTTATTTCGATGGCTATTTTTAGAAATGTTATTGACTGATTGTCAATTCGGGCACTTCCCTTCTATATTGTTGCTCAACAACCTATTTTCTCTTGCCATGCTAGATCATTCTCGTAATTTTTTTGAGTCCTCTTCTATTCTAACACAATTGATCTTTCTTGATGTAACTTGCAACTGGGTCCAATTTTAAAGTGACTCCGAATTCTATCGTTTATGGAGTTTTTATCTCGAGTATAACAACTCCAATTTCTCTACACCTAGTTGGTTGTACGGCTTCTGTAGCTGATTGGAGTTTCTTTCCCCTGTAGGATTCAATTTGCAAGGGGTGATCTCGAGTGCCATTGGAAACTTGACATCCCTAACTGTGTTGGATATTGGTTACTACTATGTTGGTGGCTTGGAAATTGGCGGGCGGGAGACTCTCAAGTCCATGGGCCAACTTTGTCGTCTGAAATATCTTGGACTGTCAGGGGTGAAGGTGAATCAAGATGTGGTTGACGTCTTCCATGATCTATTCTCATCATGTCCCTCCAATGGATTGGAGGAGCTATATTTGATTTCATGTGGAATATTTTGTAACCTGACCAATGTATCCTTCCAGAAGTTCAAATATTTGGGCTCCAACCAATTGACAGGTCAAGTTCCCATTTTCTCCTCCAAGGTACGAGAATTGGATCTCTCAAATAATTTATATGAATCTATATCCAAAGGATTCTGGAACTCCACCGCATCGTTCGATTATCTTGTCCTGGCCAACAATCGTATTGTTGGGGAAATACCAAGTAGCAGGCCTATTGCAATTAGTGAAGATGGGGTGATAGATTTGAGTTCAAATTACTTCACCGGCCAGGTACCTCCATTCTCATCCAACTTGTATGCTTTGGATCTTTCAAATAATTCATTTATTGGGTCAATATCTCACTTCTTGTGCCATGAAACAAACGAGTCTAAAGACTTGGAAATTCTCAACCTCGGGGATAATCTCCTATCCGGGGAAATACCAAATTGTTGGGATGCGTGGAAGAGCTTAAGAGCTCTCAGATTAAACAACAACAATTTTACAGGAGGCCTTCCAAGCTCTATGCAAAATCTAAGCCTTCTTCAGTCGGTACATGCTCGTAACAACAGTCTAGTGGGAGAACTGCCTCTTTTATTAAGGAACAATCAGAAATTGGTTTTCGTTGATCTAGCCGAAAATCAATTGGAAGGAGAAATTCCGGCTTGGATTGGTGAGTCAAATTTAACCATTTTGGACTTGCGAGCAAACAAGTTTCATGGCAAGATACCCGATGAAGTTTGTTCAATGGCTTCTTTACAAATTCTTGA
The DNA here is from genome assembly GCA_963995505.1 of Hypericum androsaemum. Taxonomy (NCBI): domain Eukaryota; kingdom Viridiplantae; phylum Streptophyta; class Magnoliopsida; order Malpighiales; family Hypericaceae; genus Hypericum; species Hypericum androsaemum. Next base: position 9,213,536 of record OZ023186.1, on the reverse strand, counting down.
TTTTGCTTCCAACAACCTCACTGGAAATATACCACACTGTATCAGCAAGTTACAAGCTTTAGTAACCGGTGGCGAAGTAGGAAATCTTCAGGCGGAGGAGGATAATTTTTTCGAGGATGCCATTGTTGTGATGAAAGGGAGAGTAATGGAGTATGGCCATACTCTTGATTTGGTTAGGCTAATAGATCTCTCTAGTAATTCTTTATCGGGTGATATACCGACTGGAGTGACAACTCTTTTAGCACTGCAATCGCTCAACATGTCAAACAATTTTCTCACCGGCAAAATCCCGCAAGAAATCGGAGCCATGAAAGAGATTGAATCTCTTGATCTGTCGATGAACAAGCTATCCGGTGAAATCCCTGAAAGCATCACCAACCTATCCTTTCTTAGCAATCTCAACTTGTCAAGCAACAACTTGAAGGGGGCAATTCCTCTGAGCACTCAATTGCAAGGTTTTGATGCTTCATGTTTCGCTGGCAATGATCTGTGTGGCCTGCCTCTCGCGAAATCTTGCACTCCGCCGATCACAGGAAATGCAACCGGTGGCGCAACCGAGCATGGTCATCATGATCATGTCAAATGGTTCTGGGTCACCGCGGCATTTGGGTTTGTGTTAGGCTTTTGGGTTGTTGTATTTCCTATGTTTTACAGTAGGAGATGGAGACTTGCATATTTCGGTGTCTTGGATCGCATTTGGACTTTCCTGCTTGTAATATTTGGTAGATACCATCGTTTCTAGAGTTCAGTTTGTCTACTTCGGTTGTGTTATTTTGTATTGCACTTCAGTTGTGTGTTGGATGTAGTGTTCCTCACTTTGCCCAAAATAAAGAGGAATAATAATGTCTTATAGTTGTATTGTTACTTTAATTAAGCTGCTATTATTTTAACACCATTATTGTGTTTGACTAGGAAAATTAATTAGCACAATGTCCTACTTGCATTATTATAAGGGACAAATATAATTCCGGAGAAGCTGAAGAGTATATTTGTTCATAATTTTTAGAAATAACGATTAGCATCAACGCTAATGAGTTGTATCTGATTTGCATATTTTGTAGCTTATTTTTTTAGGAACATGCCAGTAGCTTGTTGATATTCCAAAGTTGAATGGACTCTGCATAGTAATTTTTTTATTTGATACAAATAAAATTATTAGAGCAATAGAACATATGACTCGTTGTCATTGCACGACCATAATTTCATAGTGCTAGAGATTATTGTCAAGTTCTTACAAACTTGTCAAGCTAAAATTCAATTAAGAGACAGTAATGCGATTGAGATTTATTAATCAAAGTATGAAGTTGTTCTCTTAAAAAATATTATTTTTATCATGGTTTTAAAAAATGACTTTGAAAGTCGATCCAGGATTTATCCCGTCCTCTGGGTCAACCGATCCGATTGGTCAGACAATATATATTTTAATTAAAAAATATATATAATTGGTATTATATTTAGTAATAAATTAGTAAATATTATCATTATTATCTGAAATTATTGCAAATTATAATGTACAAGCATAGAAATTAAAATCTATTCACTTTTAAAATTTTAAACATTTTTTCTCAAATTTTTTTTGGCTGGATCGACCTGTCTAACCGAGAAATTGGTAGTCAATGTCGTTAATCACTTGTTGAAATCGAGGTCAATTTTAGGGTGAACTCCAACCTGAATTTGGCTCTGATTCACGGTCCGCTCAATCGTTCTACTTTTTAAAATCATGGTTTTGATGCTCTAAATTAGGTAAACATTTTTTTCGGATAATTTCATCAACTAAATTATTTCAAACGAGTTAACAATCAAGATACATTCAAAATCAAGAACAATCAGCTGTCAATAGCACATCAACCCCAACTAGCGGGCATGAAAAGAACTAGAATAAAGAGCCACACGAAATAGGCAGCTTTGCAGAGGAGTGAGCCAAAGAGTTGGCCTTACGAGGAATGAAGGAAAAAGATGGATCTTGGAAGAGCCGACGTTCCTTCCGGCAGTCTACAATAATTAGAGTCAAATCACTAAGGTCATCGTGGGGATGTTTGAGGGCAGAAATCAATGGTTTACAACCTGATTCAAAAATAACTCTCTTCAATCATGTAACATCAATACCTAAATTTTTCCCCATGATCTCCAACAAAGTCGAGTGTGTGTGGTTAGAATAAAGAGCAAAGAAAAACAAGTGAAGATTGGTCTCACGTCAACTTCTACATAGCTAGCAATCCTCATGCACTTCAACTCCACGCTTAAGCAGATTCATGCGAACCGGTAGATTATCATCCAGAGCTCTCCACAGAAAAGTCAGAACGCGAGGGGGCAATGGGTCTCCCAATAATTTGACCAAATCGTACTAGATAAAAGCTGCTTCTAACAAGATACAAGCCATTCAAATTATGCCTCCATCAAATTGTGTCCACTAGTCTTTTGAAACTGAGCAAAATTGAACCAGATACGTGCGCCATCTTAGGTCTGATCCTTGTCTTTTTAGGAGGTGGGATCTAAACCTTAGCATGACATTCCCAAATCTTTAGGAATTTGTAGCTAGGTGCATAACTTTTTCACAATTCATAAATAATTTAATCAAACTTTTTGTGCGGTACCCTATTGAGCACATAGTTGACCGAAAAGCATAGTTTTTTCTGACAACTTGGAAGATTCTTGATCTTCTTCCCAAGTTGGTTCTCGACTTCATTCTTATAGTGAATGAACAAATCTATTACTTCGTCTTTACTTCTCATCAAGTAGACATAGCAATATCTTGTACAATCATCAATCAAGTCTTGCACTTATGTAATCAATGTTGAATTTAAGTAATAAGTTTACTGACATAAGCCTTTGTAAAGACTTATATTTTATATGGTCTATCTACCATGTCACAATTGTACTAACCCACGGGAATATGCAAAAGGATTGCTTTCTCCCTAACATTTATTACAATGGTACTAGTGCTAACCTCACAAGTTGCACCTCCATTAATCTAAGCATTCGAATTTACCTCCTTGGGGCTAAAGTCATTACACACATTTTGGAAGATATTGGTCAAATAAACCTTGGAAATAAATATTTTTCTATTCAACAGAATGACTTTTTTTTCCAGACTCAAACACGATTCAAAAGCCTTTCTTGGTGAGATAAACTCAGAAGATTCTTTTGGATCTCAAGCACATGCAGTACATTGGTTAGTTCTTGTTCAAGGTCACCTTGCGCAACACCATCCTTTTTGTATGTAGCGAATTCTCATCATTCACCAGTTAATGGGTCTTAAATATCCGTTTGTTCACACAAATGTGGCGTAAGCTACATATCATTAAAGTCAGAGCTCAAGCTTGTCTCAGTCATTTTAACACGAGTGTGCTTCTTGCTCTAGCCCTTGAAACACTGTTGCCCTTAGTGGCATGACATTTGTAGCTATCCTTAGCTCTATGGCCAGATTTACCGCAAACAAAGAAGGTACGAGTGAGGCTTTTTTTTTCGAGCATCTCCCTTGGAATTAAGGCATTTATGCTAATTTCTATGAGAGCTCCCACCAACCTTGACCATGTTATTTTGTTCTTCTCAATATTTCAGTTATCTTGCTCGATACGCAACCTTCTCAAAAGGTCCTCTAGACTCATCATATTCCTCTTGTATTTGAGGTATCTAAAAGTCCTTACAAGATGGCGGTTATTTTTCAATCACCATCACCACTTGGAGGGCATCACGAGCAAGAGTCTTATGAAGATCTTTAACATCCTCCTCGGATTTACTGTCGTTGAGATACCAGATCAAGTTTAATGTAGGCAAGAAGAACTTCATCATTTGCTCTTCAAGCTACTACCCTTAAACTTTTTCAATTTCTCAAATTGAGAAAACAACATGGTTTCTCAGAACCGGCATCACGACCTCGACTTCGCTAGCTCTCATAATCAGAACCTCAGCGTTCATATTGTTGGTACAATTTATCTCAACCATTTTCTATCAACACTATATAACAAATAATGATTTGGTCTAACACCCACAATTTAAACCCAACATGAAAAATATCAATTTTCCATGGACATCTGGTTAGAGCAACACATGTTCTTTAACAAAATATTACGCTAGGTTCTCCAAGCCCAATATGCAAATATGAAAATAAGCCCACTAAGTGAAACCCAACATGCAACTTATAAGTCTAACATATATGTTAATTTATAAGCCCAATAACTTTTCCAATTTCATAAACTTGATTCATGGGCCCAATTACAAACTTTCCATGACGTTCACTTGGCCCATAAATGAGCCGGCCTAAAAACAGATATCAAACTACATATAAGTAGCCAGCCCAAAAAAAACCAACATTTATTTCTAAAAAAAAAAAACAACATTTAAAATATAAGATGGATGACAGTGGATCAGCAGATGATTCAGAAGATGATGGCTCTAGTCATCAAATTGGGCTGGCCACCATTTTAGCGTAACTTTTTGATGGTAATAAATTTTTACAAGTGAAAAAAATATAAGAAGTACGTATTTACCTGCTTAAAAAAGAGTTCGTCTAATGGACTCGGTCAACTGTATATACATAAGTCAGCTACGGACAACGGCTTCTGGTGATCAAGATGCGTTAAGAACGGATGACCCCCGACAGCAAGAAACGGTTCTTACAGGCAATGCACTTCGATGAATCATCCAAATGAAGCACCTGACTTTGTAGAACACCAGCATGGAAAGACCACATCGAAAAACACTTGGTGAGGAAATTGATAAGCCACTAAAACAAGAGAGAGTAGACACCTTAGACCGTGAACCCGCTGGAGGATCCGGCTTCCGCTTAAGGCGATCAGGAACAGTATAAAGGCCCTGAAATGACACATGCAGTTTTCCAACTCCCACACAGATAGTTCCCGTCACCAAGAGATATGCCATCGCCAAGCACCAGTTTCTACCGAACCACACTTATCAATCGTAGCAAATTTCTGATTTGATAAGCTATAAAGCCTAGAAAACATCTTGCAAAGTGGAGTGGGGGTCGACCGCGGGTTTTTCCAGTATGATATCTTGTTTCCGCGGCCAAGAGCAACACCAATATTATTCCGAAACAACTGAGCAATGCAGGTCTCGGAAGTTGCAGTTTTCCAGACAGAACACCAGATACCATTGCAACTCAAGTCACAAGGCAAACGGGAGAGGGAGAAGGAGCTGAGCAAGGAATGTTCAGCACCATGTAAGCAGCAAAGCATCATTTTTGACATCAAGCCTAGCCTAGCCGATACCACCACACTCGACCGGAAGACTAGCCGATGCTACGGAACAAAGGAGCAGTCTTTTCTGGAAGGGTCTCCAGGCCAAAGAAATCTTTTAATACAACTCCCTCCTTTTGGTACGAGGAAGGGATCACCTTGCTTCAGTCCTCTCTTACATTGAGGGGGAATCGTTAACGAGGATTGATGAAGATGAACCCCGAAGATGGCGGGGGAGCAAATCCAAATAGAAAAACTCAGATTGAGAAAATTTGCTACCTCGTTAGAAATTAAAGCCCCGTCCAAGATCTGCCTACTTTCAATGTAGGCGGATTACTCAAGTCCAAGAACTCATGAATTATTCAAAAAAAGTTCCCAGCACAGTTAAATCTTATTTAGTAGACGAATCTTCCTATAGTATTATTTTACATTCATAAGATTTAAAATCCAAAATCTTTTTAAGTTAATTCATATCTCTTACCTACTTGAATCAACATGTTTTGAAATTATTCTACGCTTTTAAAGAATAATGATGTTCATGGAAACAAAATACATATAGGAAGCTCATTTCATCTCCTTGAATTTCAGATTCCAGATTTCATGAGAAGGAAAGAACAGTCTAGGCCATCTGAAAAGAACGAAAATGGATTTAGTTCGGATCACGAGCTTAAAACTAGTGTGCAACATCTTAAGTGAACATCTCCTAGACGTGCCTATAATGGATCTTTATGTATGTCATTACTTGCTGTATCAATGTAATGTACCATATTTAAGCCGCATATAATTGAGTGACGTTGATTTCTAAATAGGTTTCGATAGTGTTCGACGAGTGCTCAAAGAACTACTTTCGTTGGTTCCTTTTCAAGTCAACTGCAGAGAAACTGGGTCATTTTCTGAGCTCCTTGCAACTCAATTCACATTCATTATTTCATCTTTAACTCGCCAAGTCTAAAACGATAACGTCATTGTGGTAAAGAGTTTTTCTTTTTGAAGAGATCGTGGCCGAGAGTTTTGCTTGGACTCTCGTACTTTGTTTTAGAAAATGATTCATTTCTACTAAAATTTGGGAATACGAATTCAAAACGGAATCATGAATAAATGTCAACAATATCTAGCATTTTCTATTAATATTTAATGTTTTAAATGAAAAATTTATATATAAATTCCGGGAAACTATATTTGCAGTTCAAATGATGAAAATACAAAATGAATCTCATTTTCTTCTGTCCCGTAAATGGAAATTTAATTCATTTCCCTTAAGATTTGGTCCGGAAATAGATCGGCCTAGGCCCATTGGCAGCTTACTCAGGGACACTAACGAACAAATTTACTGTTCCCGGAACCCTATCCGAGTCGCACTTCGCGATAATGTTCTAAAAATCTCGATTGCTACTCACGACCAATCTCGATCCAATTTTGTCTAAAAATCAGAGAGCGTATCCTGTATTTAAAATCTGGTCGAAGGATCCGGTCTAACATTTTTTTGGGTGACACGTTTCGTTCATAACAGAAAAATTAATATTTTTAATTTATCCTTTTTGGTGAATTTTAATTTATCATATTTAATTGACAATCAACATCTCTACATTTAAGCTCGAAGCGTGTAAATCACATTTGAATCATAATAAATTTATATTTTATACAATTTTTGATAATATGTGAAGCAAGTTAAGCAAATTTGACTGATATGTCAAACAAAAAAATTATTCTCAGTTAAATTAAAGTTTGAAGAGTTTGTTGTTATAAATTGTATATCAAAATTAGTAAATATTTGAAGTTATTTGGCATTCTTGCTAAATTAAATTTATTTCTCATTATTTAATAATTATTTGTATAAAAAATTCTGGTTCAACCAATAACTCAATGCACCAAAAAAATTGAAGAGTATGTATCTTTTTGGACTCAAACCAATTGACGGGTCAAGTGCCCATTTTCTCGCCCAACGTATGGGGATTGGATCTTTCAAATAATTCATTTGAATATATATCCAAGGGATTCTGAAACTCCACCGCATTGCTCAATTACCTTAATCTGGCCCACAATCGTATTGTTGGGGAAATACCAAGTAGTAGGCCTATTGCAATTGAAGCAATTTGTAATGTACTAGGCACTGAATTGAATAGAAATGGAAGTTATTAGGTAAATGTGTAAATAGACCTAGGTATAAATAGAAGGTAGCAGGGGCATTCTGGACATTTTGATATCATTCTATTGAAACATTCGTTTCTCTATCTCTATTTCTCCCTCTTTCTATCACTCTCTTCCTTTTCCCCCAATTATTGTTCTTGAAACCCTAATCCTTCGATTAGGTACGTTACATGGTATCAGAGCTTTCCGTTCTACGGATTGCTTCGTACGTGGTGAGGTGAACGTGGCTTGTCGATTACAGATTCATGGGCTTTGCGAAAACCCATTTTTGGAGGAGTCAACGAGGCTGGAGCGTGGGGTTTTCACACCGGCGAAAGACCAAACGTTCGTGGGTCAGAGGTGTGATATGGAGGCTCCTCGGAATCAGTTCTTGAATGGGTTCTTGGACGAGTGGGCATCGAAAATTCACCCGAACAAGGTAAACACTTTCTTATCTCAAAGGGGGTTTCCTAGTCTTTTTTTTCGGATATTAATCCAAAAGATTGGATTGACGGTGTTGAGGAGTACTTCGATGTTTATCAACCTGTGGAGATTTATCAATTTAGCCTAGCGGCAGATTTGTTGGTCGGTAGGGCGAAAAAGTGGTTTGCATCGTGGTCCTTTAACAGTAATGAATAGGATTATTGGGATGAATTTGCATACGCTTTGTGTGAGCGGTTTGAGGACGATGACAAGAATGTTGATGAATCAGTGGGTTGTGAATCAACTGAGGAAAAACATGAGGTTAATGACCGAGATTCTGACGTTGATGGAGTCTTGTTGGTCAAGCCGAATTCCTGTAGTCTCGTTGAGGGTTTATGTGGATTGGAAGATGAATCCAACCAAAAATTTAGTTCTGAAATTGCTATGAAATTAGAGGTGGTTCAGGAAGTGGGTAAAAAACATGAGGATTCTTGTTTTAATATGGATTTGCTTCAGAACAGAAAAGATGAGTTATTTGGGATAATGATCTTTGATCGAGGAAAAAGAATTGCCAAGTTACTTAGATGCGATGCTGCAATTATATACAAGCGTCAATTTGGGATGGTCTTATGTGCAGCACACTTGCCCATTATTGCCAATATGCATAAGAATAGAATGTTGGAGATGGTATTTTTGTCATGGATCTGTAACATTTTTAATGATCAGCATGAGGTTGACAAACATCAAAAGTTCAAGTTCTTTTATTTCAGCACTTGGTTTCAGCTTTGGAACCAAAGATCGTGGGAGGCTCTTTATGTTTCTAGGATGAATGTCAGTGATTTTGGGTTGTTCAAGACTGCCAGTTTGTGCAGGTCACTTCAAGCTGTGGGTGTAAGTAGATGGAACAAGATTACTTCAGCTGGTGTTTATGATTTGATCTTCAATTCAGGAAAAGTGACAAGCAATGAGCTTTTTCCTGACACGTTTCTAGTTGCAGCAAAGGAGTTGGTTGGTAAGGCAAAATCATGGTATTGGTCATGGTCTTTGGGCAATAAAGAGGCTGACTGGGATGAGTTTGTCGAGGCATTGTGTACACGCTTTGAGAACGAAGAGCAAATTGATGAATATGTAGCGGAGAGTTATGTTTTTGAGGATTCTGTTTTAGAATGTAAAAAAGTGGCGAACAAGGATTTGGAGAAGACAAAACTATTGGTGATGGACCAGGAGGTACGTGGCTTGATTTCTGATCAGAATTTTAGTGAATTCAAAGGAAAAAAACCATATGGGTGTGCAAGTTTTGGATCAAAATTTTAGCGAATTCAAAGGTGAGCAAGTGAATGTGGAGTTGGGTAAATTACAATGGGTGGAGATTAATGTTTCAAGCTTGGGATCCAGGAGACATTGTTACTGCCTTGGAAGAAGCTTATTGGTTGAAAAAAGATTGGGACGAGATTTCTGAAATTGAATTGACAGATTCTTTAGTTAAGATAAGCGTACAATCTAATCAGTTAAAGTTGGTGGGAGTGCTGCATACTTCCTAAAACATGTCTTCTGCAAATACATGTCGAGAACTTCCAAATCTTGATAAGTTTTTAGTTCGACATGTTTGGAAGTTTAAAAGAGAGATTCATGAGGCAATGAAGACCAAGAGGAATGATCTCATAAAAGATAATCAAGAAGGGTGCCAATTAGAAGAACTACAACAACTAGAGTCTATTTTGGTCCCTTTGCACAAGTCAGTTGCTACTGTCAACAAAGTGTTGGGTTTTATAAATACGAACCCTAGGTTCGCAGCAGCGGAAGATAAATTTTTTTTCACCAACACCGAATCTGATCATGGCTGTATAACATAAAATCAAGATAATAACATAGTTAAAGAATTCTTACAGTGCGTTGTAGATCGAATCCTCAACTATGGTATCCACGTAGTCCTCATCTACGACCTCCTTGACAGTTGGAATCTTCGAGAATTCGCTAGGAGAATTCTTAATCGAAGAAACTAGAGAAAATATGTGTATTGTATATAGGTTAATGAATTTCTGTGTAAAACCCCTTGGGTATGTATATATAGTAAAATAATTAACCAACTCTTACCCTTTTAAGAGTAGGTTTCGCAGGAGGCAAGGTTGGAAGCCCTTAGTGGCTTCCAACATTGACTTCTCTTTTGGGCCTCCAAGCCCATTCTATTATTTTCTTGACCCAGTTAATATGTCTAATATCTAATAGATTTTACTATACATATTAGTATTTAATTAAATCCAACTTAATTAAATAATTACAATTATAATTCTATCTAATAGAATTATACTATTTCTCTATAGATTAAATATTCTTGATCAAATTAATATTTAATCTAACTAACTTTAATTTGTAAACTAAGACTACTTGTTGTGTGACCCATAGGCCCTCACATGCCAAGCGATTAGTCGAATTAATGGTCTTAGTCGAACCCTAAACAATAGACCAGATAATCTCAACATATGAGGTACGTTGCGAGGATACTGCAACTACCTCACATGCCAAGCGATTAGTCGAACTAATGGTCTTAGTCGAACCCTAGACAATAGACCAGACAATCTCAACATATGAGGTACGTTGCGAGGATACTGCAACTACCTGTAATGTGAAGCTCACAGTAATACGGTCCTTTCATTCACGAATACTCGATTAAGTCTTGAACATGATTAAGTATCTATTAAAATAACTTAATCATATTATCTCATTCTACTAATTGATCATGTTGTCACTTTTAGATACCATTCCAAAAGTGACGTGCATTGGCCAATGACTAACGATCCAATTAGTTATGAGAAAATAAGTATTCTCTTCAAGTCTATTTGAGGAATGAATCATATTCTAGGCTCAACTACCACGCACATGCACTTCGTGATATACCCAACACATGCCGTATCTACCTCGTCAGGAGTGCAAGTGTTGGTCATGGTCAAAGTCCATCACTCCGTACATGTCGTGCGTATTGACCTCAAGTCAGAGAACTATTACACTACTCCACAAACCGATATTCCCGTAGACACGTAAATAGAATACACCAAACGGTTTCTCGGTCGGGTATACCAATACTCTCCAAAGTATATGTGCATCCATCATGAAATACCTAGTATCTCGTAGTTGCGAGAACTACTACATCCTCTAAGAATATGATGCAGATCACACACCAATCTCAATCGCATCATCGATATCCCATTCTCGATGATCATTGATTGTGGCTCTTTAAGAACTACGTGCATAGTCATCTGAGATCTCATATTCTCAATGATAACACTAGTTCATGGGAACATAAATATGAATATATGCAAACAATCAAACATTATATTCATTTATGTAATGCCGAATATTATTAATACACATTAATAATATAACTGAATGTTATCAAATATAATGTCCTTATATCGATTGTCTCTAGGACATCTATACTAACACAAAGAAGGCATAGGACTATACAGGTCTCATGGCAGAATCTTTAGAGGTATTATTGCAGCACTCAGATTTGCAACACTCAGGCTTCAAGGTGATAAAATTCACGAGTCGGCAATCAAAACAAATGAGCAAGGAATTGTTTTTAAGTGCTCCAAGCAATGCCCGGGACATTATCTGATTCTACAGGTCATGTTAGAATTTCTGCAGCAATTTTGGCATCAACGACAGTCAAATGACGGTGTTAATATGTTCCAAACATTGAGGGTAAGGTTCTGTGATCTGGGAAGCTGTAATGAGATTGTTAATCTGATGGTTGTTCTTGCAAGTGATGTCACCACTATTATTGATCTTTGTCAAGGATTGTGCGATGTTGGTATTAAGGGAATTGGAGATGAGTTCTTTGCTTCCATTGTTGATTGGTTGATGCAACGCGGATCTGATGCAATGGAGATTTGTCTGCGATTTTATGCTCTGAAGCTACTGCGACTTGCCTGCAATTATGTCATCAACTTGGTGGCTGGAGTGGAATTGGTAGTTGCAGAACCTTTGTTATTGCGACAGGGTGTGTAGATGGATTTGACTTTTGCGTGTTCCAACAGAGGAGTCCATTTTATGTTTGCTGCTTTGGAAATTTTGGTGATGTCAGGGGGTGGCTTTGAGTACATTGCAAATCCACAATTATGGCTACCAGTCAAGTATAGCGGGGTCCTCAACTGGTGGATCAAGTACATATGGACGGGGCATTGGTTACTTGGAGTAACTTGGGCTCCGAAGATGAGACTAGTTGTGCCGGACTTGCATACACGAGTTCATGATTTTGTTGTTCCTTGAACCTTGAGGACAAGGTTCTTTAGAAGGGGGGAGTTGTAATGTACTAGGCACTGAATTGAATAGAAATAGAAGTTGTTAGGTAAATATATAAATAGACCTAGGTATAAATAGAAGGTAGTAGTACCAAGTAGGGGCATTCTGGATATTTTAATATCATTCTATTGAAACATTCGTTTCTCTATCTCTGTTTCTCCCTCTTTCTATCACTCTCTTCCTTTTCCCCCAATTCTTGTTCTTGAAACTCTAATCCTTCGATTAGGTACGTTACACAATTGAAGGTGAAGGTGCGATAATAGATTTGAGATCAAATTACTTCACCGGCTAGGTACCTCCATTCTCATCCAACTTGTATGCTTTGGATCTCTCAAATAATTCATTTACTGGGTCAATATCTCAATTCTTGTGCCATGAAACAAACGAGTCGGCTCTATTCTCATTCGTTCTCTCTGATTTTGGAGGGTCCATCTTATTTCAATAATTCATCATTGCAACTAATTACAGATATTATTGTACCGAATAATCAAAATTCGAGTCAACTGAGATATTTAAAAGATAGTAAAGTTCTCACAAAAAATATTTAACATTGTTACACTTTCAATAATTCAAACTCGAGACTTATAATCTAAATTATTATTGGGATGCAATGGTCTAATAGTTAGTATGAGAGAAGATTTGTGTTATGGTGCAGTGGTTTAGGGAGGAAATAGAACATGATAAAATTCGGCCAGGATTCAAACCCCGAGACCGGTCGCAGAATTAGCAATTGATATAACCTTGGTCATTGTACGATTTTATTTGTGGAGACAATTCTTCTTGCAGTATCTACATCTTCAACAAAAATTTGAATTCAAAATTTAATTTAAACATCGTAAACCTCTTTTTACTGGAATAATATACTGGCATACACTACCAAAAGTCGATCTAATAGATAAGAAACTTAAAATTAGTTATCGGTTAGTGTTTGACTCTAGATAATAAGGTTAAAAAACTCGCAAGTTTGACCCCGAAATTTAGCTGCTAAAATATCATAATCATCAAACATATGTAACTTCGGAGGTCAGATTGGGTACTGCCACTAATAAAATGAGCAATACCATTCGGGTTCCCTCACCGGTCTCCAATTCAAGACCAAATCATGATCAACATACTTCGACCTTGTCTAGGGTTCAAAGATCAACCAGAAGCAAAGACGTGTTTTCTCATCTGAACGGCAGCTTTCAACTATTTATTGCATGCGGAAGACTTGGTATAAGGTGTCCCGTCTCGGCTCTATTCTCATTCGTTCTATCTGACTTTGGAGGGTCCATCTTATTTTCAATAATTCATTGTCGCAACTAATTACAGTTACCATTAGTAATTTGAGTTAAGTGAAATATTTAAAAGATAGTAAAGTTTTCTAAAAAATATTTAAATAAAATTATAACAATGTCCTCAGTTGATCTAAATTATTATTAGAATAATGGTCTAATAGTTAGAACGAGAGAAGATTTGCGTTATGGTGCAATGGTTTAGGGAGGAAATTTCATGATAAAATTCGGCCAGGATTCAAACCCCGAGACTCAGGTCGCAGAATTAGCAATTGATATATCCTTGGACATTGTCCGATGTTATTTGTGGAGACAATTCTTTTAGCAGTATCTACCAAGGTTTTCAAATACGACCTGGAGTGACCCGCTCTTACCTCTGAGTCATGTTTCAACCGGTCTGACTAGTTAGACTGCCGGTCGGACCGATACTTTTTTATATATTAAAAAAATATTTTTATTAATATTTTAATTACTCCTATCCCACAGCTCTAACTTTTTTTTTCTTTTTTGATTCACCATAACCTTGAAATCGTTTAAAAAAAATATCCGACCAAACATGATTTTTCTCTTTTTATTAGGGTTTGGTAGATTTTTTTGGGTCAAAATATCTGACCAACCCTGATTTTTTTGTTCAACCTTACAACCAGAAAAAACATATTAAAAATTTTGGTCAAACTACTCGGTCTGACCATTTTTTGGGCGGTTCATAAGGTTGGCAGTTTTGTGACCAAACCCGGTACGCTCTTCAAATCGAATTATAGTCCGACCGGTCGAACTACTGGTCAGACCATGTATTTAAAAACCTTGGTATCTGCATCATCAACAAAAATTTGAATTCAAAATTTAATTTAGACATCGTAAACCTCTTTTTACTGGAATAATATATTGGCATACACTACCAAGAGTTGATTTAATAGATAAGAAACTTGAAATTAGATATCGATTAGTGTTTGACTCTAGATAATAGAGATAGAAAAAAATCACAAGTTTGCCAAAATTTAGCTGCTAAAATATCGGAATCATTAAGCATATGTTACTTCGGGGGTTTGATTGGGTATTGCCATTACAGAGTGAGCAACACCATTCAGGTGCGAACTGGACCATTGGATAGGGGAAGACGCGCGTGAATTTTAGTCACACGGTTGAGATTCACTAGGACAAGTCTGTGGTGCAACATACGATAACAATGATACAACATGTGTCATATAATGGTACAACATGTGACATACAATGGTACTTCGACGTAAAATAATGGTACAACACACGACAACAATAGTGTATCACGTGACATGCAACGGTGCAAAATGGAACATACAATGGTGCAAAATGCAATATACAATGGTGCCACGTCGTCAGATAGCGGTACAACACGGTCTAAAATACTTGCTGATACTATTGAATGTTGGTCCATTTGGTAATATACTTAAATTCTCTTAAAAAAGTTTGAGTAGTAGTCGACTCTAAATACTAACAAATTATAAAAACTCCCAGGTATGGCCCCGTGGAAGTTCGAGTACTTTAATATAATTAAATTCTCTTAAGAAATTTCAAGTAGTTGCTAAATTATCGGCATTATCAAGCAATTGAAACTCGGGTGATAAAATCAAAATATTAGCCACTAAAATAAAGCTTCTCAAACATCATTGACATAGGAGATAGACCTGACCATTGTTTGAATTCGAACGAATTCATCAAAACTTTGAACCGTATTCAATTCGTCGTATGAATCATCGAATTTAAATCAAATTTGAATTAAGTCTTTAATTTCTTTAGTGTTATTGAAAATTTGGAGATTTTTTGTAAAAGACAAAGAGGTGCGAGTCTCGAAATTAGATGAGAAAAAATATTGGGGGGGGGGGGGGGGGGTTTATATTTATATGGTGGAGAGGGAGGGTTTGATTGGTTAGTTCGTGATGGACGCTGATAGATGACATGAATGATTTGGTCCGTTGAAATTTTTGGGGGAAATATCGATGGCTAATACTACATGGGATAGTTTAACTTTGGGTGTATACATGGCGTATTTCTTGTAGATAAGTTTTAAAATTTTAATTCCCCAATACTTTCTCGAAATCAATAGCTATTTATGTATATTTATTTTATTTTATTACATCATATGGAGGAATTCGACACAAATTTAACTCGAATTGAATTCGAATCCAATTTGCCGGTTCAACGAATTATAGAAATCTTAAACCATATCTAATTTATCTCAGAACGATTTGAATCAAATTTTGAAAAATTTGTATTTTTGACTGATCGGATCTTAACAATGGCCGGGTTTAAACCCGGGAAAACCTTTTCCCTTAAATGGGCCCGCCATCCACCCCCACCCAAACCCAACGTGACGCAAACGACGACACGTTGATTTTCAAATTTGTATTTTTGCTTAATTTTGTTTTAAGCAATTTTCAATTGTATGTTAGTCGGAGTCCAAGTCAACTGCCAAATTGGAAAAACAATCTTCCAAGTCAGTCAATGGCTGCTTTTTTCCACACGCAAGAAGGACCATCTCTGTCAAAAAGAGCATCTTAGAATCTAGACGACGGGCTTGTTAACTACACGACGGGCTTTCATTTCATATAAAAACCACTCCCCATTATCCCTTTTTTTTATTCCAAGTACTACTAGCTTTCCTTTCACGTAACCATACAATGCTTGCCTAATATACAATCACGCTTTGCAATACTTTAGAAAGATATAATATATAAATATATATATGATGTTGAGTGCTTTCCCTAGTTCCCGTTTGTTGGCTGTCTTTATAGTGATACTGAGCTATGTATGCTCAACAATGAGTTGTTTGGAGAGTGAGAGACAATCCCTCCTCATGCTCAAGAAAGGCCTTGTTGATAGAGACAACGAGCTTGGCTCTTGGGTGGATGTTGGCGGAGGCAACTGTTGTGATTGGTATGGCGTTTCCTGCAACAATTCCACGGGCCATGTTGCTGGCATCGATCTCTATGGTGATCCTTATATATATATATATATATATATATATATCTTATTTCGATGGCTATTTTTAGAAATGTTATTGACTGATTGTCAATTCAGTCACTTCCCTTCTATATTGTTGCTCGACAACCTATATTCTCTTGCCATGCTAGATCATTCTCGTAATTTTTTTGAGTACTCTTCTATTCTAACATGGATCTTTCGCCTGCATTATCTCAACACAATTGATCTTTCTCGATGTAACTTCCAATTGGGCCCAATTTTAAAGTGACTCTGAATTCTGTCGTCTATGGAGTCTTTATCTCGTGTACAACAACTCCAGTTTCTCTACACCTAGTTAGTTGTACGGCTTCTGGAGCTGATTGGAGTTTCTTTCCCATGTAGAAATGAACTTGCAAGGGGTGATCTCGAGTGCCATTGGAAACTTGACATCCCTAACTATGTTGCAAATTATTAGTGCGATCGATGATGGCTTGGAAATTGGCGGGCGGGAGACTCTCAAGTCCATGGGCCAACTTTGCCATCTGAAACATCTTGTACTTAGGTGGGTGAAGGTGAATCAAGATGTGGTTGACGTCTTCCATGATCTATTCTCATCATGTCCCTCCAATGGATTGGAGGAGCTACATTTGTTTTCATGTGGAATATTTGGTAACCTGACCAATGTATCCTTCCAGAAGTTCAAATATCTGGTAAATCTTTCCCTGGACTCCAATTCAATCTCTGGTTCGATTCCACTATCCTTTTGGGAGCTTCAGTCTCTGGAGAATGTTCACATTAGAAATAATTCAATGGCTGGGGTTATTTCTGAAGCTCACTTTCAAAAGCTCGATAAATTGAAGACCTTTTCGGCAGATTCTTCTAATAAACAGTTGGAGCTGGAGGTGAGCCCAAGTTGGATTCCACCATTTCAACTCACAGAATTGTCCCTGGGATCATGGCGGTTAGGGAAGCATTTCCCCCATTGGCTCCGTACACAAAAAGACATGCAACAACTAGATTTGTCATATTGTGGGATTGAAGATACCATTCCGAGTTGGTTTTGGAACATGTCTTGGCCACTCGAGTCTCTAAGTCTCTCTGGAAACAATATTTTCGGAGAGATACCAGATATGGCTGGTCAAACATTTTCGGGAGTAGTATATATCTATTTGGACTCAAACCAATTGACGGGGCAAGTGCCCATTTTCTCCCCCAACGTATGGGGATTGGATCTTTCAAATAATTTATTCAAATATATATCCAAGGGATTCTGGAACTCCACTTCATCCAGGGACATTTATCTGGCCAACAACCGTATTGTTGGGGAGATACCAAGTATGGCTGGCGAAACATTTCAGGAAGGAGTACATATCTATTTGGGCTCCAACCAATTGACAGGTCAACTTCCCATTTTCTCCTCCAAGGTTCTGGTATTGGATCTCTCAAATAATTTATATAAATCTATATCCAAAGGATTCTGGAACTCCACCGCATCGTTCCGTTACCTTGATCTAACCAACAATCGTATTGTTGGAGAAATACCAAGTATTGCAACTGGTGGAGAAGGTGCGGTGATAGACTTGAGTTCAAATTACTTCACCGGTCAGGTACCTCCACTCTTATCCAACATAAATGCTTTGGATCTTTCAAATAATTTATTTATTGGGTCAATATCTCACTTCTTGTGCCACGAAGCTAACGAGTCAAAAGAATTGGAAATTCTCAACCTCGGAGACAATCTCCTATCCGGGGAAATACCAGATTGTTGGAATGCATGGAGGAGTTTAGGAGCTCTCAGATTAAACAACAACAATTTTACAGGAGGCCTTCCAAGCTCCATGCAAAATCTAAGCTTTCTTGAGTCGTTACATGTTCGTAACAACAGTCTCGTGGGAGAACTGCCTCTTTTATTAAGGAACAATTCCTTCTTGTTCGTCGTTGATCTAGCCGAAAATCAATTGGAAGGAGAAATTCCAGCTTGGATTGGTGAGTCAAACCTAACCATTTTGGACTTGCGATCAAACAAGTTTCATGGCAAGATACCTGATGAAGTTTGTTCAATGACTTCTTTACAAATTCTTGATTTTGCCTCCAACAACCTCTCTGGAAATATACCACACTGTATCAATAAGTTACAATCTTTAGTAACCAGTGGCAAAGTAGGAAACGTTCTGGTGGATGAGGATGAGGACGATTTGTGGGCAAGATTTGGTTATGCCGAGGAAGCCATCATTGTGATGAAGGGAAGGGTAATGGAGTATGGAAATACTCTCAGTTTAGTTAGGCTCATAGACCTCTCTAGTAACTCTTTATCAGGCGATATACCGGCTGGAGTGACGACTCTTGTAGCGCTGCAATCGCTCAACTTGTCTCACAATTTTCTCACTGGTGAAATCCCACATGGAATCGGAGCCATGAAAAATATTGAATCTCTTGATCTGTCAATGAACAAGCTATCCGGTGAAATCCCTGAGAGCATCACCAACGTAACCTTTCTTAGCAATCTCAACTTGTCAAGCAACAAATTGAAAGGGCCAATTCCTTTGAGCACTCAATTGCAAGGTTTTGATGCTTCATGTTTCGCTGGCAATGATCTGTGTGGCCCTCCTCTCACGAGATCTTGCACGCCGATCATAGGAAATGCGACCAATGGTGCAACCGAGCATGGTCATCCTGATCATGTCAAATGGTTCTGGGTGTCCGCGGCATTTGGATTCGTGTTAGGCTTTTGGGTTGTTGTATTTCCTGTATTTTACAGTAGGAGATGGAGACTTGCATACTTCAGCGTCTTGGATAGCTTTTGGACTTTCCTACTTGTAATATTTGGCAGAAACCATCTCTTTTAGAGTTCAGTTTGTCTACCTCGGTTGTGTTATTTTGTATTGTACTTCAATTGTGTGTTGGATGTAGTGTTCCTCACTTTGACCAAACTAAAGAGGAATAATAATTTTTTATAATTGTATTATTTCTGTAATTAAACTGCTATTAGTTTAACACCGCTATCTATTGTGTCTAACTAGAAAAATTAATTAGCACACTGTCTTACCTGCATTATTAAAAATGAAAAAACATAAAACTGGAGAAGTTGAAAGTATATTTGTTCAGTTTTTTTCCAAATAACAATTCGCATCGACGCTAATGAGTTATATCTGATTTGTATTTTTTGTAGCTTGTTTTTTCAGGAACACTCTAGTAGCTTGTTGAGATTTTTTGTTGTTGTTGAGAATGTGCTTGTTGAGATTCCAAAGTCGAAAGGACTCTACATAGTCATTTTTGTCATTTGATATGAATCACATTATTAGAGCAATAGATAATCTGACTCTTGAAATTATTGCAAGGTCATAATTCCATAATTCAATTAAGAGACTTTGTTGAGATTGAAAGTTCAGGATTTAAAGTAAAAACCTTTTAAAAAAAGTATTTAAAGTAAAAAGTTGTTCTGTGAAAAATATTAAATAATCATTACTTTGATCAAAGTTTCAAAAAAATGACCCATAGAGTTAACCTGGATTTTTCTCGTTCTCCGGGTCAAACGGTTAAATCAGTTGGACCGAAGTTTTTTAATTCAAAATATATATTATTTGTTATATTTACTAAAATAACAAATAATTATCATACTTATCTAATAGTATTGCAAAATATAATATACAAGCATAAAAATTATAGTCTAATCATTTTTAAAAATTCTTTTCAAAAAACATTTTGCTCGATCAACTATTTTGAACGAGAAAATTGGTAGTGAATGACGTTGATCAATGGTTGAAACCGAGGTCAGATTTGGGGTGAAACCGAACCTGAATTTGATCCCTCTCAGCTCTATTATCATTAGTTATCTCTGATTTTGAAGGGTCCATCTTATTTCAATTCATGGTTGCAACTAATTACAGATAACTGAAAATTAGTCTCAATAATTATCAAGAAATCCAAAATAAACGAGACTGAGTTAATCTTGTATTCAACTAAGACTAGTGCATGTGTCGGCTGATAGTTAAAGGAGAGAAGATTTGTGTGCTGACGGCACTGGTGTCCTAAAAATTTAGGAGTTACATGGTTCAAATTCTAACTGGCAGTATCATAGTGTAAATATTTATCTTTAAAAAAAATTGTGTGCTGGTGTAAAAGGTTAATGGAGGAAATAACACGCGAAAATTCAGATTTCATCAAAATTCAAACCATGAAACTCAGTCTTAGAATTAGCAACTAATCTATCCTTGAACATTGTCCAACGTTATGTACGGATACGACTCTTCTCGGTGGTAATCGATTGATCGTAGGTTCAAATTCTATTTGGAGAGATTTGATTGATTCCACATAGACATCGTGGTTAATATCTACTTCGTCAACAGACACTTCAATTCTCTTAATGTAATCCGAGTAATGTTCGACTCTGAATGCGAGGTCTCCAAATTTAGCTGCTAAAATATCGGCATTATCTAGTATCCGAAACTTGGGTGATCAAAATCGAAACATTAGCCACTAAAATTGTAAGCCTCCCAAAAATCATTGACCCGAGGAGAACTCTTCCCCTTGATGGGCCCACAACCCGCACCCAACGTGACGCAAACGACGTCGTCGCCATCCAAACAAACCCGAAAAGCATCATTTTTGCCTCTTCGCTTGTTCCCATCGCCCTCCATCGCCTCTCTGGTTTTTCCCAATTCCGAAACCCTAAGATTCGATCGCCCAGGTGACCGATCGCCTTCCCTTCCCCTAGTTTATTGTCACGATCTTAGTCGGTTACTACCACTAGTTAATCATGTCATGGTTAGTGGGTCATGTCGTGTCTGTTATTTTCCTAAGTGCTAGTGCACGTGTGTGTCATGGAGTAAGTGGTGGGATTGTCATCACTATTCCACGTAAGTAGTGGTCTGTAACTACTCAACTATGAGTAGTATATTATGTCCTCTTTTTTATTGTAATTGGCATGCAATCATTAATCAATTATCTGTTCTCCTTACCTTCTCTCTCCTCTCTCTCTCTCTCTCTCTCTCTCTCTCTCTCTCTCTCGCCCTATTTCTCTTCTTTTCCTCCCTAAAATCCTCTTCTTTTCTACTGGTCACTGACATCTGGTATCAGAGCCATTTCCATGGCTTCGGCGACACGATCTAAATTACTGGAAGAGCAAGTTAAGACAGTCGAGAGCAATCTCTCTGAGTTCTCTCAGGAGATCCGTTCTCAGCTTCAAGAAACTTGGATGCGAATGGATCAATATTTTCAAGACAACAATCAGAAGCTGGACCAACTACGTGACGACAACAACCAAAAGATGGACCAGCTACGAGAGGCCATCACTGCCCGCCCTAGAGTCGATACGGTCGGTGACGACAAGGGCATCTTAGGCCCCACGCCTCACGTACCCACCATGTCCACCGCAACGGCATCAACAACTCCCACCGCAATGGCATCTACGACTCCAACCGCAATGGCATCAACGATTTCAACTGTGATGAAAACCGTGGGGACCTCATCCCAAAAGTTACGCCTCGACTTTCCGGAATTCAGTCCTAGCAATCCACGCTACTGGATTTGGAAGTGTGAGCGTTACTTTGAAGTCAATGGGGTGGAGGAGACGAAGAAAATTGAGCTGGCAGGCCTCCACTTAAACAAGATAGCGGATACTTGGTTTCATACTTGGCTGCTACAACATCGCTCCGCCACTTGGA
This sequence comes from Hypericum androsaemum, assembly GCA_963995505.1. NCBI lineage: Eukaryota > Viridiplantae > Streptophyta > Magnoliopsida > Malpighiales > Hypericaceae > Hypericum > Hypericum androsaemum. The sequence continues at coordinate 9,191,615 of OZ023186.1, read as the reverse complement.
ACGAGTTTGTGGCTGATCTATGTTAAAGGTTTGGCGATCGAAGTTCATGCAATATAGTGGAGGAATTTCACCGTCTTCAACAAACAGGCAGCGTTGAAGATTATATTTGCAAATTCGAAGAACTGCAAGGACTGATATTACGGGACAACCCGACCCTCTCTGACAAGTATTTCGTTCTCAGCTTCTTGGGCGGTTTGAATGAAGCTCTCAACTCTTTTGTCGGGGCACACGCCCTAGCAACAATAGGCGATGCGATTGACCAAGCTCGGATCCATGAAACGGCGTTAAAGGCCGTCTACAGGAACCAAGCTGGAAGAGGGAGTTTTGTTGCCTCGACTCCTAAACCAGCCGTAGCCGTTCGTGATTTTGCTGGGTCCTTCAAAAAAGAGCCTAACTGTTATAAATGTGGTGACAGGTGGTATAAAGGCCACACTTGCAAGGGCCGCCAGGTGGGCATCAGCATGCTGGACGAGGTTGAGGCAGAACTCGATGAACAGCCAGCTCAAGAGACGGGTGATGAAGGTGAACACACTATCGAAATATCAATGCACGCCATCAACGACAGCAGCGGTAGCGGGACGCTGAAATTGAAGGGCTTCATCCGAAAGAGACCGGTGTTAATTCTACTGGATACCGGTAGCACGGCAACGTTCATCAACTCCTCTTTAGTTCGTGAGCTTCAATTGGACGAGATGGAGGCAGCCGGAATGATGATTGCTCTCGCCAACGGGTCCAAAGTCATTTGCTCGAGAATTTGCCCGGGTCTCGACTGGGAAATGTGTGGAAGCAATTTTCATTGCGACTTTCGAATTCTTGATCTGGGTACATACGATGTTGTACTTGGAACAGACTGGATGCAAGAAGTGAACCCCATCACTTTTGACTTTGTCAGAGCTCAAGCAACAATCAAGAATAAAGGGAAGGAAATTATGCTCAAAGGACATCGAAGTGGCGCCCAATCTCCAGCCGAACTCAGTTATTTACTGGAGGAATTTTCTCGTCAACCAATTGGGATTGAGACCTTGGAGGGAGCTGCCTGGATCTTTTACACCGAATCTCATGATGCAGCTTGCACCAATGGAGTTGTCTATGCCTTGGAGGTTGGAGCGATCGGTGGAAAAGAATTCCCTTCAGCATTCCAGGCTCAACTTCAGAAGCTTATTCAGTCCTATGGAGCGTTATTCCAGGAGCCAAAGATGCTTCCACCGCCGCGTTCATACGATCATAGCATCACCATGGTGCCGGGCTCTACCGCAGTTTCGGTACGTCCTTATCGCTACCCGTACTTTCAAAAGGCTGAAATTGAAAGGCAGGTGCACCAGCTACTGGAATTAGGCTTAATTCGACCGAGTAGAAGCCCCTTTGCCTCGCCGGTACTACTAGTCAAGAAGAAAGATGGGAGCTGGCGCATGTGCGTTGATTACCGACAACTTAACAGCCGCACCGTGAAGGACAAATACCCAATACCAATCATCGACGACCTCCTCGATGAACTTTTTGGTGCAAAGATCTTCTCCAAGTTGGACCTCCGAGCCGGGTACCATCAAATACGGATGAAAGATGAGGATATTCCGAAGACGGCCTTCCGAACACATCAAGGACATTATGAGTTCTGTGTCTTGCCCTTCGGACTCACAAACGCACCGGCAACATTTCAATCCTTGATGAACCAGGTCTTGTACCCCTATCTACACCGATTTGTTTTGGTATTTTTTGACGACATCCTTGTGTACAGCAAAGGAGTCGAATTGCATCTTGAGCACCTCTCCTTGGTGTTCGATCTGTTGAAAAAGGAGCAGTTCTTCATCAAGTTTTCCAAGTGCGACTTCGGGGTTGCGAAAGTCGACTACCTTGGGCATGTTATTTTGGAAGAAGGCATTAGCACCGACCCCAAGAAGGTAGAAGCTATGCTTAACTGGCCCGCTCCCAAAACAGTGCGTGATCTCCTCGGATTCTTGGGTCTCACTGGGTATTATCGGAAATTCATCCAGAACTACGGTGAGGTGGCGCAGCCCTTAACCAAACTTCTTCGGAAGAATGGTTTCTTGTGGTTGATAGAGGCGGAAGCAGCATTTGCCAAACTCAAAACCCTTTTGTCAAATGCCCCTATTTTGGCTTTCCCTAACTTTTCATGTCCTTTTGTTTTAGAGATGGATGCGTCAGATCGTGGCATCGGGGTGGTCCTCACTCAAGGCGGAAGACCCATCGCATACCTCAGCGAGGCACTGGGCCCCCGCAATGCCGGACTAGCAGTTTACGAAAAAGAACTCCTGGCGGTTCTCTCCGCGGTGACCCGATGGAGACATTACCTTGATGGCACTCCGTTCGTGATCAAAACGGACCATCAAAGCCTCCGCTTCCTACTAGACCAGAAAGTTCACACAAACTTGCAACGCAAAGGAGTATCCAGGCTTATGGGTTTGGACTTTACGATTGAATATCGATGAGGGTTTGAGAATAAGGCAGCTGATGCCCTTTCCCGCCTACCTACTGACTCCTCATCCGAGCCTATTATTGTTGAATTGCAAGCCATCTCATCCCATGTACCGGGTTGGAAGGCGACGTTGGTGGACAGTTATCACGGAGATGAGACGGCCCACCAGCTTATAATGCAGCTCACCGTCGATTCCAACAGCCACTTGAACTACACGCTTCACCATGGATTGCTACGATTTAAGGGGTGCCTATATGTGGGCAGTTCTAGTGCATTACGTCATGATATCATTCGACAAATGCATGACTCCTCCATTGGCGGTCATTCCGGACGGCTGGTCACTTATAAGCGGGTGAAGAAGTATTTTTATTGGCCCGGACTTAAAGCTCATGTCACCACCTTTGTTGCCAGCTGCGATACATGTCAGAGATGCAAGTCTGAACATGTGGCATATCCTGGTCTCCTACAACCATTGGCTGTCCCAGATGGAGTTTGGAAGGACATCGTGCTCGATTTTGTGGAGGGACTTCCTAAATCAGGTGGCAATGATGTGATCCTTGTTGTGGTGGATCGCTTTTCCAAGTACGGGCATTTCATTCCTATGTCATATCCTTTTACTGCCATCCACGTGGCTCATCTCCTCCTGGATAACGTGTTCAAACTACATGGTTTACCGAACACAATTGTCTCGGATAGAGATAAGGTGTTTACGAGCAATGTATGGCGCGAACTCTTCCGCTCGTTCGGCACTGCTTTGCACATGAGCTCTGCCTACCATCCTCAATCCGACGGGCAGACCGAGCGTTTGAACCAGTGCCTCGAACATTACCTCCGTGTCATGTGTTTCCAGCATCCCGGAGCTTGGTCCAAATGGCTATCACTTGCTGAGCTTTGGTACAGCAGCTCCTATCATTCCTCTATCAAGCGGACACCTTTCGAGGTTGCCTATGGGTACAGTCCACCTCCAATTCCGGGGCTACAGGATGAGCAAACATCGGTAGCGGTTGTTGCTGACTACACTACCCGTCATGCCCAAATGGTTCGTATCCTGACTGAAGCTCTTACTCAAGCCCAAAACCGAATGAAGACACAGGCTGTTAAAGGTCGAAGTGAGCGAGCATTCGACTTCGGGGATGAAGTATTCCTTAAATTGCAGCCGTATAAGCAATCTTCGCTGGCAATCCGTTCGAACATCAAGCTGACAGCCAAATACTTTGGTCCATATCGGGTATTATCAAAAGTGGGCTCAGTGGCTTACAAGTTAGATTTGCCTTCATCATGTTCAATCCACCCGGTGTTTCATGTGTCTTTGCTTAAGAAGCGCATAGGAGCTGGCGGAGTTCAAATCAGTACACCTCCTCTTACCACAGCAGACGGGCAGCTAAAATCGTCCCCGGAAGCAGTCCTTGATCGCCGTTTGGTCAAGCGGGGTGATCGTGGAGTGGTTCAGGTGCTTATTAAGTGGGCCAATTTGCACACAGACGACGCCACTTGGGAGGATTACCACTTGGTCAAATCTCAATTTCCAGAGCTGGAAGAATTAAACCGTTAAATTCTTGGGACAAGAATTTGCTAACGGGGGTCGAATGTCACGATCTTAGTCGGTTACTACCACTAGTTAATCATGTCATGGTTAGTGGGTCATGTCGTGTCTGTTATTTCCCTAAGTGCTAGTGCACGTGTATGTCATGGAGTAAGTGGTGGGATTGTCATCACTATTCCACGTAAGTAGTGGTCTGTAACTACTCAACTATGAGTAGTATATTATGTCCTCTTTTTTATTGTAATTGGCATGCAATCATTAATCAATTATCTGTTCTCCTTACCTTCTCTCTCTCTCTCTCTCTCTCTCTCGCCCTATTTCTCTTCTTTTCCTCCCTAAAATCCTCTTCTTTTCTACTGGTCACTGACATCTATTTCGACGGTTAGGGCTCATACCGTGATGGCGTCGTCGACGGATTCATGGATGAAGGAGTACAACGAGGCGGTGAGGCTGGCCGACGACGTCGGCGGGATGATATCGGTGTGGGCTGGGTTCTCCGGATCCGGCCCTGACGCGCAGCGCCACGCGTCGGCTACACGGAGGAAGATCACCATCCTCGGTACCCGCCTTGACACCCTCCAGTCCCTCTTGACTAGGCTACCCGGCAAGCAGCTGTAAGGCAGAATTTCCTCACTCGTTTTGTTTGGTTGCTTTAACAATGTTTGTGCCCCTTGCGATTTTGTTATCGATTCGCGTTATGATCGTTTTAAGCTGAGATGAGGCATTGTTTGCCGTTTGAAGCTGGGTATTCGGGTTGCTGGTCAGACTTCTATGTTGTGTTTGCTTGTACTCGAGTGAATGCGTGTGCTTTGGTGATCGTCGAGTCTTATTTTCTGTGTTTCGGATTTTGTGTGGAGAGGCATTTTAGTACTCCTTACTTTTGAGGTACTCTTCATTATGGTAGTAACTAGGTGTCCAGTATTTGTAAGGTAAGGTTTGTGTCAAAAGAGAATTGAAAGGAAGGAGTTGTTGGAGCTTCAGTCGTGGCACTGCCTATTGGCAGTCTATAGAAACAATGTTATAGGTGTTCCCTTTGGTTTTTTTTGACATGTTACCAATCCATAATGTTTATGAAAGTGTAAAACGAGTTTTTTTTTTGGTGAGATTTAAATTGTTTCCACAATTTCGGATCTTAGACTGTCATGGGATTCGATCCTCCCACCTCATGCTTAAGGACTGACACCGTATCCATCAGACCATACATGAGTTGGTAAGTGTAAAACGAGTTTAAGCATGCCTAGTATATGAAGTTCTGTAGTGAAATCGAAGTTTTTCACAACAATCGTGCCTTTTCAATGTGCAAAGTAGAGTTATATTCATGCTTGTCAGTGAGTAATGAACTTACAAGGGGTGATCTCGAGTGCCATTGGAAACTTGACATCCCTAACTATGTTGGAAATTAGTGGGGGCTATGATGGCTTGGAAATTGGTGGGCGGGCGACTCTCAAGTCCATGGGCCAACTTTGCCATCTGAAACATCTTGTACTGTCGGAGGTGAAGGTGAATCAAGATGTGGTTGACATCTTCCATGATCTATTCTCGTCATGTCCCTCCAATGAATTGGAGGAGCTAAAGTTGGAATCATGTGGAATATTTGGTAACCTGACCAATGTATCCTTCCAGAAGTTCAAATCTTTGGTTAATCTTTCCCTAAGATTAAATTCAATCTCTGGTTCGATTCCACTATCCTTTGGGCAGCTTCAGTCTCTGGAGAATGTTGACATTGGGGGTAATTCAATGGCTGGGGTTATTTCTGAAACTCACTTTCAAAGGCTCGATAAATTGAAGACCTTTGGGGCAGGTTCTTCTAATAAACAGTTGGAGATGGAGGTGAGCCCAAGTTGGATTCCACCATTTCAACTCACAGACTTATCCCTGGGATCATGGCAGTTAGGGAAGCATTTCCCCCATTGGCTCCGTACACAAAAAAACATGCAATTTCTAGAATTGTCTTGGCCACTCAAGGAACTCAACTTCTCTGGAAACAATATTTTTGGAGAGATACCAAGTATGGCTGGTCAAGCATTTTCGGAAGGAGTAGCTATCTATTTGGACTCAAACCAATTGACGGGTCAAGTGCCCATTTTCTCCTCCAAGGTAGACTATTTGGAACTTTCAAATAACTCATTCGAATATATATCCAAGGAATTCTGGAACTCCACCTCATCGCCCAGGAAACTTTATCTGACCAACAACCGTATTGTTGGGGAGATACCAAGTATGGCTGGCGAAACATTTCAGGAAGGAGTACATATCTATTTGGGCTCCAACCAATTGACAGGTCAACTTCCCATTTTCTCCTCCAAGGTTCTGGTATTGGATCTCTCAAATAATTTATTTGAATCTATATCCAAAGGATTCTGGAACTCCACCGCATCGTTCCAATACCTTGATCTGGCCAACAATCGTTTTGTTGGGGAAATACCAAGTAGCTGGCCTATTGCAATTGGAGAAGGTGGGGTGATAGACTTGAGTTCAAATTACTTCACCGGCCAGGTACCTCCATTCTCATCCAACTTGGTTGGTTTGGATATCTCAAATAATATATTTAATGGATCAATATCTCACTTCTTGTGCCATGAAACAAACCGGCTGAAAGACTTGGAGATTCTCAACCTGGAAGACAACCTCCTATCCGGGGAAATACCAGATTGTTGGAGTTCATGGAATAATTTAAGAGCTCTCAAATTAAACAACAACAATTTTACAGGAGGCCTTCCGAGCACCATGCAAGATCTAAGTCTTCTTGAGTCGTTACATGTTCGTAACAACAGACTCAGAGGAGGACTGCCTCTTTTATTAAGGAACAATTTGGGTGTAGTTGATCTAGCCGAGAACCAATTGGAAGGAGAAATTCCAGCTTGGATTGGTGAGTCAAATCTAACCATTTTGGACTTGCGATCAAACAAGCTTCATGGCAAGATACCTGAAGAAATTTGTTCGATGCCTTTTTTACAAATTCTTGATTTTGCTTCCAACAACTTCACTGGAAATATACCACACTGTATCAGCAACTTACAAGCTTTGGTAACCAGTGGCAAAGTAATGGATTATGGAAATACTCTCGGTTTGGTTGATGAGGGTTATTGGCAAGAATCAGCTGGTTATGTCGAGGGAGCCACCGTTGTGATGAAGGGTAGAGTAATGGAGTATGGACATACGGATCTCAATTTGGTTAGGCTCATTGATCTTTCCACTAATTCTTTATCAGGTGATATACAAGCCGGAGTGACAACTCTTGTAGCACTACAATCACTCAACTTCTCTAACAATTTTCTCACCGGTGCAATCCCTCAAGAAATCGGAGCCATGAAAGAGATGGAATCTCTTGATCTGTCGATGAACAAGCTATCAGGTGAGATCCCTGAAAGCATCACCAACCTAACTTTTCTTAGCTATCTCAACTTGTCAAGCAACTACTTGACGGGGGCAATTCCTATGAGCACTCAATTGCAAGGTTTTGATGCTTCATGTTTCACTGGAAATAATTTGTGCGGCCCTCCTCTCGCGAAATCTTGCTCTCCTAGAACATGGTCATCCTGGTCATGTCAAACGGTTCTGGGTGTCCGCCGCATTTGGATTTGTGTAGGCTTTTGGGTTGTTGTATTTCCTGTGTTTTGCAGTAGGAGATGGAGACTTGTATTCTTCGATGTCTTGGATCGCCTTTGGGCTTTCCTACTTGTAATATTTGGTAGATACCATTGTTTTTAGAGTTCAGTTTGTGTACCTCTGTTGTGTTATTTGGTATTGTACTTCAGTTGTGCGTTGGACGTAGCGTTCCTCACTTTGCTCAAAATAAAAAAGAATAGTTATGCCTTATAGCTGTATCGTTACTTTAATTGAGCTGCCTATTAGTTTAAAACTCGAGAAGTCGAAGAAACATTTGCCCAGCCAGTATAGGTTAAAAGTGTTTTGCAATATGGGGCCAATTTATTATATTTGAACCAAGCAACGAGTGAGAAGGACAAAACTAAAAGAAAAAAAAAGACTTATTTAGATTTTAATCTCAAATCTAAATAAGTCTCAATTTTAATCTCAAAACTAAAAGAAAAAAAAGACTTGTTTAATAAATAATTCTCGTATTTGCAAGGCTCGAATTTAAAATATCCTCTTTAAATTGGACAAATACTGAGAGCAGATTACAGTTTCATCAGCCATACTTTGTTTACCATTCTCAAACTCTTTATCCAATCGTACCATTATAAATAAGTCCAAGTGGCATGTACTTATCCCTAATAAGTTCTATCAAATGATTTAAACCAAAAGCAAATATCAACAATTAAAGCTTTTAATAAAGGTCGAGCGTAGTTGGGAGGAGGCAGAAGATGGAAATTCAAACATCGGAAAGAAAGGGACAGGATTCGGTAGTGTAAAGACATATCCAGGACAGGCCTGGACTAAAAAATAGAGGGCACTATAGTAATTTCAGCTTAATTTAAGAAGAAAGAGAAATGTGCAAAAAAAGGACTATACTCTTATGGGAAACAAAAATTATGGAATCCTCTTAAACACGATTAAATTCATACCATTTAATATAATCAGATTACCATTTAATATAATCGAACATACCAGTCGATATAATTTAATTAATTATTACCATTCGATGTAATCGGGCATACCATTTAATATAACTGGACATACAATTTAATATAATCGGGCATACCATTCGATATATAATTTAATTAATTTTAACTTTCGTATTATAAGTATTTTAAATAACCAGACATACCATTCGATATAATTGAGAACACCATTTGATATAACAGACATACTATTTAATATAACCAAGTGTACCATTTAATATAATCAGACATACTAGTCGATATAATTTAATTAAGTATTTATAACCGGATATACCATTCGATATAATCGGACATACCATTTAATATAACCGGACATACCATTCGATATATAATTTAATTAACTATTTAGCTTTCTTATAATAAGTATTTTTAAATAACCGAACATACCATCTGATCATAACAGTGCAAACCATTCGATCATAATAAAATAAACTATTCGATCAAAATAGTGCGAACCAATCGATCATAATAAAACAAACCATTCAATTATAACCGTGCAAACTATTCGATCATAATAAAACAAACTATTCGATCATAATAATACAAACCAATCGAAAACCAACAAATAATTACAAGTCAACTTCAAACAATTACAGCAAGATATATCATTTTGGACAGAAAATTGATTTGGATAGAAAATCGATCCCGATCGTGGCCTACACACACAAAAAAAACCCCAAGGTGATGTCAGCGATTCCAAATCCAATCCCTTAACACAACCAGCTAATCAAAGAGACGGAACGGCGTCAAATCGAGGGGATCTCCACTGAATCGAGTCGAGACCTGGTAAGTGGTGTCGAACTTGTCGTACATGAAGCGGGTGATTATGCTGGCTCGGCCCGACGCTGGACTCGAACGATCGGAGGCGGTGTTAACCATCTTAGATCTTGGATGCGGACGAGGAACGGTTTTTCTAGAGAAGTTTGGGGGAGAGAGAGTGAGTGATTGGTAGAGATATGTGGTTACGAGTTTGACTCGAATGACGACGACGACTTGACGATGCCTCCATGGTCGCCGCCTCTAGGGAAGGAGGAGCTCCTTCTGGTGAACGATTAGAGATTTGTGTTTTTTCAATTGAGAGAGAGAAAGAGATGGAGAGGGTGGGGCGTTGTTGTGGGAAGAGAGAGTGATTGAGGAGAGAAAAAGGGAAAGAATTTAGGTAAAAGTACCAAATTATCATGTTCTATTATTGGTCATCAGATTTTATACATGATTTAAAAAAATTAATCTAATGGCTTTTTTTATCGAGGTTGGTCCTGGTTCACTTTACACATCCAGGATCCAATCTATTCCCGGAAAGAAGGGATACCCAACTCCTGAAAGAGCTGATAGAGACGCTTTCCGGAGGTAGTAGAACGGCCAAGGGAAATTGGACAAAATTTAAGCCATAACATAAAACAAATTCTAAAATAATAATATGCTACTTAAACCTAAAATAGTAAATTTAGCTTTCTGTTACCAACAAAACTTAAACAACTTCAAGTAATGAAACATGTAGAAGAACTGATGTAACCATTCGGGCCGGTATTCTTGAGGATTTATAATATTTTACTTATTAGAAGAACATACTACTACTACTACTCTTTGAGATCTATGCCTCAATCTTTGAAGCGGACGTTTTTTTTTCTTTTATTTTTATTTGGTCGATTCTGGTTAAATAGCAGTTCAAATCATCTAAGAAAAATTTAACCGTCACCCAAAAAATCGGACGAAAAATATTCAAGTATATTTGCAAATCGGGCGAAGACAGGTTATTTCAGATATAGAGATTGGTTTTGCGGAGTGAAGAGCGCTTACGGGGAATGTTGTTTTGCGGTGGGGGAATGTTGTTTTGCGGATGCAGATAGTCTTACGGGCTTTCGACTTGGCATGAAGACTCGATTACAAAAATCTTATCTTTTTTTTGGTGAACTACAAAAATCTTATCTTGGAAGTTCATTCCAAATTAGTTGAGGGATATGTTACTACGCAGAAAAGGCGTCTGAACATCCCGTAATGTTACCAGATCAAAAAATTGCCCATAAAAGACTGGCATGTTCTGTCCAGCACATCTATCGGAAGGCCAACAAATGTGCAGATCAACTTGTTGATATGAGCTTTATAAACAAATTTGTCCAAACTATATGATAATCCCAATGATGGAAGTCAGGAAACTCATGATACACGACTTAAGTGATGTATCTTTTCTCAAATCGTGGATTTGGTACGGACTGAATGACATGGACTATATCATCATGTTCAAATCTAGAGCATTGATTTAAATATTTAGACAGTTAAAAATACATGTGTGTAATCCACCCCCACCCCCAGTAACTTTTACGCAAACAACACATTGATTTACTTAGTGATTTTTGCCATGGGTTTCAAAGGTGATAAAAGGTTTATGGACATTTTAACGCAAGCAAGATCAATTAAGAAGCATACATCACCTCCTTCCAAATAGACTTAAGTAAGATCTTTTAGCTCACCCTTGCTTCTGCTTCATTTTTTTATTTTCAAAGGCAAAATCTACAACGACATTAGACGAATTATAGCGTTACATCAAGCACGATTAACAACTTATCACATTTTTTTCTTTTTTGTTTTTATCAAAGTAAAAATTGCAATGACGCATCAGATAATATTAACGGCACGTCAAATCTTTTTCTTTAAAATTGATGTGCCATTGCATTTTTTTTCCCTTTGGAATTGAAGTGTCCTTGTGTTTTTCCTTTGAAAGTGATGCACGATTGTATTTTTACCTTTGAAACTAGTGTCATTGTGTTATTAACTGTGAATAGAATGTGCTTTTGAAACTGATGTACCATTATATTTTTGCAGTTGACACAGGTATGTCCTTATATTTGTTTCTATGAAAATTAATGCGCCATGGTTCTCATCTATACTTAATGTTTTTTAGACATACAAATGAGCAAAAAAAAACAATTTGTACTGTCTGGTGTTCAGGTTTATAAGGAAATTTGATATTCCTCTTTATGAATTACTTTCAGGCAGTCGGTAAAAAGAAATCGTTCATCATTGAACCAAGAGCCATTGGAATGTGTAGAACAATAATAACAAACCCAATTTTTGCTTGTCATTTTTTAAGTGATTTTTAAAATTATCCTCATGTTTATTAAATATTAATAATTTGCCATTTAATATTTTCTTGTCCCCAGCAGCACCAAATATGTCCCCCTTTTGTCTACTTCGTTGAAATAGACTAGTAATAATCTACTAAATACCATGGGAATTTGCCCTTGTAGCCATTCGACATTTAGTTTGATGGTTTAAAAAAAGATAAATTGCTGTCATATTGAATCTCGTGTTCCTCATTTTTCAGAAATAATTTTCTCCTCTATATTTTATTTTATTATACTCCCGAAATCCTCGTTGACGACATCAATCATTTTTGTCATAGAAATACTTACACACCTTCACAAAAAAAATTAAATTTCTGAAATGAAAGACGTGAGAGACGATATTACCAAATTCCAGGCCAAGAAAAAAGTTTACCCAAAAAACAACGTAGTTTGATGGTCATTTTGTATTTGAGCTGTAAAACCCAACGCTAGCATAAAAAAAAGCCACATGTTACTTGTATCTCATCTTATCCTTCATAACTCGGAAGCCACTTTCCTCTCCTTCCCATTACAAAAAGATCTTCTTCCTACCTTCTCATGGCAGCGTCCCCCGCCCTCTCTCTAACCGGTTCAGCCACCCTATCTCGGTTGATTTCCCAACGGACCGGACCCAGGAACAGTTCCGGGTGGTTGTCCTTAACTGGGCAGCAACCACCTCAATGCCACTATACTTGCTTCTCGCAAGCACCCAATTCCAAGAGCTCGGCTTTTGCTGTTAGAAAAGGCTCAGATGACGGGTTCTTCTCGGTACGAAACATCTTTACCGCTGTTTCGGACTCCTAAAAATTGCTGCTTTGCTAGAATTTCTCCTTTCTGGCAATTGGGTTGTCCTTGTTGTTGGTTGGTCTTGATTGGTTTGGCTGTTTTTGGGATAAATGAGTTGAAGTTTGTAGATTAGTAGTGTTCTTGGTGGGAGCTCTTGATGAATTTGATAAAGTTTGGAGCTTGGAGGCTAAAGGGCTTGTTCGATTTTGGTCTGAACACTAAAGGCGGTAGGTTTTGGTTCATCGTTGCTGTAGAAGAGCTTGATTGATTATTGGTTGGAGAAAAACATGATACATTGTATTGTTAGCCTTTCGCATTATAGACTGCAAGATAGTTTGGTTGGTGCAATGTGTTTCTTGGCGGGATCTGTTGGACATCCAGATGGAGGCTAAAGATTTTAGTTCGACACTAGAGGTGGTAGGTTTCGGTTCATCGGAGCAGCTGAAGATGTTTAGTAGATTGTCGATTATATGAAAAAGATACATTTTCCAGTTAACCTTCTAGATGAGAAGAGTCCACGACTTATCTAGCTCTCTAATATGGTTTTCTAACTGGTGGTCACGACTCACGTGACATACCAAGAACTTAAAAGGGACTTCAAAGCAAATACTGCAACAACTATTTAATCACATTCTCATTGTTGATAGCTGGGCTCATTAGTGAGGGGAAAATAAAGAAAAAGCACCATTTCACTCGGGTGTCCAGCAAAAAGTATTGTTTTTGTTATATAACGCAACAAATCTGGTGCTTCGCTTCCTTCGGTTATTACCAGTTGTTAAATTTTTGTAGAAGTGTTTTTCCTCGGGGCTATATTTGTCATTGTTTCACTGTCAATGCTCATGCAGGTTAAGAAACTAATATGACCTGCTCATTACAAACTGATGTCTCTTACATATTTCCACGGAACATTGAAGATTCTGATGAAATACTTGATCAGATGTTTGAGAAACACGGGAAAGTGGTTTTCAGAAGAAATGAGAAGAAATCTCCCACTGCAGATGATGATGATGATGCCGAATGTTTGTCATGTAAGCTCCTCTCATTCTTATCAAGACGATTGACATCAAAGTTCGCTTAGTTGGGTGTCTTAGGATATTCAATAAAACTGGATTCAAAGAGGATCAGACTAGGAATCAAGAAAGAAGTAGATGAAGAACAATGAGCTAGAAAAGAATCGAGGAGGTGCGAGTGCGAATAAATTACCGTCCACGATCTAAAGTTTCCAACTGCGAACTGGACTACAAAGCTGACCGTGTTGTCATCTATTGCTGACTTTAAATTGTCACTAATTAGTAACTGAAGCGTATTTTCAAGCCTTGCCTTATAGCTTCTTCCAGATGAAAGGCGTCAATTCTTCCTATGATCTAATTGCTTCCTTAAAATTTTCACTTGTTACTATTAACTTTCTCTACGGATCTGATGGTTGTGTTGATGGCTTCAACTCTTTTTCTTTATGTTCAGCAGCATGAACTTTTTTTTTAAACAAACCTTTATTAAAAGAAAAAGAAAGATTACAGAATGAGGATGAGAAATGGTAAAAAAAAAAGAAATTAAAAGCAGAGTCAAGGCCTAAACAGGTTGCCAGAGTGATAAACCGGCCGCCAAGTAACCCACAAGTCAGGTGGTCAAGGGCGATACCAATCAGTTAGGACGCATCAAAAGTCCATATCATATTCCGACCAGCATAGATCCTCACCGGTGTAGGCACTCCCAGTTCTCTTCCTCGCTTGAAAGCAAGTGTTCTTAGCAAGTGGAAGGTCGAAGTACTCGACTTCGTCCGACCAATTGTTCTTCATCTGCTTCGTTATTGAGCCCATGAACTTCAATGGAGCAGATAGATCATCCGAGTCTGAGAAAACAATAATATTGTTACCTTCTTGACCCGGGATAGGTGTGGGTTTCGTAGAGGGCAAGACTGAAGTATGACACAAGATAGACGGAGTAGAGCCCTGTAATATCGGGGTTCCCTTGCCAAGAAAACCCGACTTCAAACCCTTACGTTTAGAGCCCTTTGATGAGCTCGTTTTACCCTTGCCAGCCTTGCCCGTAGTTGAGCCTTCAGCTTGTGCAACCTTCGGGTTTGCCATCACCATCGAAAAAGTTGGCGTCAAGGGTTCCGTAACCAATGGTCGGGTAGTCTACTGTCCTGAAGAAGGTGAGTCGTCCAATACTTCCTCAATCTAAATCTCACTCACCACAGTCGAACGTGATTGCTCCAAAACGTCCCCTGACTTGTTCGAGCTACATGGGCTGGAATACACCAAATTTGGGATAGGAACAATGGCAGTCCCAATCATCTCTGAAGCATCTGAAGTAGCCCGCTGTGACTCAGGAATCAAGGCGGCAAATGTACCTTCAACCTCAACAAACTGAGTGTCCTCTTGCATAATGTTTTCCAATACAGTAACAAGAGCCAGTGCATTGCACTCTTCAACATCCACACTGGATAGAGATATAGAAGTCTCCATATGAAAACCATTCTCCTCGCCATTACCAATCCTGCCATAACTCGCACCGCAGGAGATTGAATCCAAAACCAACTCTGCTGCAACTAAAGAGGAATCCAGAACAGGAGCAGTACTATTAGGCACCAAATCAATAGCAAGTGGAGCCACCTCTGTGCGGCCCGAAACCAGCTCTGCATTCGAAGAAACAACAACATCCTCATGCCCAGAAGCTTCAGCTACCAAAATCTCGCCCTCCTCAATTTCCTCCACATCCCGCAAGGCATCAAAAGCATTGGAGGTCGAGACATGAGGCAAAGGGGAATTCGATGTCGTAGTAGAAAACCCAGAATCAATTGGCACTTGGTTTGGACCACTTGGACTTTTTTGGACCCAAGTTCTTTTAGTCTTTCCTCGATGAACAACCTTCTCATTAGGACCAACATCTTGCACCATCTGTTTACCTTGAGCAACCTCCTTTCAATGCACATCATCCGTAGGCAAATGCAACTTACAGCAATTATCAACACAATGACCAAGTACCTGACAATTATCACAAAATAGTGGTAGATCCTCATACACCAGGTCCACCAAAACTTTCCTGTTTGTTAGTTCCAGAAGAACATGATCCCGGCGAGGCTTCGACATGTCGATATCCACCAGAACCCGAATATCTGCCCCATTGAACTTGTTAAGAGCATCTAAATCCATACGAATACGTGTGCCGACTGCCGCGGCCAGACCGAAGACAATATCCCGAGAGACATGTTCCATACCAAGGCCAACTAACTTGACCCAAACCTTCGCTGCGGTCACTGAAACTCGGGAGGGCTTGAAGCAAGGCGCCCAAGGCTGCAAATATAAATGTCCCTGCGGTAACTTCCAAACTGGCGTAGCCCACACCGCATCTCTATCAACCTCGGATGTGAACGGCACCGCGAAACTCAAACGATGAACATGGCTAAGAACCTTTCGGCATGACAAGACGACCAATCAAAGCTTTCTTCCCAAACGATTCACAAATCAGCATCGTCCAAAACAACAACGGCTTGATCATCTTTAAACACGGGTTTGTAATACTTACCCTCCTTGGACCAATCTCTGGATTTAGGGCGGAAGGGGGCCGCGAACGATAGAGCCCTGGGAGACTTGTCTTGCGACTGAGTGGATGGTACCGTCCCATCCAAGGGCGGCTGTTCTTTCGGCTGAAAGGCCTTGGAAACCGAGATGCCTCCCGGAGAAGCCACCAACGTCCCTGACTGATTCAACAAAGGACCAAGAGAGGCGCAGAATTGGTGTAGGAGCGGGAGTAGAGCCATATGTACCAATGGACCGAACCCAGAAGAGAAGGGCGCCAGCGACGGAGCGATGGGTTGATTCGAAAGCGGGGCCAACCCTGTTGAACCGCCACCGACGACGGGATGTCACGACCCTATTGGTCTAGCTCTAGTTAGTGGGTTGTTATGTTAATGGGTTATGGGTTGTTATTTTAATTCCCTAAGTGGGCTACAAGTTAGTTCCATGTGTGTACGTGTGTCATGGGGTGAAGATGGGTTAGTGTCAGCCGACATCCTAGTAGTTGGTTATTGGCCCAGCTAGTATAAATTACGGGCTCGATCATTGTACAGGGGCATTCATTATCATCAATCTATTATCTATTTTTCCACCTATTTTCTTCTCTCTCTCTTCCCGATTTTCTTCCTCTCTCACCCAAACTTCTTCCTTTTCTAAACTCTTTTCTAACATCTGTGACAGTGGTATCAGAGCCATTCTGATGGCTACCCGTGCGAAATCTACCGACGAGAAGGTTGACAAACTCGAGAGCGCTATGTCCGAGTTTACTCAGGAATGGACCTCTCGTATGCAAGAGTCATGGACCCGTATGGACCAGTTCTTTCAAGAAAGCAACCGACGATTCGACGAGAACAACAGAAGGTTCGACGAGCTCCAGGCGGCCATCGCCTCCCGTCCCTCCTTCGAGACGGCCCACGAGGACAAAGGTATCTTAGGTCCAACACCTATTATACCCGTCGAGGCCACCGCAACGGCTTCTACGACTTCCGCCGCAACGACTTCATCGACTCCAACCATAGCGGTAACAACGACTCCGATCGTGGTGAACACATCTAGCTCAAACCAAAAGCTACGCCTCAATTTTTCGGAGTTCGACCAGGGCAACCCCCGCTTCTGGATCCGGCAATGCGAGCGTTACTTTACCGTCAATCAAGTGGAGGAGGTCAGGAAAGTCGAAGTAGCCAGCCTGCACCTGAACATAGTGGCAGAAACATGGTTCGATTCGTGGCGATTAAGTCATCCAGAACCTAGCTGGACCCTCTTTGTTGAACGGCTATGTAGGAGATTCGGGAATAAAGATTCAGGCAGTGTCGTCAAAGAATTTAATCATCTCAAACAAACTGGGAGGGTGGAGGATTACGTCGAGAAATTTGAAGAGCTAAAAGGGATGCTGTTGCGCGAGAACCCAGCATTATCGGACAGGTATTTCGTGTTCAGTTTCATTGGTGGGTTGAATGATACTCTCGAATCTTTGGTTAGGACTCACGCTCCCGACACCATCGAAGATGCAATAGACAAGGCGCGACTCCATGAGATCGCTTTGAAGACGATGGACAAAGGGGAGACCACCGGGAGGATGCCAACCTATTCACCGGCCGAACCTGCTACTCACAACCGTGGCAGCTTTCCGCCCAAGAAGGAACCAGCCTGTTTCCGTTGCGGAGACAAATGGTTCAAGGGACACACGTGCAAAAACCGACCGCTGAATGGTATCAATGTCCTCGATGGAGAAATCTTGGAGGAGAACGAACCGCCTGATATTGACGAACAGGAAATTCCCGGAGGGCGGCGTTAAACGACTGAATTCTTGAGACAAGAATTCCCTAACGGTGGGCGAGTGTCACGACCCTATTGGTCTAGCTCTAGTTAGTGGGTTGTTATGTTAATGGGTTATGGGTTGTTATTTTAATTCCCTAAGTGGGCTACAAGTTAGTTCCATGTGTGTACGTGTGTCATGGGGTGAAGGTGGGTTAGTGTCAGCCGACATCCTAGTAGTTGGTTATTGGCCCAGCTAGTATAAATTACGGGCTCGATCATTGTACATGGGCATTCATTATCATCAATCTATTATATATTTTCCCACCTATTTTCTTCTCTCTCTCTTCCCGATTTTCTTCCTCTCTCACCCAAACTTCTTCCTTTTCTAAACTCTTTTCTAACATCTGTGACACGGGACAGGAAGGACTGTCATCCCGGAGGCCGAGGGAGGCTGGGGCCGAATTCGTGAGGGAGAGAGAAATCGCCTAATTAGTAATTACCATGGGAGTGGAATCAATTAATCCTACAACGCTACTCTAAAACAAAACAAAACAAAACAAAACAAAAATAATGCAACTCTGGTCCATTAATTTGCTCGGCTTTGAAATATGTACTCTCTTTAAATGTGCATCAGTAATTCTGACTTTTCTAATTCCGTTGAAAATGCCATATTCGTGAAAAAAAAACACGAGATGCATTAATTTCGGTAAAGGACACGTGAGAAACAAACTTGCAGGTTATGCTCTTATTGTGGAACCTCAAAAGTGCGTGTGAAAAGCCTTATTAAACAGAGTCCTGATTACATTAGAAAACAGCGAATTCAAGTTTGGCGAGGAGTTTGTTTCAATAGATGCAGTCTCTTAAATCTGAAGGTGTATCAACATAGTAAGATGTTGGAGAGAATAAGATTAGTCAGAACATGTTTTGGCTGCATAAAAACCTGCTACTGATGTTTTTACATGACAATGGCCATATTTGATCAACGATACTGATCTGTTGTCTTCTTTGATAGTTGCTGTGGCTTTGGCAAAGGTCGCAAGTGATGTTGAGGCTGCAGAAATAAAGCTCCTTTTCGTAAAGCCTCTTGTGTATTGGACTCGGTTTTTCATTTCCTCAAATTGACGCTATTGGGTATCAACATTCACTTCAAGCTTTAACCATTTTTATGTTGGAACTAGTTGTCAATCTCTTTATTTTCGGGATATTGGGTATTTTCATTTCTTGATGCTTTGTAGTTCGAAAATGAGGGATCTTGCTGAGAACAAGTATGGAAGAGTTCCTAATGGAGACTCAAAACCAAACGCATGGACTCTTTTGGACTTTGGTAAGCTTCTCGAATGACCTCCCTTTCTTAATAATGCAAAACGTGTCTCAATATCGAAAATTTGATCGTCGTGACTCACAATGGACTGGTGCACCCCCAGTTGGATGCAAAAAAGGAGAATTTTGCGTGCTTGTGGAGCAATTTTTTCTCCTGTTCTCCTTTGTCAAAGTATCCATCTACAACAACTTCCCAACATTCTCGGAGAGGAGAGAATATCCACGTCTCTGACTTACTCTTCAAGTTAAGGTTTGGGATGTTCAATCCCCAATACCTCAATCAACGAGCAGATCACGGAGCCACCACTTGCACTACCACATTAGTTGAACGTGTACATAATTAGTTGCTAGAATTCAGCTAGTTAGTTTTTCTATTTTGTCCTATATATTGTAACTGTATTGATCTCGATAATTAATCAATTGGAGATTTCATTTCACTCCACTCATTATCTCAATTTAATTGCCCCTCTCCTACTTCGTCATGAATCGGAGACAATTACTCAGATTCCAAATCAGATTTTTCACTTATATTTTTTCACATCCTTTCCCTACCAGTTGCATTTTTGCGACGATCACTGGATCTTAATCCCTTGCGCTGTTCTCATCTTTATTTGCGATGAGCTTTCTACTAGCTTACTGGCATTCAGAATATCAGCTGGGACCTCATTTAGAATGCTTAGACTTGCCCTATATTTGGCAGTAAAATAATTAAGAATTGTTTATTTGCAAATGAGTTCCACCTGCTACCTATTGGTAGATGAAAAATTTATAGAAAACTTCAAATGAATTACCAATGCATCGGTACATTAACTCTTTTGTTTGGTAATGCACATAAATGGTAATGCAAATCCTATCAGGATAGAAAAGAACCTCCTCTAGTTTAAGTGAAATCCAAAACTTAGAAGTTGGATCTGTCTGTGAGTATGAATTCTTCCTCTTGATCAAAGAAGAACATGTTAGGACAAATTCCTCCTTTTGATCAAAGAAGAACATGTTAGGACCCAGAAATGAGTTCCTCGTTTTAATCAAAAAAACATGTAGGGGGCGGAATCGTAATGAGTTCTGTGTAGTAAATGAATTATTAACACACCGAACACACTTGTAAAAATATAATGGTCATGGCGACCTCGGCTTTTATCCAAAACTATTCCTTCCTAGTATTGACTTTGAACATGCTGCAAGGCAATAACACATCAATTAGAGTCATTGTTTCATTAATTCGTTTCTGTTAATTGTTTTGATTTCAGGTGATGTAGTGATTCACATATTCCTTCCTCCGCAAAGAGCTTTCTACAACCTGGAAGAGTTCTATGCTAATACTCCGCCCATCGAACTTCCTTTCAACGATCAGCCACCAACCCAAAGCTAAGAATTCATAGACCAACAGCTGCGGCGAATTGCTTTCTGGTTAGTCAGTGTGCACACAATAGTTGCATTATTTGAGACTGCATCCCTTATTGTGACCAAGCCCGGGGAGAAGCAGCACAGCATCGATGCCTGCGAACCATGGAGTTCCGCCATTCATTCGCAGACATGGCAGCCTTGTCGTCAGCCATAATCGTCGAGTATGCAGTGAAACTTCACTCGTTAGAAGCAAGTTTTCGGTTTCGTACTTGGTATTAGGAATGCAGCTCGGACTCTTGTTTGTGCTTCAAGTTTCATTGTAAAATATGACTAGAAATTCTTAATTCAGGAAGTTGGCTTTGAAGTTGCCTTATTAGTTCAGGAAAAAAGGAATGAAGTTTGCTTTGATGTTACAATTGTTGGAGAATTCAAGTTGGCCCAATTTATAAGTGTTTAAACTCTACATATTAATCATCTTAATATTTTGAGTTGGATATGAAACTTCTAACATGACCGTCTTTTTCATAGTACGAAAGACAGTGTGAAGTCCGTATAAACTTGGTTGTTAGGCCCAAGTGTTAAAATCTGCGAACTTATTGTGTTAAAAGTTTGGATTGGATGTAAAATTTTGAATTACATGGTTAGACGAAGGACAAGGCGAAGCAAATGCCGGCATCCAGAAATGAAGATTAAGGTCATTAAATTAACACTGCACAATTCTTCTTTCATAATGTGATGATACAAAACAGAAATTTCAACGTGTAACAAATTGTAATTTCCACGAGTTTCTGCAAATCATCTAACACAACTACGAATTATATAAGTATTGAATATAGATGTAAAATTAAATTAAATTTGAAGTGTAAAATTAATTTGAACGTATACTTTCATATCATTACATTTACAATACTAATTAGTTGGTTTATTCTTAGCCAAAATATATAGATAGTCTCAACAATTCGATTGTGATTTTTTTTTCGTATTCACTATTGTGATATTCTCAACAAAGTATGATATATTAATAAACAAGTAAAACTTGTAGGATATGATATATAACAAATCTTCCCAACATGGCTTCTTTCATCATGGTTTAGCTTGATTTTCTAGTGAGGATATAGAGACAAATACAAAGAACATCCTGTAAAAATTCTACAATTTTGTAGTATATAACTTTTTCACATTTTGTGCAGAAGAAGATCAGAATTAGGTTGGAATATTTGGGAGTTTATATTTTTCCTTATTAGGCCGAGGCTAGGTTAGGTTTTCCTCTATTGAATACGGCCTAAGATTTTTGTGTGGGGTTGAGCCTAGACTTTTCTATATAAGGAGAGTTTGAGCAGCCATGGAAAACACTCACAAATCAAATAACACATCAAACTTTTAGTTTCTAGCCTTTATCATAGCTTTTATTTTTTTGGTTTATAACCACTTGGTATCCGTCCCACTGGGCCGACTAATCAAAGTTCGAGCCAGGTAGGACCTTTGAAAGGTGGCAAAGTTCTCCCAACAAGTATTTAACACTGCTGTATTCCCAAAGACTCGAACTCGAGATCTTGGTTGAGCTACAATAACTCCCTTACCAATTGATCTAAGTAGTTATTGGTTTTTAGCTTTTATTTTAGATGTAGCTTTTATCTTTGATGTAGTTTTATCTCTTTTATTTTTTCATTCCCCCTCTCCCATAAAGTTCTTTCTCTTCTACTAATTCTTTTTTCCTCTACCAACTCTAATCTTGTTCTTCTCTTCTCTCCCTATATTTCATCTTTTCTTCCTATTTGTCTGATCGCTCTTGGGACGACCACTCCAGACCCGTTCCTAAGTCTGTTTCTGATGTTCTATCATAATTTACCCTGCAACATATTTTTGGTACGCTCGGTAGGACTAAGGAGGGTGTCTGAGAAGAGTGACTGGTGTGCCTATAACCACGAGCTTAACCATATGGTTCTAAATCATTTCTCAAAAAGGACGAAACTGGTCAAAAGTTGTGCTGAAAGAGGATAACCAGCACGTCAGCCGGCTTTGGCTGATATTTTGTACTTTTTTTTGCCAAATCTGAAAAAACTTTCTTCACAAAAATTGAAGATCATTATTTTCTCTTTTTGGAGATACCAAGAGCGCTGCAATCGAAGTTCGAACCAGAAAAATATGGCCGAAATACTAAAGACTAATTAGTCTGCAAGATTAAAAAGTCCAGTCAACTTTAGAGGGCATTTCGATTATGTTTAGTGCCGAATATGAAAAAACTTATATCACAAAAGTTGAAGAACGGTCTTTTTTTCTTTGGACATTGAGAACGCCACAATCGGAGTTCGTACCATCAAGTTATAAACCGAAATACCACAGACTAGTTGATCTAAAAATTGACTGTGAATACAGTTTACTTTGGAGGACATTTTGGTCCTTTTTTGAGCTAGATATGAAGAAATTTATATCACAAAAGTTGAAGAATATCTTTCTTCTTTCTCTGGATATCAAGAACGCTATAATTAGAGTTTGTACCAAGAAGTTAAGACCAAAATACTACAGATTGGTCGATCTATAAGTTGGTTGCGAATTCAGCCAACTTTAGAGGGCAATTTGATCTCTTTTTTGGCCAAATTAGGAGAAGGCTATTTAAAAATATTGTTACAGGTAATGAAATTACCCTTTGGAATCATTTTTTGCAGAAAATATTGTTACAGGTTCACCTCAGACACAACGGCCGTGAGTTGCATCTCATCGAGGTTGGACCTCAAGCTAGCTTTCGTAATATTAGCATGAGCGAGCTTCTTGTTTTTGCCCTTGCTCGGCCCTTCCATCTTCTTGCTCTCTACAACTAGACGTTTGTAGCAATCCTTGGCTCGATGGTCGGTCTTGTTACAAACATAGCAGGCACTGGTGAAGCTCTTGTCCTGAGCATCTCTGTTGGAACCATTTGTGCGATTTCGCTTGTTCCCACAGGAGCTCCACCCGGCCTAAAAAATATTGGCCTTAGCAATAATGCCGCTTGGTTTCTTATCAACCTTTCGGTTATCTTACTTGATGTGCAAATTTTGGATAAGGTCCTCGAGAGTCATCTTCTTCCTCTTGTGATTAAGGTACATCTTGAAGTCTTTCCAAGATGGTGGTAATTTCTCAATCACCATCGCCACTTGGATGGCATCATTGATGGATGTTTCCTCAGTTGCAAAATCTTGGAGGATCAATTGCAGCTCTTTGCATTATTTCATAATGCTCTTTCCATCGACTATCTGATAGTCGTGGAAGCGCCCGACCACAAATTTCTTTGCGCCGGCATCGTCAATCTTATATTTATGCTCCAACGATTTCC
This sequence comes from Hypericum androsaemum, assembly GCA_963995505.1. Taxonomy (NCBI): domain Eukaryota; kingdom Viridiplantae; phylum Streptophyta; class Magnoliopsida; order Malpighiales; family Hypericaceae; genus Hypericum; species Hypericum androsaemum. The sequence goes on along the minus strand of OZ023186.1, from coordinate 9,167,918 downwards.
AAAGATCATTTGAAGTGTCTTTGGTATATTACACGATGTAAAGCATATCGTCGAGAAAGTTCATATGTAGTTATGACAAAGGTAATCCACATGCACCCATGCATCGTGACTCGTGGTTTGTTGCGGATCACTCACATCCTCATTGGATTTCTCCCCTTGATATACTGGTTCAAGCTCAAAGCGGTCAAGTAGAACAAAAATTTTGTTGCCACCTCTTGAAATTGTCACTCTTGAACTTTTCCGGTTTCACAAGTTGAGAATACGACATTGACATTAGATTTCTAAGACCCGGCATCACGACCTTAGCGCCTCTAGGCCTCACAACGGGAATCTCCTCGTTCAAGTTGTCGTTGGTAGTATTCATCGCACCGGAGTTGTTCATTTCAGACATCTATCAATCACCAATAAAACTTTTGTAACTAACAAATAATATTCTGCAATTGATATATCCCAAAAATAGTTTCACGATTTGTTGGGTTCAGTTTCAGGTGAGTACTAATTGCTCGAAACCACAAACCAGTATTCAATTATTTAATTGTAGGAGCAATAACCGAACAACGTGCCGATGATAAGGGTTAATTAATAGTCTACTATTTAATATTTCTAATTGTTTCCTTATAAAAGTAGGTTACCCTTCAACTTTATATCAAAGAAGTAAAAGCCCTAACTGTTACAGAAACATGCTAAGCTGTAGAGAAACAGTTAGTATATTAACTACTATCTAAATCGCCAAATGATCACAGAAGCGTTTTCTTTATTTCTTATACTCAATTGCGTTTGTTTCCAATATAAAAAGATTAGATTTATTAACTTAAAATTTTTTCCCAATGAACCAAAACAGATTATAAGTCTTTCAATTGTATAAACCGATTAGGAATGACGGTAAACTATTTATATCAGAGGTAGTTATGTCGTAAGCAACACTTCTGGACAATAGCAATATATACGATCAATAAACCAATTTACTAATATTTCAAACGTTTACTAAGAGTTTAAGATTCTTAGAATAATTATTAGTAAAGTATGGCTTTAACACGAGTATATAAAGCATATGCAATATAAAAATATAGAGTAAGAGTATGCTCACGATTACACTTCGGATGAAGTGTGTAATACTGTCGTCGTCAAGGAAGGGTCTTTCGGATTCAATGCTAGACAAGGCCACAGCAAGTCGTGTGCTCTTAAACTCTTATTACTTACCTTATAGCTTCAGATCGGCCCAGCTCTCACAATCCCGCACCCAAGCCCGGGCCGATGAGGGGCACGCGTGCGTGTGCGTGCGTATTGAGCTGCCCGGATGGACGGCTTGAGAAGCTTCTCCCTTCTCCACCAGCTTACCCATGCTAGACTTATAGTGTCTTATAAACTTGTTTCAGCATGGTGCACAAACCAATGTGGGGTTGTACTTATTTTAGTTACAGCCATGCGACTTTGAAGCCAATTTTTATTCACACCGAGAATTGATTATTCGCAATTATTTTATATCGTTACAGAGCTTTGTCAATGAGCTTCACATTGATCTCACAAACATCCAAAATTAATTGATGTGAACTTCCAATTAATTAGCTCAAAATTTTTTATTAATTATTTAGTAATTGTATTTAATTAAAAAAATTTAATTAAATATTTGGACCCAAAGCCCAATACACTAAGTTATATTGAACCATTTCTTCCTTGGCTATAAAAAACAATTCTCCAACATTTGTTTTATCGTCTCTATTGTTATATGTTTGTTGCTATCTGTGTGTTGGAATTCATCTGACTAGAGTTTACTCTTTTTTGGTCGCTCAAAATATATTAGCTGACATCTTTATTTGTTAGTTTGTTAAGGTAAATTCTTAGACCAATAAACATCTTTTTAGGTTTTGAATAATAAACATCTATCAAATTTTCGTACGCCTTAAATCATTAGATAAAATATCTTGATATAGAGCCTCAGTCAAGTCCTCCACCTCTTTGAAGGATGGAATTTTAGCTCTAGAATTTGATGTTATAACCAAAACGATCAATTATTTCATTCGGCTGTGTTTTCTTCCACCTCTTTTGATTGTTGTTTTTGAATGAGTAAATGGTGCTAACTACCCTTTATTCTATTCGAATATTTAGTAGTTATTTGAAACAACATTAATATTTAAAAATACAACTTCTTTTTTATTTTCTATCAAGTCATTCTAGTACATGGAGGTTCCTGAGGAAATGATAGTGATATGGACCTGAGCTTAAAATAACTCGATGTCTTTTTTTTTGAAAGAAAATAACTCAATGTCTTCGATGGCTACTTTTCTAGATGAAAGGAAACACGAAAAGGTGGGCGAAATATAGACCCCAGTATGCTACATAGGTCTTCAGACTTACGTTCTGCAAGGTAAAGGATTGTGTCAGTAACAACAATGTCTTCGCATCGTTAAATATTTCTCCAGCAAGATCTTTTAAATCATAAAGCAAATCAGATCGAGTCAGGTTACACAAAGTCCATTGAATATCATATAGGAAAAAGTACAATTATAGTACCTGTAATTTCAAGAATTTTGCATCATGATCCTGAACTTCGTAAAGTCAATTGGTAATCATGTGGTCGACACCTTTTTTAGCAACAGAACGGAGAGGTCAAAGGGCAAATTATCTATTCCGAACGTAGTTAACAATATGAGGTGGCACGCCATATCAGATTTTTTTGCCGATTGGCTATATGAGGTGGCACAAAATTAAATATCCTTTTCAATCCCATATTTTTATAGTTAAAAAAAAAATCCTCCTCTCTCCCCCCTCTCTTCTTCTTCTTCCTTCCCTCTCTCACATCTCTCCTTCATCCATAAAACCTTCACAACCCATTAAACCAGGAACCCAACTCATGGAGAACTCCACCTTCCAAAAATTAACTACAACCCATCCTAAAGACCCCTTGCTGGCGTCATTTAAAAATTCCATTTCCCGACTCCGCCTCCCCAAACCCTAACCCTCGAAATCGACTCTGGGCTCACTACAACCAACCCAGGCAAGGACAAAGAATAATTGGACAAGGTGGGGAGACTCCCTTCCTTCGGCTTGTCAGAATCTCCACTGGGTCCCTCGTACTTTGTTTCTGTTTTTATTTTTTCTGGTTGTTGGTTTTGAGTTCATGAATTGGTATGGGGTTTTTTTAGGTTGTTGGATTTTCTGGTTGTTGGGTTTGAGTTCATGAATTGGTATGGCGATTTTTTAGGTTGTTGGGTTTGAGCATCAGAATACTCTCTCTGGATTATTTAATTGATATGGGGTTTTTTGAGGTGGTTTAATTTTTATTGTTCTTGGAATTTGGGGTTTTGGAGCTGGTGAGGAAAGAAGACTTTGTTTGATTGGTGGGGTTTTTCCACTTTGGGAAGAAAATTTAGAGGACAAAAACTCTGTTTTGGTAATTTGTTTAAAGATGATACATGAATCTGTGTTATTAATTATTATTGGTATTGCAAGTCTTCTATGGAGTTATAATTAGAACTACTTGAAACTAGTACAATGGAAGTAATTTAATTAAAGAAGAAGAAGAGAGGGGAGAGAGAGGAGGAGTTTTTTAAAAAATATAAAAAATGGGATTGAAAAAGATATTTAATTTTGTGCCATCTCAAATAGCGCCCCGGCAAAAAATTCTGACGTGGCGTACCATCTCATATTGCCAACTAGGTTCGAAATAGATAGTTTGTCCATGACCCTTCCTAAATCTCTGTCAAAAAAAAGGTATCGACCACATGATTACCAATTGACTTTACGAAGTTTAGGATCATGATGCAAAATTCTGGAAACTACAGGTACATTAATTGTACTTTTTCCCTTTCATATATAACAGCTTTAGTTGTATTTCACACGTAGGTGTGGACTTAGTACACAGAGGAGGTAATCGATTTGATTGTGATGAGGTTTAAATCAAAATTATGTAAAATGCTTTCCTTTATATGGAATTTTACCGATTAAAAAATGAAAATTATGTGGATTCAATTAGTTACTACATCCACTGAAGATTTTTTATCTTTTATATATTGATTTTCTTATATAATATATAAAAATATCGAGTTAGGATTATTAAAAATTATAGCAATTGTACTCTATGAACAATCTTTTTTATTTTATAATTAACTCGTGTAGGTATATATATTTTTGTCCTAACTATTTAATTATATTTCATGTTGTTCGCTTAGCATATCATATTATTGTTATTTTTTGAATAAAAAAGAACCGAGCAGCTTTTACAGTCCCAGATGAATGAATTTCTAGTAAACGAGCTATAAGTAGTAGAAAATTATTATAGATTTATTTTGCTTTACGAGCCAGTGGATGTTTTTACGATATATTTATTTTGGGTGAATAAAGCTATCTATTTATCTAAAAATTAATATAGATTAATATGGTAGAGATTTTTTTGAAGAAAAATATGGTAGAGAGATTACATCTTTATAGTTTTTATGAGTAATTTATTTCTGCATAACTACCTTATATCAATATACAAGGCCAACAAGTATAAATGGCCAATAAGAAAAATCTACAATGGCTCAGGATAGAAGTCAAGATCTAAGAGATTCCATGTATAAGATTAGATCTTGGCTACATAAATTTGAGATCGATTGACACAAGTAAAAATGGCTAGGAAAATTTGTTTGCAAGAGGAAAATAAAATAATTATTTTCAATTACACAGGAAGTATAACAAAATTGGTTTGAAAAAGATTTTCACCTTGTAAACCAAGTAGAATATAGAGAGGATTTGAGCAGGTATTATAATCCAACTTCTGAAAGCCTGTACAACAAAGGGATTTATGTTGTTGTTGGATATCTATAAACTTGAAATTGTTCCCAATAACAAGGAATATTTCGACACTTGATTTATAGTAATAATTCAATATAAGGAGGAATAAGATAAAGTTGATACGTTACCTGAAGCCTGTAGATAGCTGTCATTATTCCTCCCAAGTGATTCAGGATAAAGATTCCGAGACATGTTAGTAATTTTTTTCTGGCTCCAATAATATTAGCCACTGTCGGTATATTATTTCTGTAGAAAGGATTTAATAAAGCATTAATTAATACCCAAATTTTATCATAGGTACCAAAACAGAAAAAAATAGTACTGGCTTTCCAGATAATTGTAACTTAACAAGAAATTGATATACTTTATGAGTTTGAACTGTGGTCATTCGAAATTCAATTCACGGCTCCTCCAGTTTACCATTTGAGCTAGAGTTCATTTGTAACTTAACTAGGGTTATAGTTAAATAATTTTTTACCCCATAAAAAAGATTAATTGTACTACAAATATTTTGTCGAAAGGTTCAACCCATGGATTGACTCTACTTCAATCCATAGTTCTTTTCGGAAATATTTCAAATATTTACTTGATTTATTGAATTCTTTTCCATAACACTCACAGAATGTGTAGCCGTTTTGGTTCATGATTAGTGATTAACGAATAGAAATCAACAGATAAGGCAGAAGTTGATTGTTACTTATACATATTTAAGTAGAAAATGAATGGGTATTATTTATACATGCTGTAAATATAATAAACAGGTACATGATGTTCTTTTAGTTTAAATACAGTATAGTTCTATAAATTATTAGCCTTGGGACTAAATAATTTGAATCATTTAGAGAATAATTAATTTTTTTGTTTGCAATAACAATGGAATATACAAGGAATTTCCTAAAAAATCATCTTATTATTTTTACAAAAAATTATTTTTCATTTCTTGTCTATGTCTAGTTTTAGATCAATCATGTTTTGATCTAGCTGATTTTTATGTTATTTCTTGGTTTCATCCTGCTCAAACTGGTTGGGGAGTATTCGTCCGACTACGGTTGACTCCGTTAAGGAAGTCTTTGTTTAGCCACACCTAGTGTGTGGTTCAATATCTCTCAGTTGATATCTTTCTTAGCAGTATCTTGGTCTGGTCTTTCATTTTTTTTAGGAAGTTGATCTTAACTTTTGTAGTTGATAGTACGACCAATGTGACTATTATTATCTTTACTTTTTATATTTGGGACCTTTGTGATTCTTTCATCTCTAGATTTTTCGTTGCTTTGTCTATGTATTTATTTTTGGAGTCTATATCTTGTAACCTTTGCTATTATAATGAATGACTTATATGTCATTTTTTTTCTTAAAAAAGTCATTTGGGAGAGAAAATACGAAACAGTAAATGAAAGACAACAAGAAACATACTCTCGATCTCCTTCGATGTCTGGAAGATCTTTCACCATACCCATGCTAAGAGCATACACTGAACTGAAGATCAACATGTATAATGCTGGCTAGCTGGAATAAGGATTGGGACTAAATAAAATTATTAGTAAATCATTTAAGAGATAAGATAAAATTATATAACTTATGAAGATGTTATATAATTTTAAGAGGTTCTGTGTTCAATCTTTAGTACGTGTAATTTGATATAAATTTTGCTTATAAAAAAAGGTGTGAGATACTAGGATTGAGGTTGTCTTCTTAAAAGGTTTTTTATTTTAGTAAGCTAACAATAGGAATATCACTTGGGCATTACGTTTCTTTTTATGAGTAAAATTTTACATTGTTAGACCCGCTAGAATATTAAGGAAATATACACTTTACTACCATGTGATTTGTCCGATATCACGTTGATTTCTTATAGTTTCAAATTTGTAATTTAGTTCTTGTGATTTCTCAGAATTTGACAACATACGGTCCCAGGTACGCTGACTAGGCTGAAAGCGCGTATTATGTTATCCGGGTAAATGTCATTTGATACTTAGACATTAAGTGTTTGTACTCGATGCTTAGTTTAATGAAAATTTCACGAATCAACATTTTTTCTGGCACCTCATTTGAAATGGAAGTCCCAAGACGGCTCCTACTCCAGCGAACGTGGTGCAAAACTGAACAGATCCATTCATCTGCACAATATTTCATTGAGAGTTCCCTTAAATTAATCAATGTTAAATAAGTCTGCCTTTATTAAGCCAAAAGAAAAAGAAAAATTACATAAATATCTCACCCCTAAATAAATCCCTAACTAATCCACATCGGGGAAGTAGTTTAATTAATCAATGGAATGCTACTAATTCAGTTTATTCTTTATATGTTAAAATTCACACATATAAAACTATATTGTTTTAGTGTCAAATCGGAATCAGACACATATAATAACTAAAATAGATATCCAATACGCTGTGTATATGTGTGTATGTATATCACAACAATGTATTTTTTATTCTACGCAATTTCGGTTTTATTTTTTGACATTCTTTCCATTAAAATGTGTTGGTATAAGTAAACTACTATTTTTAAATAAATATGTATTTAACTGACACTTAAGATAGACCTTTCTTTTTATAAAAACACTCCTTAATGTAAAAAACCTTATTGCACACTTTTAGTTTAAAAAGTGGAATAACTGATGTATACATCCAATGCAAATGTTAACTAAAGTAAGCATCCAATACATTTACTAAAAACTAATAAATAAATAAATATATATATATATATATATATATATATATATATATATAGTCGAGGCTAGAGTAGCCTCAGTAACGAATCCATATTGTGATTTTACCAGAGGGGAAGGGAAAAAGTCTATTGCTAGTTGTCGGCGGAGAAATTGTTCATTGGAATCTATTTGGGTAGTAACTTATAAATAATTTTACTTATAAAAGAATTTGTATAATAATTTTTTTGACAATGGTATCTTATATTTTTGCATATAATGACATCGAAAACTATTGCATTGGATAGAATAAATAGATAAACATATAGTGATTTAAGAAATTCTAACTTTTTTTCTACTGTTGGTGTTCTAAAGAAAAATAAAAGTAGAAAGACCTACCAACAATTGTGCAATAGGCGCTCCAATAGTTGATATCTTTGCTCGGATTGGGGGAACGGAAAACAATGAATGCACCACCAATAAACAGAAAATGGAAGCAAGGAAAGGTATTGAATTTAATGCTCCTGCGTTGAGCAAACTTACTGATACAAAACCCATCACCAGCAACCACGCAGATTCAATTGGCAATTGTCCCGAACTTATAGGTAAGTAAGGTTTGTTAATCCTGCAAAATTGATTAAGGATTTCAGTAATATGTACTATAAAAAAGCAAGTGTTTCTTAGTAGGGCAACGAGGAGGGGGATTATACTTGTCTACTTTGATATCAAAAATCTGATTGATATCAATTACGTAGATGTTTGCACATGATTGAGCTATGATAACAGCTAATATCTTGACCAGTACTATACAATTTGGCTGTTGAAATAGATGTGGGTTCTCGACCAATCTTCTTGCTTGCACGAGTCTCTCAAATTATAAAACATAATAAAGTAATAGTTTGTATTTAGAGTCAATATGCAATAATACTTACATATCATCAAAGTCAACACACCACACACACATATATATGCTAATTTCATGTTTTAAAATTCCAACAATAACCAATTAACCTTGCTTTTTTAACAGTGCACATACATATTAGGAACACTGATAGTATAGAAGGATTGGAAATAAATCATCAATTATAATATGGTTAAACGACTCAAGAAAATTGCATCACAGTAAAGATAATTGGGATATATTTAAGTTTGTTATGGTTACCAATATATATATAGAAGTATGGGTGTGGGTTGAATGACAAAGGTGAAGTGACAATACAAAAAGTACGAGACAAATTACCATAATTACGAGTATGGGTTGGATGAAAAAGGTGAAGTGACAATACAATAGGTACGAGATAAATTACCATAATTACGGGTATGGGTTGGATGACGAAGGTGAAGTGACAATACAATAGATACGGGACAAATTACCATAATTATGGTTATGGGTTGGATGACGAAGGTGAAGTGACAATACAATAGGTATGAGACAAATTACCATAATTACGGGTATAGGTTGGACGACAAAGGTAAAGTGACAATACAATAGGTACGAGATAAATTACCATAATTATGAGTATGAGTTGGATGACAAAGGTGAAGGTACAATACAATAGGTACAACACAAATTATCATAATTACGGGTGTGGGTTGGATGACAAAAGTGAAGTGATAATACAATAGGTACGAGACAAATTACCATAATTTTGGGTATGTGTTGGATGGCAAAGGTGAAGTGACAATATAATAAGTACGAGACAAAGTACCATAATTACGGGTATGGGTTGGATGACAAAGGTGAAGTGACAATACAATAGGTACGAGACAAATTGCATGAAATGAAGAACAAATTATATGAAATGAAGAACAAATTACATGAAATGATGATAAATTATATGAAATGAAGAATAAATTATATGAAATGAATGACAAATTACATGAAATGAAGAACAAATTACATGAAATGATAAATTACTAATTAGTTTCCAAACAATCGAGAAATTAGATTGTGCTTCATCTCTTCATCTTCTGGGGATAAGTGCTGTTTCGAAATCAAAGCAGTCAACATGGTTTTATCCAACTCCATATTCTTCATGGCCTCTCTTTTTTCATCTCGCTGGATTCTTTATTGCTCCTTTTGTTGCTCTAGCTCCATTTTCTTCTTCAAAATTTTATTTTCATTATCTCTGGTTATTTTCAATGCACGAATATTTGCTGCAATATCATCTGATGCCTTACCTTTTTCTTTCCTTTTTTTGACAGAATCTCTACCCATAGGACGAGAAATTATTGAAGATATGGTGATTGGATCTTCTGAGTTAGATGAGATTGAATAATCCCCTTCTTCGGTCGGCTTTGACCTCTTTGAGCTCCCACCACTTTCTATATCCTCCTCCTCGTTCTGCGAAGGAAAATAAGTTAAACAGTGATCTCCTTTTTCAATTTGCCACTTGGGATGTTTACACATAACTTCATTAAAAATAACAAGGTCAGTAAATTTTTTGCCACCAACCCCTTCATAAAGTGCTTGAGCTTCGGTCTCAACATCTGCCTCGCTCATGCCGCTCCGCTTCCGTATAAGTGCTTCTCGGTATGCACCAGCCCACTTTGGTGCATTGACAGTAAGTCATTTATAACGATATTTTATTGAAGGAACGTTTCTTTCATGGATAGCTTCCGGATTTTCTGCTTGAGAGACATGGTATTGTGCACTCACTCGGGACCATAGCGAGACACTCTTCTGATTTTTTTTGATAACGCTATCTTTGCTACAGTAGATAAAAGCTGACATTAGGGCAATGTATTCTTTCACACCCCAACTACTTGATGCAGGCTTTTTAATTTTTTTCTCGCTAGACCCATCGAAGGACAAATGCCGTGAAATATTTTGTGGGGGTTAGTGTTGGAAAAATAAAATTTGGGAGAGATTTGACGACAATTGAGAGCTATAAAAAAGTTGAGAGTCCGGATACTCTTCATAATTTTGATAAGCTGAAGGATTATAAGATCTGAAAGGATTATAATTTGGAGAATTAGGATAATTTGGATCCATAGTAGAAAAATATTACAGAAGAAATTTAAAAGAAAAGATTATGTAGTGAAAGAAGAGAGAATTTTAGATGGTGTATGAAAATATGTTAACATTGGACTCTATTTATAGAGATTTGAAAAATAATAATTTTTATTTTTTTATTTTTCTAAAGATAAGATCAATTTAGATAACTACGAAAATCTTATCCAAAAATATCTATTTTTAACGAATAACATTATGCCAAGTGGAACTAAATAGATAAATAAGTAAAAAGAAAAAAAGAAGTTACGTGGCTGTTTGGCCGCTCGCGAGCGGCGATCGGGCGAGGAGCATTGCTCGACCGCACCTCCCCTTTTTTTTAGTTATTTTTTTTAATAAACAAACTACCCGCGCGAGCAAACGCTCGCTGCTGCGGGTGGTCTTATATTATTATTATTAGGAGCACTTCGGGTTGTTAGCTTTTCACATGTTTACTTATTTCCAAGATCGCTAAATAAACGTGATCAGTTGGATACTTTTTCAATTAATTATCATTTGAAGTTTAAAAATCAGAGTGGTACTTACTCTTCGGTCACGTTACGAACCCGAATTCGAGGTGGGACATACTGAATATCCATTGACAAGTGAACTAGTATCCGGACAATAATTGGGTCGGATAATTTATATTCGAGCTAGGCTAAATTTTGTAAAGATGACAAATCTCTCCCAATTAATCTTTAACGCTGCTAGGTTCCTAAAGAGTTGAACTTGAGACCTCTTAATTAAACTAAAATAAGGCACTTGTTAGTTTGAGAGAGTGTGTGCGTTCGGCTGGCCAATAAACTGGTGGACGCTCCCATCTGACTACCCAAATTGTGAGTTAGCTAGTAGGGAGTTTTGTGTGCTTATGCGGTGTTATGTTACTTCTCTTTTTTTCTTTTTTTTTTGGTAATAAAGTTCAACATTTACTTAAAAAGAAGGCACACCATTATTTTGGGAAAAATATTTTTAAAATAACAAAAAATTCTACTGTCTCGTGCATAGATGCCCACAGCTCACTAAGAACACTAATCTCTATTTTTTTAATGTAAAAAATAATCTCTTACCTAGAGGCCAAATTAGTCTAACCACACAAGACATCTTAAATTTTAAGAATGTCCAAAGTTTAAGTCCTATCAAATATCATGGTGTAAAAATTTTATCTTTAAAAAAAATACCTGTCTACATTTTTTGGGTTCATGTTTGTAATTTGGGTATATTACTCTCAGGTCTCTGATCTATAGCATAATTACGAGTAGGGTCCCTAGCTTTCTGAAGTAGTTTATGCCATCCTTGTTCTTTGGAAAAATGTTAGTCTCGGGTTCCTGGCTGATGTCAACGATCATTTTTTCAATTTTTATCTTAAAAATGACCAAATTATCCTTGCAAAAAAAAACTTACCTTCAACCTCTCAACACTACGAAAAACACAACATCAAATTAAAAAAAATCAAGAACTTAAACAAAAAAGAAGAATAACACAAAATTTAAAAAAAACCAACATCTATCATACACCCAACCCCGAAATCGACGAAGTCAAACCCAAATAATGTTCTTTCCCCTTCTCTTTAAAATTGACCATGGAGGCTATAAAATTCCCAATTTGGAAGAGAGCTGGACAAAAGTCAGATCTGCCGGCGAGCTCCCAAGCGACAAGAGAGCTGAATGGCCTCCATTCTCTTCTCCTTCGCCGAGATAGCTGGAGAAGGGAGTCGAAGGAAGGAAGCCGGAGAGGGAGTTGAAGGAAGGAAGCCGGAGAAGGGAGTCGAAGAAAGCTGTCACTCGATCATTGAGGCCGAGGCTCCAGTTCCCCGTGGGCTAGATCCAGAGGTTTCTCAAAAAAGGCCACAACGCCCAGCGCGTCAGCACCGGCGTCCCCGTCTACCTCGTTACCGTCCTCGAGTATCTTGCTGCTGAGGTAGTTAGTTACACCACCGCCTTTAGGAAGCTTCTCGCCGGTATCACCTTGGCCTATGGCGGGGTTCTCCCCAACATCAACTCGGTGCTCCTCCCGAAGAAGACCGACAAGGCGACGACGGAGCAGTGGATGATAGTTCTTTGATTTAAGAATGAATCTAGAATTAAAATATGAGTTTTCTGGATCTATATTTTAAAATTGAAATTTACTTTTCTGCAATTGGGTTGAAGAAGATGAAGGAGAGAGGTTGAAGGAGATGAATTATTTATTTTTTTAAAAGGGTATTTTGGTCATTTCACATGACAAAAAATGAAAAAATAACCGCTGACATCAGCTAGGGATCCGAGACTAATATTTTTTTAAAGTGCAGGGACGACGTACACTATTTCGGAATGCCAAGGACAATATTCGTAATTATACTATAGACTAAGAATTTGAGGATAATTTATCCTTGTAATTTTGATAAGATACGAACAGAATATATGCAGCAACGTAAGATTCAACCAATACCTCAAAAGTGCTCAAGATGATATTGAATCCTTAAACCTTTAGACCAAAATAATACAACAAAATAGTGCAACGAAAACACGTCTACATTCCATGATGATTGATTGGGCTATGTGTTGGGAACCGAGTGGACCAAGAAATACACCCACAACCACACAAAGAAATTACAATCATCATGAGAAGTACCAATTCACAAATACAAAAGATCAGTACAAGAGAGACAAGATATTTATTTATCAGGTTCGATCCACAACAATCTACTTCCAAGAGCATATCAAGTCACGAGAAATTTTACTATGCACTTGTGTTTCATTCATACTTACAAAAGAAAGCCACACTTTGGCACCCACACACACTTAAATTTTTTTCTCTTTTCTCTCTAGCTACTCACTTGACTTCACACTCTTTTTCTTTGGGGTTACAAATGAGTTACAAGGAGTATATATAGAGCCAAAAACCCTAGGAAACCTCTTCTTTACTATGTCTCAACAATCCGTAAGAAATAAAGTGGTTTTGGCTGCTAATAACTAAGTAGGTCATCCGCTCACCAATTAGGTTGTGTTGAGCATGAATTTCTTGTTCAACTTGGGATGCGGGACTCCCTCTTCTATATTTGTATCTTCCTCCCTAGGAAACAAAAGAGAATCGGGAGGAGCATTTTTGGTAAATTGAGCAATACAACCAAGGGAGGGGGTGGGTTGGGCTGTGGTTAATTGCACTGTATAACCATGATTTTCTTACGTGATAACATATATAATGAGGAAGTGTTATTTCTAAAAACACGTCTAGACCACCGGGAAAACACCAAGAAAAGCCAAACGTAACATCCACAATCGTTTGCTTCAAACCCTAGCACATGCACATTAAATTTCTCGACTGTAAGTACGTAGGATATGACTTGGGAAGATTGATCTGTAGGGTTGGAATAGTCAAATTCTGGGAGAAGCAATTAGGATGAATACAAATTTGAATGATTAGAAACATAAAAATATTAAATAGATATTAGGAGAACTTTTCTATCCTTAAAAAACACTTGTTGCATTCCAATATTCTTATTTGAAACAACAAAAATATTATAAAAAAATGCAACAACTTCTTCAGTTCTATCAAATCATTCTAGTACGTGGAGGTTGCTACCAATCAGAAAAAAAAAGAAGAACGGAAAAAAACTTCTCGAATAATACCCATATCCTCTTATCTTATTACCAATCAGGAAAAAGAAGAAGGTGCGAGCAGCTTATTCGATTATGAAATCGATCCCCGTAGGACCGAAATGGACCTCCGTTGAAGATAACTCAATTTCTTCGGTGGGTACTTTTCTAGATGAACGGAAACAGGAAAAGGTGGGCGAAATATAGATCCCAATACGCAAAATAGGTCTTCAGGCTTTCTTTCTGCAAGGTAAAATTGTTGCGTCAGTAACAATAATGTCTTCACATAGTTATATAGATCTTTAAAACACAAAGTAAATCAGATCTACTTAGTTTACACAAAGTCCATTGAATTTTATATATACAACAGTTTTAGATGTATTTCACAATACACACCAAGAGCAATGCATGAGATGAACAATTGGATTGCAAAGATGTGTATATCAAGATTATGTATACATAATTGGCTACTACATCCGCCGCTGAACTTTAGCTCACTATTGTATAGTGATTTCCCGACATAATACATCAAAAATATCGAGTTTGATTCTAAAAAACTACATATTATATTATAATTTCTTTTTTTACACAATACTGAGGATTTCACCAATTGTACTCTATGAACAATCTTCGTATTTAACAATTTTCATTAGTTCAACATTCACACTAACCATTTGATCCTATTTCCACTTGTTCACATAATAATTTTAGCATATCCATATTATAGTTATTTTTGGAATAAAAAAGAACCAAGCAGCACTTACATTCCTGGGTGAATAAATTTCTAGTAAACGAGCTACAAGTACTAGAAAATTTAACAAGATTAATATGTTAAATAGATTATCTCTTCATAATTTGCAAGGTCCAACTTCCAAGCCAACGGAAAATAATAATTCATGTTAGAATTCCATAATTTAGACAAGTGTATAACAAAAAAAGTACTGAAGTATAGATAGGATATGGTTAGTTAAGAAAAGAAAAGGAGGATATAAATACATAAGAAAAATAGTGAATCAGCAATCATTTTTTAGTTATATGATTTTCATACGAAACGTTTTTGAATAAGTTCATTATACTCAATTGGGCTAGGAAAATTTGCTTACAGGACGAAAATAAAATTATTCTTTTCAATTACACAGAAAAGTATAACAAAATTGGTTTGGAAAAGATTTTCACCTAGTAAAGCATGTAGATTATCGAGAAGATATGAGCAGGTATCATGATCAACCTTCTGAAAGCCTGTAAAACAAAGAGATTGAGGCTGTTAGATATCAATAAACTTGAAACTTTACAAATGGTAGTTGTTGTAAATTCGTAAGAGACTTTTATTTTCTTACCGATTGTGTTCAAGTTTTACCAATAATAAATACAGCATCAGAAGAGCTACTACTAAATAGAGTCTCACATATTTGACTCTAAATATTAGACGTGCACCAAAAAAAACTTGAAACTTTAACTTGTAGTTGTTTTAAGTGGTAATTTTTTTTAAAGTAAAATTTACACAAAAAATTACACCTTATAGAGATTAACTTATGCTTTGTGCCATAGACCAAATGATCTTTGATTCTTTTAAGGATTGGGCTGAAGCATTACAAATAGAAAAAAAATAGCATCGAAAGAGATATCCCTAAATAAAATCCCAAATGTCTGACTTGATACTGTTGGAATTGAATGAAAAGGAAGTTGACCACTTAGAAAGGCAACTCGGACATGCTACGAGGATGGTGTGTAGCACTATTCGAGCACGAGTACGTGCGCATGGCACATTGGACGCAGGTCGCAATGGGCACTTTGAGGTGCACTTTGTACTTCGCGAGGAGCCGGAGGAGCTTTGAAGTTTTGCCAAAACCCGGAGACCACTCCTACACCTTCGGGGACCTGTGCAGGGACACGAGGATGTGCGAAAGTCTGGAAAATTTCGGAAGACTCCAGATTGCTCGGACGAAGGCTCACAGCCGGAAGAGTCATGAAACTTCCAGAAACCCACCTAAGGGTCACGAGCAGGCCTGGAAAAATCTGGTGTGCAAAGGGGTGTCTTCGGATGGCTAAAGAGGTACCTGAAAAGTAGCCTGTCTGCTGGCCAAACAGACGCGTCTCCTCAGAAGTGGCTGCCTCTTCTCCCTCCATAGTCTATATATAGGCTTCTCCCCCTCATTTGCAACTCACCCCACAATTCATTGCATAACGAGACGAAAATGTTTAAGATTCAAACATACCGTTCTCAAATTTCTTACTTACACATGAAGAAATGGTTTCTGAATACACCGAATAATTTTATTTATATATATGAGAATTACTTTTTTCCACAATATTTTCCATCAGAAATTAGAGTTTATCCAAAACTAGAATACTGAAAATAATTGGAGACTTAGTTTTTTCCGGAACAGGGGATTGTCTTCGTGGTATAAAATAACAACAATTTTGGGAACAAACAGGTATTAAATATTTTTTAGATAATTTTTATATGTTTAAAAAAATTAAATTGAACTTAAATTCTGATTAACCGGTATAATGAATGTTATATAGCGCTTAGTATAAAAAATAATATAAAAATTAATTTTAATATCTTGTATTTTTCGGACTTTCATACTATTGCACTGTAGTTTCGAAATTTTTTAGTAAGTGGTTAATCTTTCTTAGACATTTCACTATTGAAATAAAAATTTTGGACAGAAATATCCCTAGTATAATTAGAAAAAAAAAATAGTTTTAAATTACTTGTCAAAACAAAACAGAAAGTATATGAAAAAACTTATCTCCGGCTCTCCAAATAAAAGTATATTAATTTAATAACACTTGAGAGTCTTTTTTGTCTAAAATATTATTGAAGAAATTAAATATCAATTTGAGAAATAAGACAAAATCTAGGTGAGGGTTGGGAGGTGCAAGTACCTAGGTACCCGTAGCATTTTCATCCCGAGTAAGAAATTTAACCGTAACTACGTGTCCCTCCTCCAGTGCGAGGAGTTCAGCCTCCAAAGGCGAAGCTGCATACTTCACCAGCGTCTGACCTTCAATGATTCGGCCAAGAGAGTTTCTTGTAACCACAGCCATCCCAGTAGGAGAAGAAACGTCCTTCTAGGAGGCATCACAGTTGAGCTTCACGGCATCCGGCAAAGGAGCATCCCATGAAGCAGGAGGAGGACCTCTAGCGCCAAGGTTCTGCAAACCAAGACCAGTAACCTGCAAAAATTCCGAACAGTAATGAGAGGCAAGGTCTCTAGTTGCAATCGGATCAATAATCTCATTTTTAAAGAGGAACTTATTCCTAGCAAGCCAAATATTCCAACAAATGGTCATAGTAAGAGCAATGAGATCAAGATTCCCAGAAAATTGCAGCAGGTCTACCACAAAATTCATCCAAACACAAAAATATGATATAAATCTGGCCTAAATTTAAAACCAAAAGAACTGGCTAGCCAAGTAGCCCTAGAACGAGGACATTCAAAGGTCAGCTAAAATTTGTTCTGAGGGTAGGAAACTTATCCATAACCATTTCTCGACATGGCCTTAATTACAAAACCCTACAATTACCATGAATATATGATTTAACATCAATCAATCAATAATAACAAGTATGATGTGTTGTCAATAACTCCACAAGATCTTAGTTAATAAAAAAATATCGCGGTTGAACAACTCTCGGTTCAATGATGAATTGAGTACGCAGCGTTGTAATGTTCTCCGTACCATCCATAGCTTAATTGGAGCCATCCAGTTGGCCTAAAAAGTCGTGCACCTCATACGATGGCCGGAAAGTCTTGCATGTGCATACGGGGCATTTTTGGTAAAATAACCCTTCCCCTCCCCTTCTGTCTCCGTCTTCATCCTCTCCGCTTTCCAAGAGTAATTAATGAAACCCCCTCCTCCTCTTCCTCATAGATGTACTCTCTGCTTCTTCTCGTTGTGCTTCATTAAAGTTACTCTTTATTATACTTTTCATCTCTTTAAAGAAACAAAGTAAGCTATAGTGTGAAGCCCTTTGAATTTGGTTGTCTTCTTTCGTGTTGCTGCTAAAGTTTAATTTATGGTTGAAATTATGATGCTTTGACTTTCCTCAGTTGAGTGAAATTAGTTTACTTATTTATTGTCTTCTTTTCAATGTGTTATTTAATTCTTGGAGCGAAAGTCAAAATGAGTAAAGGAAAAGTTAAGAGTTGCAACAACATACTCTCGATCTCCTTCGATATCTGGAATATCTTTCGCCATACCCATGCTAAGAGCATATACTGAGCTGAAGATCAACATGTATAAAGCCGGTAAGCTGCAACAAGGATTTAGATTAAAATAATATAATCAGTAAATCATTCTAAGAGATCAAATATAATTATATAACTTATGAAAGATTGCGATAATAGGACTGAGACTGTCTTAGTTAAACTAATAATTAGATTTTTGAATCACTTGTGCACTATAATTTTTAGAAGTAAATTTTTATTCCAATTGTTACCCAGTAAGAAATTGAACTATGCGCTGCAGCCCATTCAGACGTGTCTTACACTATTCAGGCAACTATACTTTAACACTTATGTTGGGTTGTGGAGCTTCAAACAGTATACAAAATATCTGAATTTATGGGCCTTAGTCACTATATGAATTCTGACGGATTCGACGCGTAATTAACGAATAATTACATGTTAAACTTGTTTAATTAATAAACTAATTTGTTAATAATAAATCACTTACTTGTTGAAGCAAGAGGTCTACAGGTTCGGGTCCACAATGTCTTCGTGCTAGTCGAATTACGATCATGTTTTAACGGATTCGTAATTGATTTTCACGAGATTTTCTCTATAGAAAATTTGATCAAAATTCAGGAACTAATCCAAAATTTTTCCTTTCTTATTGAGTGGTTGTGGGCAAACTTACAAATTGGTCCAGCCAGATTACCCCTTTTATAGAGAAATTTGGCACACCAGAATGCGCCACATGGTACGTCACGTGGGCCCAATCAGACACAATAATAATTGCCTGATGGGCCCAAGGTCCAACATCTCCCACTCAATTATTATTGACCTTGATCAACAGTTATCAGATTTCTTTAAAGGATTTCGTGCGACCAGCATACGTCGAGTATGTTAAGCCAAATTCAAGAGCACGGACACTCAGGCTACTTGAATAGTAGCATCTCGACAACCTTCTTGTATAATGTATGCTATTACCCCAGGACTCATGTCACATTTCATTGTTCATATCAGTGATTTCAAACAATTATATTCGGGTTCACTATTGTACTTTTCAATACAATTGGTGCACCTGAACCACGAAACTCAGAATGTGATGAACACAGTTCCTTCTCCCTTAACTATATTCTTGTCATAATGATACAGCCTGCTTTTCTGGTCAGCCCTGCCAGGTCGAATCGCTATGCCATAACCTTTTCATGAACTTTCCAAGCTAGCAGCACTGGATCATACTTCCAGAATACGTTTAGGATCTTAAGGGTAGGTTTCGGGAATCACAGTTCTCAAAAATTGGTCTCACACCAGGGATTGTGAAATCACTCAATATTTTCATCCCATCCAGTGGTCGAGTAGCACACATGATACTGATCACGTGTTACGGTGTATATTCTTTTTTAAAAGAATACATGTCATTTAACACCATACTAGAGTATCAGCCTTAGCTTAACTTTAGGCTAATAGGACAGACAGTATGATAAGTTCTACTTATATCTTATCATATGGATTGTAGAAAATCCAAATGCAGCAACTTATTCCTGCATCCCATAAGAAAACTTGCTCTTGAGCAAGACGGCATTCCGTCATAGGACATGCACTTATGAATGTCCAATAACTGCCTCATCTCATCTAGGAATCAACTTCTTGACTCTCACTGAGGTAAACACCCATGTGAGTGGGCTACTTCTCTGTCCGACATATTTCATAAATAACTCATATTGCCAAATAAAACTCCTTTATTCCATCTAATTGGATTACAAATAAAACCGTCGTAAACCCAGTAACTTAACATATTTCTCAAACACTTCTCGAGGTAATGCTTTAGTCATTGGATCTGCGGCCATATCTCGTGTATATATGTGTTTCATACACAGTTCTTTATATTTTATTAAATTTCTAACAAAGTAAAATTTAATATCTATATGCTTAGCCCTGCTATGAAATCTAGGATCCTTAGCATATGATATAGCTGCCTGGTTGTCACAGAATAGATTCACGGGCTCCGTCGAGTTGATTAGGGAGAGATGGCTAAAGAATCCCTTCAACCATACCGCTTCTTGTGCAGCATGAGCTGAAGCTACATATTCCGCTTCCATTGTTGACAGGGATATACATGTTTACTTCTTACTACTCCATGAGACAGCACCCCCGTTCAACAAGAAAATGAATCCAGATGTAGACTTTTTCTTATCCACATCTCCTCCCCAATCAGCATCAGTATTGCCACTCAATATTAGGTCACGGCCTTGATAGCACAAGGAGTATTCTGCAGTAGTGTTCAAATATTTCAAAATCCCTTTGACAGCCTTCCAGTGAGCACTGCCTGGATCATACTGATATCTACTTGCTATCCCAACAGCATAGCAAATATTAGGTCGTGTACACAACATCGCGTACATCAGGCATCCAACTGCATTGGCATAAGGTCTGCCACGTGGCACTTCAGACCGCATGTCCGCCACGTGGCGCCACGTCAGCGTGCCACGTGGACCGCCACCTTTGGCGGCAACTGCGTCAGCGCCACGTCACGCTGACGTGACGCCTATGTGGCATCGGGCCAGTCAACGCGGGTTGACCGGCCCATCCAACCCAACTTATGGGCCTGGGCCTAATCAGGCACAATAATAATTGCCTGATGGGCCCAAGGTCCAACAACTTCTGTAAGTACTGTACTAGGTTGCGTTCTTTTTTGTACCCATGATTAGTTTAGTAAAACTTCTTTAATCAAATTTTATTGGCAACTCATTTTGAGTGGAATTCCCAAAACGGCTCCTACGCCAGCAAACGTGGTGCAAAACTGAACAGATCCATTCATCTGCACAACATTTCATTGACAGATCCATTAGATTAATCAATGGAATGCTAATGATCAAGCTTATTCGTTATATTTTTTATAAGTAAATTTTATTATTTCTCAAAAAAATTCCAAGGATATTTCCATCAGGATAATTACATCGCATAGGAAACAAGATAAAACTTATCAAACAAGATAAATATTCTTATATGTACAAGTTTATTCTTTATATGTAATGCTTAGTATTCGTTTCTAAAGAAAAAAAAAAGTAGAAAGAAATACCAAAGATCCAATAGTTGATATCTCCGCTCGGATTGGGGGGAACGGAATACAATGAATGCATCACCAATAAACAGAAAATGGAAGCAAGGAAAGGTATTGAATTTACTGCTCCTGCGTTGAGCAAACTTATTGCTACGAAACCCATCACCAGCAACCACGCAGATTCAATTGGCAATTTTCCTGAACTTATAGGCAAGTAGGATTTGTTAATTCTGCAAAATTAAATAGGGATTTTATTAATATGTACCATCCAAAGCAAGTGTTTGTCAGTAGGGCAACGAGGAGGGGTACTTTACTTGTCTACTTCGATATCGAAAATCTGATTGATACCATTGTGTAAACGTTCGCACATGATTGAGCTATGATAACAGCTAATATCTGGACCAGTACTGTCCAGTTTAGCTGTTGAAATAGATGTGGGTTCTCGACCAATCTTCTTGCTAGCACGACTCTGTCAAAATATAAAACATAATAAAGTATTAATTTGTATTTAGAGTCAATATGCAATAATACTTACATATCATCAAAATCAACACACCATACATATATATATATATATATATGCTAATTTCATGTTTTAAAATTCCAACAATAACCAATTAACCTTGCATTTTTAACAGTGCACATAATATTAGGAACACTGCTAGTATAGAAGGATTGGAAATAAATCATCAATTATAATATGGTTAAACGACTCACGAAAATTGCATCACTGTAAAAATAATTGGGAAAGGCCTCATAAATCTCCATAATACATCATTCTGTGTGGCCGCTCCTTCTGGAAGATACTTGTCTTCTCCGTGCGCCTGATTACAACCAAAATATTTTTTTTTGTTAGACTAATACTGTTTACAAATCGGATAGGACCTCATGGTTTCGATATTTTTAAAATACTTGTTATGTGGCCTAAAGATTCACTACAATAAACATCCTATAATTACTTTTTGGTGAAACTTTTGTATAACATAATCTAGCGCTATCATATCCCGTGGATGATTGTTTTCAAAGGTAGATTTTATTCCAATAACGAAAAAACTCTCGTGAATACATTAAAACTCAGGAAGCGAACAATTGCACGAAAAATTAACGGAGACACCGAGATAAGTACAACTCTCATGCATAATCTTGTCAATGGTGTATTTTTCATTCAAAAGTTTGAACAAAGATCTTCTCAAAGATATTCAAAATTTTTACCACCAGTACAACTTCCGACAATGATCTATATTCTCTCTTTTCTTGTTTACCCATCTTCCTCTTTATATTCTTGGTTCATAATATAGCAAAAGAAACGTGTTTTGATAAAATAAATACAGAATATTATTCTTAGAACCCAGGTGTTGGGTAAGATAGACGCTAGAGACCCTGTAATTTATCTTCTAATTTTGTAGCCCCTCTAGCTAATTGCGATGGTACAATAACTGAGGTTGATAGATATGAGATTGCTATTCAATTTATATTGTTCGAGCTCATTTGAAGTTGACAACTAGGTTGCCTATTTGTTAGACGATTAGGTGATTCTGTTTGATATTTTGGGCTATTAAATTTTTAATATAGTTCAACATTTAGGTAACATAAAAGAAATCATGTAGGTCAGCATTAATTTTCACATGCTAAAATCATAATTAACCAATAAGTTTTAGTGTGATTCTTCTGATGTGTCAGTGTTCACCTAAAAATATCATGAGTTGCTAATTGTCCAATTTAAAAAATACAAGATTTTAACTTTCCTGATTTTAAATATAAGGTGTTAATTGCACTCTTTGGAATATGTAGAGGATTTTGTCTTACCTTTGTTTTAAGTAATTACTAACAACAAACACAGTAACTTTTTATTTTAAGTGTTTATTTTTTGAAATCTAATTTGTTAGTTCTCAAGAAAACAAGTTTTGGTGTTAAGAGAGTTGATAATTTAGATTAGTAATACTTATTTCGACAAGTGAAGTATTAACATAATTTGATTCAAGATGCATGAGATGCAGAATATTATATGTATATAATATTTTTATCGGATATTAGATTTTATTAAACTTATAACATTTTATTGAATTACGACGAAGATTTTGATCTTAAGGTATAGTTTAAAGAGAATAAGGATAGGATTTTTGTCTATCCTAAACATAAAATAAAGATTTAATTCCTATAGATACTGTGTAGAATCTACTCACCAAGTAATTTTATGCTGATTCTTGCATATGTATGTGTCAATATTTAAGTCGTTAACCTTTCAATAAAACATAGAAAAAAAACAGACCATTTAAAGCTCACTATAAAATTATCCCATCAACTAGCCGCCAACCTAATCGTCGATTAAGTAACACTGAGAGTGTTATAAATTGATTTAATCTCCATCTCTGTCAACTCTGCTTTTAGATTTCCGGATGATAGGTCCCCCAAATAATTTCCGTATTGAGTACCCCCGAGGAAAAGATTCACTCTCTGAGTTATTAGATTCAAGAAGAATGTACAAGTACAGTGGGCACGATCGTCCGGAAATCTAAGAGCAGATGAAGAAAAGCCGGAGATCTTCATCGGTACCTCAAGTGGAAAAAAAATTATAGGTCACTGTGGAGTTGATAGAGATGGAGATTAACTCAATTTATAAGCTCGTAATTTATTAACTCAATTATAGGGCCTATGGCTCGTAATTGTCGGCTCATGACTTTGGTAACCCATATATATGTGTGTGTATAAATATATAATTTACTTCTTAAAAAACTCAATTTATAAGCTAATCCCCAATTAAATATTGAAAATTCCCAAGTAGGTTGGCGATTCGGTAAGTAATTCATAAAGAAATTATGTGAGTCGATCAACGTGCGATTAGAAACGTAGTCCATAAAACAATATTTGAGTAGATTAACGAGATCTATAGTATAATAATTTTAGGGGTAAATAAATTTTGAGATAAATGTACTAGAAATTTCTCTCAACAGTAACTCAGTGACCGGAGTTTAAGAAATTGAATCTATTAAAATTAATGTTAAAAAAATTATTCCAAAATCACCCTTTTGCCAATATGATATGAATCTCAACATAATCTATAATACACTTACAAATAAAATAACGAAAAAATAAAATAAACAAAGACAAAACCCCAACGACGATTCATCTTCACCTATTGGTTTGTTCCCGAGAGAGAGGAATGTGAAAGGATTTTGGATTTCGATGTAGCATTATTTGATGAAGATCTAGAGTTTAAATTTTAGAGGTCAAAAAATTTACACGTTTGTTAGTTTCTAATATTTTTCGCTAGAAATAAATAAATAAACACACTTGGAATATTTTTCTCCGCAATATATAAGATCGGTTAAATCGTCATGGACCTGAAGGACAATAATCAAGCATGGGTTTGATTAAGTCGTAGTGATAGAGGAAGGGGCTGAGTGGGTGAGGATGTTAGGGCAGCGGAAGCACTTTTAATACGTCATTGTTCAACAACAGAGAGATAGGAAACAATAGAGGACATGCGATATATGTGATTCGATCAACTGACCTACATCAATGGGGTTGAGATGATCTTTCACTGCAGAATCTGCGACAAACCTCTATTCATTGTGTGATAAACTTCTGTAGAATCTGCAGTACAAGAGGTAATTATTTAATTATATTTTCTTTAATGATTTGTTCATTTATTAGGTTTCATTAATTGATATTATGCATCAAACCATCATCGGTATCAGAGCTCTAAAGTTGTTTATTTTGGTTGAAAATTGTTTTTGGTAAAGTGAAAATTGCATGAGTAATTTTCTGTTCAAAATCGAATTTTTAAGAAACTGTTTTAGAGAGAAATGCCTACTGTCGTCCTTGAATGAAATAAGGGAAATAGTTTAGGCATTGAACTGAACTTGTTGAACCTTTGCATGTAAACACGATTCTGTACCTCTTAGAAAATGCGCCTGATGAAAGGACCATGCTTGTACATTCGATTTAAAGTTAAACGTAGGGTTTGTGAGCAAATAGCTACAAGTTAAATAATCATTTGGTTACAAATTGCATTCCAAAACTAATGAGCACCTAGCTAAAACATATCTAAAAATTTAGCAAAACCTCATCATTAGAAAAAAATTGCTATAAACTTTGAATTATTATTTCTAATAAAACAATTGGAATTATTATTTAGACCATCTTGCTTAGATAAAATTAATAATACATGAAGTGGGGCTGGCTTCAGCTCATGGGTTTTATTTGTTGCAAGTATTAAGCAACTCTTGCGACTGGAGAATGCTATACGGGAAGGTGATATTTGCGAGTATTTGGAGGAAGATGGGTAATTGGAAGCTCCCAGTAACTTAACTCTAACATCTGAGAATCTAAGAGCAGTAAGCAGCTGGATATCTCCATTCGAAGCTCAAGTTGAACAAAATATTAATGTCCACTGTGGAGTTTATAGATGGGAGATACACAATTTATGATAAACTAGTTTTAAATTAAGATATAGAATTTTTTTTGGTCATGTAATTAAGATATTGAATTGATCCAGAATAAGATATGGCCATATTTGAGAGGCTGGATTTTTTTGTAGCCTTGTGGATCCGTGATCCTGCTTTCCCCACTCTGATGTGATTGTTCAGTTGGCTATTTTTCTTTTTTTGGTAGGTAAATTTTCTTTGTTTATATATCTTAATATAGTAGTAACGATAATAATAGTAATAGTATTTAATAAAAGTACAACGACGTGCCTGACGATAAGGGGCGTGGTCCATAAGAAATTAGTTAACACTTCCTAGTGATATTTAGTTGGCGACTAGGCCGGCGATAAGGGGCGTGGTCCATAAGAAATTATTTTATCAAAGTGAAAATTTCATAGTGTCCATAGTTTCTAGTCTACAAAGTTTCCCATTTTTAATACCTATCGTGATCATAATATATGAGAGCATAATCTTCGTCAGATATATTATTTTTAAAATACCCTTGTAAATAATATCAAAGAATGTACCCAAAAAATATTCCACGGTAGTATTCTCAACGAGGTACGAATGGTTGTATTTGGTTTATTATGGTTCCTCCCTTGACTATTTCTGGGCTAGCTTGAGAGTTCTCACGTTACGGTATTTTTGCCCCACTTGTGCAACTATCCGCCTCTTGGCGTACTCCGTATCACGGTGTGACTTTGTTTCAATAATTCTTCCGCCTTTTGAAAAAAGGACAATCGTGCCCGGGGGATGTGTTTTTGGCAATCACGGTCGGGCCCGGGGGACGATCGTGCCCACTGTACTTGTACATTCCTCTTGAATCTAATAACTCAGAGAGTGAATCTTTTCCTCGGGGGTACTCAATACGGAAATTATTTGGGGGACCTATCATCCGGAAATCTAAAAGCAGAGTTGACAGAGATGGAGATTAAATCAATTTATAACACTCTCAGTGTTACTTAATCGACGATTAGGTTGGCGGCTAGTTGATGTGATAATTTTATAGTGAGCTTTAAATGGTCTGTTTTTCTTCTATGTTTTATTGAAAGGTTAACGACTGACACCGTATCTATCAGATCATACATGAATTAGTTATGCTCGTATGTATTGTGATCACGATAGGTATCAAAAATGGAAAACTTTGTAGACTAGAAACTATGGGCACTATGAAATTTTCACTTTGATAAAATAATTTCTTATGGACCATTTCCCTTATCGCCGGCCTAGTCGCGAACTAAATATCACTAGGAAGTGTTAACTAATTTTTCTTTTTGAAAAGTACAATTTTTTCAGTAACACCATGAATTAAAGTGTTAACTAATTTAAAACTAGTTTACCCGTCGGGCACGTCGTTGTACTTTTTTTAGAGACGTCGTTGACCTTTATCGCCAACCTAGTCGCCAACCTAATCGTCAGTTAAATTTTTTTTTTTTAAAAGTACACGTATTATATTTCACCATGAAAGAATGCTGTACAAAAAGTTCACGATTGTACAGCAATCAATCGAAAACAGACAAGACAACACCCAAAGAGGAAACAAAAGATGCCTAATAAAAGAAGGAACAAACTAAAAGAAGCACTAAAAAAACACTCTTGGCTACGCCATGGAATTAACATACAAAAGCACATCTTGGACACTAATCCTAGCATACAAACCAGACCAGTATATCTATTCCGAAATGCACCTTGAAACACGATGCAACAGATTAGCAACACTGAAGCTGTCACCAACGAACACGACACGATTTCTTGCCTTCTAAACGTAGCAACAGACCGATAGTAGATCTGCTTTAATATTTTTTTTATGTACAAGCCCAATCGAGAGCTCCAGGAATTGCATAGTAGAACTATATGCACACCAACTAATCCCAAGTAATCTAGCAAAATGATCCCAAATCTTCACAACAGCCGTGCAATGAATAAAGAGATGATTAGAAGACTCGACCTCTTGGTTGCAAAATGGGCAATTTGAATCACCAAGATGCAGCAGCGCCACGAAAACCCGAAGAAGATTGTCTATTGTTTTGATACGATCTTGCATGGCCATCCACAACTTTTTGAAAAGAATGAGTTTTGGCAATCCGTTTCTAAGAACCAAGGGTGCCGTGAAGAAGAAACCATCAAACATTAAAGAGTAGAGAGATCAAATGAACCGCAACTTTTTTTGCAAAAAGTATAGAAAGTAAAGCGAATGGGGAAGCTAGTACCTTTATTACAAAAAGTAAAGGGCAATAAATGAAAGGAAAACTCAAGAAAAAAGGTAGAGAACTTGATAGCGCAGCCCCCGTGACAGTCTTGGCGCAACCTCTGCACCTGACCAAGACGCTAGCACTTCAAACGCATATTTGACACCCTTCTGCTCTGAGTTTGAAGACTTCATAAATCACATAGTTGTTGATCTTTGTTCTGACTTTCCATGGAGTAGAAAATCAATGCAATCTGAGGTCTGAGTCAAAAGATATGGCAGATCTATCAAATCCTAACAACCCTTGACAAGAAAATCAGCATTGAGACTTAAAGCTTTGTCTTGACCCACTTCCACGCCGAAGTAGGCAATGCCCCTGATATACAAAGTTGGAATCATCTAATTCTGAATTTTGCCAAATCCCCACACATATTTGGACAAATCCCCCTCTCTGGGATTCCTCTGTCCTAGTGTCTATACGGATAGGGCAACCGAGGCTGTGCGCCAGCTTCTGAAGGAATTTGGATTGATAGTACTCCATGGACAGATTTGGTACCCGTACCCATGCCACGATCTTCTCTGTTCTGGCAGATCTGGGGTTAAAGTTTGGAACCCAGTCACTAATGGTGATGTAGTGATCCGCCACCATCGCTGGACCGCCAGTCAAGATCCGATCATACTCGTCATCAGAGGCCGGTCTCACAAGATCGTGGTCATAGCCGAGGTCAATCATATGGAAATTTTGAGGTAGACTCCATAGTTGGCCTAGCCGACGACGCAGGTAAGGGTAAGCTATGCGATGCCCAAGGACCTTTACAATCAACATCTTCCACCATGGCACTCGCATCTTGATTTTTTCTACCTTGGTGAGTCTTATGGTAGGGAAAAAAGGATTGTCTTCCTCCTCTCCCTCCGAATAGCTCGAAACAAGTTCCTCGGGGTAAAAGTCAAAAGCGTGATCCCCTGCAGTCAAATTTTCCACGGAGCTCTCCATGGTGGCATCCTTAACAGCCTGTTTGGAAACTTAAAAAATGACCAGAATTGAATCACTTTCCTGAGTTTTAAAAATCTGAGTGTGTTTGGAACCAACTTCACTCAGGAAAGTGATTCCATTCCGGTCCCAAATACTGGATTTGATATCCGATAAAAAATGGTCGGAATTTCTGGCGACCAAACCAGAATTGTACCAAAATGACATTTATACCCTCGGTATCTCTATTTCCATTTCTTCCTCGTCTGTATCTCTCGGCTTCCCCTCTCCGTTCTCATCTCTTCCTTGGGCAGCGACCCTTTTCTTCCCTTCGACGGCGACCGACAATCCACAGGCGCCTTTCCTCCATCGCAGAAGATTGTCCTCCTCCCGCCAGCGACCTCCCTTGTATGTCTCTGACTTCTCTTTTTTTGCTCTCGAATTTAGGGTTTTTATTTAAATTTTTTTACGGAGGCGAAGTTCAAATATTTTGTTTTCTTTTCCATTTTTATCTTCTGGGTTACTTTCTTTAGCTTGAATTGAGTTAAATTGCAATGTGCACTTGGGTTTTTTCGTCTGATTTTGAGGTTTCACTTCTGACAAGTATTTAATCGGCCTATGATAGAGTAGTAGGGTTGGCGGGTAGAGGTGGGATTATGTTTCTACGCTTCTTAATTTGCTTATATGTGTCTTTTGGGAGAAGATGAATGTTTGATTATCGCATATTGGAGTTCTTGAACTTCGAGGTTGTGGTGTTTGGCTGCAGTTTTCGGGTTTGGTTGGCAAGTGATGTCGGCCTATGATAATGTGGTTGGTGGGATTTGGGAAGTTGAAACTCAAGGAAAAATCTTTGGATGTGAAGGCTGGTGGAGTTAAGAAAAAGAAGAAGCTTAAGAAACATCATGACGATCAAGTTGTTCAGGTTGTAGAAGATGTTTCTACACTTCTTACCTTGTTAGTTTCATGATTGCTTGAAAGCAGCACTTTTATCCTCAAAGATCGAGTCTTTAGCTTACTGGTAACTTTCTACCTACTTTCTGTTACCTGAAGTTGGCAACTTTGAGTGTTGGAGCTTGTTTACTGGGGTTGATTTGAAGTACCCACATCTGTTTTTTTCTTTTAAGAAGCTTAGCATAGGCATTCCATTGCCAATAAGAAAGTTGGCAATTTTGCTTTGTCTTTGTTTATTTTGGAATTGCTTCTGCTGTGGTTTCTTGTGCTCTGTTTTAAGCCTTTGGTTGAATTGAATTGTGCTCTAGCGACGGTTTTAGAGGACATGATCGTCTTTTATCTTATTTGATGATCCAAAATTTTGGCTTGGCAGGCTTTTTGTTATGCATGAAGATGTACCTGCTCTCTGTGACCGGTGAATTGCAATCGAATATTTGGACGTCGCTGAGCACTTTTGAAGATGGCTTGCAGTATGGTCATTCTACCTTTTTTCTTCCTATCTTTTCAGTGTTTGCAAGCGTAAGAGAAAATCTCTCGTTAACAACCACATGCCTGGCTGTAAGCTGGTGCAACTATTGCTGTTCTAGGTTTTATAGATTTCTTCTCCTTGAGTATACAGGTAAATAGGCATTGTGACAATATGCTGGATGATTTATTCCATCTATGAATGATTTCTTTGCATAAGGGCTCACAGTTTGCCTTGCTTTTGCAGAGAGTAGCACTTTCAATTGTGGTAAATATTTGCAAGAAACTGCGTGCTGATGATTGCTCTTCATATTTCATGGTTGCTTATGGTTGATCCGAGTGCAAATACCTTTTTCCATATCGCAAGATATCCGTGCTAGGTGGTTATCGATGAAGATGCACAACTAAGATTGCATTCTTTGTATTAGCTTTGTTCTGGGGATTAGATTCTGGTTTGCTTCTTCTTCTGTTCTGGGATGGTCACTGTTGCTATTGCTTTTCTTCCTTTTCGCTTTGCAATCTCGCAACTGTTTATTGGATTGTCGATTGTTGTTATCTGCTGGATTAAATAATGCACTCTCTGTGGCTATGTTAAGATTTGCAGCTATTAGGATCAATGATTTCTGATCTGGGTGAACTTGTCGTGTACTTACTCTAGCTATTTCTAATTTGTAGTCATGAAGCATACTGTCCTGTGGTATTCAATTTTCAAAAGGTTCTTCTTTGTTAAAATATTTGAAGTTGCAAGGGTATTAATGTAAAAAACATAAATAAATTCTTAAATTAAAATTTTGGTTCCAAACAATAAAATAGGAAAGTGATTCTTTTCTATTTCCATTAGGAATTGGAAATGGAATTCTTTTCCCATGAGATTTGGTTCCAAACAAGCTGTAAAAGAGACTTTCCTCCTCCGGGTCTCTTCTTGTCCTTGGGCTCTGGGGATTTCTTGGTAGTGTGGTGCCTCGTCGTTTGCAGAGGCGACTCTCACCTTCTTCCCTGCCCTAAGAGGGGTTGGGGCAGGGGGGCCGTTATTACAGTGGGTATCCCCCGGGTCAACACCTCCGATGGGGGAATCCTGTTCAGGCGGGCGACCGGATCCTCCTAGAGGAGGTTCCACGCCGGAGCAGATGAAAAAGCAGGGGAAGGGCGAGAGAGGCAGAGCAGGGAGAGGACATGTACACGACGGCGGCGTATGGGGACATGGAGAAGCTGAACCGGCTTGTGGTTTCCAACGCCCTTGGGTACAGCGCTCTCCAGTGGGCCAACCTCAACAACCGCACCGCCGTCACCCAGTTCATCCTCAACAACCGCACCGCCATCACCCACTCTTTTTTTTCCTCCCATTATCTTTTCCCTCGTTATTTTTTCCCAACCAAATTGTTTAGAGAAGTTTTAGCTAAATATTGTGTTAAGAATGATTGACGATGATCATGGTTGACCTTCATGTGATCAACTGATTGAAGGATGGGTGTACCAGGTTATGCACAGAAGGTGTTTGATCAATTGTCCCTGAAGAACTACACTACTCCAACGAAGGTAAAAATAATTGTTGTTCATAGATGGTAGGAATACATACAGGAGCTAAAAGGAAAAAACAAGATTTTAGGGGCAAGTACCATATGGTGGCCATTATGTAAAAAAGAAGAAGAAGAAGAAGGAGCGGAGGAAGACGAAGAGGAGAGAGAGGGGAGGAGGGGAAGAAGAAGAAAGGGGGTTTTTGAAAAATTATAAAAAATAAGGGACTAAAAAAGATATTTAAGTAGTGCCAACTCACATTGCCAAAAAAAAGTCTGACATGACATGCCACGCCACATCACCCTTAAAATGGCAAAATTTTTAGGTTCGGAGCTGATTTTTGGCTTGGGGGCCTTTTCGAGCCTCTAACCCAAAAAACGTAAAACCACAACTACTAAAAAAGACGTTTCGAAACCTCAGGATCATATCAAAAAATCAATGTAAATCACATTATTCAAATGATACTTTTTCCTTAAAACTAATATAACAAAAAATAGTGAGAGAATCGTTCTAGTTTAATCAAACGGTCTCTTGTATGAGCTATTGGGAACACTGGATTACTCATTCAGGAAATGTCCGATTAATATTGTTATAAACCAAAAACCTAAAACCTGTTATCCACGTAAACCACGTTAATCGTCAATTAGATATCAGGTTTTACTATAAATTGAGTAGCTCCGATCTCTATAAAGTCCATAGTGATCTGTAATAATTTATTACTTGAGCTTCCAATGGAGATTTCCCGCTGCTTACCTTCATCTGCTCTAAGATTTTCAGAAGTTAGAGCTCGCCACCAAATAATTGCCTCTCATCAAATATCGCCTTCCCGTATTGCATTCTCCGGACGCAAGAGTTGCTCAATACATCCAGCAAATACGACCCATTGGCTCAAGGCAGCACAACTTTATGTATTATTTATTTTATCTAATCATCTTTTCTCTAAATAATAACCCGATTAAATTAAAAAAGTGCCAGGTAGGCAAAGAGGTGGAATCCTCCGATGAATAGACCAAAGGAGAGTCCGACCATCCTATCCTCTACTCCGCTGAGTCCCACAAGTCGGGCAGTCAGAATGGTACTCCCAGCTATCAGGCTAGGAGAAAATTGCCTAGCTGGGTTCCCATAAGCCGACAGTCTGGCCAACTACCAAACAATAGTTCAGTAGTTGACTGCCTATCCATCTAGTCTCGAGGATCCTCATGCAAGAGGCTCGACCCTCCCACCAACCTCGAGAGACAGACCATAACAAAACCCACACACCTAGAGTGTATGATTGCTGCCGGGGGCTTTTGTAAGAAACCCTTTCGCCGCCTAACGACATGAAAAAAGAGCACCAAAAATCTCGTTGAAGCTGCCATTAGTGTATTCCTGCCTACCGACGTCTGCCTCTTGACTGGCTCCCAATTTTAACCTTAAATCTCGAAACCCACTGCCCATCGCAAATCCATTGATCGTCTCAAGTTGTAAACCTGTAGATAAGCAAACCAGAAATATCACTACCGATATACCTCATCAAAAAGTCAGGAGCATTGTGCCCCATCTTTCGAAATGCAACTTGCTCAACACATCAACAGCAGCGTTGCCTTCCCTGTAGATATGTGAGATCTAAAATTGCATTCCCCGTATCTAATCTTAAACCTCCAACCACTATTCTGAAATTTCCATGGCATCACCATCTGTCTACCATGAAATACAATGAAAACATATGATGAGTCAGTCTCAACCCACAAACGATGACAACCTCTATCATACACAATTTCAACTACCGTCAATGCTGCCACGAGCTCAGCTTCGAAAGGCATATCCAACCCACAATTCTTGCACAAAACAACCCTGCGCAAATTCCCAATGGTTACGAAAAACACCCGCCGCAGTGATGAGACCCGGGGCACCACGAGCACTATCATAAGTATTGCACTTCATCCAACCCGGTAAAGGGCAGTGCCAATAAACCTCCTTAATTAGCGTTGCTAGGCCTGCCAGGAACTCCAAGAGTCTTCAATCTCAACAAGTCCTCCTGCGAGTTAAACATACAGCCAATATCTAAAGACCCAGCTTCAGCCACTAGCGCCCGAATCTGAGCCACACAGAATCAATACTGCGTTTGGAATTCTCAAAAACCCTCCTATTCCGCTCCATCCATAACGCCCATACACAAGAGATAAACGCGACCCTCCACAATGCCTGTAACTGGGGACTGAGATTAACCTGCAACGCTCTCACCAAGAGTGTTACAAAACTTAAAACTATATCATTTTGGTATAAGTTAATTGTAATTTTTCTACGGAAGCAATATACGGACGGTTGCTACAATTATTAGAATGAGACAAACTCTACTAATAGGTCTCGGGATACTTATTTTGAATATTTTGGTGGAGCCTTGCTACCTTTCATCCACCCTGAGGTAAAATATCAACTTTACTCCACATCTTCATATAATAAATTGTTAGGTAAAATACAACTATGTCCTTATAGTTAGACCATATAGACCCAAATACACCTGATTTTTTTTCCTCCAAATGTCGCAAAAAAATGCACATCCATGCAACTAGTCAACATGCAAATCCCTACTTGTACAATTTTTTTTCTTGATTTGGAAAAAAAGTAGAAATGGTTATCATTGTTGGTCTGTGGTTAAATGCAAGTGCTCGAGTTGACAATATTTATTTATATTTTCATGTGTTGAGTATTTTGTTTGGTTGTCTTGAGTCCTTAGTATTTTGAGTTTATGTCGTAGTTTGAGTCTTGCTTGGGGACAAGCAAAGTTTAAGTGTGTGGATATTTGATGTGTGTCTAAAACACGCATTAAATGCATAGGATTTCGAATCATTTTTTCATGTTTGTCTTTATTTTAGTATCATTCTAGTAAACATTTCAATTTTGGGTGACTAATGGGTTCTTTGTGCTAAATTGTAGGAAAAGAAGGCAAATTTGGAAAGGATATACTTGAAGAGGGAGTCCAGCAGGGACAGCTGATTTGGTAGGGTATTTTGGTAGGACACCTATTTGACATACAATTGGAGAAATTTCTTTCCTCTTTCCGTGGATATAAAGAACGCAAAAATCAGAGGTCGGAAGAGAAAGTTACAACTAAAATACTGAAAGCTGATGTGGCAAATTTTATTGATAAATATTCTGGACAAAATTGAAATTTTGGTTTCTGCATCGCTGAGGACTCTCAAAACGAAGTCTATAGGTTTTAACACTTAGGAGAGGTATATGTAATCCTCTAGACTTATTTTAGACGACACCTTTTTATTCTAGAGAACAAAACTATATGTTGATTTGAGGTAAGAGACCTTGATTTTAGTTGTGAGGATCTTGTTTAATAGCATTTGTTTATTCCTTTTGCTTATTATTGTTCTTGAATGATTTACGATTGTGAATTAATTCTAGAACTTATGTTGCCAGATTTTTGATTAGCGATTGCAGTTAGGAATTAAACTAGGAGCAAGATTAATTCAGTAAGGAACGGTCGTTACCAAACTAATTAACTAGGAATAAGTAAGGCTAATTTGTACATACCAAGATTTTGAGTATCATCGCTAGGAGTATGAACATTTGTTATTAATGCTACTGCCTTATAGAATTAAAATTGATTAATATTATGTCTATTAGGTGGTAAATAATTAGTTAAGCAGTTATTTGGCTAATTGATTAATAATGTTAGGTATTTCTTTGCGGGTGCGGGTGATTTACACCTATTTTCTAGATGAATTAGATTATCTTTTGTGATCCAATGATCAACCAACCTGTCGTGGTACTCCGATCTCGAATCTACCACTTTCTCTCATTGATTTTTAATCTTACTTCTCTTTTGTGTTCCTTGATTTCGTTCGACTTTGAATCTCACAAAACTCCCCCTTTCACTTTTGTTTTAATAGTTAGATTAATTTAGTATTCACCCCTCCTTGGATCCGATTCAGTATTTTCTCTTACTTGCTACAAATTAATGAGCTGCGAATATCGATTTATTTTAAGAGGCTTCGACACGTTCGTCAGAGAAACAAAGCTTATATATTTCTTTATTTTTTGCTAGATAAATTTTTCAACAATAATTACACAGTTAAGGATTTAATCATAAATTTCTATCAATTTTATATACGGTTTGTGTGATTAGATTAAATACTCTTTAATAACTTTAGTAGAGAATGTTGTAGCTGCATACGTCCACAGAGAAGACAAATATATGAGGATGACAAGTTCAACGTAGTAGCCAATTGTTGTAGCGAACTGTTAACAACCGTCGGCCACATTAATTTTTTTTAAATAATTCCTTATCTACTGTTGTACTTTTTTAATTATATCTAATGTCGAACTTGGTCCACAACCTAGCCGCCAATCAAATATTTCGAAGTGTGTGATCAGACGTAAAACTATCATACCCGTCGGCACGGCAATCGACTAAAATAACAATCATACCCGGTCGCCAACCTAGTGGCCAACCTATTGGCCAACCTAATAATGAATGCTTCTAAAAAAAACCAAATAGTGAATCAAATGTCACGAATAACTTTATCATAATTAAAACTATTATTACCAAGAAGCACTAGAGTGAGGCATTTAAAATTTAACTAGTGAAAAAATCGTTCTAGTTTAATCAAACATTTTCTATGAACTATTGGGAACACTGGATTAGTCATTCAATAAATGTCCGATTAATATTGTTATAAACCAAAAACCAAAAAACTGTTATCCACTTAAACCACGTCAATTCGATATCAGGTTTTACTATAAATTGAGTAGCCCCGATCTCTATAAAGTCCATAGTGATTTGTAATAATTTATTACTTGAGCTTCTAATGGAGATTTCCCGCTGCTTACCTTCATCTGCTCTAAGATTTTCAGATGTTAGAGCTTGCCACCAAATAATTGCCTCTCATCAAATATCGCCTTCCCGTATTGCGTTCTCCGGACGCAAGAGTTGCTCAATACATCCAGCAAATACGATCCATTGGCTCAAGGCAGCACAACTTCATGTATTATTTATTTTATCTAATCATCTTTTGTCTAAATAATAATTCAAACGTTCATAACATTTTCTTCTAATGATGAGTTTTTGTTTCATTTTTAGCTATGTTTAATCAAGGTGCTCATTGCTTATTAGAATGTAACATGTAACGGAATGATTACTTAACTTGTAGGTAGGTAGGCTACCTATTTTCCAATAATTTATATGGTCTACACACCTAGTCCTACAACCCTGACCAATTTCAGTAATATAGTAAAAACGTTATTGATTAATATTCTTGGAATCGATCAATGAGTACTTGTTTAGCATTATAGAGGTTATTAATTTATCAAGATGTAAAAAATAATCTATACGTTGTTTTCATATAAGTAGGTACAAGCACGGGAGGGAGCAACCATATTTGATCTTTCGAAAGAAAGTGATGTTGACGTCAAAAAGGAAAAGAATGATATACGTATACTACTGCGATTTATGAGGCCGTTCGCCATACAATTTACTGTGGTGCAATTTTCGTATGTAGTTTCTTTTCATAATTTTTATTATTAATGTATGTTCTTAATATTGGTAACGATACATATTAAATATGCGTAGTACAAGTAAAACCTCATTAAAGTAATATGTTGCGACAGGAGAAAATTATCATTTTACAGAAATTATTATATAAGAGAGATTTAAAAAAATATTATTTTATGCAAAAATTGGGAACAAAATTTTGAACTAACATTTTTTGAAAAAATATTAGTTATTACGATAAAAATGTTATTAAATTTTACACTGGTTTTGACTTGAGACCGAGACTTTTATCAGTTTAGAGATATTATCACTTTAGAGAAAATATTTTAAAATTTTTTACTGTGCTCCATTTCTCTTCACTATCTCTGCTATTTTTTCAGCTTAATATTGGCAAGAAGATTGGTCGAGAACCCGCAAGTACTTCAAGGGTCAAATTGGCTCATGCTTATCAAAATATTGGCTGTTTTTGTCAGTATCGCTTGCGCAAATTTCTATATAATTGGCATCAATGAGATTTTCGATGTTGAAATAGACAAGTACGTCAATCCATTCTTTACCCTATTGGCAAATATTTATTATTCAAATTCTTTTCCATTATTCAACAACTAAATAAAAAATAATTTAAAATTTTTGCAGGATAAATCATCCTGATTTGCCTATAGTTTCAGGAGAACTGCCAATGGAAGTTGCATGGGTGATTATGTTGTGTTTCGTAGGGATAAGTTTGCTAATTTCGGGAACACTAAAGTCTATCCCTTTCCTTTATTTTATTTTTGGCGCATTCTTCTTGGGATCAGTATATTCAATACCCCCATCGCGGACGAAGGTATCCACTCTTGGAGCACCTATTACAAATGGTTTGGTAGGTCATTTTTCTTTGTACTCCTTTAGCAAAAAATATGACCCATGACCTAGAATTGCCTATTCTAATAGTAATAACAATAAACGGCATCATGATAGTTATGATGTCACTTGAAATGATTAATTTTATTTTTGTCATGAAGTACCATATATTTCTATAACATAAGTATTTGTAGTCATATGCCACTATGTAAATTGACTATCATGTTATAGATCATAAAATGTAAAATAGTATTGAATTGAACATATCTTATCATATTCCCGTTTGGGGTTTTGGTTATTCCTTTAACTCTTTGTATTTTCTTCTTTTTTCTATGATTAATGAAATTCACGATTTATTCAAAAAACATATCTTATGATATTGTAGAAAATGGTATTGAGTTTAATATATCTTATCATGTTTTAGATTTGCTACGAGCATAAAGATACATAATCCTATTGTATGACAAATGTATGTCTAAGTAAATGTGTGATTCATGTATGGTTCATGAAATTACTTATGACGTCAGTCTCATATAAATATCTTGAGATTCTGGATATTTATGAAGCAAATCTGGAATATGTTTGACTAAAATTTATCGAAAAAGTTAAAGAATCTTGTTGAATCTATGTGAAGATAATGTTGCATGTACTATTAACAGATTGTTCACAAACTCTCTACCTCTGATGATCTTTGAAAAGTATGTCTATAAATTAACACTAAAAGACTTGGAGAACTCAGATAATATGGTCAACAGTGGAGAAAATATAGTTGCATCTTTTTCTTAACAAAGTTTTGTCACAATGAATTTTCTTAATAAAATTTTTAATGAGGCAATAAACACTCAAAATAATGATGTACACTTTTATTTGATTGTGATTTTTTCATGTAATTTTTACTAAATATGGTTTTAACAAAGGCAAATTCTTGAAATTTATATCCAAGGAGAAGTGTTACAAATTAATTATACTAATTCATTATGTGGCACTTTTACTGTCATTTTTGCATATTCTCCACTTTCCCTTTTAATTGACACATTTTTCGAGTATGTATAACTAGTGGATTAGTGAGTATTTTATTGTATTGGCAATGGTATAATGGTATAAGGGCACTCGCTCTTTGGTATAATGGTATAATTAGTGGATTAGTGCTCTTTGATAATCAAACAACAATTGTTCTAATAATATAAGAAAATGGTGGGATGGGGAGTAATCAGGGTTCAAATTTTGATCACGACAAAAAATTTACTTATAAAAAAATGCATTAGCAATAACTACAAGTTTTAGCATTTGTAATGTTAGTTAGTTACTAAAATTTTAATTCTTTTTTGTTCAATTTTTTATTAGAAATAATTTATAACAAACTATAACATAATAAGGAGATGAAATATATTATATATATCTACTAATGCTCCTAGTGGGATATGTGAATAATCTAATATATATATATATACACATTAATGAATATGACTTCTTCATTTCAAAAATTCTTCTATTAAAAAAAATATATATATATATAGGTATATTCTTTGGTAGAAAGTCTTTTGAACTAACCTAAGTAATCGTTTCATGTGCAGCTCCAAGGATGTGTTCTCTTCTTTGCCACACTTAGTGGAGCAGGGGCTGCTTTAGGACTCCCATTTCAAATGAGGTTCCTCACATTGTTCATTTGGGTTGCACATTTTTAATGGGAATTATTTTCTTTTTTCTTTTCATTTTAGAATAGATAATGCCTTTTCTATTTTGGCATTTTGCGTTTTCCTAATCGATTACAAATATTCTTGCAGCTTACCCATGAGATTTATGTCAATCTACAATATTATATATTGCTTTACCATGGGATTTTTGAAAGATATTCCGGACATTGAAGGAGATAGCAAGTATGGTCTTCAACCTTAACTAGTCATCTCATATCTACCACTTCACTTATTTGCTTAGTAATCATTAATTAATTCGATAATTAAAAAGTATAGTTGGTCATTTTTAAGGGCATTCAGTAAAGTATGTTTAATAAACCACTCACACTGAAATTCTACACCGAGGAACCACTCCATGGGTTGGATCGGAGAGAGATGGAAGGAAAGGGAGCGATGGTTATGTGAACAGGAAGGTGGTTCCGTTTTGGTTCTATTTAGGTGAGGAGGAAGGAAAGGGAGTGATGATTCTAGCAATGGAAGAGGGAGAGGGATAGTGACAAAGAGGAAGAGAGGAGTGAGGAAGAAGACTGAATTTTTTAATTAAAAAAAAACCATGTTAACCTTTTTCTATGGCCACGTCATGTGGTCCACGTCATCTCCGGCACCGGAATGGTCAACTTCGGCAATTAAATGGCAGCAAAAAATAAACACGGGTAGTCTTTTGGTAGTTTTTTAAACACAAGACCTAAAATATCTATTTCAAATAACACAAAGTACTAACGTATTTTTAACCCTATTATTTATGCTAGTGTGTTCTATGTTTATTTTTTCTTTTGTAATTATACCTTATCCTTTTAGTGGTTTGTTAAATAATTTTTTCACAGAAACAATATACCAACAATAGCTACAATTATTGGAGCGAGAAAAACTCTACTATTGGCAACTGGTATACTTGTGATGAATCATCTTAGTGCGATCGCGATAGCTGTCACCAGGCCTGAGGTAACGTCTTAGCCTCTGTCGATTCCTTCTTATATTGAACTTTTTCAATGATAGAGTATGTTATTTTGTGCTAACATATGAGTAAATAAAGATGAAATTGTAGTATTTAATAGTTGTTTCCACTCAAGTCCTTGTAGTTAATTCATAACTAATCAACTATAAGAATTTCAAAACAATTTTTTTGTGATCAATTGATACTCATAATTTAAAATATTCTTTTATTTAACATATATACGTTATTCATTTCATTATTCTGTATATTT
This sequence comes from Hypericum androsaemum, assembly GCA_963995505.1. Lineage (NCBI taxonomy): Eukaryota > Viridiplantae > Streptophyta > Magnoliopsida > Malpighiales > Hypericaceae > Hypericum > Hypericum androsaemum. The sequence continues at coordinate 9,126,946 of OZ023186.1, read as the reverse complement.
ACCATTTATAGATGTTTCAAATTAACTATTGACGGTTTTGACGCGTAATTAACGAGTAATTACGTGTTAAACCCGTTGAATTAACAAACTAATTCGTTAATAATAAATCACTTACTTGTTGAAGTAAGAGGTCCACAGGCTCGGGTCCACGATTCCTTCGTGCTGGTCGAATTACGATCACGTTCGAACGGATCCGTAATCGATTTTCACGAGATTTCCTTTAATCGAAAATCTGATCAAAATTCTGGAACTGATCCGGAATTTTCCTTTCTGAGTGAGTAGTTGTGGAAAAAGTTACAAATTGGTCCAGCCGGATTTCCCCTTTTATAGGGAAATCCGGACAGCCAAAACGCACCACGTGGCACGCCACGTGTCGCCACGTGGCATGCCATATGCCACATGTCCGCCACGTGGCAAAGCTACCCAATAGCTTCGCCACGTGGCGCGTTGGTCCGCATGTCCGCCACGTGGCATGCCACGTGGCACCATGTGGTTGCGCCACGTGGGCTGTCACATGTGACGTCAGCGCCACGTCACGCTGACGTGGGCAATTGACGGTTTTGACGCGTAATTAACGAGTAATTACGTGTTAAACCCGTTGAATTAACAAACTAATTCGTTAATAATAAATCACTTACTTGTTGAAGTAAGAGGTCCACAGGCTCGGGTCCACGATTCCTTCGTGCTGGTCGAATTACGATCACGTTCGAACGGATCCGTAATCGATTTTCACGAGATTTCCTTTAATCGAAAATCTGATCAAAATTCTGGAACTGATCCGGAATTTTCCTTTCTGAGTGAGTAGTTGTGGGAAAAGTTACAAATTGGTCCAGCCGGATTTCCCCTTTTATAGGGAAATCCGGACAGCCAAAACGCACCATGTGGCGCGCCACGTGTCGCCACGTGGCATGCCATATGCCACATGTCCGCCACGTGGCAAAGCTACCCAATAGCTTCGCCACGTGGCACGTTGGTCCGCATGTCCGCCACGTGGCAAGGCTACACCTAGCTTTGCCACGTGGCGCCACGGGGCACCATGTGGTTGCGCCACGTGGGCTGTCACATGTGACGTCAGCGCCACGTCACGCTGACGTGGCGCTTGCATAGCTTGGGCCGGTCAACGCGGGTTGACCGGCCAACCCAACATTTTGGGCCTAATGGGCCCGGGCCCAATTAGGCACAATAATAATTGCCTATTGGGCCCAAGGTCCAACATCTCCCACTCAATTATTATTGACCTTGATCAACAGTTATCAGATTTCTTCAAAGGATTTCGTGCGACCAGCACACGTCGAGTATGTTAAGCCAAATTCAAGAGCACAGACACTCAGGCTACTTGAATAGTAGCATCTCGACAACCTTCTTGTTTAATGTATGCTCTTACCCCAGGACTCATGTCACATTCCATTGTTCACATCAGTGATTTCAAACAATTATATTCGGGTTCACTATTGTACTTTTCAATACAATTGGTGCACCTGAACCACGAATCTCAGAATGTGATGAACAGAGTTCCTTCTCCCTTAACTATATTCCTTTCATAATGATACAGCCTGCTTTTCTGGTCAGCCCTGCCAGGTCGAATCGCTATGCCATAACCTTTTCATGAACTTTCCAAGCTAGCAGCACTGGATCATACTTCCAGAATACGTTTAGGATCTTAAGGGTAGGTTTCGGGAATCACAATTCTCGAAAATTGGTCTCACACCAGGGATTGTGAAATCACTCAACATTTTCATCCCATCCAGTGGTCGAGTAGCACACATGATACTGATCACGTGTTACGGTGTACTTTCCTTTTTCAAGGAACACATGTCATTTAACACCATACTAGAGTATCAGCCTTAGCTTAACTCTAGGCTAATAGGACAGACAGTATGATAAGTTCCACTTATATCTTATCATATGGATTGTAGAAAATCCAAATGCAGCAACTTATTCCTGCATCCCATAAGGAAACTTGCTCTTAAGCAAGACGGCATTCCGCCATAGGACATGCACTCATGAATGTCCAATAACTGCCTCATCTCATCTAGGAATCAACTTCTTGACTCCCACTGAGGTAAACACCCGTGTGAGTGGGCTACTTCTCTGTCCGACATGTTTCACATTTAACTCATATTGCCAAATTAAAAATTCTTTTATTCCAACTAATTGGATTACAAATGAAACCGTCGTAAACCCAGTGACTTAACATGTTTCTCGAACACTTCTCGAGGTAATGCTTTAGTCATTGGATCTGCGGCCATATCTCGTGTAGATATGTGTTTCATACACAGTTCTTTATATTTTATTAAATTTCTCACAAAGTGAAATTTAATATCTATATGCTTAGCCCTGCTATGGAATCTAGGATCCTTAGCATATGCTATAGCTGACTGGTTGTCGCAGAATAGACTCACTGGCTCCGTCGAGTTGATCAGGGAGAGATGGCTTAAGAATCTCTTCAACCATACCGCTTCTTGTGCAGCATGAGCTGAAGCTACATATTCTGCTTCCATTGTTGACAGGGATACACATGTTTGCTTCTTACTGCTCCATGAGACAGCACCCCCGTTCAACAAGAAAACAAATCCAGATGTATACTTTTTCTTATCCACATCACCTCCCCAATCAGCATCAGTATAGCCACTCATTATCAGGTCACGGCCTTGATAGCACAAGGAGTATTCTGCAGTAGTATTCAAATATTTCAAAATCCCTTTGACAGCCTTCCAGTGAGCACTGCCTGGATCAGACTGATATCTGCTTGCTATCCCAACAGCATAGCAAATGTCAGGTCTAGTACACAACATTGCGTACATCAGGCATCCAACTGCATTGGCATAAGGAATCTTCTCCATGTCCCTACGTTGTTTAGTTGTTTTTGGGCACATGTCCTTACACAAATTATGACCTTTAACCAATGGGACATACTTTGGGTTACTGTGATCACAATTGAAACGTTCTACTACTTTGCGAATATATGTCTCTTGTGAAAGAGACATTATTCTTTTCGAACGATTCCTCGAAATCTTAACTCCGAGTATGTAATCTGCTTCACCCATGTCTTTCATTTCAAAGTTGGAAGATAACCAATCTTTGATTTCGACAAGAAATCCCATGTCATTTCCAGCTAAAAGTATGTCATCAACATACAAGGTGATGATAACAAACTTCTTTCCTGATCGCTTAACATACACACAGTGATCTTCGTCTATCATAATAAAATCATGCTGCATGATCGTATTATGAAAGCGAATATACCACTGTCTAGACGACTGCTTAAGGCCATAAATTGATCTATTCAATTTGCAAACTTTGTGTTCGCAGCCTTTTTGAATGTAGCCCTCAGGCTGAATCATATAGATTTCTTCATCCAATTCTCCGTGGAGAAAAGCAGTCTTTACATCCATTTGATGTAATTCTAGATTCATGTTAGCAACCATAGCTAAAATGACCCTAATTGACGTAAATCTAACAACAGGTGCAAAAGTCTCCTCATAGTCTATCCCAGCCTGTTATTTAAATCCTTGGGCAACCAAACGCGCTTTGTATCTTTCGATACTGCCATCTGCATTGCGCTTGATTTTGAGAATCCACTTATTCCCAATTGCCCTACGCCCTTTAGGTAGGTCAACCAGATCCCAAACCTGGTTTTTGATCATAGAAGACATTTCTTCATCCATTGCATTCATCCATTCATCACGTTTTGGAGATGACAATGCTCCAGATACATTTTTAGGTTCATCTTCATCCTGCAGGATGGCCAGAAGAATTTCACTTGGACCACCAAATTTCTTTAGTGATACCAAGAACGCATTAGCCTCGCCATCGATGTCAAATCGTCGGCGTGGTATGCTAGTTCTACTAGACCTACGAAATTCCCGGTTTTGATAAACATCTCTAATATATTCATCATATCCAGGAATCGCACTCCCACTGGGTGGAAATACCGTACTCCCACTGGAATAAGGAATTACCTCCCTTACAGGACTCGGATCACGACCGGAAACAGAAGTTCAGATAGAAGATTCTGAAGCGCCGTTTACCGCTGCGTGTGCCCAAGAATGACATGTATGTCATTGTTGAGCACATTGAGGCTGTTCACCGGGAGATGCAAGAGTGCATCTGGGCCGGAGGTTACGATCATGGAGAGGACTGGTCCTCTATGTTTCGAGACCTCCTGGTCACGATGAAAATTCGAGAAGATATGAGTGTCTTCTCGGCACCCGAGTTCAATACCCATAGAGATGCTCTCTATGGTCTGGTCCATTATCTTGAGGATAAGGGTCTTCGCAGAGAAATGATACCTTCTCCTGTTCTGGAGCTGCGAAGCGGTTTGATCTTGAACCGCTACTTCGCTAAGGATTACTATTATAGTTTTCCTCCGCTCCTGATCATCTGGATCATGGATTCAATTCCAGTTCCGGAAAGTACTCTGGAACTTCTCATCGGATCGTCCTCGTACCCGGCCCCTACCGGATCGTCTCCGGATCCGGATCCAGATATGTGTCTGGATTCTCCTACCGGATCACTTGGACATCCGATCCCTGTGTGATTATATGTTTAACTGTCCCCATATACATATGTTGTTTTTTGGGGACTTTTGTACAATAGGTTGTGACCTTGTCTGAGGTTTTGTGCATGTGTGAGCAAACTCAGAATGTACAAATGCATGTGTCAAACATGTAATTAAATAAAGATGTTTGTTTAATTACTTCCACTTGAATTTACTATCGATGAACTTTAAACGGTTGAAGTTTAAGATTAATACTTGAATGGTGAGAGGAAGCATGCCCGCGACCCACTTCGATTTTGAGATTAATCAAGAACTCCATATCGTTAAAAGTTTTGAGTGATTAGTAAATTGAATCATATTGCCAAATCAAATTTCTAATATGTTCTCATATTAAAAATCCCTATAGAAATGTCAGTCGCCTCTAGATCCATCATTGCTGAGCTAAACCGTGAGTTAAAACTCAACGGTGAAAATTATGACAATTGGAGTATGAAAATCCAATATGTGCTTGAAGAACAAGAGGTTCTGGAGCACATACATGTCATAATGGATGAGCCTGAAGAAGGCACAACTGCTCAACATAAGCGAGATAAGGAAGCTTATGTTATTTGGAAGAGAAAAAACACTACTGCTCGATTGATCTTGCTGAGTTCAATGATGGATGATATCACCAGACAATTTCGCGTGTATGACAACGCGAAAGAGTTATGGGATTCTCTCAAACTGAAATTCGGAAAGCTTTCAGTGTCGAAGCTGCGTGCTTTGACCATAAGGTTTGATACCTTTAAAAAGCGTCCGGAGGTTCCCATGAGGAAACACTTGAGAGTGATGTCCAATATGATCAGTGAACTGGCAGAGGCCGGTCACATACTCAGCAACGAGCAGCAGATTCAAGCTGTCATCCGTTCTCTACCACCAAGTTGGGAACAGATGAAGATGAATCTTACCCATTCCGATCATTTGGTAACATTTGATGATGTTGCCAGACACCTTGAGCTGGAGGAAGATCGCCTCCAAGCTATGAAATCCCACCCTGAAGCCCATTCGATTTGTTCTACTGGGAGTGGTGGGAAAAAGAAAAAAGGTAAAGGTGGCGCCACGTGGCACCATATGGTTGCGCCACGTGGGCTGTCACATGTGACGTCAGCACCACGTCACGCTGACGTGGCGCTTGCATAGCTTGGGCCGGTCAACGCGGGTTGACCGGCCCATCCAACCCAACATTTTGGGCCTAATGGGCCCGGGCCCAATTAGGCACAATAATAATTGCCTATTGGGCCCAAGGTCCAACATCTCCCACTCAATTATTATTGACCTTGATCAACAGTTATCAGATTTCTTCAAAGGATTTCGTGCGACCAGCACACGTCGAGTATGTTAAGCCAAATTCAAGAGCACAGACACTCAGGCTACTTGAATAGTAGCATCTCGACAACCTTCTTGTTTAATGTATGCTCTTACCCCAGGACTCATGTCACATTCCATTGTTCACATCAGTGATTTCAAACAATTATATTCGGGTTCACTATTGTACTTTTCAATACAATTGGTGCACCTGAACCACGAATCTCAGAATGTGATGAACAGAGTTCCTTCTCCCTTAACTATATTCCTTTCATAATGATACAGCCTGCTTTTCTGGTCAGCCCTGCCAGGTCGAATCGCTATGCCATAACCTTTTCATGAACTTTCCAAGCTAGCAGCACTGGATCATACTTCCAGAATACGTTTAGGATCTTAAGGGTAGGTTTCGGGAATCACAATTCTCGAAAATTGGTCTCACACCAGGGATTGTGAAATCACTCAACATTTTCATCCCATCCAGTGGTCGAGTAGCACACATGATACTGATCACGTGTTACGGTGTACTTTCCTTTTTCAAGGAACACATGTCATTTAACACCATACTAGAGTATCAGCCTTAGCTTAACTCTAGGCTAATAGGACAGACAGTATGATAAGTTCCACTTATATCTTATCATATGGATTGTAGAAAATCCAAATGCAGCAACTTATTCCTGCATCCCATAAGGAAACTTGCTCTTAAGCAAGACGGCATTCCGCCATAGGACATGCACTCATGAATGTCCAATAACTGCCTCATCTCATCTAGGAATCAACTTCTTGACTCCCACTGAGGTAAACACCCGTGTGAGTGGGCTACTTCTCTGTCCGACATGTTTCACATTTAACTCATATTGCCAAATTAAAAATTCCTTTATTCCAAATAATTGGATTACAAATGAAACCGTCGTAAACCCAGTGACTTAACATGTTTCTCGAACACTTCTCGAGGTAATGCTTTAGTCATTGGATCTGCGGCCATATCTCGTGTAGATATGTGTTTCATACACAGTTCTTTATATTTTATTAAATTTCTCACAAAGTGAAATTTAATATCTATATGCTTAGCCCTGCTATGGAATCTAGGATCCTTAGCATATGCTATAGCTGACTGGTTGTCGCAAAATAGACTCACTGGCTCCGTCGAGTTGATCAGGGAGAGATGGCTTAAGAATCTCTTCAACCATACCGCTTCTTGTGCAGCATGAGCTGAAGCTACATATTCTGCTTCCATTGTTGACAGGGATACACATGTTTGCTTCTTACTGCTCCATGAGACAGCACCCCCGTTCAACAAGAAAACAAATCCAGATGTATACTTTTTCTTATCCACATCACCTCCCCAATCAGCATCAGTATAGCCACTCATTATCAGGTCACGGCCTTGATAGCACAAGGAGTATTCTGCAGTAGTATTCAAATATTTCAAAATCCCTTTGACAGCCTTCCAGTGAGCACTGCCTGGATCAGACTGATATCTGCTTGCTATCCCAACAGCATAGCAAATGTCAGGTCTAGTACACAACATTGCGTACATCAGGCATCCAACTGCATTGGCATAAGGAATCTTCTCCATGTCCCTACGTTGTTTAGTTGTTTTTGGGCACATGTCCTTACACAAATTATGACCTTTAACCAATGGGACATACTTTGGGTTACTGTGATCACAATTGAAACGTTCTACTACTTTGCGAATATATGTCTCTTGTGAAAGAGACATTATTCTTTTCGAACGATTCCTCGAAATCTTAACTCCGAGTATGTAATCTGCTTCACCCATGTCTTTCATTTCAAAGTTGGAAGATAACCAATCTTTGATTTCGACAAGAAATCCCATGTCATTTCCAGCTAAAAGTATGTCATCAACATACAAGGTGATGATAACAAACTTCTTTCCTGATCGCTTAACATACACACAGTGATCTTCGTCTATCATAATAAAATCATGCTGCATGATCGTATTATGAAAGCGAATATACCACTGTCTAGACGACTGCTTAAGGCCATAAATTGATCTATTCAATTTGCAAACTTTGTGTTCGCAGCCTTTTTGAATGTAGCCCTCAGGCTGAATCATATAGATTTCTTCATTCAATTCTCCGTGGAGAAAAGCAGTCTTTACATCCATTTGATGTAATTCTAGATTCATGTTAGCAACCATAGCTAAAATGACCCTAATTGACGTAAATCTAACAACAGGTGCAAAAGTCTCTTCATAGTCTATCCCAGCCTGTTGTTTAAATCCTTGGGCAACCAAACGCGCTTTGTATCTTTCGATACTGCCATCTGCATTGCGCTTGATTTTGAGAATCCACTTATTCCCAATTGCCCTACGCCCTTTAGGTAGGTCAACCAGATCCCAAACCTGGTTTTTGATCATAGAAGACATTTCTTCATCCATTGCATTCATCCATTCATCACGTTTTGGAGATGAAAATGCTCCAGATACATTTTTAGGTTCATCTTCATCCTGCAGGATGGCCAGAAGAATTTCACTTGGACCACCAAATTTCTTTAGTGATACCAAGAACGCATTAGCCTCGCCTTCGATGTCAAATCGTCGGCGTGGTATGCTAGTTCTACTAGACCTACGAAATTCCCGGTTTTGATAAACATTTCTAATATATTCATCATATCCAGGAATCGCACTCCCACTGGGTGGAAATACCGTACTCCCACTGGAATAAGGAATTACCTCCCTTACAGGACTCGGATCACGACCTTCCGGATCATTATGAGTTGAAAAATCTCTATCTTCCTCCTCAATTCTCCCACTCGGAAGAAGTGATCCAGATGACTCTGGTTCATTTGTCTCATAAAGGGTAAGGTCACTAGTAACCTCTCCCAACTTTGGAAATTCATTCTCCAAAAAGGTGACATCACGTGATTCAAATTCTGTTACATGTCCATTGTCCAGTTCACCCACGAACACGTACCCTTTAGATACCTCTAGGTATCTTATAAAGATACTTTTTCTACCTCTCGGTCCTAATTTACCGAAAGCACTTGAGGTAGAATGGACATAGGACGCACACCCCCACGGCTTAAAATAGGATAGATCGGGCTTCCGATCTGTCCACATTTCGTAAGGAGTGGCTGTAACAGACTTAGAGGGTACACGGTTTAGAACGTATGCGGCAGTCAGGAGCGCATCTCCATAGAATGATATAGGCAAACTTGCCTCTGCCATCATCGATCTAACCATATCAAGAAGGGTTCTATTCCTTCTTTCAGCAACTCCATTTTGCTGTGGTGTATAAGGAATGGACAACTGATGTTCAATTCCTTTTTCAATGCATAGAGCTTTGAACTCATCAGAAAGATATTCACGGCCACGATCAGTTCGTAAGGCCTTTATCTTTCTATCCTTCTGATTCTCAACAAAACTCATGTATGTCTTGAAGCAGTTTAAGGCTTCAGACTTGTGAGAAATCAGGTATATCAGACCATATCTAGTATAGTCGTCAATAAAGGTGATGAAGTAATATGCTCCATGCCTTGCCCTCACGTTCATTGGACCACATATGTCAGAATGGACTAATTGTAATGGAAATTTGGCTCTAGCCCCAGTACCGAAAGGTTTTCTAGTGCTTTTCCCTTCTAGACAGGATACGCAACAAGGTAATATAGATTTCTCTATATGGCCCAACAGTCCTGCCTTAGCTAGACGGTTTAAACGATCCTGACCGATATGGCCAAGTCTAGAATGCCATAGTTTAATATCATCCTCTGATGAATTTGAACTAGTGACAAAGGAAAAACTTTCAGAAGGATCAATATCCAGAATCAAAAAACCTTCCGATATATATCCAAGGCCAAAATAGGCATCATCCAAAAACAATCTAACGGTGTCGTTCTCAAATGACAACCGGAAACCTAAAGACATTAAGGCCGAAACTGAGATCAGGTTCCTTCGTATGTCTGGAGCAAACAACACGTCATGTAAAAGAAGGGCACGACCACCACGAAGGTGTAATCTACAAGTGCCCAGGCCTTTCACATCCACACACGAGTTGTTACTGACAAAAATGGTTTTTGCTCCAGCCGGCAACCGCCTGTACTCAACGAACGAACCACGGTCTCTAGCTATATGGTCTGTCGCTCCTGAATCAATCACCCACACAGAATGTGATTCAGTTAGAAGGGTACAAGAGGATACATACAATTTACTCACACTTGAGTTCAGATGTACCTGCTTGGACTTTTTGCAATCTTTTGTAAAATGTCCCTTCTGTTGACAGTTAAAACATTTCACTTTTGAAATGTTAAACCGCTTGTTCTTTTTAGCCTTGGAGCCATCCAACGTGGTTCCATGGTTTTCAGCCTTTGGAGTTTGTTTACACTTACCCTTCCGTTTACCTTTTTTCTTTTTCCCACCACTCCCAGTCGAACAAATCGAATGGGCTTCAGGGTGGGATTTCATAGCTAGGAGGCGATCTTCCTCCAGCTCAAGGTGTCTGGCAACATCATCAAATGTTACCAAATGATCGGAATGGGTAAGATTCATCTTCATCTGTTCCCAACTTGGTGGTAGAGAACGGATGACAGCTTGAATCTGCTGCTCGTTGCTGAGTATGTGACCGGCCTCTGCCAGTTCACTAATCATATTGGACATCACTCTCAAGTGTTTCCGCATGAGAACCTCCGGACGCTTTTTAAAGGTATCAAACCTTATGGTCAAAGCACGCAGCTTCGACACTGAAAGCTTTCCGAATTTCAGTTTGAGAGAATCCCATAACACTTTCGCGTTGTCATGCACGCGAAATTGTCTGGTGATATCATCCATCATGGAACTCAACAAGATCAATCGAGCAGTAGTGTTTTTCCTCTTCCAAATAACATAAGCTTCCTGATCTCGCTTATGTTGAGCAGTTGTGCCTTCTTCAGGCTCATCCATTATGACATGTATGTGCTCCAGAACCTCTTGTTCTTCAAGCACATATTGGATTTTCATACTCCAATTGTCATAATTTTCACCGTTGAGTTTTAACTCACGGTTTAGCTCAGCTATAATGGATCTAGAAGCGACTGACATTTCTATAGGGATTTTTAATATGAGAACATATTAGAAATTTGATTTGGCAATATGATTCAATTTACTAATCACTCATAACTTTTAACGATATGGAGTTCTTGATTAATCTCAAAATCGAAGTGGGTCGCGGGCATGCTTCCCCTCACCATTCAAGTATTAATCTTAAACTTCAACCGTTTAAAGTTCATCGATAGTAAATTCAAGTGGAAGCAATTAAACAAACATCTTTATTTAATTACATGTTTGACACATGCATTTGTACATTCTGAGTGTGCTCACACATGCACAAAACCTCAGACAAGGTCACAACCTATTGTACAAAAGTCCCCCAAAAACAACATATGTATATGGGGACAGTTAAACATATAATCACACAGGGATCGGATGTCCAAGTGATCCGGTAGGAGAATCCAGACACATATCTGGATCCGGATCCGGAGACGATCCGGTGGGGGCCGGGTACGAGGACGATCCGATGAGAAGTTCCAGAGTACTTTCCGGAACTGGAATTGAATCCATGATCCAGATGATCAGGAGCGGAGGAAAACTATAATAGTAATCCTTAGCGAAGTAGCGGTTCAAGATCAAACCGCTTCGCAGCTCCAGAATAGGAGAAGGTATCATTTCTCTGCGAAGACCCTTATCCTCAAGATAATGGACCAGACCATAGAGAGCATCTCTATGGGTATTGAACTCGGGTGCCGAGAAGACACTCATATCTTCTCGAATTTTCATCGTGACCAGGAGGTCTCGAAACATAGAGGGCCAGTCCTCTCCATGATCGTAACCTCCGGCCCAGATGCACTCTTGCATCTCCCGGTGAACAGCCTCAATGTGCTCAACAATGACATACATGTCATTCTTGGGCACACGCAGCGGTAAACGGCGCTTCAGAATCTTCTGTCGAAGTTCTGTTGCACAGAAGTTCAGATACCTGTCTCCAGTAGCCATCAAATCTTGCAACAATTGCAATTCAATTTCGGGTTAATACTCATATTTTCCCAAAATAAGATTGAAAAACTCATTTTCCAATCTTTGATGAACATTCTATGGATCAATTTATGTGATTTTAGTTTAACTTTCACATATCTCGGAACTCGTTCCAAAATATTTTCTTTTTAAGTTTATTAAAATATAATTTTAATAAACCTAATTGACAAAAATTTCTCAAAATTTTTATCAATTTATTGGATTTTAATTGAATAAAAACTGATTTTATCCAATTAAAAGAGAAAAAACCAATTTATAGGTCCAATTTTGACTTAAGTCAAAATTGACCGTAAATCGGGTCGAACCAAGAAACCAGGTCAATCCGTCCGGTTTTTTGATTTTCTTGACCCGGGTATAAATATTTTCGGGAAAAATCGTGAAATTACGATTTTGCCCCTCGCATATTTTCCCCTCGAATTTTCTCTCTCCCCGACCCCGAAGGTGAAATCGCCGCCGCGTCTCCCTCCTACGACCGCAGCTGAACAGCGACGAACCAGCGCCCGAGACTGGTCGCAATCGACGCATCTCGACCTCACGATCACGGCCGTAGCGGCCGCGCGGGTCGTCGTCCAGCCGTTCTCCGCCACGAAGCTCTTCTCCGTTCGGCGCCTCTCCGTCGTCGTCGTCCTCGATCTCGCGATTCCGGCGACGCCGATCCACAAACGTGGTATCGGGACGTCGGGAAGAAGCCGGAGAATCGACTATCGTCGATCTCCGGCGTCGAAATCGTCGGATTTCCGACGAAATCGACGGATTTCGTTTTTGGGCGAAAATGCCCAAATCGCCCGATTAGGGTTGATTTCGATTTGGGGATTTTTGGGAAAATGTCCAATTAATCCCCAAGTCTTCCGAAAATTGCACCGAGGTCCATGACACGCAGGTGCCACGTAAGCGGTCAAAATTTCAGATTGGTACCTTAAGGTTTCGCGCGTGCGCGAATTTGCCCGCGTGGTTAGGCAAAATTTAATTTAGTCCCGCTGGTTCCAAATTAATTACATTAAAGTCCAACAGATTATGATTTTTCATAAAATCACGATTAATATGATTTTTAACTCAATAAATCACATAATTACTTGAATTAAAAAATCATATTATCATCAAAACATGGTTTCAACCATGCTCTGATACCAATTGACGGTTTTGACGCGTAATTAACGAGTAATTACGTGTTAAACCCGTTGAATTAACAAACTAATTCGTTAATAATAAATCACTTACTTGTTGAAGTAAGAGGTCCACAGGCTCGGGTCCACGATTCCTTCGTGCTGGTCGAATTACGATCACGTTCGAACGGATCCGTAATCAATTTTCACGAGATTTCCTTTAATCGAAAATCTGATCAAAATTCTGGAACTGATCCGGAATTTTTCTTTCTGAGTGAGTAGTTGTGGGAAAAGTTACAAATTGGTCCAGCCGGATTTCCCCTTTTATAGGGAAATCCGGACAGCCAAAACGCACCACGTGGCATGCCATATGCCACATGTCCGCCACGTGGCACGCCACGTGGCAAAGCTACCCAATAGCTTCGCCACGTGGCACGTTGGTCCGCATGTCCGCCACGTGGCAAGGCTACACCTAGCTTTGCCACGTGGCGCCACGTGGCACCATGTGGTTGCGCCACGTGGGCTGTCACATGTGACGTCAGCGCCACGTCACGCTGACGTGGCGCTTGCATAGCTTGGGCCGGTCAACGCGGGTTGACCGGCCCATCCAACCCAACATTTTGGGCCTAATGGGCCCGGGCCCAATTAGGCACAATAATAATTGCCTATTGGGCCCAAGGTCCAACAACTATTTTAGACGCTCACTAAGTATAAAATAGTTTTGTAATAAAGTTCTACTTTAAGAATCAATTAATTGCTGAAAAATAATATATTATTATATGTTTTTTATTATAATTTATATTTTGTGAAATATAAATACTTTTTATTATGTTTCTTAATATGGACCTCTTTAACAAAATTTCACATTTTTAAATAGCTATTAATTTTTTTACCAATATTAATTTTCAATTAATAGACCAGCACGAGATACCAAATTGTTCATAACAATTATTAATGGATATGTTTTTGTATGAAAATATTATACCAAATGATATAAATCTGTAAAATAATTATACCGCCTTTGAGACTTGGTTAAGTAATAAGTGTAGGATTATGAAAATATGCTTAAAGTGTAGGACCAAAGTTCAAATCCTAGAACTTTATGACTAATTAGATCATATTAAGTACTTTTAGAATGTTAAATAGTTCCTCCAAATCACCTCCTTGTAGCTAATTTATAGCTAATCAACTACCAACGTTATGTTTGTTCAAATTCAATTTAAATTTGCAGTGACTTCAAAAAAATCCTTATATCAATTTATATTTCTTATAACATCAATCTCTTTGTTGCACAGGTCTTCAAAAGTAGCATCATGATACCTGGACATATTTTATCTATTTTTTATTTGCTTTATCAGGTGGGAAACATTGAACATTCTAATCATTTTATCTAAGATAGTATGTAAATTATTAAATTTGTTTTGCTTGCTTATAAATTTGTGTTTGAGCACTTAACCTGTACCATTAAGATTGATGAGGAAAACCCAAGTTACCAAACTATACAGAGAATGCTTTAGATCATGCTCCACCTTAAAAAGAAAAAGATAGATCATTATGTTGGCACCTGCAAATAACAAAAGCTAAGATAGCATTAATTACTAGGAGAAAGAAAAAAATGAAGACTTATATGACCTTAGTATAATTTTGGACTTTTAAAAGAGTGCCATCAATTATTTTTATTTATCACAATTTCATTTCACCACATATTTATTCACTGTTGTTTTCTCGAATTTCCATCACACATACATTTTAGGTAATTATTATTGCTTACGTTTGATTTAATTATAGAATTCTCACATGCGCTTTTATTTTTCCCTTCATCTTGATGTTAGGCTTGGAAGATGGACCAAGCAAATTATGAAATGGTAACTTCTATCATCTTAATCTAGAGTAAACGAAGTTATTTTACTTGCACTTGCAGTTTTAGAATAACAAGTTATAATTTTAGAGTGTAACAGCAGATTGGCCCTTTTTTTTATTCCAATGTGTCAATAATATAAGGTCAGAGTTGGATGAAGCGTGTGACATAGGTATAATTTTAAATATCAAAATTATTTTAATATACACGTGACAATTTCAAACTCGTTAGAAATATAAAATGATGTATTTCTCTTAGAATTCCCAAAAATCATAAAACATTTTCTACAAACAAAATCAAATTGCACAATGATAAATATTTTATTGTTCTTGAGAGTTTATTGGCTTAGCCACCTTATATGTTTCACATAATCGTCTTGGCCCTGTTTATGTCCTCCTAACAAGAAGCATAACCACAATAATTTTAAATGATTTATTCTCTGTTTAAATCTCAATGCCACAATGCCACATTGAGTGAACAAGAAAAAAAAACTGGAAACACAAGATTTAGCATGTCTAATGTGTAAAGTTAGGTGTCCTTGAATTTAATGTAACTTGAGTTGATCTAATTTATTATATATTTTAAACAAATTTTCTAGTAAAATTTTAACAATGTGAGGTCATTATTATTGATTAAAAAAGATATTTTTCAAAATCATCTGAGCTAATATATTTATGTTGCAGGCAGCAAGCCGGAAGAGTTACCATGGTTTTTGTCAAAACTATTTAGCTCACTTAATCCTACTTCCCTTCATCTAGAAAGGTTTGCCTAGTTGTGGAGCTTCTCCTGGCGATAAACCTCAACGACATATATGTTGTATCTGAATGTCGCTGGTTGGTGACTATTGTCAGATTTCAATTACCCTTTTCTAGTTATTTCAAGTGATGGGATTGTCGCTTGATTGGTTTTTTTTGGGTGTCTATTGGTATCAATATTTGACAACGGATTATCGAATAAACAAAACTCTTTAATTAAGACATTTAGCCTCCATTGAATTGATTTTACGCGTAATTATTCCCTTCAATCATGAAAATTCAAAAGAATATTTTAAACGATGAAAGATGTTCTCAAACCAGAAATCATTGAACAATTATTAATGTCTAATTAAAAATTCATATTGTATGATTAACCTACAAAAAGTTTCCAATGAGCACTTCCTCTAATAATATAAAAAAGGGATAGGTTTTGAGAAGGGTTCACGACAAAATATATTTATCAAAAAGTAGAGAGAGAATAAAGCACCCAAACAACACATCCTCAAGTTAATCCACAAATAAGTAGTCAAGAAAAACTCACACACTACATAAACCTAACTTCAAAATAGTCCACAAGCGGGTAGTTAAGAACGCCTAACGTTAATATTGCAAAAACCTAAAATAAGGTCGACGCCAGTCTTGGGTGGCAAGTGTGCGGAATATCAACAACCTAATCTTACCAAGATTCAAAAAAGAAGGTTGGAGCAGAAAATTTAGAAACAAAAGGGGACCTTCAAAAGCAGTATATGGGATGAATAGGTGATCATCTGGATGCCCACAATAGCTAGGTCTCAGCCAGTTTAATGATAATTTTCTACATATTACGGTCATGCCTTAGCCGGTTATAAGTGAAGATCAGGTTAATTTTCCGCATGTGAAAGGATGGATACATGTCAACGCTTTTCCTAAAAACATTGACGCGCAGGGGTATTATTGGAGCAAAAAATTAATTCACGTATTTATGACCCAGTTTAGATAAAAACTCTACAACTTGCTGCTCAAGTGTCCGATTGGCACGATTGAAAAAAGCTACAAAAACATAAGACATAAATCTACAACTTGTGTTAGAAGCTTACCACACACCTAGTTAGGAAATAAACTCGAGCCAAGGCCTAAGAACTTGTAGAAACCTCACCCTTGGTTGTTTAGACTAGTGGTCTCACTATGTAGATTAGACTAGAGGGTTGATGAGTGACCTTATAAAGAACTTTGAGCCGAAGAAGGAGACAACTGTCTTCATTTATTCATGAGGTGCCTACTTGAGTTCGGTTGATCGAGGTATCCTACTAGTACTTGACATGGTCTTGGTTATCTGGCGTTAGTGAATGACGGGGGCTAATCCTTTGAAATTGAGCCTAGAGCTTTAGAGCCAAGAACCTTTATATCCATTGCTTTAACCCATTGAGCCTAGCCATTCTTTGATCATATTATATGTATACCAACTTTAAGCCTTATATCCACCATCCTTCCAACCTTTGGTCATCAGATCCGAGAACGCATAAGTTTAAATTTTTTTGGGATATTTTGTATTGGGTTTAGTTAGTAGCTTAGTGTTCTTATGGGTTAATTTATTGGGAATTTGGGTAATTGAGAGGCCATACAAAGAAGCTGAGTTTTTGCCTAGAGAATGCCAAGTTTGTGATTTTGAAAAAAAAAGATGAAAAAGAAAAGAAAAAAAAGATGAAAAAGAAAAAAAAAAGAAAAGAAAGGGAAGTGAAGGTTGAATAAGGCATTAATAATTGGCATAACTTGTGCTACGCGGTCTTAGAAAATGGGTTAATTTTGGGAGTGTGCTTTAATTATTTATGGTGAGGATGTTTAGAATAGACGAGAGACTAGAATGCTTTGGCAACAAGTCCTCGGATTGGGTGGTTTAACTACTATCCATATATATTATCTCACCAATACCTTAGCTCCATTACAACCCAATTGAAAGCCCCCTGTTCACGAGGTACCACACGACTTTGAGACACTATTGAGTAGGACGTAGGATAATTTGAAAGACATCGGTCATGTACGCGAGAGATAAGAAGTTGGTTACTTACAAATCGTGAGCTAAAAATTTCTGAACCTTTGAGTGGTTAACCTTCTAGTGTCTTTTATATAGTGATAACACTTGGTTAAACCACCGAGTGGTGAGGTGTCTACCGGTTCTAACTCTTTGTGTTTGGGTTGATGTACTAGCTAGGTTGTGGGGTGGTCTTTTGATGTGAGTTTGAGATTTTGAGGGAGTTAAATTGTGAATTAATCATGCCTAGTCTTGTCCTTTTCGTGTTTTTTTTATGTGCTTGTGAGTATTTTTGTATACCATGGTTGAGTTTTGCTTGAGGACAAGCAATGATTCAAGTGTGGGGGTGTGGTGAGTGTGAAAACACTCAATCATCTATGTATGTTTTAGTATTGGTTTTTCGTTGTTTCTAGTGTTGTAGTGATGTAGTGTCATATTTCATGCTTTGAATATTTTAGCGTAGTTCTTGTGATTTTCATTGCGTTTTGTTCGTGTTTATTTCTAGGAGACTTTGTGGTGATGCGAGGAGAATATTGGTGCACCTTGGAGCGTGTTAAAGGCTATTGGATCAGCCTGAAAGAATGGCGCAAGATCGGGACCTCGATGACATTGGGCGAGATAGACCCCGAGTGACTCAAATGGAGATAACTTTCGCATGCGAAGTCCATTGGAGACAAATGAGATGATTCTGGAAAGAAGATATATGTGGCTATAATTTTGTCTTTAATGGTTATCTTCAAATTTGGAGTCCAAAAGGGTAAAAAACGCGTCCAAAGTCCAGCATCAAATATGTGAACTTGCCTAGCCGAAATGGGCCGGATTTCATGAACTATTTTAGGCCCATTTCGGCCTTGTCCATGGCTTTTCTTGGCTGGAACTTTAGGAGTTAGTTAGATATTTTCCCAAAAACTCACTCACCCACTCCACTCATTTTTCTCTTTGGAAGAGAACTTGGCTCAGCATTGTTAGAGCTTTTAGAGAACTTGAAGGAGAACTTTTGGAAACCTTGAAGATCATCTTGAGCTTTCTTTAACCCTCTTTTTTATATTCATAGTTTACTTGCTTTATTTAATAGATGTGTTTAGTTGTGTAGTTGATATGTGTGAGTAATTGATTAGTGGGTTAGGTGTCTTGATGGCATCTACTTAGCCTATGGTCTAGTGGAGTTAAGATGCTAAGGGTTGTGAACTAGTTAATGAGTTTAATGCTTAATCTTGCTTGATCACCTTGGTTATGAACTTGATTAATACTAATTGCTAGGAGGGGTTAGGATTAATAGACCATTTAACTAGTTAATTAGTTGCCTTTTGATGAGGGATCTCATTAGGTGGTTAGTTGTCCAAAGGGTGATGGTTATAATTAGTAATTAGTTAGATTAGGTAGCTAATTAGTCATGGGAGTACAATTAATTCAACTAAGCTTAATTAATGATCAATTTAGACTAATTAATGGCGGGAGCATTGACTAGTTACTTTAGAAACACCCGGACCATAACACAAATTTAATAAACCTCATAGACCATTTGGTTATGTAGGTGTCATTGGTACCAAGCCCACTCTTTCCTTTATTGTTTAAATCAATCTTCTTGTTTAGTCGTAGTAGTAACCTACTCGTGTTTGGAATTGACAAATTCATTACTTGTAGTCCTAAACTAGTGGTCAAGTCGTATTTGTGGCCTAAAACTTAGTCCTTGTGGGATGACAATCTCTTACTTACTCTTTATTGCAAGAGGGGTGCCGTTGCCGGGGACTAGGTGATAGATACTTAACTTGGCTTACGAACTTGGATTAGGACATTTATTTTTGTTTATTTGGTTACTTAGTACCTTCTTGTTTGTCTTGCAAGGTACTTGTTTATCGCATGCCCCTAACTCGTTTCACCAACAACCTTCCGGGAGAAATAAAAGTGGACATTGGATATTTGGAAAGGAGTTTGCGACAAGAGAGAAGAATTCAAGCAAGGATGAACCAACAAACTCATCTAAGGGACGAGCCACACGGAGATGCGCAAGGAGATGCACAAGGAGATGAAGCTCCTCGATGGACTCTCATGGATTATGCTAGGCCCACCTTAAGGGGGGGTAATGTCCGGAGTTCCTAGGCGACATGCTCCAAACTTCGGTCCAATTCTATGGGTTACCGAATGAAGACCCCAACGACCATATTGCTAACTTTTTGGAGATAGCCGACACCTTTAGGTATAATAGAGCTTTCGATGATGCCGTGAAGCTTAGGTTGTTCCCATTTACTTTGAAGGAAAAGGCCAAGATTTGGTACAAGCAATTGGTTGGGACATCGATAGCTACGTAGGAGGAGCTAGATAATGTCACGACCCAAATCTGTGGTCGGTGACCGGCGCTAGACTTTGACTACTTAAATCATACACAAAAATCTAGCCAGCCTCATACTTATTCAAATTTATAATCATAAACATTTAAACATAAAATTAAAACTTAATGATCGTTAGTTTCATATTCTAAATTTACAAAATATAAGCCAAGCTTTTTCTTTATTATACATACTCCCAAGATCAAACAAAATTAATATACTCTTAATAATTAAACATTCCCAAGATCAAAGCAAATCTTGTGACTACGGAGGTTCTAGATGAAAGAGCAAAATACAAACTGGAGACCTCGATGCAAGTCCTGGAGAACAATTCGGACTTGGTACGATCAGAGTAGATCTCCGAGCCAACACAACTCGTGTACGAGTTCCTGCAAAACTGGTGGGTGGGGGATGAGTGTTTTGGAACACCCAGTAAACAAATAAGATATGCATCACAATTTATTTAGCTACTCAATGCACAAACATTCCTAAAACATGCATATAACTAATATGGCAAATGAATTATGCGGAGATGTACATTATTCAAAGATCATACTTACCAGATGACCAAATATAGCATATAATCACAAAGTCACAAAAACATGAGCAAACTAAGCAACGTCCCATTCTGTCACGCAATTTAACACATGAACACATAATTCCAAAATCAAATCACAAAACTGGATGAACGTTCGGCAAGTTCTAGATAGTGCCACTCCAACTCCGACACGAGGATACCATATCTCAAAGGCGCTATCAGAATCCAACCCCGCCGGCCAAACAGATCATATCAGAATCCATTGTATCCTCAGTATATGTGCACATATGCCAACATCCCCGGTTGGTCACGGGTAGACCTCTGCCTACTAGACGTCCATATCAAAGAGCCGAGCCTTCCATATAACAGACTTTCATATCATAACAAATTCATAGGCTCCCAAAATATATCAAACATATCCAGTGCCCCTCTGGGCCAGATTAAACAAACCTTCACAAATCATAATGTCATACCATATGCTCATATGACAAATTCACAAATGCACTCACGTTATCATATTCAAATCATGACAAATAAATAGAGTGCATTAAAGAAAGCATGAGTCACATATTATTTGTTTACCATTTTTGGTACAACCACCATCAGAATAAGGTGTCCACCAATTCGTTGTCTCCAACAAAATTTTCTCAAATATATTTAAAAGCCTGTAAAATGTAAAATCGGTTCGATCCACCGCATATTAAACGACGCTCTTAACATATTTGAATTTCTCGCGTGAAATCTAAAGTGATGCTATTTTCATTTCGAACATCTGCTCTACTTAATCGTTCATTGCACTTCTCGATCTATGTATATCAGTGATTTTCACTAAATAAATTAATATACCCTTTTAAGTCTTTCTCTGTCTCTCCAAGTTTCCTATCATATTTTTCCTTTTTATAGTCTTATGTTTTATTCTTGTCCAGCTGTCTAATAGAAACTTAAGGTTGAGCAACTTTAACATATCAACCAAGATATAAACTTTGACGGCTTCCAACTTTAACCCTTCTGTTTCTTTTTTTAATTTTGGCTCAATTATTTTAAGTTTTCTTATCTAATTAAATTCTTTATAGTAGGTAAATATTTACAAGCCTAATTCTTCAATTATTCAGACACACATAAATTTCCACTTCTTTTATACAATGATCTTGTATGCCAAACCTCTCACGTTCACGTCTTTTTCTTACGGTTTATACTTTTTCTCTTTTTCTAATTATTTTTGATTTCTCAAAAGTTCATCTCAGTACTAATAAAACCCACAAGCATGAATTACATTATTCATACACACAGTATCCAAATTTTTACGAGGTTCAAAGCTAATCAATTTATTTTATTGATAACGTTATTACTCAAAACTAAAACTTCTCAAATTTTTTCTTCTCCGTAATTAATTTTTTTAATGCACAATAAATAGATAATCTTAAAATAACAATTACCTAGTTGAATATCTTTTCTGTATCCATCTTTCTTCTTCGGTAAAATTTTCATCTTCACTAAGCCTTCTCTCTTTTTTTCCTTTGGATTGGTTCGGTGAAACTTACTCAAATTTATCCATTTTAAACATACTTATCTATTCTTATAAAGAGTTTACATTTTGGTGGCACTTTCAAAAGTTGCCACGTTTTTTTTTTAACCATGGCTTGCTTAGTTTTAATGTTGCCACGTTTTTTTCTTTTCTATTTTCTTAATGCCACGTTTCCTTCCCTTTTTATCTTTATCACTTAGTTAATTTGTATTTTTAGTTCTAATTTGTTTAATTTTAGATAAGTTTGATTCTAGCTTTTTTTTTGTTTTTCAATTAAGTTAACACCTATACTTTTATTTAATATCTCGTACCAAATTTTACCGAGCTACATTTTTAGAACACCTTGATGACCAACTTGTATTGCTATTTTGCAACATAGCGTATTAATAATTTATCACACACTTAGTATACTTAATTACATCCAACTAAGTTTAACTCGCATGGTCGGATATTACATTAATTTGTATTTTTAGTTCTAATTTGTTTAATTTTAGATAAGTTTGATTCTAGCTTTTTTTTTGTTTTTCAATTAAGTTAACACATATACTTTTATTTAATATCTCGTACCAAATTTTACCGAGCTACATTTTTAGAACACCTTGATGACCAACTTGTATTGCTATTTTGCAACATAGCGTATTAATAATTTATCACACACTTAGTATACTTAACTACATCCAACTAAGTTTAACTCGCATGGTCGGATATTACAGCTAATGCCTTCCTTGAAAAGTACTTTCCCTTCTCAAAGACAAATAGGCTCGTGAAGGAGATTAACAACTTTCAACAATTTGAGAATGAGTCTTTGAGTGAAGCTTGGGAGAGATTCAAGGGATTGCAAAGGAGTTGCCCACACCATAACTTGATGGAGGAATCTTTACTCCAAACTTTTTACTTCGGTCTTGGATCCTAAACAAGGGGCACAGTTGATGCCGCCTCCAACGGATTCTTCTTGAGAAAAGATAGGGATGATGCCCACCACATCTTGGAGGAGTTGGCGGCTACAAGCATTCTAATGGCCAATGAGAGAGTGAGGCAACTGAGTAAGGAGAAAGTAGAAGTGATTGATATTGATATTGCCTCCTCTATTCAAGCTCAATTGGCTTTGTTGTCAAAGAAGGTGATCTAAGCTTGAACAAAATCAATGTGGCGGCCATGCAAACACATTGTGAAGTTTGTGGCAGTGTTGGCCATGAGAACCAAGAGTGTGCTATGTTGAGCTCTACTATGGAGGAAGTAAATTTCGTTGGTGGCCAAGGACAAGGAGCAAATATGATGAGAAACAATCCATATTCCTCTACTTACAATCCCGAGTGGAGAAATCACTTGAACTTCTCTTTGAGGGGAGGAAGTAGTGGAGATAACATGGCGATTGTTCCAGACAAGGGACCTCCTCTTCGTAATACACCTCAAGGGCCTCCTCTGGGTTTCCAACCACATTTTTCTTTGATGGATCAGATGGGAGCTATTGAGGAGAGGTTCGACAAGATGGAAAAATTTATGCAAGAAGTTGGAGGGGCGGTTAGCCAACAAGGCCAACTTTTGGATGCCATCAATCAACAAAGAGTAAGGCAAGATAACTTGGAACAAATTCTCAAGGTTCAAGCAACCGCCGTGCATAATATGGAGAGGCAACTTGGGCAAATAGCAAATGCAAGTGCCCACAGAGCATCCGGCTCTCTTCCTAGCTCCACGAAAGTGAATCCTCGAGGAAATGTGAATGCAATTACTTTGAGGAGTGGCAAGGAAATTTTTTCCTAAGAAACGAGGAAATCAAGAGAAAACAAAGAGGAGGTCGATGAAAAAGAGAAGAATGAAGAGGAGAACGAAGAGGTGGAGAAGGAGAAACGTCCATTTGTTGAGATGGACGAGGATGAGGAGTATGTGCTGCCACCACCAAAGATCCCGCCTTTACCATTTCCTCAAAGAGTTAAGAAGAAGAACTTGACGGACAACAAATTTCTCGGCTTTATGGAGAAGATGAAAAATGTCCAAATTAGCATCTCTTTTCTAGAGATGTTGGATCAAATGCCCCACTACTCTAAGTTTTTTAAGGAACTCATCAAAAAAAAGAGGAAGTGGAAAGATGGAGAGACGATAGCCCTCACAGAGAAGTGTAGCTCTCTCATCTCCAAAGATCTCCCGACAAAGTTAAAAGATCTGGGGAGTTTCACTATTCCTTGTTTTGTTGGTGATGTTGAGTTTCCCAAGTGCTTATATGATTTAGGCGCTAGCATTAACTTGATGCCTTTGTCTATTCTAAGGAGACTTGGCTTGTGTGAGGTGAAACCCACTTCTATGCATCTCCAATTGGTGGACCAAACTATAAAGAAGCCATTCGGGGTTGTGGAGGATGTCTTGTTAAAGATTGATAAGTTTATCTTCCATGTGGACTTTGTGGTGTTTGATTTCGAAGAGGACAAGAGTTGTCCACTAATTCTTAGCCGACCGTTTCTCAACACAGCACGTGCCTTGGTGGACGTATATGAAGGAAGATTGGTCCTTAGGATAGGGGAGGAGAAAGTAGAGTTCAAGATGTCCAATACGATACGTCACACTCTTGATGAAGGCGTGTGCATGAAGATTGATATGGTTGAAGATTGTGTCCTCAAGTTGGGCAAAGATAGCGCGTTTAAGATTGAAGATAGAATAGATGAAGAGAATGATGGAGAACAAGAAGAGAAAAACCTGGAAGAGTTGAGGAAAAAGCTGATAAAATAATTCTCCACGAGGATTTGGAGCTTCATTTGAAGAATCGTACTTCACCTTCCATCATTAAGGCTCCAAGTTTGGAGTTGAAAGAGCTACCCTCCCACTTAAGATATGCATTCTTGGTGGATGGAGGAAGACTCCACATTATCATCTCCAACAAGCTCTCTAAGGAGCAAGAGGAGAAGGTGCTTGAAGTTGTTAACAAATGGATTAAGGCCATGGGATGCCAAATATCTGATATTAAGGGGACAAATCCCGTCATGATTATGCATTACATCCACTTGGAGGAGGGAGCCAAGCCGGGGGTGAAAAGGCTTAATAAGGAGAATATGAAGAAGAAACATGATGTCCACATCGTGAAGAAGAAATTCAATGAGGGTCATCAAGTGTTACTCTACAACTCTCGGTTAAAACTTTTTCCGGGAAAACACAAGTCCAAGTAGAGTGGACCTTTCACGGTGGTAAAAGTTTTTCCATTTGGAACCCTCAAATTAGAAAGAAGTAATGGAGCAGTCTTCAAGGTGAATGGCCAAAGGTGCAAGATTTACCTTGGTGGCGATATTGAACGAAGTTGGGAGGTGCAACCCGTGACTTCACCCTCCGATGCATGAAAAAGGGGAGTAAAGTCAAGCTAACGACTATAACTTAGCATGTTTTTGAATTGTCTTTATAATATCTTTGTCTATAGGTGTTTTTCATATTATGTTTGTTCTTATTTGGGTATGATTTTGAAGCATTGGTTCATGCTTATGGGTTCTCTTGCATTTTGAAGGTGATCTCAAGAATTTCGGACTTGTCTTGAACTTCTGGATGCTCAATGAGGGTCACGAGACATATCGGGGGAGTCAAAAATTGAAAGATGGTGAAAAACAAGGGCCACGGTTATGGCCCAACCCACCACGGTCGTGGCAAATCTCTGGAATGACGGGGGCATTTTGAAGGCACAAGGCCACCTTACCTATCATTAGTAAATAAGCCATATCTTTGTTTTTGAGCCTCGGATTGAGGTAATTCTTATGGCTATGGAAAGTTAAGAGGTAAGCCTACAACTTTTTAGTTGATGATTTCTTCTAGTTCGGGTGGAAAGTGTCTCAAATTAAAGGAGAATGGAAAATAAGGGCCACGGTCGTGGCCTTGATCGTGCAAAATCTTTGTAAGTCCACGACTTGAAAAATTTGAAGGCCACGGTCGTGGCCCTTAAAATCCGTGGTCGTGGCTTATCATCAAAGGCCACGGTCGTGGCCCAGCCCATGCCACGATCGTGGCATTTCTCTAGAAGTCGGGGGCATTTCGAAGGCACAAGGCTACCTCACCTATCATTAGTAAATAGGCCATATCTTGGCGCTCGAGACTCAAATTGAGGTAATTCTTATTGCTATGGAAAGCTGAGAGATAGGCCGACAACTTTGTAGTTGATAACTTCTTCTAGTTCGAGGTGGAAGGGATCTCAAATCTTTTCCAACTAAACCTATTAGAACCCTACCTCCTAAATCCACCCAACTGATCGATGGAGCGAGGTCCTAGAGGTAATGCACACCATAAATGCCCAGAAAAATGAATGGAATGGGAACTTTGACATCAAGGCTACTACATCCAGCAAATGGTGGAACGATCCAGATACAACATTCTACCACAACCACCATCTCCAACTCAAGACTAAGGAAAGTTTCCTAGCACTTTGTTTTTCTTTAGTTATTTTCTTGTCTTTGTAATGTTTTGAGTTTGCTATGTCTTTGTGATGTCTTGTTCTTCATGTTTGATTGATGTTCTTGCTTGGTTGTTAATACTTTTATTAGTATAGCTTAATTGTTTAGATGTCTATGTGCTCCCTACACCTTGAGGACAATGTGTTATTCAAGTGTGGGGGTGTGGTTCCACTTAGGAATCCTTTGTGTGTTTAGGTCTAGGTTGTTTTGTTAGGTATTTATTTGGCATGAATTTTCAAAATTTGACCCCCTTCAAAATTCTTTAACTTATGTTAGAAGCTTATCACACACCTAGTTAGGAAATGAACTCGAGCACAAGGCCTAAGAACTTGTAGAAACCTCAACCTCGGTTGTTTAGACTAGTGGCCTCACTATGTAGATTAGACTAGAGGGTTGATGCATGACCTTGTACGAAACTTTGAGCCGAAGAAGGAGACAACCGTCTTCATTTATTCATGAGGTGCCTACTTGAGTTCGGTTGATCGAGGTATCCTACTAGTACTTGACATGGTCTTGGTTATGTCGCATTAGTGAATCACGGGGGCTAATCCTTTGAAATTGAGCCTAGAGCTTTAGAGCCAAGAACCTTTATACCCATTGCTTTAACCCATTGAGCCTAGCCATTCTTTGATCATATTATATGTATACCAACTTTAAGCCTTATATCCACCATCCTTCCGACCTTAGGTCATCCGATCCGAGGACGCATAAGTTTAAATTTTTTGGGGATGTTTTGTATTGGGTTTAGTTGGTAGCTTAGTATTCTTATGGGTTAATTTATTAGGAATTTGGGTAATTGAGAGGCCATACAAAGAAGCCGAGTTTTGCCTAGAGAATGCCAAGTTTGTGATTTTGAAAAGAAAAAAAAAGATGAAAAAGAAAAGAAAAAAAAAGATGAAAAAGAAAAAAAAAGAAAGGGAAGTGAAGGTTGAATAAGGCATTAATAATTGGCATAACTAGTGCTACGCGGTCTTAGAAAATGAGTAAATTTTGGGAGTGTACTTTAATTATTTATGGTGAGGATGTTTGGAATAGACGAGAGACTAGAATGCTTTGGCAATAAGTCCTCAGATTGGGTGGTTTAACTACTATCCATATATATTATCTCACCAATACCTTAGCCCCATTACAACCCGATTGAAAGCCCCCTGTTCACGAGGTACTACACGACTTTGAGACACTGTTGAGTAGGACGTAGGATACTTTGAAAGACATCGGTCATGTACGCGAGAGATAGGAAGTTGGCTACTTACAAATCGTGAGCTAAAAATTTCTGAACCTCTGAGTGGTTAACCTTCTAGTGTCTTTTACAAAGTGATAACACTTGGTTAAACCACTGAGTAGTGAGTTGTCTACCGGTTCTTACTCTTTATGTTTGGATTGATGTACTAGCTAGGTTGTGGGGTGGTCTTTTGATGTGAGTTTGAGATTTTGAGGGAGTTAAATTGTGAATTAATCATGCCTAGTCTTGTCCTTTTCGTGTTTTTCTTTCTTATGTGCTTGTGAGTGTTTTTGTATACCATAGTTGAGTTTTGCTAGAGGACAAGCAATGATTCAAGTGTGGGGTTGTGGTGAGCGTGGAAACACTCAATCATCTATGTATGTTTTAGTGTTGGTTTTCTGTTGTTTCTAGTGTTGTAGTGATTTAGTGTCATATTTCATGCTTTGAATGTTTTAGTGTAGTTCTTGTGATTTTTATTGCGTTTTGTTCGTGTTTATTGCTAGGAGACTTTGTGGTGATGCGAGGAGGATATTGGTGCACCTTGGAGCGTGTTAAATGCTATTGGATCAGCCGGGAAGAATGGCGCAAGATCGGGACCTCGATGACATTGGGCAAGATAGACCCCGAGGCGACTCAAATGGAGATAACTTTCGCATACGAAGTCCATTAGAGACAAATGAGTGGTTCAGAAAAGAAGATATCAGTGGCTACAATTTTGTCTCTAATAGTTATCTTCAAATTCGGAGTTCAAAAGGGTGAAAAATGCGTCCAAAGTCCAGCTTCAAATCTGTGAACTTGCCTAGCCGAAATGAGCCAGATTTCATGAACTATTTTAGGCCCATTTCGGCCTTGTCCATGGCTTTTCTTGGCTGGAACTTTAGGAGGGAGTTAGTTAGTTTTGACTTTAGAAAAGTTGTATAAATAGCCATTGGCTTTTCTTGCAAACCAACACTTAGACTTTAGATATTTTCCCAAAAACTCACTCACCTACTCCACTCACTTTTCTCTTTGGAAGAGAACTTGGCTCACCATTGTTGGAGCTTGTAGAGAACTTGAAGGAGAACTTTTGGAAGCCTTGAAGATCATCTTGAGCTTTCTTTAACCCTCTCTTTTATGTTCATAGTTTACTTGCTTTATTTAATGGATGTGTTTAGTTGTGTAGTTGATATGTGTGAGTAATTGATTAGTGGGTTAGGTGTCTTGATGGAATCTCCTTAGCCAATGGTCTAGTGGGGTTAAGATGTTAAGGGTTGTGAACTAGTTAATGAGTTTAATGTTTAATCTTGCTTGATCACCTTGGTTATGAAATTGATTAATGTTAATCACCGAGAGGGGTTAGGATTAATGGACCATTTAACTAGTTAATTAGTTGTCTTTTGATGAAGGATCTCATTAGGTGGTTAGTTGTCCAAAGGATGATGGTTATAATTAGTAATTAGTTAGATTAGTTGGCTAATTAGTTGCGGAAGTATGATTAGTTCAACTAAGCTTAATTAATAATCAATTGAGACTAATTAATGACAGGAGCATTCATTAGTTACTTTAGAAATACCCGGACCATAACACGAACTTAATAAACTCCATAGGCAATTTGGTTATGTAGGTGTCATTGGTACCAAGCCCACTCTTTCCTTTATTGTTTAAATAAATCTTCTTGTTTAGTCGTAGTAGTAACCTACTCGTATTTAGAATTGACAAATCCATTACTTGTAGTCCTAAACTAGTGGTCGAGTCGTATTTGTGGCCTAAAACTTAGTCCTTGTGGGACGACAATCCCTTACTTACTCTTTATTACAAGAGGGGTGTAAAAATCCTTCCTTTCACATGCCTAGTTATCGACACCAACATGTCGGTGATCTCCAGTCGCAAGCAGATTTTTTTTAATTTTAGTCCCCGTATTTTTACATTTTTGCAACAAAAAAAAACCCAGCATGTTCTTTACTCCAAACTATTCGAAATGAGTCTCCTCCGAACCCAATTCAAACTCAAATAGGAGTTGATTAGCAATTCACTCGTTTAATAAATTGAGTAGATTGCAATCTATTAATAGATTAGGAGTAGTTTTGGTTTATTTTTTTGTTGTAAAAAGTTAATTAGTATTTTAACTAATATAGATTCTATTTAAGATGCTAACTACGGTTATGTATTTTTCTTTTGAATTTATTAGAAAACTTAAAGATTATATTTAACTAACAAATTTGAAGAGAATTTTCTTTTAACTAATATATATTATTATTATTATTATTTTGATAATTATCGATTGTATTTAACAAACAAATATTAAAATATATTATTTAATTACTATTTAAAATAGTATGTGTTATGTTTAATTCTCATTCAAGACGAAAATAGATTGTTATTGCAACGATAAACCTTCATAATTATATTAGATTGAATTCTTCATAAGATCAATTTTCACGAGTTTTGTTGAACATTCATCATTTGCATTTCATGGTGAATTATGTGATATTGATGTGAATCGACAATATAAAATTTGTCAATATCAAAGATCACTTTAGATGCATGTATTAAGAGATCAAATTATTTTTAGTTTATGTGATCATAAGAACTAGAATAAATGATAATTCAAAATTCTTTTAAAATATTGTAATAAATATTGATTTATCTACTTTAATGAATGACATTGTCTTATCATTCTTATTCTAGTTTCTTAGTAAATAGTTGTTTAACATATGATTGATTTTAGGGATAAGTTCATTTTAGTACCATGTAATTTTACCTATTTCGCCTGGAGTACCATGTGGTTCTAAATTGGTATTTTAGTACCCTGTGGTTGACCACCTATCTTCCGGGCAGGTCCAGGGCAGCTACCCGTCCAAACTCGCCCAAAATGATGTCATTTTGGGCTGACGTGGAGGACATGTGGCGGATGACTTTCTTAAGTTAAAGTCGATGTGTAGTATGGTAAATTACATAAACAATCCCTGACCTCCTCTATCCTCCTCCTCCCTCTCTCACCCTCTCTACCTCCTACTCTCTTTCTCCCCCTCTCTCTCCTCCTCCTTCATCTTCCCAAGGAAACACCACCACTTCAATTACTTCCAACTCCAACCTCCATTCCTTTAAAAAACAATCCAACCTCCAGGCCTAAACCAAACGACATGAACTCCAATAAAATCCATGTCGTTTCTCTCCTTGTCCTGGCCTTCCTGGCTACCCTAGCAGGGGCGGAGATCTCCAACAAGGTAGGGGTAAACTACGGGCAGCTGGGGAACAACCTCCCGGCCCTCACCCTCTCCATCCACCTCATCAAGAAAACCCTAAAAGCTAGTCGGGTCAAGCTCTACGATGCCAACCCGACCATCCTCTGGTCCCTAGCCAGCGTGTCCCGCTCCAAGTGATTCTTCGACTACTGGTTCGAAGCCAGCATCGTCCTGTTATACGGTTCTGTCCGCATCTGCTACCTTCTGGTCAGGAACAAGATCTTGAGCAACTCGGACACCGGAACCTAGTTCAACCTCGTCTCTGCCATGCGCTAGGTCAAGAAGTCGATGCACCGGTTCAAGCTCCACAAGGTCAAGGTCGGGACCCCTTCAGCCATGGTCGAACAACGAGCTGTCATATTGTGCCGAGGCTCCCAGGAGGTAGCCAGATCCTCGTGAGCCTCCTGGGAAGGGTTCAAGTCGTCGAGGCTACAGAACGGGTCCTCCCTTTTTAAAGGGAGTGTGTCTTTGGACGCTGCTTTAGGGGTTGAGGGTGAAGAAGGAGGAGGGAGGAGGAAGAAGATGAAGTAGAGCAGTTGTGGGTTTTTTAAAATTATAAATAAATTAGGGACTAAATAAGTAATTTATTATGGTACACATCAGCTTTAACTTAAAAAATTGGGCGCCACGTGTCTTCCACGTGATCTCAAAACGATGACGTTTTGGGCGGGTTTCGACGGGCAGCTGCTTTGGACCTGCCCTGATAATTGGTGGTCAACCACAAGATACTAAACTACCAATTTGAAACCACACGGTACTCTATGCGAAAAGGCTGAAACTACAGGGTACTAAATTGAAATTATCCCTTAATTTTATTTTCACGATGTTAATTATATTATATTTATAGAAAAATAAAAATTAAATAAAATTAAATTTATCGTATATTATTAGTATTTAAGTTAATTTAATAACATATATTATTTAATTTAAGTTTAATTTATAAATTAGTAGTTAATTTAATCATAATGTACTTAAATTTAACCTGCAATCTATTAATTGATTTAACTAAATATCTTATCTAATCTATCATGTGTTCCGAATCGATTTTGCCAAGCAGGACCAATGTCGAGAGAGGAGGGGAGAGACTTCGAGGGTTTTTGCCCAATATGGTGTTACTGTAGATGTATAATACCCAAAATGGTGTTACTGTTCGAAAAATTCCCAAAATGGTGTTCCTTTTCCAGGTCGAAAAAAAATTCGACTTGGGGACCTTAGATCGATTTTTTTTTCGACCTGGGATCAAATCAAAAAAAGGTTTCGACTTCCGTGGTCGAACGCTTGTTTTCGGCCTGGTACCCAGGTCGAAAAAAATTTCGACCTAGGTCCCAGATCGAATAAAAAATTCGACAAAGTCCCTAGGTCAAAAAATAGTTTCGACCTAGGTACATCGGTTTACAAGATCCGGAAAAAAAGGAAAAAAGTCGGGGAAGTCGGAAATCGAAATTATTTTTTGACCTGGGTACACTATGGTCGAAAAATAATTTCGATTTGGGGTCTATATAAGCCATCCGGGCATTTCTTCCTCCTCACAGAAGAATGGCTTGAGATTATATTTTTTTCCTCAGAAGGTACGTTTTAATTTGCAATTTTATTTTGTGAACTTATATGATGATAGATTAAGCCACTTGTAATTATGTGTCAATTTATACTTTGTCATAAATTTTGTTATAGTTGATGAAGTTCTGCAATTTTATTTTTTGATTAAATTTTGTCATCAGTTAAGTACAATAATCTTGTCATAAATATGAAATTAGTGCATAAGAAAAAATATGAAGAAAATTCGTAATTAGTATTAAATTCATTAGATACTAAATTTTTTTTATTTCATTCGAAAGGAATATATGTCTCTTGTTTGGTTGTTTATTGAATTCAT
The DNA here is from genome assembly GCA_963995505.1 of Hypericum androsaemum. NCBI lineage: Eukaryota > Viridiplantae > Streptophyta > Magnoliopsida > Malpighiales > Hypericaceae > Hypericum > Hypericum androsaemum. The sequence continues at coordinate 9,094,225 of OZ023186.1, read as the reverse complement.
TCGTAGATTTTAATTATATTTGATGGATTATGCCACCTCTAATTATGTGTAAATTTTTACTTTGTCATAAATTTTGTTTTAGTAGATAAATTAATGAAAATTTATTTTGTGAACTTATGAATTAAGCTACTCTAATATAGTCTCAATTTCTTTTGTTATAGTTAAAAAAATAGCTTTACGGAATGTGCGAATAACTTTGAAATATGATGGAGAAATGTACTACAACAGTGAAATCAGATTTTATTACATCGGTGGATTTGAAAAAAAGTTCAAGTGTTATGAAGATTTCTCCTATGATGTGTTATTAACAAAAGTATGTGAAAAGACTATTGGTCCTGGTGAAGAAGTTCATAGGCTGCTATTTAGATATCCCATTGACAAAGAGAAATTTCATCAAATGCCTATTAACAATGATGAAGATGTTAGGAATATGGTTTACACAATGATCAGGTTTATAGGACCGTACAAGAGTGTGATTTATTTGGAAATTATTGTGGAGAAGAGGGTGTCAAATAATTACCAGATGTTGGATGTACATGAAATCCAGTTAATGAGTTGTGATGGAGTTGGTCCGTCAAGAGTGTCGCCTTTTTTACTTCCTTCCATAAGGGATAGTCATGGAGCTGGTCTGTCAAGAGTGACGTATGTTGCTGTTCCTTCCATGAGGGATGCTGATGTTGATGATTATGAAGTCCAAACAGATTGGTTTGAATATGATCCTACAGAAGTACATCCATATGCAACTACAAATTTCCACACCGAAGAAGAAGAAGAACAACAACAACACAGAGAAGAAGAAGAACTATACAGAGAAGAAGAAGAAGAAGAAGAATATGGAGAACCACAATTTGAAGGTCACTATCAAGTTGCTACAACTGAGCATGGTGAACAAGAATTGATAAGTATTTATGATGAAGATTGGGGACGTCACACCGAAATGGATGGAAGTTGTGATGGTGAATTGAAGGAGGGTTCGATTTGGAATACCAAAGAAGATGCAAAGAGGGAGATCGAAAGATTCTCAATGAAAGTGCGACGCGAGTTGAAGCTTAAGAAAACAAGACCCCGCACTTACGCTGTGATGTGTAAAAAATGGGAAGAAGGCTGTAAATAGAAGATCTGCGTCTCTGCAAAGGGGTTAATACTTCCTACATGGCGAATAGTGAAATACACCTACCCACATACCTGTAGTGCAGAACGACCTTCAAAAGATCATCGACAACTCTGTTCAGCTCACATTGCGGAAGTAATTATGAATATAGTTGCACAACAACCAGACATTCCAATTAGGTTTATTATAACTGAAATACAACTTGGGTTGACTGCCCAGGCACTTGCGATCCAGCCGGAGAGCTATTTGAGCTAGACTCTGCGGGTTCCACATGTTTGCGGTAAAATGGTAATCTGCCCATTCCATGGGTCGCACCGCTAAATGATGCATCGTCTCAATCACAGGCAACGGTGTCCTCCTACTAAGAATGGTCTTACTGCCTTTGACTTGGGCTCGCCTCTCTTCCTGTCTAATATCGTATGATGGTGTCTGAGCCTGTGACATAGTTGGTTGGGAGGCTGGCAAATCAAGATATCGTCTCTGCTCCCCAGCACGTCCCAGTGCCACTTCAGACAACTGACGAACATGAGGATCGTCAGATGTGTGCCGGATACGCTCAACAACATTAGCCTGTAAAAAAAATTCATAACAATTTTTTCAAATAATTATACATTAGACATTTAAGTTAATATGTAAAGCATATAATGTGGAACAATACTTACAGTCACTTACAGCCTTGCGCCGGAAGGGGTAATAAAATGTCGGGTACTCCTTCTGAACCAATCCATATAACCATCATGATAATAGATATGCGGCGGTGCTGGCACTCCTGGAAAGAGAAAGCGTAACCGATAATGCCATACTGCCATATGGCTGCTATAAAATTCCTCCCAATTTTGGTCAGTTTGGTTACACCGGTCTGTACTACTGTGTGTCCCCTCATCGTTCTCAGGTGCTGTCGGAATATGCTGCATCATTCCAAATTATCGTAACACCCGGTCGGGATAATGTCACTCCACATGAAGAAAGCATATCAACGAGACTCATGCCAACCACAAAGTTGATCCCAATGACATACTTGCGGTAACTTAGCAATGATATCAGTAGTATACGGCATCCAAACCACCTACAATACAAACACGCAAACAAGCTCATCAAATATTCTTTTTCTACAATATTTGTAAATAAATAAAATTCGTTAATATAAATTAACAAAAGTAACTTACAGCATCTGTTTTTAACTCGTCGAACATACGGCGGTAGTAGGACACGTTGGTCATTTTTTGGGTCTGGCCTTGATCTATAGTGCCAGTCCACCTGCAAAACTCAGTCATCATGCTTTTGATACTAATGTAAAATACTTTACTCGATTGTAAATAGTATTAAATAATAGTCTGAGTACCTGATGCCCAGTGCCTCATCAACATATTGGTCACGAGGCTCACGGTAAATTGGGCGAGTTGGGATAATCCTTTTATAAGCCCACATATAAACCAGTTGCATAGCCCCGCAAATTATTCTCCATTTGGGCTAGTAGCTTTGCATAACTGGTGGTACACGTGTGCCAAACATGCACTACCCCAACTATATGTGCCAATTGCCTCAACATCAACAAGAAGTGGCAACCATCCGACGTGGACCATTCGGTCGGCGGACTCCGAAAAGAGCGTACATCTAATAAGTCGCATTATATTTGCTCGAACATATCGCTGCATGATCTCATCATCGGCATCGTCTGGGATATGCGTAGCCGAAAAGTTTGTATCAAACCACTCCATCAAAATTCGATTGCCATTGAAAAATTCTGGACTATCTTGTGGGCTGATGCCGAAGAGATCGTAACACAACTCTTTCTATTGGGGAGGTGTCTCTGGTCCCGTGGCTGGATTTCCATCAATAGAAAGCCCGAGCAACACTGACAAATCTTGGAGAGTGATGGTCATCTCCCCCTCAGGCATGTGGAAAGTGTGTCTCTGGCCGCCACCGCTCCCCAGAGCAGTAACTAGTGCATTATCAATTACGACGTCGCCAATACACCAAACAGCCCAAAAATCGGCGGCCTTCATATACTCTATGAATTTCTGGTTACTCACACCCGCTGTGAGCAACCTGCGACGACGGAAGCTCAACGGCTTGTTATTTGGAGTTTGGTTCTCAACCTGCACAGAATAACCAATCGAAAATATTTAAAAAATATCATTTAAAAAATATTGAATATAATACTTGTTACTTTTAATTACTCGTTACTTTTAATTACATACCTCACAATTCCAAACGAGTTGTGAATGGTGCACATTTTGGTAATGTAACAAAGTGTCATCTATAGGTCCTCCATTTCCCAAGTAACATGATATGTCTGACTGTGAAGCCATATCTAAATTCTCTAACAACAAATTCGTCAAAAGAATGAATCATAATTTTGTAATTAACACGATAAGAATACAAAATTAAATTATAATTCTTAATGAACAAAATGTAATTAAGATTTTTATTTAACACACAAAAAATTAAATCGTAAAATTAATTAAAACAATTAACTCAGAAACTTTAATCAAAAAGTTATATTAATTAACACACTTAAATTGAACGTTCCAATTATATCCTAAAATTGAACGGTATAATTATATCATAAAATTAATTAACACTATTAACTAAAAATATTTAATCAAAAAGTTATTTTAATTAACACATTTAAATCCAACAGTGAATTATATCCTAAAATCCAAAGGTCCAATTCAATCATAAAATTACTTAACGCTATAAACCTTGGTGTTAAAACATGGCCCGGAGCTCGACCCAGAATTTCTACCGTTTTCCGGGTCGATCCGAACAAAAACAATTTTCTTTTTTAATCTTTTAAATAATATATATACATATATAAATGTAAGTTAAAATATATTTATTAGTACAGTAGTCCTGGAATTTCACATACATGCCCAAAATCAAAAAAAAATTATCGAAAGAATCTTTTCGACTTGGGACCAAAATCAAAAACAAATTTGACCTGGGACCAAAATCAAAATTTTTTTTTGATCTGGGATCAAATTTGTATTAAAATTTTTAAAAAGGGTCTGAATTGATTTAAATTTCTTTTTTTTCTATTTTTAAATTTTTGGGTGGCTCAAGTTTGTATATTTGACACGCTAACTAATATGTCGCATTAGTTTGTTAGAATTTAAATTTGAAAATATAAATTTAAAAAGACCTTCATATTAATAAAATCAGAATTTTTGGGTCTCGTACTGACATACGATTTATATTAGTTAGCGTGTCAAATATACAAACTAATGCGAGCCACCCAAAAATTTAAAAGTACTGAAAAAAAGATATTTAAATAAACTCAGACCTATTTTTCAAAAATATAAGGCAAATTTGGTCCCTGGTCGAAACAAATTTTGATTTTGATCCCAGGTCGAAATGTTTTTTTGATTTTGGCCCCTACTACTTTTATTGCCTTTTTTGATTTTGGCCCCTACTACTATTATTTTTGACTTTATTGCCTTTTCTCTCTCACACCTACTACTATTATTATTTTTTTTGGTTTATACTATTGTGTATCTCATCTATTAGTCAGAAAATTTTATATTTGAGTTGAATAAAATTTTAAATTAATCAGAAAATTATATTAATTATCAAACTTAAATCCAACGGTCCAATTATATCCTAAAATACAACGGTCCAATTATATACAAAATCCAACGGACCAATTATATCATAAAATACAACGGTCCAATTATATACTAAATCTATCGGTCCAATTAAATCAATAAAATTAATTAAAACTATTAACTCATAATATATAATCAACAAATTATTGTAATTAACAAATTTAAATCTCATAATTCATACCATACTTATATCTAATAAATTCATACCATATCTAATAAATTCATACCATACTTATATCTCATAATCCATACTTATAATAATCCATACTATACTTATATCTCATAATCCATACTTATAAAAATTCATACCATACTTATATCTCATAATCCATACTTATAAAAATTCATACCATACTTATATCTCATAATCCATACTTATAATAATTCATACCGTACTTATATCTCATAATCCATACTTATATCTAATAAATCTCATAATTACTGTAATTAACATATTTTAATCAGAAAGTATCCAAATGTACCCCACATAATTAATTATACCGCTCGGAGACGACGACTGCCGGCAACAGACGATGGAGACGAGGCCACGGCAGCCGGCCGGACGACGGAGATGAGAACGGCCGGCCGAGGGACGACGGAGACGAGGACGGCAGCGAGAACGGCCGGCCGAGGGACGACAGAGACGAGGCGGAGAGCAACCGGCGATGGGGAGGCAGCCGACGGACGGACGGCGGGAAGCGGCGAGCTGCGGTGGTCGTGAATTTCTTGGTTGTATTTTCTAACGAGCGGAGGTCTTATAAATGTCTGGGGGATCCCAGGTAGAAATTTTTTTTCGACCTGGGTCTTTATAGAAAATTTTTCTCGATCTGGGTATACCCCAGGTCGAAAAAAAATTTCGACCTGCTCCCTATGCTGACACAAAAATCCAATCGAAATCCACTTTCCAGATTTTTTTTGTGGATTAGCCCATCCACCTAAGTCGAAGAAAAATTTTGACCTGGGTCTCCAGGTCGAAATTTTTTTTCGATTTGGTCACAGGCCGAAAACACGCGTTCGACCACGGAATTCGAATCTTTTTTTCGATTTGATCCCAGGTCGAAAAAAAATCGTTCTAAGGTCCCCAGGTCGAATTTTTTTCCGACCTGGAAAAAGAACACCATTTTGAAATTTTTCCGAAGAGTAACACCATTTTGAGTATTATACATCTACAATAATACTATATTGGGCAAAAACCCGACTTCGAGTCACTAGGGGAGTGGTTTCGTTTGGAAATGAGGGGAGATGATTCTTCGTCTGCAAAAGGGGTGGGGGGTTTGGGGATGAGAGAGAGCTTCGGATTGAGACATTTGAATATTTAAAGAGTTTTTCCATCCAAGACAACTAGACACTTACACGTTAAGTTGTTTTTTTTTTTACAGATGACGAGTCACATCTAATACAAAAACAATGTCTTTTGGTTGAAGTGACTCGGGCTGCGTTAAGTGCCAGGCCATTGAAATTACGAGGATATTTTGACAAAGTTATAAATTGTAGGGTTATAGGTGTTAAAACGTGAATTACACGGTATTAAAGTGACTTAAAAAAGAAAGCATGGTAGGTAGAATCGTAACAAATTTTATCTCGTTTTTAAGAGATCGATGAGTTAATTCTCACCCCTTACATAAAAGAAAATTATGTTCGAGAGTGGAACAACATCCAAAAGTCGTCTAAAGTTCTGGGATTTAGTACAACTCGCCTAAATTTTTTTTAAAAAAGAAGACGACCAAAAAAAAGTGACTTAGAAAAGAGAAGAGAAAAGAGGAGCAATCAGGAATCTGGGCCACCTCCTACCGACCTAGGTCACTTGTCGCCGGCGGGAAAATGGGTAGCTTCAACTGGTGAGTTTATTATTTTCCACATCTTGGTTGTTGCGTTCTTTTAAGGCTCTCTCTTCATCTTTTTTATTTTCCGATTAGTGCATCTTAAGCTTTTACTCAACCCGAATTCAGTCCTCCTCATTTGGGTTTCGTCTGAACTACTTGTTATGTGTCTTCATCATGTCGAGAACATGGGTCGGTCTGAGGTGTGAGTTTTAGGGTTCGCAGATTGGAGTTTGGTCTGTCTTGGAGGAAATGGATTTGTAGTTGGAAATTAATTGACAGTGCAAATGCTTGTGGAGTTGCTTGTTCATCCCCCGAATCGGACTCTACCGGTTTGTTTATAGACCGAATTTTCTCCCTATTTCTATGGTCTCCGCGTTTTGAAGATGATTAGGTGTTGATGCCTGGCTGGTACCGTAGTGAAGAAGTCCGAAGCCGACGTTTTTTGTGCCCGTGTGGGAGATTAATCTTCCATTTGAGTATGAGAGATTGATTGGCCTTGTTTATAATGAACTAAACTCCACCTATCCAAATGGGTGTGCTTCTTTATGTTATACGGGCTAGGTTGAATGTACGATATGGCTGCTCATTTTCCTGTGAGCAGCTTTAGTTGAGCTGCGGCCTACAGGTAAAATTTGGGTGTATGGCTATCAGTTGACAGTTGTATCCTCTAGGTTCTATCTGCTGCTGCTCTATGATTTCGGATTTTGTGATGGGAATGCAGTATTTTGGGTGCTAATGTAAATAGACAAACCTTGTGATTGTATCATTGTGTCCAATTGCTTCTCACCTTCGTGTTCAAAGTATGACTTGTGCCCTTCTGTGATTGTATTTTGGGTTCCACCTACTCTGTGATTTTGTATAAATATTTTGCGCTGCTGCTTCTTGCTGATTTTGTAATTCTTAAATCTGAAAACGATGTGATGCACATCGCCTGATGCACTGATTTGACAAGGAAATATTTTTATGGATTGTCATTGGTAATCGTGGAGCTTTCTGATGATCATACCCAAATATGGACCTCTCATCTGGCCCGATATAACATTGATTCGATAAACAATGTCAAAGCTTTGTTTCGTATGAATTGTATTAAAAAAAAGCACCTTCGGAATTTCTCTTGTGTCGCTAATTTGCGGACTTGGAAACTTGATATACCATCATCATCAGGACCATTTAGTCTGCATATACAATTGACCTCAGTGCTTCATTCGATGCTTATGAGAAAATATTTTCTTGTCTTTCTTTGGTGGCTGCAGTTTAATTGTTCTTGCTTGCACATCTATCTTAATTTGTGTTATCAATTAAGTGATTCTTCTCTGCTAAATGCAGGTGATTATCAAGAAAGCAATAATGTCATGGCAGGCAATGGCTTACCATCTTTGGGCCGCGTTAAGCTTAGTGATTTAGTGCCTTCAGAAGGTCTTCCGTCTGATTCATACAAGCTATCTATTTCAACTTTGTCTCAATCATTTGCTCAACACCATGCTGCCATCATTCAGTTTTCATCTAGCGATGGTGCTCTGTTAAGATCTGGTTTGGATTCTGCCCGGATTCTGCCCGCTTGTACTTCAATCAGAGGTCATCTTATCCGGGTGAAGAGATTATTCACAGCAATGATTCTCAAGAGTGGTGCAAGACATCTGGTTATTATAATGATCCCAGGTTGTGGCAGGAAACCTTTGTCCACAGGCCTGGCCTAACTTCTGTTGAGCCCAATACTGAGCTGGAATTTCCCCCAGGAGGTTTGTCTGACATTTTTGCTTTGCTGGGAAAGACTGCTCGTGATATTTTGGATGCTATAAGCTTCTATTTGAACCTACGTAGTTCTCCATTTACTGAAATCCTGGATAATGTGCCTTTGAGGAACCAGGAAATATCATCTTCAGTATTGTCTGTTTGTTTTCATGGGAGGCCGTCATTTCATGGAGTGCAGCAACATAACTTCTCATCCCAAGAAGATGTGAGGTTATCTATTCTGAGCATGAGCCTCAAGTTGATAAATGTCTCGTAACTGTCATCAAATCAGATAAAGCAGGATTACATGTAAAACATTTTCACGGTCAGTGGGCTCTCATGGATGGGGATTTGGGTCCTCAAGAGGCAATTGTTTACCCTGGACTTGCACTGTACCAGGCAACTGCAGGTTGTGTGAATCCTAGAATGAACAGAACAGAGATCGATAATATGCATGGTGGCATGTATGGGAGGTGTTCTTTGGCATTTAAACTGATGTCGAAGTCTATGACTAGCCTCAATTGCTCAGTGATGATTGCAACTGGACATGGTGTTGAACCTCAGTTCGAACTGTCAATACCTGTGGATGACTTCATGCAGAGATCTCATCAAACTAGTCAACTGTTTAACAGGAGTAACGTCCAAACTTTCAGTTTCCATGCTGCTCAAGATGGTAGGAACTTTCCCGAGTACCTAATGTTTAGCCACTTATGAATACTATTTATTTGGAGCTTTATTTCTGATAGCCTCGTGTTTTTTTGGTCGTGGGGGTTTTAGTTGCAACAAAGTAAATAACTAGGAAATCGTATATTCCTTGAGAAGTAAACTGATTGAACTTGACGAACATTTCATACGTTCCTTGAAAAGTGAGTTGTTACACATAGGTGTGCATCTGCTGAAGGCTATAAACTCCAAATTACGTTGAAATTCTATAATCTCATTTTTCTGCAAAATATATTCAGTTCTGTGGCTTGTGCTTCATTGTGGAAGGGCATTGCTGCTGGTAATGGGCTGGCCTTGCTACGGTGGTTCATAGACAGAATTCGGATGTGGTCAGATACGTGTTTGCATGAAGTCTATCTTCTAACAAGACTGTCCTAGCAGATACTACTTTATTCATCAGTAATCAGGGAACATGGAAATATTGAAATGGCATTTGTTCCATAATTTTTTAGAACAACAGAATCAAAAGATGCTGAGAATGTCTTCAGACTTTAAGGAACTCTTCTGTTTGGCCAGTAAAAATTCTTTTCAACATACCATGAGTTAGCTGACACTTTAAGGATCTCTTCTGTTCAGAACTTTGGGTTTGGATTTTCCACTTTTTTTTCGGTATGTGTTGCCTTTGACAGGGGATTCTTATTCAGCATCAGTGACATGCTGTCTTTTCTGGTACAGAATCTATGAAGCCCTTGATGAGGAAGAAGAGAACTACTTCAAGATCCAAACCTTTGCCGCCATCCAAGCGGCTGAGGCTGGAGGCACAGAGGGTTTTGAAGGAAAGAGTTCAGGACATTGCTGAGAAGAAGGGCCTCAAATTGAGATTCTGTAACTTGAAAGATTGTGAAAACCATCTTGGAGCCTTCAATAGCCCCTGCGCCACGATCAGATTGGAGATTGGATGGCCTCATGGAGTACCGTTTGTTCATCCTCATGATCTACCGAACAAGGCCAAGATTGGTTTTCTCGACGCATATGAACCCGGTTGGACAGAGGCTCATGATATTGAGTTAAATCTTACTGAACCTGGGCAAGGCGGTCAACAGTCATAACTTGAACTGTAACTTTCCTCTTTATGCTCATTTATAAAAACTATTTTGTTATCAGATGTTTTAGTACTAACTGCTGCCACTTCTACTGCACATGGCCTTTTGTTGCACTCATAGTTGCATATCTTGCTCATGACCAGTCGCTCGCTTATCAAAAAAGATGTGTGAGAAAAACGAAGGCATGACATTGATTCGATGGGAATAAACGAAGGCATGACATTGATTCGATGGGAATTGTAGTTGAAGCTGGTCTTTAATTGGACGCATGCATGAAATGAACATACATAAATATAGGAACTTCTTGTCTGTCGGGATGACATTGATTCACTCTTTTGTCTACAGGAATCATGGCTGTGAAAACACGGATATATAGCTGATGGAGGCCGAAATTCCTTATCTGCTACCGGACACACTGGACTGTGGAAGTGCAGTCCTGTTCCTTGTGCTACTAACATTAGACATCAGGACAAACAGAACACCATGACTAGTGTACTGCAGAATGTATAGAGCAGAAGCTGCTCCGTTATCATGCAGGCGGCAGGCCGCTCTTCGGCGAGGCAGCTTGGGGTTTCGTAGTATGAGCCATTGCATTCAGATCTGCATGATGAAGCAAGGTCCCTGCAGGTCATTGCAGAAATGCTGCAGGCACATTATGAAAGGTGCTTTGGAACTGTTTTACATTATGAGGAAAATTTTAAGATACTGTATTTTGTTGTACCGTAGATAGCCAGATCCAAAAAATGCTTAATGGAAGTAAAACATTGTTGATTGCGATTTAATCGCCAATCTATGTGTTGGTTAAATCAAGTGCAGTATTGTTTAGAAACATTAAAATTGTTTTTTTTAGAATATTTCAAAAGTTTAAAGTTGATTTTGTAAGAAACCATGGAAAATATTTGTGAGGTTCGATTTCATTTCCAGCTTCAAAGTTGGACTTTTATAGTGTTAAAAAAGGTCGAGGTTAAAAACTAATATAAAAATATAACTTTTATAATATGTATTTTATTTAGTTGAATTGTGCGTTAAAATTGGAGAATTAAGTATAATTACCAGTTCACGATTTTGAAATATTTCAAACAATGACTCCAACTTCCGTTATCCAATCTAGTCCATCGTATAAAGAATTTTTTTGAGCGGGATTGGGTGATTTAGGTATAACACACGAGAACACAAGGAGAGTTGACAATCGTGTTGTCGACGCCTTGTTAAAACATGCTCCGACAACATGTCATGATTAAGTCATATCGAACACTTCATTCTTGTCTTATCTTGATGTGTATCTTAATTATTAAAAGGGTATTAGTTTACCACGTTGTAGTCGTTGGTCACCGGTCTCCAATATAAGACCAAATCATGGTCAACATACTTAACCTTGTCTAGGGTTCAAAGATCAACCAGAAGCAAAGACGTGTTTTCTTTTGGAATAAATACTTATTTAATGCATTTGGTCCAAGCTGGAAGGTCCGAGCTGAAAAGCCCAAGCTGAGGATAGGAGAACCATTACCACATCGAATATCGCAAGGAATTTTTTTCTGTTTATAAGGAGAAGCTCCAAGCTGGTGTAACATTAAATGTTCCACTTGAAGAGCTGACCGAGGCTACTTGCGAGGATGGTGCGAAGCACCATCCGAGCACATGCACGTACGTGTGCGCAGGTCGTAATAGGTGCTTTGTCGTAAGGAGCTTGAGGAGCCTAAAAGTTTTGGAGGATTCCGGAAAGAGATCCCTCGCGAAGGAGTGGAAGGATCCAGAATGCCACCGAAGAGCCACGAGCGTAGCCAGCCAGCCTGCTGGCCGAACAGACGCGTCCCTTCGGAGTGCCTGCCTCCCTCCAATCCAGCACCTATAAATAGGCCCATCCCCCTCATTTGCATCTCACCCCACTACAACTTGCATAAGCATTCGTTAGCAATTGTAGGCTCTCTCTCCCTCTCTCAGAAAGTTCTGAATATCGGACAGTTCGCCCGAAGCTTCGAGACTCGTTGTGCTACGAACTCGAAGTCCGAAAGTCGTTGTATCTTGGGGACGATTGTCGCAGCCCGTAAGCACTGAATACAGGGCAATCTCGTCTTACGGAGAAAGAGTCTAACTCTTGCCTCGACTTACAAGATCCTAATCAAGTACACCACCTCCGACAAACAACAATCGTAAGACGAGAACAGTGTACTTGAAGATGGCATCATCAAGCTCCGCACCAACACCAGTGCCAGCAGTCCCGAGAACTGTCCACGCCGAAAGGCCGGCCAAGTTCAACGGTACCGAGTTCAGGAGGTAGCAACAGAAGATGTTGTTCTACCTGACGACGCTCAACCTGGTCTGATTCTTGAAGGAAGAGGCTCTGAAGGTGGCGAAAAATGAGGCTGATCCACAGAAGATCAACGCCCTCGATGCATGGAGTCACAGCGACTTCCTATGTCGTAACTATGTCCTAAATAGCTTAGACGACACCCTTTACAATGTCTATGCAGGTACAAAGACTGCGAAAGAATTGTGGGACTCCCTGGAGAAGAAGTACAAAATGGAGGATGCCGGGATGAAGAAATTCATCGTCGGAAGGTTCCTCGACTTCCAGATGGTGGACTCCAAGAAGGTCATAGACCAAGTCCAAGAGCTGCAGCTAATTCTATACGAGATTCACGCCGAAGGTATGCAACTCAGCGAATCCTTCCAGGTGGCTGCTCTAATCGAAAAGCTGCCCCCTCTGTGGAAGGACTTCAAGAACTACCTCAAGCATAAGAGAAAGGACATAGGGCTGAAAGACCTAATCGTGAGACTAAGAAACGAGGAAGACAACCGAAAGTCCGAGGTCAAGACCAGCAGGACAAACTCTGAGGCAAAGGTATACCTCGCTGAGGGAGGTACCGGTAAAAAGAGGAAGAAACCCAGGAACAAGCAGGAGAAGCAAGAGCCAAAGAAAAAGAAGGCTAAGAAGATCAAGGGCAATTACTAGAACTGCGATAAGCCCGGTCACACGGAAAAAGATTGTCGCCTGCCAAAGAGGGACGATCGTGAGAAGGCAAATCTGGCCGAAGACTTGTCTGAGCTAGACTTATACGCCGTGGTGTTTGAAGCCAATCTGGTGGATAACCCAAGAGAGTGGTTCATCGACACAGGGGCAATCTGATACATCTGCTCAGACAAGGAGATGTTCTCAACCTATATCGCGATCAACGGCCGGAAGTTATTTATGGGTAACTCCGCAACTTCTCCCGTAGTCGGACTAGGCCAGGTGGTACTAAAGCTGACCTCCAGAAAAGAGCTGACCCTCAAGGATGTGCTGCATGTCCCAGACATTCGTAAAAATCTAGTATTCGGCTCCCTGTTGAGCAAAGCCGGGATGAAGCTTGTATTTGAGGCTGATAGATTTGTATTGACCAAGGCTGGTGCCTTTGTAGGAAAGGGTTACCTCGAGAGGGGGCTCTTCAAGATGAATGTAATAACTGTCAAACGCGCCTTTAATGGCCCTAATAAAATTATTAATTCTTCTTACTTGGCTGAGTGTTCTAACCTATGGCAAGATAGATTAGGACACGTAAATTTGAGCTCACTAAGAAAGTTAGTAAGTTTAAATTTATTGCCTAAAATAGAGTTTGACCCGAACAATAAATGTGAAGTATGTGTAGAGGCAAAAATGACCAAAGCACCTTTTCATACAGTGGAAAGAAGTACTACACCTTTAGAGTTAATTCATACCGACATATGCGATATGAAACAAGTGCAAACTAGAGGTGGGAAAAAATATTTCATCACATTTATTGACGACTGCACAAGGTACTGTTATGTACACCTCTTGAAAAGAAAAGACGAAGCTCTAGAAGCTTTCAAGAGTTATAAGAATGAGGTTAAAAATTAACTTAGCACTAAAATCAAAATAATTCGAAGTGATAGAGGGGGAGAATATGTAGCTCTGTTTGAGAAATTCTGCCAACAAAATGGTATTATTCATCAGACAACAGCTCCATACTCACCTCAATTAAATGGCGTAGCTGAATGCAAGAATCGAACTCTTAAGGAGATGATGAATGCTATGTTGATTAGCTCGGGCTTACCTCAGAACTTGTGGGGGGAAGCTGTGCTCTCAGCTAATCACATTCTAAACAAATTGCCACAAAAGAAAAAGGACAAAACCCCATATGAATTATAGAAAGGAAGAAAGTCTTCCTACAGTTACCTTAAAGTGTGGGGATGCCTAGCTAAGGTAGAAATACCTCCGCCTAAAAGGGTGAGAATAGGACCCAATATCGTTGACTGTATCTTTATCGGATATGCCTACAACAGTAGCCCATACCGATTTCTAGTACACAAGTCTGAAAACTCTGAAATCAATGAGAGAATGGTCATGGAATCAAGGAATGCAACATTCTTTGAGAATATCTTCCCCAAAAAGGAAACGAAAGAAGTAAGCTCAAACAAAAGAAGTTATGAAGCTACACAAGGTTCTGATCAAGGTGTTGAAGAACCTAGATGGAGTAAGAGGGCCAAAACGGCCAAATCATTTGGTCCAGATTTTCTGACGTACGTGTTAGAAAATGAATATGGGATAATCCAAGAGGCATTACCTAGTCCAGATGCTCCTCTCTGGAAAGAAGCTATCAATAGTGAGGTAGAATTCATCATACAAAACCACACGTGGGAAATCGTGGATCTCCTACGAGGTTGCAAACCTTTAGGTTACAAGTGGATCCTTAAAAAGAAATACAAAGCTGATGGATCAATCGATAAGTACAAAGCTCGGTTGGTAGCTAAAGGGTTCAAACAGAAGGAAAGATATGATTTCTTTGACACGTATTCGCCGGTCACAAGAATCACATCTATTAGAGTGCTCATAGCTATCGCAGCACTCTATAACCTCAAGATAAATCAGATGGATGTAAAAATAGCTTTCCTAAATGGAGAACTGGAAGAGGAAATATATATGGAACAACCTGAAGGGTTTGTTGCCCCCGGACAAGAATATAAAGTATGCAAACTGGTCAAGTTACTGTACGGGCTGAAACAAGCGCCAAAACAGTGGCATGAGAAATTTGACAGAACAATGATGTCAAATGGCTTTAAGATCAACGAGTGTGATAAATGTGTATACATTAAAGGCACACCTGATGCTTACGTGATTGTATATCTGTATGTAGATGACATGCTAATCACGGGAAGCAGTAATGATCTTATTGTAAAAACTAAGAACATGTTAAGGAACAACTTTGACATGAAAGATATGGGTTTAGTTGACGTCATACTAGGGATTAAAATCTCTAGGACGACTGAAGGAATTGTCTTGTCACAATCTCACTACGTTGAGAATGTACTAAAAAAATTTGATACTTTTGACAAACCTCCGGCTAAGACTCTGGTAGACCTGAGTCTATACTTAGCTAAAAATAGAGGGGACCCAGTATCTCAACTGAAATATGCAAGAATCATTGGTAGCCTGATGTACTTGACAAATTGTACATGCCCTGATATTGCATACTCAGTTAGCAAGCTTAGTAGATTCACGAGCAATCCAGGACCAGACTACTGGCTAGCTCTGGAAAGGGTTCTAAAGTATCTAAAACATACCATGAACTATGGCATACTGTATACTAGGTATCCAGCTGTATTAGAAGGATACAGTGATGCGAATTGGATATCGGACACTAAAGACTCTAAATCCACTAGTGGTTATGTGTTCACCATAGGTGGAGGAGCTGTGTCCTATAAATCCTCTAAACAAACGTGCATAGCTCGATCCACCATGGAGTCGGAGTTTATAGCACTAGACAAAGCTGGGGAAGAAGCTGAATGGCTCAGAAACTTTCTAGAGGATATTTCGTGTTGGAAGAAGCTTGTGCCTCCTGTATTGATATATTGTGATAGCATGTCAACAGTCGAGAGAGCACAAAGTACTATGTACAACGGTAAGTCTTGATACATCCGTAGGAGACATAACACCGTTAGATAATTGATCTCAAGTGGAGTAATAACCATTGATTATGTGAAGTCCAAGGACAACATAGCTGATCCTTTGACAATAGGAATCAACAGAGATCAGATGTATAACGCAGTAAGGGAAATGGGGTTAAAACCCACACATTAAAGAACGTTCATAGCGGTAACTCAACCATGATGAGTGGAGATTCCACAAACTTGGTTCAATGAGACAACTAAGTTATGGATGGTTCAGATGAATACTTGGAACCCATCACATTCTCAGAAGTTGCCCAAGTACGAATCTGCAGAGGTGTGGTAAGGTTAAGCGTCTACGCTTTTAATGATTCCTATACCAAGAAAAAGGTGGAGTATGGCAGTATACTCTTGATGGGAGATCACCTATATAAGTGTGAAGTGAGGTCGCTTTAAATGGAAAAATACTTATGAATCCAAGATAAGGTCTATGGCCGAAACAGACACAACGTGAGAACCAAAGCATATTAGAGATATCATTGTGTAAATGTTATTGTCTTGGTTTACATAAAAAAGGTGTGCAGCAAATAAATTCGATAGCATTTTACTAGGGAAGGTTCAAAGCCGTAAGCTACCTTTCTCGATGCAATGATAACTCGTCGGAACTTTTCTTAAAAGTGTCAGCATGCATTAATCATCATTCATGTGGGGGATTGTTAGAATAAATACTTATTTAATGCATTTGGCCCAAGCTGGAAGGCCCGAGCTGAAAAGCCCAAGCTGAAAAGCCCAAGCTGAGGATAGGAGAACCATTACCACATCGAATATCGCAAGGGATTTTTTCCTGTTTATAAGGAGAAGCTCCAAGCTGGTGTAACATTAAATGTTCTACCTGAAGAGCTGACCGAGGCTGCCTGCGAGGATAGTGCAAAGCACCATCCGAGCACGCACACGCGTACGAGTACGAGCATGGCACATTAGACGCAGGTCGCAATGGGCGCTTTGTGGCGCACTTGGCACTTCGCACGTGCACATCGTCGCGAGGAGCTTGAGGAGCCTAAATGTTTTGGAGGATTATGGAAAGCTCAAGAGCACGGACGAAGAGGTGCGAAGGGTCACCGAAGAGGCACGAAGGGCTGGAACATCCATATGGTCGAAGGGTTGCGAGATCCCTCGCGAAGGAGTGCGAGCGTTGGCCTGTCCCTCCGAACGGTCACAACCCGATCTAGGGCACCTGGAAGGATCCAGAATGCCACCGAAGAGCCACGAGTGTAGCCAGCCAGCCTGCTGGCTGAACGGATGCGCCCCTTCGGAGTGCCTGCCTCTCTCCCATCCAGCGCCTTTAAATAGGCCCATCCCCCTCATTTGCATCTCACCCCACTACAACTTGCATAAACATTCGTTAGCAATTGTAGGCTCTCTCTCCCTCTCTCAGAAAGTTCCGAATATCGGACGGTTCGCCCGAAGCTTCGAGGCTCGTTGTGCTACGAACTCGAAGTCCGAAAGTCGTTGTATCTTGGGGATGATTGCCGCAGCCCGTAAGCACTAAATACGGGGCAATCTCGTCTTACGAAGAAAAAGTCTAACTCTTACCTCGACTTACAAGATCCTAATCAAGTACACCACCTCCGACAAACAATATTTTCTCATCTGAACGGCAGCTTTCAACTATTTATTGCATGCGGAAGACTTGGTATAAGGTGTCCCGTCTTGGCTCTATTCTCATTCGTTCTCTCTGACTTTGGAGGGTCCATCTTAATTTCAATAATTCATTATCGCAAATACCATTGCGCTTACTAATCAAAATTCGAGTCAAGTAAAATATTTAAAAAATAGTAAAATTTTTCAAATAATATTTAAGATTACTACACTTTCAATAGTTCGAATTCAAGACTTATAAATAAAATTATAACAATGTCCTCAGTCGATCTAAATTATTATTGGTATAATGGTCTAATAGTTAGAACAAGAGAAGATTTGTGTTATGGTGCGTGGTTTAGAGAGGAAATTTCATGATAAAATTCGGCCAGGATTCAAACCCCGAGACTCGGGTCGCAGAATTAGCAATTGATATATTCTTGGACATTGTCCGATGTTATTTGTGGAGATGATTCTTCTAGCACTATCTACCAAGGTTTTCAAATACGACCCGGAGAGCGACCCGTTCTTTTTTCTGGGTCATGTTTCAACCGGTCTGACCAGTTAGACTATCGGTCAGACTGATATTTTTTTATATATTAAAAATATATATTTATTAATATTTTAATTACCTCTATCCCATAACCCCAATTTTTTCTTTCTTTTTTGACCCACCATAACCTTGAAATCCTAAAAAAGAATCCGACCAAACATGATTTTTTTTTTCTTTTTATTAGGGTTTGGTAGATTTTTTTGGGTCAAAATATCTGACCAACCTTGATTTTTTTATTCAACCTTACAACCAGAAAAAACAGAGTAAAAAATTTGGTCAAACTACTCGGTCTGACCATTTTTTGGGCAGTTCATAAGGTTGGCAGTTTTCTGACCAAACTCGATACGCTCTTCAAACCGAATTACAGTCTGATCGATCGAACTATTGGTCAGACCATGTATTTAAAAACCTTGGTATCTACATCATCAACAAAAATTTGAGTTCAAAATTTAATTTAGACATCGTAAACCTCTTTTTACTGGAATAATATATTGGCATACACTACCAAGACTCGCAAGTTTGCCAAAATTTAGCTGCTAAAATATCAGAATCATTAAGCATATGTTATTTCGGGGGTTTGATAGGGTATTCCCATTAATAGAGTGAGCAACACTATTCAGGTGTGATCTGGACCATTGGATAGGGGAAGACGCGCGTGAATTTTAGTCACACGGTTGAGATTCACTAGGACAAGTCTGTGGTGCAACATGCGATAATAATGATACAACATGTATCATACAGTGGTACAACATGTGACATATAATGGTACTTCGACGTAAGACAATAGTACAACACACGATAACAATAGTGCATCATGTGACATACAATAGTGCCACGTCATCAGATAGTGGTACAACACGGTCTAAAATACTTGCTGATACTATTGAATGGTGGTCCAATTGGTAATGTACTTAAATTCTCTTAAAAAAGTTTGAGTAGTAGTCGACTCTAAATACTAACAGATTACAAAAACTCCCAGGTATGGCCTTTTGGAAGTTCGAGTACTTTATATACTTAAATTCTCTTAAGAAATTTCAAGTAGCTGCTAAATTATCGGCATTATCAAGCAATTGAAACTCGGGTGATAAAATCAAAATATTAGCCACTAAAATAAAGCTTCTCAAACATCATTGACCTGGGAGATAGACCTGACCATTGTTTTGAATTCGAACGAATTCATCAAAATCTTGAACCGTATTTGATTCGTCAAATTTAAATCAAATTCAAATTAAGTCTTTAATTTCTTTAGTGTTATTGAAAATTTGGAGATTTTTTGTAAAAGACAAAGAGGTGCGAGTCTCGAAATTAGATGAGAAAAAAATATGCGAGGGGGTTTTATATTTATATGGTGGAGAGGGAGGGTTTGATTGGTTAGTTCGTGATGGACGCTGATAGATGATGTGAATGATTTGGTCCATTGGAATTTTGGAGGGAGATATCGATGACTAATACTACACGAGATAGTTTAACTTTGGGTGTATACATGGCGTATTTCTTGTGGATAAGTTTTAAAATTTCAATTCCGCCATGCTTTCTCGAAATCAATAGCTATTTATGTATATTTATTTTATTTTATTGCATCATATGGAGGGATTCGACACAAATTTAACTCGAATTGAATTCGAATCCAATTTACCGGTTCAACGAATTATAGAAATCTTGAACCATATCCAATTTGTCTCAGAACAATTTGAATCGAATTTTGGAAAAAAAGTATTTTTGACGGATCAGATCCTAACAATGGCCGGGTTTAAACCCGGGAAAACCTTAAATGGGCCCGCCATCCACCCCCACCCAAACCCGACGTGACGCAAACGACGACACGTTGACTTTCAAAATTGTATTTTTGCTTAATTTTGTTTTAAGCAATTTTCAATCGTATGTTAGTCGGAGTCCTACGGTGACTTTCAACGAGAATTTCGCACCTTTTTGGCCCATCAGGAATGAGGCCCTTCTGCTTGAAATTCTATGCCTGCAGTCATTATTTGTGGAGTTCAATGCTCATGATGTTTTGAGCAATAGAAGAACTGTTGGAATGGATAGCTATGGTGTTCTTGGTCTTCAGGAAAATTGTAAGTTTAAACTTGGTTACTCTCTTGATTATTCACTTATGGGATTAACTTGTGGGTTTCTAGTGGCAGTGGCTTGCGGAGTGGGTAGGTGTGTGGGTTAAAGAAGAAAAGAAACCAGAGGCTCGTAACTTTTTTTTAGAAGGTGGAAAAAGGGCAGAGATGTAGTGTGCGTTCTGTGCCTTTGATTTTTATATATAGTTGGTAAAATTTTATTTTAGTACTGGTATTATATACCAAAATTCACTGAATTTTTCAAAAAAGACAATACCGAATAATATCCCGAATACTGATCTCAAAATTCCGAGTACCAAAAAAACCGGATACCGAATATCGTTTGCATATATCCGGCGAAAAAGAGTCGAATTGTAAAGGATACTTTTGAGGGAATCCGTGAAATGGATCAAATGATCAGCTGAGACTAGCACTTTAGTGTGTCCAAACTATATGATTTTGAGATATTGAATGCCTCCATATATGCTTATTGAAGTCAAGTCGTGCTCGGTCACAGTCAACCATCAATTAGGGAAGGAATTTCCTTGGCGTTGTCTCATTGGTGTTAAGGGTTTAATTTCGGATATGTGTTTGCAATTTTCGATAAATGACACACATTTATTCAATAATTAATAATATTATCTTGAATTTTTTACTTCAATAATATAAGAAAAGAATTCGTGAATTATTTAAAAATTTTCAACACCGAATTAAAATTTTCAAATTTAATTAGGTTGATACCAAGCTATTGTATATTTTCTGATATTATAAAACATATTTCTATTTTATTAGTTTTGAAGCTTATCATAATAAGGAGCATGTTATATACAATGAAGTTACTTGAATCAATTAGTGAGAACGTTGTTCTAACTTAATAAAGAAGTCTTGAGTTCGACCTCTTGGAAACAGAATAGTGTTAAAAAAAATTGTTAGGAAAACTTTGTTACCTTTTAAAAGTTTCACGTCACTCAAAAATGGATTAGTCGGAAGTTAAAATTCTGGTTGGATTAAATAATCTATCCAATTAGCTCAACTAATCAGGAACCTAATTACACACTGTCGTGCTTGTCAAATCGTTTAGTGACTCTAAACTTGTGGATTGAGGGCCAACTTGTTAGTGAGAATGGGCCGTTCTGGGTCTAATACTAATGGTTTCAGAATAAGCTAATTAAGAACCAGCCAGAAGAATATCTAAAGCAAATGCCGAGTCCTAAAAAATTAAAAATCAAGTGTACTCATTCACGTCCACAAAGCAAAAGATGCGTAACAAGTCGCGTTGACTGTCGTAATCCAAACGTTGATTGTCGCGTTGACTGTCGTCAACTGCCAAATCGGAATAAACAATCTTCCAAGTCAGTCAATGGCTGCTTTTTTCCACACGCAAAAGGACCATCTTCATCAAAAGGAGCATCGCACTCAAGCAAGCTTAGCTTGTTAACGACGCGACGACGGGTTTTCATTTCATATAAAAACCACTCCCCATTATCCCTTTTTTTTAATTCCAACTACTACTAGCTTTCCTTTCACGTAACCATACAATACTTACCAAATATACAATTACGCTTTGCAATACTTTAGAAAGATATATATATATATATATATATATATATATATATATATATATGATGATGAGTGCTTTACCTAGTTCCCGTTTGTTGGTTTTCTTTATAGTGATACTGAGCTATGTATGCTCAACAATGAGTTGTTTGGAGAGTGAGAGACAATCCCTCCTCATGCTCAAGAAAGGCCTTGTTGATAGAAACAACGAGCTTGGCTCTTGGGTGGATGTTGGCGGAGGCAACTGCTGTGACTGGGTTGGAGTTTCCTGCAACAATTCCACGGGTCATGTTGTTGGCCTCACTTTCTATGGTGATCCTTATATATATATATATATATATATATATATATATATATATATATATATATATATATATATATATCTTATTTCGATGGCTATTTTTAGAAATGTTATTGACTGATTGTCAATTCGGTCACTTCCCTTCTATATTGTTGCTCAACAACCTATCTTCTCTTGCCATGCTAGATCATTCTCGTAATTTTTTTGAGTACTCTTCTATTCTAACACAATTGATCTTTCTTGATGTAACTTGCAACTGGGTCCAATTTTAAAGTGACTCTGAATTCTATCGTTTATGGAGTTTTTATCTCGAGTATAACAACTCCAATTTCTCTACACCTAGTTGGTTGTACGGCTTCTGTAGCTGATTGGAGTTTCTTTCCCTTGTAGAAATCAGCTGGCAAGGGGTGATCTCGAGTGCCATTGGAAACTTGACATCCCTAACTGTGTTGCACATTAGTGCGAGCAATGATGGCTTGGAAATTGGCGGGCGGGAGACTCTCAAGTCCATGGGCCAACTTTGTCGTCTGAAACATCTTGGACTGTCAGGGGTGAAGGTGAATCAAGATGTGGTTGACGTCTTCCATGATCTATTCTCATCATGTCCCTCCAATGGATTGGAGGAGCTATATTTGTTTTCATGTGGAATATTTGGTAACCTGACCAATGTATCCTTCCAGAAGTTCAAATCTTTGGTTATTCTTTCCATGGGATCCAATTCAATCTCTGGTTCGATTCCACTATCATTTGGGGAGCTTCAGTCCCTCGAGACTGTTTACATTGGAGATAATTCATTGGCGGGTGTTATTTCTGAAGCTCACTTTCGAAAGCTCGATAAACTGAAGACTTTTACGGCAGAATCTAACAAACGGTTGGAGATGGAGGTGAGCCCAAGTTGGATTCCACCATTTCAACTCACAGAATTGTCCCTGAGATCATGGCAGTTAGGGAAGCATTTCCCTCATTGGCTCCGTACACAAGAGGACATGCAACAACTAGATTTGTCTAATTGTGGGATTGAAGATACCATTCCGAGTTGGTTTTGGAACATGTCTTGGCCACTCGAGTCTCTAAGTCTCTCTGGAAACAATATTTTTGGAGAGATACCAAGTATGGCTGGCGAAACATTTCAGGGAGGAGTACATATCTATCTGGGCTCCAACCAATTGACAGGTCAAGTTCCCATTTTCTCCTCCAAGGTAGACTATTTGGATCTTTCAAATAATGCATTCAAATATATATCCAAGGAATTCTGGAACTCCACCTCATCGCCCAGGGAGCTTTATCTGACCAACAACCGTATTGTTGGGGAGATACCAAGTATGGCTGGCGAAACATTTCAGGAAGGAGTACGCATCTATTTGGGCTCCAACCAATTGACAGGTCAAGTTCCCATTTTCTCCTCCAAGGTACACCATTTGGATCTCTCAAATAATTTATATGGATCTATATCCAAAGGATTCTGGAACTCCACCGCATCGTTCCAATACCTTGATCTGGCCAACAATCATATTGTTGGGGAAATACCAAGTATTGCAATTGGTAGAGAAGGTGGGGTGATAGACTTGAGTTCAAATTACTTCACCGGCCAGGTACCTCCATTCTCATCCAGCTTGATTGATTTGGATCTTTCAAATAATTCATTTATTGGGTCAATATCTCACTTATTGTGCCATGAAACAAACGAGTCAAAAGAATTGGAATTTCTCAACCTCGGAGACAATCTCCTATCCGGGAAAATACCAAATTGTTGGAATGCGTGGAAGAGCTTAAAAGCTCTCAGATTAAACAACAACAATTTTACAGGAGGCCTTCCAAGCTCCATGCAAAATATAAGCTTTCTCGAGTCGTTACATGTTCGTAACAACAGTCTCGTGGGAGAACTGCCTCTTTTATTAAGGAACAATTCCTTCTTGTTCGTCGTTGATCTAGCCGAAAATCAGTTGGAAGGAGAAATTCCTGATTGGATTGGTGAGTCAAAACTAACCATTTTGGACTTGCGATCAAACAAGTTTCATGGCAAGATACCTGATGAAGTTTGTTCAATGGCCTCTTTACAAATTCTTGATTTTGCTTCCAACAACCTCACTGGAAATATTCCACACTGTATCAACAAGTTACAAACTTTAGCAACCGGTGACGATGTAGAAAACGATCTGATGGGTCATTGGTCAGGACAATTTGGTTTTGAAGAGAAAGACATCATTGTGATGAAGAGTAGAGTAATGGAGTATGGACATACTCTCCAGTTGGTTAGGCTCATAGATCTCTCTTGTAACTCTTTATCAGGCCATATACCGGCTGGAGTGACGACTCTTGTGGCGCTGCAATCGCTCAACTTGTCTCACAATTTTCTCACTGGTGAAATCCCACAAGGAATCGGAGCCATGAAAAATATTGAATCTCTTGATCTGTCAATGAACAAGCTATCCGGTGAAATCCCTGAGAGCATCACCAACATAACCTTTCTTAGCAATCTCAACTTGTCAAGCAACAAATTGAAAGGGCCAATTCCTTTGAGCACTCAATTGCAAGGTTTTGATGCTTCATGTTTCGCTGGCAATGATCTGTGTGGCCCTCCTCTCGCGAGATCCTGCACGCCGATCATAGGAAATGCGACCAATGGTGCAACCGAGCATGGTCATCCTGATCAGGTCAAATGGTTCTGGGTGTCCGCGGCATTTGGATTCGTGTTAGGCTTTTGGGTTGTTGTATTTCCTGTATTTTACAGTAGGAGATGGAGACTTGCATACTTCAGTGTCATGGATCGCTTTTGGACTTTCCTACTTGTAATATTTGGCAGAAACCATCTCTTTTAGAGTTCAGTTTGTGTACTTCGGTTGTGTTATTTTGTATTGTACTTCAGTTGTGTGTTGGATGTAGTGTTCCTCACTTTGATCAAACTAATGAGGAAAGAGTAATTTTTTATAATTGTATTATTTCTGTAATTAAACTGCTATTAGCTTAACACCGTTATCTATTGTGTCTGACTATAAAAATTAATTAGCACACTGTCTTACTTGCATTATTAAAAAAGAAAAAACATAAAACTGGAGAAGTTGAAAGTATATTTGTTCAGTTTTTTTCCAAATAACAATTCGCATCGATGCTAATGAGTTATATCTGATTTGTATTTTTTGTAGGTTGTTTTTTCAGGAACACTCTAGTAGCTTGTTGAGATTTTTTTTTTTGAGAACGTGCTTGTTGAGATTCCATAGTTGAAAGGACTCTACATAGTCATTTTTTTCATTTGATATGAATCACATTATTAGAGCAATAGGTAATCTGACTCTTGAAATTATTGCAAGGTCATAATTCCATAATTCAATTAAGAGACTTTGTTGAGATTGAAAGTTCAGTATTTAAAGTAAAAACCTTTAAAAAAAGTATTTAAAGTAAAAAGTTGTTCTGTGAAAAATATCAAATAATCATTACTTTGATCAAAGTTTAAAAAAATGACCCATAGAGTTAACCTGAATTTATCTCATTCTCCAGGTCAAGTGGTTAAATCAGTTGGACCGAAGTTTTTTAATTCAAAATATATATTATTTGTTATATTTACTAAAATAACAAATAATTATCATACTTATCTAATAGTATTGCAAAATATAATGTACAAACATAAAAATTATAGTCCAATCATTTTTAAAAATTCTTTTCAAAAAAAATTTGCTCGATCGACTATTTTGAACGAGAAAATTGGTAGTCAATGATGTTGATCAATGGTTGAAACGAAGGTCAGATTTGGGGTGAAACCCAACCTGAATTTGATCCCTCTCAGCTCTATTATCATTAGTTATCTCTGATTTTGAAGGGTCCATCTTATTTCAATTCATGGTTGCAACTAATTACAGATAACTGAAAAATAGGCTCAATAATTATCAAGAAATCCAAAATAAACGAGACTGAGTTAATCTTGTATTCAACTAAGACTAGTGCATGTGTCGGCTGATAGTTAAAGGAGAGAAGATTTGTGTGCTGACGGCACTGGTGTGGGTTCTAAGTTCTAACTCTAACTCGCAGTATCATGATATAAATATTTATCTTTAAAATAAAAAATTGTGTGCTGGTGAAAAAGGTTAAAGGAGGAAATAACACGCAAAAATTCAGATTTCAGCAGCCAAAATTCAAACCATGAAACTCAGTCTTAGAATTAGCAACTAATCTATCCTTGAACATTGTCCAACGTTATGTACGGATACGACTCTTCTCGGTGGCAGAGCAGTCTGTTGTTAACCGATTGATCGTAGGTTCAAATTCTATTCGGAGAGATTTGATTGATTCCACATAGACATGTTAATATCTACTTCGTCAATAGACACTTCAATTCTTTTAATGTAATCCGAGTAATGTTCGACTCTGAACGCTAAATATCGACATTATCTAGCATCCGAAACTTGGGTGATCAAAATCGAAACATTAGCCACTAAAATTGTAAGCCTCCCAAAAATCATTGACCCGAGGAGAACTCTTCCCCTTGATGGGCCCACAACCCGCACCCAACGTGACGCAAACGACGACGTCGCCATCCAAACAAACCCGAAAAGCATCGTTTTTGCCTCTTCGCTTGTTCCCATCGCCTCTCTGGTTTTTCCCAATTCCGAAACCCTAAGATTCGATCGCCCAGGTGACCGATCGCCTTCCCTTCCCCTAGTTTATTTCGACGGTTAGGGTTCATACCGTGATGGCATCGTCGACGGATTCGTGGATGAAGGAGTACAACGAGGCGGTGAGGCTGGCCGACGACGTCGGCGGGATGATATCGGTGTGGGCCGGGTTCTCCGGGTCCGGCCCCGACGCGCAGCGCCACGCGTCGGCTACACGGAGGAAGATCACCATCCTCGGTACCCGCCTTGACACCCTCCAGTCCCTCTTGACCAGGCTACCCGGCAAGCAGCTGTAAGGCGGAATTTCCTCCTCGCATTCCTCACGCATTTTGTTTAGTTGCTTTAACAATGTTTTTGCCCCTTGCGATTTCGTTATCGATTCGCGTTATGATCGTTTTAAGCTGAGATGAGGCATTGTTTGCCGTTTGAAGCTGGGTATTCGCGTTGCTGGTCAGACTTCTATGTTGTGTTTGCTTGTACTCGAGTGAATGCGTGTGCGTTGGTGATCGTCGAGTCTTATTTTCCGTGTTTCGGATTTTGTGTGGAGAGGCATTTTAGTACTCTTTACTTTTGAGGTACTCTTCATTATGGTAGTAACTAGGTGTCCAGTATGTGTAAGGTAAGGTTTGTATCAAAAGAGAATTGCAAGGAAAGAGTTGCTGGAGCTTCAGTCGTGGACTGCCTATTGGCGGTCTATAGAGACAATGTTATAGGTGTTCCCTTTGGTTCTTTTTGACATGTTACCAATCCATAATGTTTATGAAAGTGTAAAACGAGTTTAAGCATGCCTAGTATATGAAGTTCTGTAGTGAAATCGAAGTTTTTCACAACAATCGTGCCTTTTCAATGTGCAAATTAGAGTTATATTCATGATTGTCAGTGAGTAATGTGATGCATTTGGCGAGTGGACTAGCAGTATGGAGGTTCTATACATTCAATATTCATAGCTCGGATTATGTGTTTATGCCTATTGACTAGCATGGCACGCATGTTGCTCATGTCGAGCTCTAGGAAACAGTGGGTTGTTTTTTTTACCTTTAATAGCCACACAAACTGTAGGTTACTAGTTTTGTTTTAGGCAATTTTCAATTGTATGTTAGTTCTATGGTGACTTCCAACGAGAATTGCACACCTTTTTGGCATTAGTGCTATTTTCCATCAGGAATGAGGCCCTGCTGCTTGAAATTCTATGCCTGCAGTCATTATTTGTGGAGTTCAATGTTCATGATGTTTTGAGCAAAAGAGCCCTATCATTTTCCCTCTACTTTTGGTGATTTGTCCTTCATTTCTGTTTATCAAGTGGTTTTCAAAGTGGTCTACACTGACCACTCTCATTTTACGATGTAGATCGGAGAAAGAGATGAATCGTCGTAGGGACATGGTAGCCAATTTGAGAACCAAGGCAAACCAAATGGCTTCTAATTTAAATATGTCAAACTTTGCCAATAGAGACAGCCTTCTTGGTCCAGAGATAAAGCCAATAGATGCCGTTAGCAGAACTGCTGGAATGGACAACTACGGTGTTGTTGGTCTTCAGCGACAAATCATGAAAGGTGTGTTATCATCATAGTGATTATCTTAACCGCTCTTCTTTTTTCTGCTCGATGATGGGGATTTGGCTTTTGATATTCATTTTGTGGTTGCGTCTCTTGCTATATGATCCTTACCATTCTTATGCCTGTAACATTTTTCAATTGATCAGAGCAAGATGAGGGTCTTGAAAAGTTGGAGGAAACCGTGACAAGTACAAAACATATTGCATTGGCAGTCAACGAGGAACTTGATCTCCACACCAGACTCATTGTAAGATCTCTCTCATTCCCTAGTTTACGCAATTCCTCGTCATCTTTGAGCCTTGGAGCCAGAACTCGTAGCTGGTACAACATTTATGGATGCTCTAAGAGGTTTTGCTATGCAATATGCAGGATGACTTGGATCAGCATGTGGATGTAACAGATTCCCGCTTACGGGTAATGCTCTTGCATCTTCTTAACCCTTAACTTTGATTATCTGTTCCTACCTGAATGCTCTGAGACTAAATTATACATTGATCGCTCGTTTTTTCCCTCTCCGTATGTCGTAACAGCGTGTTCAGAAGCAACTGGCTGTCTTGAATAAGCGGACCAAGGGTGGCTGCTCCTGCCTGTCCATGCTTTTGGCTGTCATCGGCATTGTGATACTGATTGTCGTCATATATCTCCTCGTTAAATACTTGTAATTACACGAATGTTGAGAAAAAGTCCGCTCTTTTTTTGTGTGTTCTTGATGTGTCCATGGTAAAACAATGTGGGTTTGTCGCTCTCTTCTCCTTTTCTGCTTCGAGTGAAATGAAATGGCGAATATCTATTAACCAAATTACATGTGCGTCCGATCTGGCTTTGAAGGGCTCTTGATACTGCAGTGTCCCATTTTCCTAAACGAGGATACTAAGATAATGGGATCATTGTCACTAATCAAATAACAAAGGAATTGACCGATGGGATTTCGGCTTGGATTCGGTACGGGTTCTAATAAAGAGATTCCGTACGGTCCAGAATTTAATCTGGTTCGTTTATCTTGATAATTAGGCGCGCGTCAAAGATTTGACGGTAGTAATTCATAAGAGTATTTTTGTTCTTTATTACCCTCTTCTCTTCCTTCATGTTCTCTCTCCTCCCTCCCTCGTTCATTCTCTCTTCCGATTACAAAACCGAAGTAAAAACCACTGCGACCTCTATTAGGTGTGGGTTTTTCATTGGTGTGGATTTTAATTACTGCCTTCGATTTTTTTTCTTTTGGTTTTGTGTTTTTGATTTGGGTTCATTTCTTTTGGTTTAGAGCTTCGGATATGGAGTACACCATTTCTGGTTCTTCTTCTTCTTCTTGAGTTCGCTGGTGGAGTGAAGTTTTTTTTATTTATTAAATTGGGGTTAATTAGGAGGAATAATTTTTTTCAGCGTGTTTAAATGGCATCCCCGGCTATATCTCAATGGCATGCCGTGCTATGTCAAATGGCATGCCCAGTTATGTCAAATGGCATGCCCAACGACAGTGAGAAGTGGTCAACAAGTTTCGGTTGTAGAGCCATAACTTCTTACTTCGGAGTCCGATTTTAGTGATTTAAGTTTCTGTGCAAAGCTAAGATGTATATCTACAACTTTGTAGTTTATGATTTCTCCAAATTCAGAGTATAAAGATGCCAAAAATTTATTTGAAGTCAAGAGTCAATCGAGTTACGATCGACCAATTTCGGTTGAGGAGCCACAAGTTTTTATTCCGGAGTTCGATTGAGATGATTCAAATTTTTGTGTGAAGCTAAAATGTATATCTACAATTTTGAATTTTATGAATTCTCCAAATTCGGAGTGTAAGAATATCAAAAATTAGTTTGAAGTCAAGAGTCGATCAACTTATAGTCGACTGATTTTTGTTCGGGAGCCACAAATTGTTACTCCAAAGTTCGATTCAGATGATTGAAGTTGCTATGTGAAGCTGAGACGTATATCTACAAATTTGTAGTTTATGACTTCTCCAAATTCAGAGTGTTAGGATGTCGAAAATACATCTGAAGTTAATCTTCGATCGAGTTACAAGCGGCTGGAAGATGTTTGTCTAATGGTATGCTTGATTATGTCGAATGGCATGCCCAGTGATAAAAAAATGGCATGCCCAGGTTTGATAAATTGGTATGCCCGGTTATGTCAAATGGCATGCCAACGACGGTGAGAAGCGGTCAACAAGTTTTGGTTGGAGAGCCATAACTTCTTACTCCGGAGTCTGATCTAGCTAATTCAAGTGGCTAGGAGAATGTAAGATATATATCTACAACTTTGTAGTTTATGATTTCTTCAAATTTAGAGTAAGAATGTCTAAAATGTGTTTGAAGTCAAGAGTCGACCGAGTTACGAGGACATGTTTCGGTTGGAGAGCCATAACTTCTTACTCCGGAGCCTGATTGAGTTGATTCAAGTTGCGCACGAAGATGAGATATATATCTACAACTCTGAAATTTATGACTTCTCTAAGTTCTAAATGTAAGGATGTCGAAAATACGTTTGAAGTCAATAGTCGACCGAGTTGCAAGCTGCTCGAAGGTATTTGTCAAATGGCATGCTCGAGTATGACTAATGGCATGTTCGATTATTATAAAATGTCATGTTATATTAAAATGATTAAAATAATTAATATTAATTAATACATATAATAAAAAATTAAATAATTAGTTAAATAATTTATCAGTTTGATTTGTTTCAGTATAATATACGAGTAAGGACAAGATTAAAAAAAAGAGGGGGATGAAGCCCTCGCGTCCCAAGTCCCAACCTCTCCCTTCTCACATGACACATTGACCTTTTTTCCCTTTCCCGTTTGGAATGGAATGCTGCCCTCCGTTCCAAATTTTGGTCCATGGGATTTGATACAATTTGGATTTTTACCGTGAAACAATCCTAGTTAGTGATAACATCGTGGGACCGGATTTGGTCCTGGAGGCCAAATCCAGCACGGTGCTGGAGGATTTTTATTGAAGGACACGCGGGGACTATTTTGCAAAAATGCAGAAATACGGGGGTGCAAAATAAAAAAAGCC
Organism: Hypericum androsaemum; assembly: GCA_963995505.1. Taxonomy (NCBI): domain Eukaryota; kingdom Viridiplantae; phylum Streptophyta; class Magnoliopsida; order Malpighiales; family Hypericaceae; genus Hypericum; species Hypericum androsaemum. The sequence continues at coordinate 9,063,017 of OZ023186.1, read as the reverse complement.
CACAACCATTGAATCATAACTGGTAAACCATTGAATCGTAGCTGAGTAAACCATTGAATCGTAACTAAGTAAACCATTGAATCATAACTGGGTAACTGGGACGGACTCTGATTTATCCAGGACGGGAAAAAATGGACCATTGAATCATAACTAGGTAGACCATTGAATCATAATTAAGTGAACAATTGAATCATAACTAAATCAACCATTGAATCGTCCAGGACGATTCTGGTTGGATTTGACCTTCCAGGACCAAATCCGCTCCCTAACATCATTGTTTGTGCCCATAACCGTACATGAATTTGCATCTTATACTTTTCTAAAGATTCGATTTTATTAGTTGTCATGAGATATGTGCAAAACATATTATTGAGAGATCATTTATTAAAAAACCAAATACAGTAAAAAAAATTAAATTAATATTGTCAGGATTGTAGAAATTTATTAATTTAGGGAGATTTTAATTAATTGATAAAAAAATCTATTACTTAAAAAATATTTTTATATTTAGCAGACTTGAATTTATTTACATAGATAAATGTATGAATATAAAATACTAGTAACTTAAAGCTAAATAAATATATAAAAAATGTATGTTCGGACAAAAAAAATTCAGCAAGAGACAATAGCCAATTTTTTTCGACATTGCAAAATTCATTCACTGAATAAAGGAGTTTCAACGATTTTAAACAAAGCAAATACTGAAGGTTTTGTGAAATAGAAAAAATGATTAGTGATCTTATTCACCGCAACAAAATGGATGTCAATCACCTATTGGATTAAACGATTGAAAATGAAGCATGTTCACAACTCCAAAGCTTAGAAGAGATTGTCGAAACCATAATTGAAAAATCAATTGACGATGAAGCTGAGATATACAGTACCATTAGAACAAGTTACGCGAAGGGAGCAATAATAGCGTCGACAACCCTTCATAATTTTTTATTACAGTTTGAGAACACCATGCCAAAGCTTTTGGATGCCGTGAAAAAAGTTAGAGATGAAATTCATTTTGATTTAAATTTCATTAAAAGGCAAACAACAATAGATTCATATGTTGCTAAATTATCCTAGCTATCTTTGTAATTTTAGGATATTAATTTATGATGTTGATGAGACTAATAGATTTATATAAGAGTGTTCAGAAAAAGTATCTTATTATTTTATCAAAATTATTAATTTATATAAAAGGCCCAACTTGGTACCGAAAAATATTATTAACTTAGAGAAGTCATTAATTTATAGGGTATTAATTTAAGGATGTTCTAATGTAAAAGGTTTCTTTTTCTCATGTCATACCATGTTAACTTGTCTAATTTAAAGTTGAAACGAGGAAGTTGCGCTCATTTAGGACCCCCTCGTATACCATGCCAATTCTGCCTGGACCTATAATAATACTATCGATAAAATTGTTTGTCGCAGACAATATGTCAGCAAAAGGATCCTTAATCTTTGATTTATATTAGTGCCAGCAGAAGTAATAGTAGTCACCTAAGACAATCTACTATGGGAACTGCCTCCAAATACCTATAATGGTGACCCGCCTGTACTTTCAGTACGTTTAGGCTTTGGAGTTTTCTTCTTCTGCAGCTTACAAACGAGTACAATGTCAAGTAAGCCAAGAGCAACAACACACCCCCTTCTACTCCTGAAGTCACCACCAACCAAATCTTTATTTTGCTAGTTACTTCCTCATGTGAACCATGCAGACTCACCATCCTCGTAATCTCTAGTCCGTCAAGGTAGTGTTGACCCTCAAAGGACTACTTGAAGTAGAAGGTCCAATACTTATATGTATCGTCCCTACATCATCACAATCCACAACAAAATCCATATTGACAGTAGATACCAATAATTGAAATGATAATGATGACAAATCAAGATTCTTTTAAGTTTCAAAATCATTAATATACACACCGAAGTACAACTAATTCGCCACCGTACTAATAATGTCATAAAAATGCAACCGCATAAGTTGTAACACGCCTCCGAAATCCACAGAAAACTCCAGCTGACATTGACTTGACCTCACAGTCCCATTGTCTCGATTCATCTTCTTTGTGGTCATGTAAACATCGTTAGGCGTAATCTCCCACAGAGATCCACTGCTCTGATAATTAGGAGAGTGGCTGGAAACAACATTTTTCTTAGTAAATTACAGCACGAGAAAATCATCATCTGGGATCCAAGTCCTCCACAAGGTGTCATTAAAAAATGTCACTTCGGGTCCCCAACATTAATCTTATGCAAAATTTCCAAAATCCTAACCGACAAGTTTTTGCAAAATAGAACCTCCTCCTTTCTTCTCCCCCTCCTAAACCTAGAACTATGGGCGACAGCTATCCAACCAACGACCGGTCAATGGCTACCCTCTCCACCAAAATGCCCACCCGCATGGAACCACCAACCCTTACCTGGCTCCCCTACTTCTCGGCCACCTAATCATAGCCATAATAACTGATATCGTCATCTTCTCTATCATCTTGTTCATTCTATGGCTCGTCATCCGGCCGCAATCCTACAATTTTGTCGTCACCTCTCTAACCCTAACAGGCTTCAACGTCTCTGCCTCGAAGGTCTTTAGCTAATGGTACATCTGATTGTGGGTCTACAACTCGAACAAGAGGCTGAAGCTCGCGTATAATGACATAGAGAGCTCCGTGGACTACAAGAGCGAACAACTCTCTCGGACTTTAGTGCCTCTTTTTAAGCAGGGGACAAGAAATCTCACTGTCATAGAGGCATAGTAATTTGCAGCCGGTGCCTGCATGGACAAGGACGTGGCCAGCTAGATGGCCGCTAACCACGTGAGAGGGTCGATGTAAGAGTTTATGCAGTTGTGGGGTACAATGCAAGGTTGTTCATAGTGCATCGGAGGGAGCTCTGGGTGATCTGCAAGAAGGTTCTGGTCTCCATTTTGTGGAGGTCCGGGAACTTCACCGGTGGGCCATGGCAGTGCCTGATCTTCTGATATCTCTGTAAGATTAGGTTATTGTATAAGAGGCTTATTATTTCTTTGGTTAAAAAAATGACAAGTTCTTGACCAATCCCTGTAGCTTCAACAAACCTAGCGGTCTCATCAACAATAAAGTTCTTGGTTATTGAACTCACATATTGGATTATCCGAGTGAAAATTAAGCATGTTTATAGGTCCAGAGTTTATAAGAGATTCTCAAAACCATAATTGAAAACCCGATTAAAGATGAAGCTAAGGATGATAGAGTACCAATAGAATTAGTTACGCAAGAGAAAGCAATAATAGCGTCGACAACCCTTCATAATTTTGAGAACACCATACCAGAGCTTTTGGATGTCTTGAGAGAAGTTAGGGATGAAATTCATTTTCATTTAAATATCAATAAAAGGCAAGCAACAATAGATTCATATTTTGCTAAATTATCCTATCTATTTTTGTAATTTTAGAAGATTATTAATTTATGATGATGAGACCAATATATAAGGGAGTTCAGAAAAAATATTATCTTATTATTCTACCAAAATTATTAATTTATATAAAAGGCTCAACTTGGACCTGAGAAAACTATTATCTTAGAGAAGTTATTAATTTATAGAATATTAATTTTAGGAGGTTCTAATGTAAAAGATTACTTTTTCACATGTCATACCATATTAGTTGTCTCATTTAAAGTTGAAACGAGAAAATTGCGCTCATTTAGGACCCCCTCGTATGCCATGTCAAATCTGTCTTGACCAATAATAAGACTATCGTCGAAATTGTTTGTCGCAAACAATATGTCAGCAAAAAGATCATTAATCTTTGATTTTCATTAGCGCGAGGAGAAGTAATAGCAGCCATTTCACACAACCTACTATGAGAATTGCCTCCAAGTACCCGCAACGGTGACCAGCTTATAATTTTGGGGAAATTATTCTAAAGTCTCTCTTATTTGTAAAATACACGCCGACGTCCCTCTTGTTTAATTTTATTATACTTTCGGGTCCCTCGATGAGTTTTTTCTATTTTTGTCATTGAAATGATGAAAATACACTTAAAACAAAAAGCAAAAAAAAAATTGACATCATCTCTCCTTCTACCTCGACTCTTCTTCCTGCAATTATTTACAAACCCAAATCAATCTCAAATCAATTATTTACAAAAAAGTTGCAATCCTAAATCAAGAACGAGGTGGACGCTGGAGGATAAGCAGCTCACGGTGGAGGAACGCATCTCGATCCAACATCGAAGGCCACGGAGCCCTGCGCCAGGTCAGCAGCCATATTGTCGGCCGCGTACTTGCCCTATTCTTCACCGACCGCAGAGCACCAAACCTCCAAAACAGAGACATAGAGCTTCAACCGTACCAGAGCTTCAGCTGCCTGTTCCGATTGAACACCCGGAACTGGGCGTCCCACTCTCCGGAGACCTCTGATGCAGAGAGGTTGAAGTCTGTCACGTTTAGCGTGGTGATGATGAAAGTGGGGGAATGCGGCCAGACGGAGAGCCATAAGATTAGGAGGGTAACGACGAGGATGATGGTGGCCACTACTACGGCTTCGAAGAGGTGGCGGATCATTAGGGGAGTCGGGTAAAAGTTGGCGGTAGGAGGGTGGGCATTTTGGCTGGGATTGCTACCGGCCATTGTTTAGGAGGGAAGATAAGAGAGGAATTTCTGATATTAATTTCCGTTGGAAAAGCTTCAACTGTGCAGGGAGGGAGGGAGGAAGCCGAGGAAGGAAGGAACCATGAAGAAGAAGAGATGATGTCATGAGTTTTTTATTTTTTTTCTAAGTGTATTTTGATTATTTCATTAATAAAAATAAAAAAGAGCTGCTAACGTGCACCAGAGACCCGAAAGTATAATGAAATTAAACAAAAGGGACGTCGGCATGTATTTTACAAACAGGGAGACTTTTGAGTATATTTAAGCAAACCCGAGGGACTTGAGAGTAATTTTCCCTATATTTTTGTACATCTATGCTACGGAGTTTTCTTCTTCTGTAGCTTGAAATTAGTTACGCAAGAGAAAGCAATAATAGCGTCGACAACCCTTCATAATTTTTTGGTGCAGTTTGAGAACACAATACCAGAGCTTTTGGATATATTGAGAGAAGTTAGGGATGAAATTCATTTTCATTTAAATATCAATAAAAGGCAAGCAACAATAGATTCATATTTTGCTAAATTATCCTATCTATTTTTGTAATTTTAGAAGATTATTAATTTATGATGATGAGACCAATATATAAGGGAGTTCATAAAAAATATTATTTTATTATTTTATCAAAATTATTATTTTATATAAAAGGCATAACTTGGGGCCGGAGAAAACTATTATCATAAAGAAGTTATTAATTTATAGAATATTAATTTTAAAAGGTTCTAATGTAAAAGGTTACTTTTTCTCATTTCATACCATGTTGATTTGTCTCATTTAAAGTTGAAACGAGAAAGTTGCGCTCATTTAGGACCCCCTCGTATACCATATCAAATCTGCCTTGACCAATAATAAGACTACCGTCGAAATTGTTTGTCGCAAATAATATGTCAGCAAAAGGATCCTTAATCTTTGATTTTCATTAGTGCGAGAAGAAGTAGTAGTAGTCATTTCAGACAACCAACTAAGAGAACTGCCTCCAAATACCCGCAACGGTGACCAGTTTATAATTTTTGTACATCTATGCTATGGAGTTTTCTTCTTCTGTAGCTTACACCCGAGTACAAAGTTAAGTAAGCATTCTCGTTATGTGAACTAGGCAGACTCACCATTCTCGTTATCTACAGTCCATTCAAGATAGCATTGACGCTCAAAAAACTGCTTAAAATAGAAGGCCCAACGCTTACACGCATCGTCTCTACTTCATCAGAACCCACAACAAAATCCACATAGACAGGAGATGTCGATATGTCGAATGATAATGATGACAAATTAAGATCCTTATAAGCTTCAAAATCATTAATATACATATCAAAGTATAACTAATTCACCGCCATACTTACAGTGTCGCAAAAATGCAACTGCATAAGGTGTAGCATGCCTCCCAAACCCGCACAAAACTCCAGCTATCGTTGAACTTGAACACCATAATCTCATTATCTCGATTCATCTTCTTCATGGTCGTGTAGATATAGTTAGGCGCAATCTCCCGCGTAGACCCAACGCTCTGATAATTAGGAGAGTGGTTGGAAATAATGTGCTTTGTACCCAATTTCAACATGAGAAAATCATCATCAAGAATCTAAGTCCTCCAGAATGTGTCATTAAAAGGCGTCAACTACGAACCCTCAACATTAATCCTATGCAAAGTTTGCCAAATCCTAACTGACAAGTTCTTAAACTCTCAAATCCCAATAACTTTATTGTTAATGAGACCGCTAGGTTTGTCAGGTACTTTTGGGTGAACCGGTTTGCCCGGATCAGAAAACTTAATATTTATTATTTTTATTTTATTGAATTTAATTTAGAAACAAAACCCCCACTTCCACGCTCGGAGCATGTACATCAGTTTTGGATCATAACAAACTTATTTTTTTAACAATTTTCGATAATATGTCAACTAAGTCAAACAAATTGGACTAATATGTCAAACAAAAAATTTGTATAATCATCTTCTTTTACTTATATACTTGTTAAATTGATGTTTGAAGACTTTATTTGGATAAATTATATAACGAAGTTGCTAAGTATTTGAACTTATTTGGTATTTTATTAATTTTTAAGCTACATTAAATTTATTAAACCGTATTTAATAATATTAAAAAAAAATATATATATACCGGTCTGAGCAGTCTGACCGGTTGAACCAAAAATTTTAAAGATTCCAGTTCACCGTCCTGATTGGTTTTAAAAATATTGCAAAGTACAACTAATTCACCGTCGTACTAATTATGTTGCAAAAATGCAACCGCACAAGGTGTAGGACGACTCTCAAACCCACTTGGAAAACTCCAACTGACATTGAACTTGAACCCCGCAGTCCTATTGTCTCAATTCATCTCCTTCGGGGTCATGTAGGTGCAATCTCCCACGTAGACCCACCTCTCTGATATTTAGGAAAGTGGTTGGAAACACGTGCTTCGCATTTGACTTCAGCACGAGAAAGTCATCATCAAGGATCCAAGTCCTCCACAAAATGTCATTAAAAGACATCAACTTCGGACCCCCAACATTAATCCTATGTAAAGTCTCCAAAATCCTAACTGTTAAGTTCTTGAACTCTCTAATCTCTGTAGCTCCAACAAAAATGGAGAACCCTTCATAATCTTTTGTTGCATTTTGTGAGAACACCACACTATAGCTTGCAATGAGAAAAGTTAGAGATAAAATTTATTTTGATTTAAATTTGAATAAAAGAAAAATAACAATAGATTAATAGTTTGCTAAATTATCCTAGCTATCATTGTAATTTTAGGAGATTATTAATTTATGATGTTGATGCAAAGTTAGAGATGAAATTTATTTTGATTTAAATTTGAATAAAAAGAAAATAACAATAGATTAATATTTTACTAAATTATCCTAGCTATCATTGTAATTTTAGGAGATTATTAATTTATGATGTTGATGCAAAGTTAGAGATGAAATTCATTTTGATTTAAAATTGAATAAAAGGAAAATAACAATAGATTAATATTTTGCTAAATTATCCTAGCTATCATTGTAATTTTAGGAGATTATTAATTTATGATGTTGATGAGACCAATATTATCTAGAAAAAATAAGGATGTTTAGAAAAAATATTATTTTATAATTTATCAAAATTATTAATTTATATAAAAAGTCTAACATGATACCGGAGAAAATTATTATCTTAAAAAAGTTATTAATTTATCAAGTATTAATTTAAAGAGATTTTACCATAAAAGGTGTATTTTTCTCATGTCATACCATGTTAAATTTGTCTCATTTAAAGTTGAAATGCGAAAGTTACGCTCATTTGCCGCACAAAGTACGCTAGAAAGTCTAACATGATACCGGAGAAAATTATTATCTTAAAAAAGTTATTAGTTTATCAAGTATTAATTTAAAGAGATTTTACCATAAAAGGTGTGTTTTTCTCATGTCATACCATGTTAAATTTGTCTCATTTAAAGTTGAAATGCGAAAGTTACGCTCATTTGCCGCACAAAGTACGCTATCGCTTGTAAAAATTCAGGATTTTTTTTTTGCTTGATTGAATTAATTTACCGGTTTAGTAGTTCTAAATCGTGCCTAACTTGGGAAAATTTTGATACAACAATATGCCACACTTTTCATGTTCAAAATGTAACAAAGGCTTCAACGTACTTTGCTTAAGCTGGAAAAATTTCTGCCGATGGAGTCAGAGTTTAGTCTCTACTGGAAAGGCCCGAAGGCAAGAGTTGTTGGCCGATTTCTGCAAGCTCTTTGCATGCGAGTGTATTTCGTGGGAGAAGACGCGGGCTTAGCACAGGCCACGAGTTGATCAACTCGTGGCCTGTGCTAAGAGAGCTCGGACCCGCAATGACACACAGCCTAACACGCTGAGGTCTTTGAAACCATACTCCCTCCTCATCAGCAGCTTTCCCATGGTCTGATAATTGGCTTGAAGCACCTTCAAAGACAGCATCTTTCCGACCTTTTCCCGGTCCATCTTAGAAGGCATTGTACTCAAAGATTCAGAAACTATCAGCCAAAGCCAACCTGCAGAAACGATGCATATCGATGGAACTATCGATTCTTTAAATTCAGTCTGTACCAGCTTTGTGGCCATTTTGACAGTTGGTGCATAAAATCCAGCCTTAATTTCAGATGAACAGGTCTGAAGCAGCCCTGTCATTGCTTAAAGGCGTTTCTTGACGGCCCGAAAGTGCAACAAACTTGTCATTAAACAACAGCAAGGGACATTTATCTATCAGCCTCGAACCATCATAAGCTTCCTTAAGGATGACGGTGCCTCTTGCACCTTTGTTTGTCACGTAAAAGATGCCATGATGTTTGACCAAACAAAGAAGTAATTTAGCAGGTAGCTTACACTCGGTATGGAACGCATCCAATTGCTCGATTGTCATCCTCTTCTCAGTGGTCAAACTAAGGAGCTCGTGAAGCACTCCCACCATGCGCTTCCGCGTCTTCGGGTCAGCACCCTCAAACCTCCTGGCACTCAAGTAAGGAGAAGGGAATTCCAGTCTTTGCCACCTCTCAAGATCCTCCAAGAACCCTTTATTGGGCCTAAATCCCTTTGCGTAGCATAACTTGAAAGCGAACGGACCTGCGAAATTACCATCCCGTGAAATCCTAGCCATCTTCCTCGAAGGATTACTCAGAGGGACTCCTTCACCGGTCAACTTCTCCTCGCGTGTGGTAACCGCCAACGAGGAATCCCAGTTCTCCAAGCTAAGACATTCTGTCCCATCAACATGTTTCACCGAAAAATACTGCGGATACTTGGGGATCAAAGACTCCCTAAAATCCATAGGCAAGCCTAACTCATTCTCCACGAGTTCGACCTTCTCCATCGGCACCCTACATTCAACAGTCAGCATCAACAACTTCCTCAACCTGTTAACCACAATTGGTTCCATCAACTGCAGAGCTCGGCCCTCTTCACTCGCTATCTTACACGCTTTCTCAGTAAGCGTAACATAAGGAGGACTCCTGCTGCTGCTGCCACCACCAACATAGAATATGGTAGGATACTTCTCAATGGCAGCCATCATGTTCCACTTCTGCACGAACCCGACTTGCTTCTCGAGGTCCCGGAGAAGAAGCGTGCCGTTCTTCTGGGACTGGATGATGGATTTCAACCGCAGGATCAACAAAGGCTTCTTCCGCAAGTCCATGGCCTTGTCCAGTTCACAAACCCTGTGGTACACTTTCCTCTTGGGCCTGTTCCCCAATGTAGACTTGTGCCTCCTCGGAACCCGCATTATCGGTGTCCCCGAATCTTCGAATTCGAAAGGGAAACACCGGGCGTGGGTGTTCGATTTCCTCCATGGGAGAGCGGCGATTGCTCTGCTCATTCAGGCAATCTATCGAACAGTTGGAGGGCAATGAGTATTAGTGAAGCGAACCCAAACAACCGTTCGGTTGTCAATCCTTAGAAGTGGGCAGCTGCTATAATGTTCGGTGGTTGAAGGGGAAGAGCAACGGCGGAGAACCGTCGGCCGTGGTGGACGCTGAGGGAGGGCAAAGTGGGTGGTGGCCTATTAAATTGGCACTTTCATATAAGGTCATTCGAATTTTTCCCGGGAAATTTTCATGGGGTGAATTAATTTTCAGATATAAAGTGCTACCCTTCTTTAAAAAAAATTTAACAGCAATAGATCTATTGTTATTTTGCTTCTATGATATTTTAAAAAAATTAATTGATCAAAATAACTTAATAATTTGATTGAGTTGCACAGTATTATCATGTGATTTAAAAATATCTGATCAAGTGAGAGAAATTTTTGTAACTTACACTCCACTATTTAAATAAATTTGTTGGACAAGAACACCACTAAGTGTAATTATAAAAAAATGTTTTACATTTTGGAAATATAAATCAGAGAAAATATATTTAAACAAATAATCTCCAAATATTTTTCATAATTTTTCTTTTTTTTCTTTTTCTTAATTATGTTTAGATGACTGAACACATTTTCTTCCTAGATTGTGTTTGGTGCAAAAAGGGGTTTAGAGAAAATGAAATTTTTTCAAAGTCTGCTTCCAATTTTTTGTCCTGTCTATTTTCATCATGGTTTTAAAAGTGTGATCTGACCAGTAGTTCGACCAGTTAGACTGCGAATCGGTAGCTATAGCGAGTCGTTTTTGACCTTTGAGACGGGTCCCGTATAAACCGCTCAAAATCCGGCCGGACTGGGCGATTTTGACCCTCGTCTCGACCGGCCAGACCGGTTGGTACGAGGACTTTAAAACATGGGCAAAAGTGTCAAATTTCCTAATTTCTTTCACCTAAAATCCAGAAACCTTCGACACTTTCTCCACCCTGAAGCTATCCCCCTCGCCTCAAACTCGACAATAGACCCTCACTCTGACCTTCGTTAGGCGCCGCTCGCTCGCATCTCTGGTCGCTCTTGTCTGGGTCGGTCTCGTCCCATCTCTAGGTAAGACAATCTCTCTCAATCTCACTCTCAGTCGAACCCCCTCCCAATCTCACTCTCATAGACTCTCTCTCTCCGCTCGCGTGCTTGTTTGAGGTTAAGGTTGGAACCGGTAAAGAACGAGACATTTTCACCTTTCAGCTCTTATATTTTTGTAAAGATACTAAAGCTTTACTGGATACTATTTTTTGGTTGCTAGTTTTGTGAGGAAGAGGAGAAAATTAAGTGTGAACGGGAAATAGAAAGGGAAAATGAAAAGAGGAGAGATTCTTGGAAAAATGGAAATGTCAGAGACGTGTCATTAAGGGATGGACTTTTACTTTCCTGTCTTTTTTTTAATACCAAGTCATTAATGGATATTTCTAAAAAAAAGTCATTAAGGGATAGACTTTTGAAAAAGAAGAGCCTACATCATATAGGTCACAATGTAAGACCAGCTTGAAAAACGTGTAATGCATGACAAGTGTAGACATGTAGCAGACTACATTATATATTAATGTATTTACTATTTTAAAATAAAAAAATTATGGTCCGATCGGTGGTCCACCCGATCGGACCTTTCGACCCGGAGGAGGGAGAAATCCTGGGTCGGTCTCTGGGTCGTTTTTTAAAACCATGATTTTCATGGGCCAGAAAATTAATGTCTAACGATAGAAATTTCCTATAATATTATTTTACCATATTATCTTAAATTATTTTTTCACCTATTTTAACTCAACTAAGAGTATTTATTTTATCAAATATCTGATATATATGTCTCCGAATTCAAATTCAAATATTTCAATATTCGTATACATATTTAGATTTAAAAAAATTATATTAACAATTGTCTTGTAGGTTTAATATAATTGATTTGATACATATATTTGGATACATATTTTCAAATACCATACTGGGCTAAATTATTCTAGATTTGCATTAGTATAATTGAACTAATAGATTAAAATTTATTCTTGAATTGAAACCAATGGTTTTGGTTTGATTAAGGCATTTTCTCTTTTGTTTTTTTACCAAACTTTAGACTAAAGTGCTACCTGTGAAAAAAATTTACTAAACACTAAACAGCACAACTAAAATAAATGGACTTAAAAATAAACTGAGTAGCTCTCCCATTCTCAGATCCAATGCGAGTATTATTATTTTAACTGAAAGAGGGAGAATTAGCAGATAACCATTTTTCTCCTAATCTCCCCTCCCTCCCTCTCAAAAACAAAAATTAGAAATGGAGGAGAACAAAACTTGGATGCAAATACACTCTCACTAGAGAAGAAGAAGAAGAGTTCGATCCCATCTTCGCTGCGTTTTGGTTAATCTGATCCCCTTTCGATCAGATCTAGAAACGTAATAACGATCTAGTTCCCTCTCTCCGATCTCGATCGATTAGGTCAGGCTCTGACATTTCCCGATCTCGTTTTTCTCTGTACTAGTGTGACAACAATTACGAGGAGGAGGAGGAGGAGGAAGAAGAAAGAAGGAGAGGAGATGTTGACGAAGTTCGAGACGAAGAGCAATAGAGTGAAGGGGCTGAGCTTCCACAGCAAGAGGCCATGGATCCTGGCCAGCCTCCACAGCGGCGTCATCCAGCTATGGGACTACCGCATGGGCACTCTCATCGACCGCTTCGACGAGCACGACGGCCCCGTCCGCGGCGTCCACTTCCACCACTCCCAGCCTCTCTTCGTCTCCGGAGGTACGTATCGAGTTTCTTCATCATTCCCCTGCCAGATCTACAAACCCTAGCATGTGGCGGTTACCATTCGCGGCTCGATTTTTGAATGGATCGGTCCATTGGATTCACATACTCGATGTGGATACTTTTCTCATGCTCGCTTTCGAGATCCATGTGTTGTTGGATCTTAGGCATCATGTGATTGATTGATATATTGCTTCTTCGTTCTGTTGCTTACAATCGGATCTATTGGGGATAGTGTCAGTTTGAGAAACAATAGGACAGTGCATTCTTGCTAAGTTTAATCTACGAGGACGCAAACTGAAAGATGTATAATCTTATGCCTCGATGTAATTTGACGACTTTGCAGGTGATGATTACAAAATTAAAGTATGGAACTACAAGCTGCACAGATGTCTTTTCACACTTCTTGGACATCTCGACTATATCCGTACAGTGCAGTTCCATCATGAGAATCCGTGGATTGTAAGTGCTAGCGACGACCAGACTATTCGCATTTGGAACTGGCAGTCCCGCACTTGTATATCTGTGTTGACAGGCCACAACCACTATGTAATGTGTGCCTCGTTCCACCCTAAAGAAGACCTGGTTGTGTCAGCTTCTCTGGACCAGACTGTTCGTGTATGGGATATTGGTGCCTTGAAAAAGAAACCCGCCTCTCCTGCAGATGATCTCCTGAGGTTAACTCAGATGAACTCGGATCTTTTCGGTGGTGTTGATTCTGTCGTCAAATATGTGCTGGAAGGCCATGATAGAGGGGTCAACTGGGCGGCCTTCCACCCATCTCTCCCCTTGATTGTCTCAGGTGCAGATGATCGCCAGGTTAAGCTGTGGCGTATGAATGGTAAGATATGATTTCCTTGAAAATCCATGTTTTATCCACTCTTTCTGTTGCCAGTTCTTTTCCTTTTGTATTCTTTTCATATCTGTGAATGGATCGAGGTTTTAACCTTTATTTATTCACGGAGCCAAAGCTATGCTTTTGCATTTTCATAATAGGTTATATCTCTTGAAGTATGATATTTTCCACGTTCTCTGATTTTCAGATACAAAGGCTTGGGAAGTTGACACTTTGAGAGGACATATGAATAATGTATCCAGCGTCTTGTTCCATGCCAAACAGGATATCATCGTGTCTAACTCGGAAGATAAAAGCATACGGGTGTGGGATGTGACCAAACGTACAGGAGTTCAAACTTTTCGTCGAGAGCATGATCGTTTCTGGATACTGGCATCTCATCCTGAGATGAACCTCTTGGCCGCAGGTCATGACAGTGGTATGATTGTCTTTAAGTTGGAGAGAGAAAGACCTGCTTTTGCTGTGAGCGGTGATTCCTTGTTCTATGCCAAAGATCGTTTTTTGCGTTTCTTTGAGTTTTCAACTCAGAGAGACACACAAATAATTCCCATCAGACGGCCTGGTACAACTAGTCTGAACCAGAGTCCTCGGTCTCTTTCTTTCAGTCCTACTGAAAATGCTGTTCTCATCTGTTCAGATGTGGAAGGGGGATCATATGAGCTGTATTTCGTCCCTAAAGAGAGCATAGGTAGGGGAGACACTTTGCACGAGCCCAAGAGAGGTTCAGGGGCTTCAGCTGTCTTTGTGGCTCGGAATAGGTTTGCTGTGTTGGATAGAAGCAGCAACCAAGTGTTGGTCAAGAACATAAAGAATGAAGTTGTGAAGAAGAGCAGTCTCCCTATCGCTGCTGATGCAATATTTTATGCAGGCACTGGCAATTTGTTATTGAGGGCAGAAGACAGAGTTGTGATATTTGATCTTCAGCAGAGGATAGTTCTTGGGGAACTCCAGACACCATTTGTGAAGTATGTTGTCTGGTCAAATGACATGGAATCCGTTGCTTTACTCAGCAAGCATGCCATTATAATCGCTAGTAAGAAGCTCGTTCACCAGAGCACTCTTCACGAGACAATTCGCGTAAAAAGTGGAGCCTGGGATGACAATGGTGTTTTCATTTACACCACTTTGAATCACATCAAGTACTGCCTTCCAAATGGTGACACTGGAATAATAAAAACACTTGATGTTCCTATATACATCACCAAGGTTTCTAGCAACACAATATTCTGCTTGGATAGGGATGGCAAGAACAGGGCAATAGTCATCGATGCAACAGAATATCTCTTTAAGCTTTCATTGTTGAAGAAGAGGTATGACCATGTTATGAGTATGATAAGGAACTCACAGCTTGTTGGCCAAGCAGTGATAGCTTATTTACAGCAGAAGGGGTTTCCTGAAGTTGCTTTGCATTTTGTGAAGGATGAGAAAACTCGGTTTAATTTGGCCCTGGAGAGTGGCAATATTCAGGTTGCTGTTGCCTCGGCCAAGGAAATTGATGAAAAAGATCACTGGTACAGATTAGGAGTGGAAGCTCTTCGTCAAGGTAATTCAGGGATCGTCGAATATGCATATCAGAGGACAAAAAACTTTGAGAGGTTATCTTTCCTTTACCTTATTACTGGGAATTCGGAGAAGCTATCCAAGATGCTGAGGATTGCGGAAGTCAAGAATGATGTCATGGGTCAGTTTCATAATGCCCTATACTTGGGTGACATTCAAGAGCGTGTCAAGATTTTGGAGAACGCTGGACACTTGCCACTTGCTTATTTAACTGCTAAAGTTCATGGACTTGAAGAGGTAGCCGAACGCCTGGCTGCTGAATTGGGAGATAATGTTCCCTCTCTTCCTGATGGTAAAGTACCGTCTCTTCTTATGCCTCCAACCCCAGTGATCCGTGGTGGCGATTGGCCTCTTTTGCGAGTCATGAGGGGCATGTTTGAAGGTGGGCTGGAAAACATGGGTGGAGACATCGCTGACGAAGAAGATGAAGATGTTGAAAATGGTGAGTGGGCTGAGGCACTGGATATTGTGGATGTGGACGTCTTACAGAATGGAGATGTCACAGCAATCTTAGAGGATGGGGAAGTTGCCGAAGACAATGATGAGGAGGGAGGTTGGGACCTGGAGCCACTAGATCTTCCTCCAGAGGAAGAGACGCCGAGGGCTTCAGTCAGTGCTCGGTCAGCTGTGTTTGTCGCTCCAACTCCTGGCATGCCAGTGAGCCATATTTGGACTCAGAGATCATCCCTAGCTGCTGACCATGCTGCAGCAGGAAACTTCGATACAGCCATGCGTCTTCTGAACAGGCAACTTGGAATAAGAAACTTTGTTCCACTGAGGTCCATGTTTCTGGATCTTTATGTGGGTAGCCACACATACTTGCGCGCACTTTCGTCTACCCCTGTCATTCCCGTGGCAGTTGAGCGCGGGTGGAGTGAGTCTGCCAGCCCAAATGTGAGGGGCCCTCCTGCATTAGTGTTCAGTTTCTCTCAGTTGGAAGATAAACTCAAAACTGGTTACAAAGCCACTACTTCAGGGAAGATATCCGAAGCACTTCGAATCTTTCTCAGCATCCTTCATACAATACCTCTGATTGTCGTTGAGTCGAGGAGGGAAGTCGATGAAGTCAAAGAGTTGGTCATAATAGTCAAGGAGTATGTACTCGGTATGAAGCTGGAATTGAAGAGGAGGGAAACAAAGGATGACGCAGTGCGGCAGCAGGAACTTGCAGCCTACTTCACACACTGCAACCTCCAACCGCCTCACTTGAGGATCGCCCTAACCAACGCCATGAGTATTTGCTTCAAGGCAAAGAACTACGCGACAGCATATAACTTTGCGAGGCGGCTGCTGGAAACCAACCCTTCCAATGAGACCCAGGCGAAGACCGCCAGGCATGTCTTGCAAGTCACAGAGAAGAAACTGGAAGACGTCGCGGAATTGAACTATGATTTCAGAAACCCTTTTGTGGTATGTGGAGCAACGTATGTTCCAATCTACCGGGGACAGAAGGATGTCTCCTGCCCGTACTGCGGTTCCCGCTTTGTTCCCACGCAGGCAGGCAACCTCTGTGCCGTCTGCGAACTAGCCGCGGTTGGTGCAGATGCTTCAGGCCTGATCTGTTCTCCTTCCCAATTCCGTTAATTCGGATAATGCTAGAAGCACAACCTTAACGAGAATACTATACAAGGGTAGTTCTCCAATTAATTGGGATGTCTCCATTTTCACGCCAATTCTTTAGTTTGGTTTACCTGCATTCTGTTTCAAGTTGTAATAAAAAATTTGAGAATTTTGACAGGAAGCTCTTGGTATTTGTCTCTATACCTGTTGACTGTTGTTGGGGTTGTTGCTTTTTGGTGGATGTGAAACTGATAATCTATCATTTCTGGTTCATCTCTCTTATCGGTTTTTAGTCCACAGAATACTTTTTCTGCGCAATGTTGCAACAGTGGTGCATTTGAATTTGTTTATAAGTATTTAAAATTTATCTATTCATTGTTTTAAAGTTTGGTTAGATCTCGATATTTTAAATATAGTATCAGAACGGGTTGATACTATCTACATTGTTGTTCCCACCCAATATACTTCATTTGAGAGGGCGTGCTTAGATTACCACATTGTTATTTGCAATTAGGGGTGAGCATTCGGATAATTCGAATCCGAATCCGAATTATCCGAATTTTTCATTATCCGAAATATCCAAAATTACTATTTTTCGATCCGAATTTGAATAAGAAATTATCCGAAATCCAAAATCCGAATTTATTTTGGATTCGGACTCGGATTATCCGAATTTTAAAATCTCTTCACAAACCATCGCCCAAAATGAGATCCCACATCGAGAAGATCCCCATCTAATTAAACCAGATCCCTAAATTAGACGTAAATCAAAAAGAGAATCAATCGAAAATACTTAAATTGACAAGATCCCCAACTAATTAAACCCAGATTAGATGTAACACAACAAGAGAATTAATAAAAAAATTCATCCTCGTTTAGAACCCAACACACCAATAGAAACAACAAAAGCAAAGTGCAACCAATAGAAACAACAAAAGCAAAGTGCAAAAAAGCAACCAAAAGACTTGTGACCGGAGCAGCCAAACCAATAGAAAGCAACAAAAAGAAAGCTGTTTTTTTATGGGGAAGAAAGCTGATTTTAGGGTTTGACTTTTGAGAGTGATTTTGATTTTAGGCTATTGGAGTTGCTCTCATGGTAAAAAGGTGAGCGGGCCGTGAGCCTAGGAAATTTAAAATTTTTTGGGTCACACCTTTATTTAGTGAACAAATCGGCCCAGCCCATTAGACTAGGACTACTAATTTTTAAGCATATTTATTAAAAATTCGGATATTCGGATAATCCGAATTTATATTTTTTCTATCCGAATTTGAATACGAATCCGAAATAAAAAATTTGGATAATCCGAATCTGAAATAAAATTCGGATATCGGATTTTTTGCTCACCCCTATTTGCAATAATGGTGTGCTCGTTTATTAACATCGTATTAGAGCGGGTTGATCTTGTGTCCATTGTTCCTACCCGATGTTGTAACACCTCGTGATCTGACCGACTGTCTCCACAGACCAACACGGGTCTTTTCCAGCGTATTTTGTCCTCACTCACACGCACCCTGGGAAACATCCCAGGAGGTCACCCATCCTGATCCTACTCTTGGCCAAACGCATTTAACCTTTGAGTTCTCTCAAGATGTGTGCCAGAAAAGAAGGTACACATTGTTGATATGGATAATACCAATCAAATCACTTAAGACATTTCAGAAATTACATATCATTTACAGAGTATCACAGATGTACTTCGTTTAAGAAGGTGTGCTGTTTGCAATAGTAGTGTGCTCGTTTATAATTGTTGTAAATTTACATACTCATTTTCTTAAAATTTTGGGAAAAGTCTATTTTAGTACCCTATAGTATCGCAAAATATCACTTTAGTACCTTGTGGTAAAAATCATCAATCGAGTCAAACCACAGCCAATTAACATCACTTAGGTCCACGGCAACTGCCCGAACCCCGCATGTCCTGCCCGGACCTTGCCTGGCCATTTGGACATGCCACATCACCATTCACTGATGACGTGGCATCCCTTCACCTCCCCCCCCCCCCCCCCCCCCCATTTTTCTTCTTCCCTCCAAAACCCACGAACCAAATAGCCACGAAGTTCATCATCCACGAAGGAGGGGGAGAGGGCCTAACGGGAGGACTCCAGAATTTTACCATCCACGAAAACCCATAAATTAAAATTAAGAAGAAGAAGAGCGACAGGGAATGAATTTTCCAGGATAGCGTCGTTCCGAGAGCAAGGGGACGACGAGGAGGCTCTCCGCTTAGCCACGCTCGAGTTCCTCCTGACCTATGCAAGGGTTAGGAGGGGGATCTTCAGGAACCTCGCGGGCAATTTATCGATTGTCGACGTAAGGGAGATGGCCTCCCGGAGCAGAAGCTCGTCTTAGACTGCCTCGTCGCCGGCATCGACCACGACTTGGATTTGCCTTGTTGCTTTGCTTGTGGAGTCACATTGTTAGCACTGGGACTTGGATTTGCCTTTTTTCTGCTTAATTATGTAAAAACTAGAGGAACGCATGCAACAATTAACTGATTTTATGCTTCTAATAAACATGTTAGTTAGAGGTTAGAAAGGTGCATTTCACCGGGAAGAAGAAGAGAGTGGAAGGAGGAGAGAGGGAGAGAAATTTGGGTAGCTGTCAGTGGACCTAAGTAATGTTAATTGGCTACGGTTTGACTCAATTGATGAACTTTTACCACAGAGTACTAAATTTATTTTTTGTGATACAACAGGGTACTAAAATGAACTTTTTTCTAAAATTTTTGGTTGAATAATAAGATTATTATATAGAAATCATGATTTTTATGACCATTAAACTAAATATTCTTCGACATCATAACCACTATCCTTAGTGTTGTTGGTACCTTTTTAAGATTTTGGATTCAGTAGGGACTACATAGAAGTTGTCCATACGGAGGGGACGAAATTAGGACCGTTCGATTTGATAAATTTTATCCTTTCCCGATCTAATGGTCCAAAATGATTGAGGGCATTATGGGTTTTTAAACCACAAAATTTTTAACCCCCAAACCAGGGTTAATACCCACCCATCCTAGCCTGTAGCTCACGAATTCCAACATCTGTAGCCCTCTTCCTCTTCATCTTCCTCTTCCAGAATTGTTTAAAAAAAACCATTTGAATCCCATTCTCTCCTAAAAAAAAAGCTATCGACGACACCTTGAAGAAGCCACTCCCCATCGCTCATCGCTTTGCCGACGATCTCCACCACGACTTTTTCCAGATCTTACCTATATGTAATCGCTCCCCTCTTCTCCTTTCATTGTCCTACGACCTACGATTTAGGATCTCCACGTTCCTGGAGGAGGACAACATCTTTTGTTGGAAAGGAACGATAAAGGGAAGCAAATATACCATCTTTGAATGGAACTCGCTAGGCGGCAATGGGTAGAGATCCTTGGTGGACGTCCTTTAAGGATAACGACGACGGTGACCACATTGAGGGCCCCGCACATTTCTCCTCCTTCCTCATTAACCATTGGCTGCTTTTGTCTTTTTGGTTAGAGAGGAGGAGGAGGCGGTAACTTTGGGATTTTGTGAGATTGAGAGAGAGAGAGGGAGAGGAGGAGGAGGAGATGCTTCAACAACGACAAAGAGGAGGAGGATCTCACGGAGAGGTGAGCATCGACAAATTTTTGGGTTGAAGGGATTCTCTGGGAAATTATCTATTTGCGATCTCCCAGAATTATTAGTATGCCAGTACCTCCCTGTTCTGATATTGGTTTGGATGAGTTCTGATATTGGTTTTTAGTTGTTCTGATATTGGTTTGGATGTGTTCTGATATTGGTTTGAACTTGTTCTGATATTGGTTTGGATGTGTTCTGATATTGGTTTGAGATTGGTTTACATATTTTCTGATATTAGTTTGTAGTTATTCTGATATTGATTTGAATGTGTTCTGATATTGGTTTGGATGTGCTCTGAGATTGGATTGCATTAGTTCTGATATTGGTTTGGATCTGTTCTGAGATTGGTTTGTATCCATATATCTGTATGTTTGCTTGTATTTTTTATTTTTATTTTTAAAAACTAATGCAATTACTTGGTGTGTCATCCAGAACATTGACAAGGGAGTATTAGAAGTATTGAAGAATGGAAATATGCATCGGAGAGTTGAAGAACTCAAGAAGGCGTCTCATTAGAAACTTTATGTTTGCAGAGTTTTTGGTCTAATATCAATTTTCTCATACTTTTCTTTTGCATCGAGCATTTAGTTCAATGGCAGGGTTCAATTTCTAATTGGTGTAACTATTTGTATAACAATTAACTATAAAGAATGTCACTAAAGTATCTTTATTTTTACACCGAATTGAACATTGGAATACTGTCAATTCGTTAACGCCTTGTATTATTAGGTTAGATGCTATTTAGTGTAATTGCATTAGTTCTGATATTGGTTTGTAGTTGTTCTGATATTGGTTTGAATGTATTTTGATATTGGTTTGGATGTGTTCTGAGATTGGATTGCATTAATTCTGATATTGGTTTGGATCTGTTCTGAGATTGGTTTGCAAGTTTTTGGATATTGGTTTATATGTATTCAGATATTAATTTTCATGTGTTCTGATATTGGTTTGCATTTGTTCTGACGTTGGTTTCCAGGTGTCCTGATATTGATTTGCATGGATTCTGATATTGATTTGCATGTTTTCTGATATTGGTTTGTACTTGTTCTGATATTGTAGACCCAGTCTCGTGCTCCAATGTCCGAAGATTTTGGAATTAGGAAAAAAGATTTTTAGCCTATACAAATGTCCGAAAAATTTGGTATTAGAACGCTTGGTTCATGTTTTGTGAGATCCAAATTGTTTGCCGATGAATGTTGTTGTTCTTGTTTATTGCCCTGTGTTGTCCGCAGTTGAAGTAATATTGGTTTGTATCTGAAGTGATACTGGTTTACATGTATGATATTGGTTTGCATGTGAAGCGGTTAGTGGTTTGAATTTAAAGTGATACTATTTTGCCTTTGTAGTGATATTTGTTTGCCTTTGTAGTGAAATTAGTTTGCATGTGAATAGATATTGGTTTGCAGACCAATATAATTACAACGAAATACCATTCTCGTCAATGAGTTTATATATACCGTTATTGTTCATTTATGATATAAGTTGAAATTTCAACCTAACAAAAAAATCATATAAGTTGATATCTTTCAGAACCAATATCGCATTCGATGCAAACCAATATCACTACATCCGAAAACCAATATCACTACATCCGCAAAACCAATATCACGACATCCGAAAACCAATATCATTACATTTGTAAAACTAGCCGAAGACCAATATCACCACATTGCAAAACCAATATCACTAAATCGGAAAACCAATATCACTACATCGAAAAACCAATATCACAACATCTGAAAACCAATATTACAACATCCGAAAACCAATATCACTACATCCGCAAAACTAATATCACTACATCTGAAAACCAATATCATTACATCCTCAAAACCAGTATCACTACATCCGAAGACCAATATCATTACATCTGCAAAACCAGTATCACTACATCCGAAGACCAATATCACTACATCCAAATACCAATATGACTACATCGCAAAACCAGTATCACTACATCGCAAAATTAACCAAAACAAATCAACATTCAGTATAGAAAACATATACAGGTCATCAGCCACCAAAAGTAAAATGACAGGTTGAATCTAAAATTGAAATACACTTCATCTCAGCAAGTTCTTCGGTAACACATGGCAACCAAATTTGAATCTAATGTTCGGCTAATAATTAATTAAACTATTACAATTAATGGGTGATTAGGTTAGCTCATGGAGATTCGAACATGGATGGGTCGACCCGTACTCGTACCACCACAGTTGGAGCACGCCTTTCTCCCAGGCCCAGAGTAAGTCCGGCACCCGACGTCCCCGTCTGAACACCGTGAGCAGAAGCACGTGACCTTACCCATGCACCTCCAACTGGGGCAGCTGGAGGTGGGCCCAGTCATGAAATTCTGGTCCATCACCGACTTCACGAGGGCAGCTCTGGCCAGCATGCTTAGACCCGTCGCCAACATCATCGAACCTATTTTTCGGATTCTTCTACCGGAGGTGGCTGGTTCTTTTGGGGGGGAGAGAGAGAGAGAGAGAGAGAGAGGAAAGGTCCCGCTGTTGTTTTGAATTGGGTGTCTGCGTTGGTTTCAATTGAAACTCATTAATTTAATTGGGTTTCGGTATAGGCAGAGGAAAGGCCCCGCCGTCGTTTTCTGCATAATTTTTTTTCCCTTCTTTAATCAGTTTTTACGCTAATTTATAGATAGGTTAGGTTAATAATACTTTTCCACTATTACCCCTGATTATGTTATTACTCATTTTGATCTATTTCAGTGGGAACAATCCTTATCCATATTGAATCCAACCCCCCTTTTAGACGAAGTTAGTATTTTTTTTAAAATAGAATTTCATTACTTTCGAGGTTTGAACTCTCGTCCTAACTCCTAAAGTCCGTACTCAACTTTTCACCCTAGTCTTTTATCACTTGGCTTTTTTTGGTTAAAGTGGAGGGGTAGACTACTTATATTAATGATAGTTACTACTGTCTAATGGGAGAAAATTGTCAGAGTTGCGATCACCGACTTCGTTAAAATTCTCTTATAAAAAAATTCGGTGAGAAAAACTCACGAGAGCGAAAAACTATATTTCTTCGATTGCAAAGGCAATACTATATATTTTTTTCAATTGCGTGTTCAAACTCCATGTCCCCCGAGAGCTTACTTTATCTCTTCGATGTTTTTGTTGCCAGAATTTGGGTATTTAACTTCATGTGTTTAGTTAATGAATAAATAAAATTCAATATCCAGATTCATAATATGTGCACATGCAACGATATTTCGAGTTTGAAAACTTGGTATATATTATATGATAATAACTCATATCGAAAGAAAAGCTTAGATATTTTCTTCTAGTCCCAAAGAAAAATGAGTGGAACCAACAAAAGATTTACTTTTTAAGAAGTGGGAGGTGTGAGATTGCGAGTTTTTTTTCTGCGGTAAATATTATAATAAAATTTATTTAAAAAAAAATTTATGTCGAGTTTGAGTATTTGGAAACACAACAATATTAAGATTTTTGTAAACAAACAAAAATTCTACTCGACTCAAATCTGATTTAATCTGTTCAGTAAATGCAGATAAATATAAATAAAAAATGAGTGGAACCAATTAGATCAAATAATGATGGTTTTGTTCTATCTTAACCAATTTTTGATTTTGATTATTTGAGAATGCATTAGTGTTTAATACTTTTTGGAAAAGTTTTGTCAATTTTCAAAATTCCAACTCGACTCAGATATAAATTAATCGACCAAATAAATCCGAATAATTATATAAAAAAGAGCTAATACATTTTTTTGGTAATGCGCATCCTTCAGTTTTTTTACCATCTCATCCCCACACACAAAAAGAAAAGAAGAACCTCACTTAATTCCCTCCAATATAAACCCTAGCTTCCCAACCTCATAACCGTACTTACCGACTCTTCCTCTCTCTCTCTCATCCTCCCCATGGCGAAGCCCAGCCGCGGCCGCCGCTCTCCGCCTTCTGGGTCGGGCTCCTCCTCGTCCCGCTCCTCCTCCGACTCCGGCTCCCTCTCCCGCTCCCGCTCGAGGTCCCTGTCCTCCTCCCGCAGCGCCAGCTCCGGGAGCCGCAGCCCACCCGCGCCGCCTCGTAAGAGGTAATTATGCTTCTGCCCTTCCCCGTAGGATGATGGCCGAGGGGGGAGGAGCCTTCCTCCTCAATTTTCTTGTCGGTGTTTAGGGTTCTCCTATATTAGGGCTGATTTACGAGAAAGAAGAAGTTTGAAGCTACAATGTGGGTTCAAAATTTGAACTTTAGGAAACGTTAGAGCTTGATGCCCTAGTAAAGATGGTGTCTTTATCACCCTAGAGATTTTAATGGCTCGAGTTTTCTTGTTGGTGTTTAGGGTTATCCTATTTTAGGGCTGATTAATGAGAAAGAAGAAGTCTGAAGCTACAATGTGGGTTCAAAATTTGAACTTTAGGAAGCGTGAGAGCTCGATGCGCTAGTAAAGATGGTGTCTTTATTACTCTAGTGATTTTAATGGATCGAGTGTTCTTGTTGGTGTTGATGGTTCTTTCTTTAGGGATCTGTTGATAAGAAAGAAAACGTCAGGGTATACAATATGGGTTCAAAATTGAAACTTCAGGAGAAGTTAGAGTTTTAGGCCTAGTAAAGATGATGGCTTTGTCACAATGGGTGATTTAACGGCTCGGTTTTATGTGCAGCCCGGCTGGGGGGTCTAGGCGAGGCCGCTCTCCGCCACCTGCGAAAAAACCTTCTCCACCTCCGAGGTAGAGTGTCACGCTACTGTTTTTACATGCAGCATGATTGTTCTTTGCTGGTTTGCTAGAGTTGGACTCTCATTTCCTACTCTAATCTGCGAGTGACTGGTGGATAGACATAGTTGGTTGTAGTTAAAAAAATCTTTTTTCCTGCTTTCCTTGTGCAACGTCCATTCAGCTGTGATGTCGTGGCTTGTTTCTTTTCCAAATTGGACAGCTCTAGGAATCCTTGATGGACAATTAGTGGCCACACTGGACTCACATCTGTGTACTTTCTAGGTCATGCTGTGGCATGCGAGTATTTTCCCTGATCCGTGGCTGTTTTATGCTTTCCCACCATAACTTTTCATGTGTATAATCTGATATATGCCTGCCAATCTATTTGTACTGATTCACTTAGCATGTTTTAGCTGAAATAAACTCAAGCCATGATTTAGGCAGAATTGGGAGAAGAAAAGTGTGATTCGACGTAGATTATGTGCTATCCTCCTTAGCTAATGAAGGTTATTTGAGAGTCATTTTCTCCTCATGAAAGCTTTACAGTAATGTTGATCTGAAGAAAAATTTATATGCCCTGATTACAGGAAAGCTTCCCCACCTCGGGAGTCTCTTGTTCTTCATATCGACTCCCTGACTAGGAATGTAAATGAAGGCCATATAAAGGAAATATTCAGTAAGTTATTCTATTTATTGGCACAGATCAAAGTAAATGATCATGTTTTCTTTTTTATTAGAATTATCAATGATTTCAATATACTGGGTTTTTGATCAAATTTACTCCGTCTCTCTAGGCTCAAAATTGTAAAGCTATAGTTTAGAAGAAGTGTTTTTTACTCATGTTGTTTTTTGATTGAGCTGCTCTTGTCGCTGGAGTTACATCTTCTAGTTCATTAGCAATGTTGGGAATCTGGGTCTGAGATGGTAATTGATGATTGATTTCACCCCTTCAGGTAACTTTGGGGAAATTGTACATGTGGAGCTTGCAATGGATCGTGTGGTGAGTTCATACTCTTTGCCTGCTGCGATTTGAAAACCCTCATTGTTAAACTCTTTGTAAACTACTTAGAATAAGCAATTCTCAAGCAGGTTAATCTTCCAAAAGGATATGGGTATGTTGAGTTCAAGACCAGAGCAGATGCTGAAAAGGCCCTTCTATACATGGATGGGGTATGCTTTCAAATTTTTGAAATCCAACTATTTTACATGATAATTTATATTCAATCTATTGTCTTAGCTGCAAGAATGTTTTTGATGCAGGGACAAATTGATGGGAATGTTGTTCGAGCAAGGTTCACATTACCTCCACGACAGAAGGGTTCACCCCCACCAAGGCCTGTTGCTTCTGCTCCTAGGAGAGATGCTCCTGAAACTGATAATACAAAGGCGGATGGTGACAAGGATGTGCAGAAGCGGCCAAGAGAACGTATGTCTATTTCAAGTTTTGTCGGTTGTTTTACTTGCTTAAATGGTATTCATCCTTACTATTTTTTCAAATTGTTAATCCCAATATTGTGCTCTTTCCAGCATCTCCTCGTCGGAAACTTCTGCCATCACCTAGAAGACGCTCTCCTGTAGGACGTAGAGGTGGATCTCCAAGGCGCCCACCAGACTCTCCTCCCCGTCGTCGTGCAGATTCTCCTGTTCGTCAGAGAATGGAGACTCATCGTCGCAGTGATTCACCTCCAAGGCGCAGACCAGCAGCATCTCCACCAGCAAGGGGTCGCTCACCTTATCTACCAGGGCGTTATAGATCCCCTTCAAGGTTGGCCATCTTTGATGCAACTTTTCATTGTGTACTATCTGCAATCTTTAGCATGGTGAGTGATAGATCATTCTATTTGCAGGGGTAGCCCTCCTAGAAGGATGCGTGGTAGTCCGATCCGTAGACGTTCACCTGCCCCAAGGAGACGGTAACTTATCCATAACATTTACTTTCAATTTTAAATGTGGATGGTGAACTTTTCTGACATTTAGGTCCTGTTAAATTATTTAAATTAGTTGACAAATAAGCAAAGCAACCATCACATCATAAGACATAAACTGTGATTTATTTCATGTATTTGACCACAATCAGAAAACTGTTTCAGCTAAGTAGCGGGAGATTGTTGAAATAACAATGGAAAGGTACGAAAAGGCTGTGAATGCTTGACTGGTACTTAGAAAACTGTATCACTGCTATTTTCGCAACTCTTATTTAGCAGAAGTTATCATCTGTGGGCTTTAAGAAAGAGACCATGGTCAATAATACATTTTCTGGAGATTTGTTTTAGTTTCAGTATAATGAATCTTATTTCTGATTATTTTACCATATCTGAAATTGCTATCTAATTATTCGAGTTGGGAAGAATCTATAGCTGATGTCCATATGCATTGTGTGCCTTATTTGGATTCAGAGGCTTCATATATTTCAACATAGAGTTGTTATACAAACATAGAATGCGGGACTACTTTTTTCCTGATAACCTATTAATTAGCTTGGTTCATGTGCTTCAGCTCACCTCCAAGACGAGCTCGTAGTCCACCTAGAAGGTCTCCAGTCCGTAGACGCAGTCGCTCACCAGTGCGTCGTCCTGGTCGGTCAAGGTCAAGATCTTTCTCTCCTAGGAGGTATGATCTGGTTATATGTCTTTGTATTGAAATTCAGATTTCGTCTGTTTCCTTGTTTACAATAGGAAGCAAATGCTGCTCTTCCACCTCTTAAAAGGGTGTGGCTTTCTTCCTGAAGGAAACAAATGGTGCTCTTGCACCTCTTAATATAGCTGTGTCTAATTGGCTATTGAGGGATGGTTTTGCTAACCAAGCTCTTTGGCTTTCATTTAAGTGTTCAATTGATGGATAGACACTAACTTTTAATTGATTAATGTAATGTTAGGCCTTAATCTGATTGACTAGTTCAATTCTGGGCCTTAATCATCACTTAGAAAACTTATCATGCAGGCATCGGGTGTTTATTTAGAACTAATAAGTTGCTGAAAGTTATGTTCTTAACTGATGCCTTAAGTGCACTAGGTAGCGTCTCCAATGACAAGACGAGTCATAAAACTCTTTCTTATCTATCAATACTTCATGTTGATTTGCCTTTGAACCTTAAGAAAGCTAACCATCTTTGTAGCCATCCTTTGCTCTCAAGCTGTAAAAATTGACCTGTCTTCTATGATCAATGAGACCATTATTATTGTGTCAAACAGATCACAACTTTCCTTCACTATCCCGGCCCTCCATGGTAACCAGTCTAATATTTTCTGTCTTGTAGCAGAGGCCGGGGACCTGCTGCTAGAGGGAGGTCATCGTCGTCATCTGGATCACCAAGTCCACGCAAGGTTGGTGTTCTATGTTCATGATCAGGTAGATGAATGTATCTTTATGTATAGATAACTGAATGGCCTTTCTCCATTCTTACAGATCACCAAGAGGGTATCCAGGAGCCGTAGTCCTAGAAGGTTAGTTCATCCATTTTTTCTTATCATAGATACAGTCTGTTTGGAGGCCAGCAGATACTGATTGCCTACTATATGCCTTGCTCATGTCTTCGCACTTAGTGTGGATGGTGATACAAGCATGCATGGAAAGTTTGTCTTTTTTCCTTTTAGCTGTTTATGGGGCGGGCGGGGGCAAGGGGAAGGCGACTCTTTTGCCATAGCCTTGTCCTATGCAAGTTGGCAACAATTGCAAATCCGATATATTGTACACCCAATCAATACGAATCATGTGTCGGTCAAGCTATCAGTGGGAGATCTATTGCTTTACAAAGCATAATCGTTGCTATCTAGTATTCTGTTATTCTCGGTCACTTTGGATGATCTTCTTGGACTTGTTACTCTAGAATAATCTGAAATTAAGTATCTGATCCATTGCCTGAATGTTGCTGGTTGGTCTGAAACTTTTGGGGAAGAGATCCATTTTATATTTATTTAGCCACTCTCTACACATAAGTTTGTGAACAGAATTCATGCAGTTGCATGCTTTATTTATTTGATAGGCCTCTGAGAGGACGAAGCAGCAGCAACAGCAGCAGTAGCAGTTCGCCACCTCCGAAGCCATAGGTAATATGTGTCTTCCTTTCTTCCTTCACCCCTTATCCCCCCTTCTCCATCATCCCTTCTTCGCTAGCTATCGTCTGCCTTCCGCTGTGAACGGATGTAATGTTGAGAGATATTGAGTTACTTGAAATAGTTGGACGTTATGCTACTGATTTGGTGGTCAGCTTTGTATTTCTGGAGTTTGTATGAACTACTTTGTATTAACTCTCGTCCCATGAGGGCTATTTAGTTCGGTGGCCAGATTTTCGTGTTAGAAGTACATGTTCTCCGATTCTCACTAGAAAAATTGCAGAGGAAAAAGGAAACTAGCTGTCTGCAAAATGCAGCTTTTGCTACCTCCGTTATACATAATACATTGATAGCAATAACAGCCCCATCTCACCATAGCGACTCGTACATATCACTCGCAATGAGCAAACAAAATCACAGTTTGATCATAGGGTGGTCAGGTTCATATTTACATTGGTCTAAACCCTGGGGAGTAAAGTTCAGGACAGTTACTCGGTGCTCGAGGAAGCGTCGCACCGTGTTCTTTTGGCATCATTGCCCCCCAAGTGCAAGGAGACGTATGTATCCTCATCACCATCATCCTTCAGCAGAGCAAGGCTCTCAGGTGCTACCTTCTCTGGTGGGTAGTTCTGATGCAGGGGGGACTGCCTTGTGAAACTTGGAATGAACTGAAGCTCAATGCTAGGAGTCATCCTCGTCATGTCATCTTGAATGTCAAACTCTGTTTCTGTTGGCATGGCGTTTATGTCCGGGCAGTGGCTCTTCTCGACTTCCAAAGGAATGTGCTCGATGTGAAGACCCAGCGGCTCGTATATGTCGCCAGGTTTATCCTTTGAGAGCATGGCATCCGGGGTCGAGGAGTCGGCCACCGTAGAGGCGATTGTTGCTGTGGATGCAGCTATCTGTTCTTCTACTGCCACTAAGAGTTGAGAGACGAAATGTGTAAGGAAACGATAGAGACTACGAGTATGCAGAGGCCAAGGAGTAGAAGTAATGGATTTGAGTGATAAAGCACCAACCTTGAAGCCCTTCATTAGTAGTTATAAGGGAAAGTTCAAGAAGATTAAGCAGTCGACCGAGATCGACTCCGCTTGTCCAGTTAACAGGAGGCTGGCCAACCTTCAGCTTCAGTCTACCGCGACTAGCAGTACCGCCCCATATGATTCCGATAGGCCGTGGCTTCTCACTGATCTCGCCCTTCAGTATTATAAGGCTCCCACTGTCGCCTTCGAGGTCAAAAGTCTGCTGATTTTCTCCAACAACTAGGAAATCATTGAAGAAGCATATGCCTTTCTCGTCATTGTACTCGAGGGCGTAAGCCAACACAGTTCCTGAAGTCAGTCCTGAACTGCTTCCAACCTTCATTACTTTCTTCCCAATAATGCTACTAATAGGAGACTGCATATCTATAGTCTTGACATCGCCGATTTCTCCCACGCCTTTTACGGACGTAGTCACGGTGTTCATGTCGAAATCATCAGCAAACGGAATGAATGCACCATCTGCTCTGACAAATGTCTCTGCAGTGTGTAGCAATGGTATACCGTCAGATCGAACAAAGATGTAAAGCTGAGAGGCATTAGATGCTTCAGAATTCTTATTTGTGTCCAAGTAGGAAAGGTCCATCAGATGCACGAGTTTTGAGTTCGCTAACGTGTCATGACACGAGAGTCATGCCAGCAACAAAAATGGGGCACAGTCCCATAGGAACAATTGACTCTGATAACATGTTACAATCTCTATATCCAATCCAAGGTCTTAAGATAGTGAGTTGGTGGATTTTTCACTTGCAAACAACTCGCCACAATTGAAACTAACAAATCTCTTGACGATTGGACTAAAATTAAAATTTATGTGAACTCGATCGAGGCAATACAAATGCTCATATTTTGACTAGAGTACTGTGTTTGAGAGAAGAATTAGCAAGTTCAGAACCTCCTTACCGGGGTTTACTCCAGCAAAAATGTCGTACCACAGTTCATCTGTGATAAATGAAGTAGCTCTCTCTACTGCACCAAGATATACACCAGGGCCCAGTGTTGGTGGCAAGGGATGAAACATCTTTTGATTTGGGTAGTCCAAGTCAACTGCAACATGCCTGTTTGTCAGAAATCCAACTTGCCGATTGCCACTCTGGCTTTTGACTATAGCACCCATCGTGCCATACGTCTCCTGACTGGCGACCTGCGTGAAAGCATAAGTTCCGGTTTTATTCGATTTAAGCAATGATCAATGGTCCTTGATGTCACCTAATAACAGAATAGGTAATGGCTGAGGTTATCTAGTTTTGAGTGCTTTAAATGCTCAACAAAGTTTTGAATTCTTTTAACTACAAGCTCTTCTAACCCCATATTCCTGCAACACATGTAAACTTACTGCAGACGAAAAAAGCTTTTAAAGAACAATCAAGCATACAGATTTTTTGCATCGAAAAGCTCAATTGGACTCATTGGAGCTCAGAACAGCATGAAGACATCTCAGATGATGAAGCAAAACGTTAACCAGTATGGGATTAGCCAGAGATGGAAGTACCTGAGCACCCGATCCGATATAAAGATCACCCCCTCTTAAATCGTCCACGATTTCAGTGTAGAATTGCTCCTTGGGAGTTGGCTCCGGTGCACCAAAATACGAGATCTCCACAACATCAACATCGCACCATACGCCTCCAGGTCCCTAAATATGATTTGGCAACATAGACTATGTAATTGTAATCAGATTGAAGCAGAATCCAATTGTTTACTTTATTAAAAAAAAGTACCTTTAGTCTATCAGGTAAGCATTGGATAGGGCTAAGCCATTGCTTGTGAACTTTCTTCGAAACGAAAACAAGAATGGCTGGTATCCCAGTAAGGACACCTTTTTGAATCCGGAATCCAATTGCCGTGCCAAGACTATAACACCTTAAGATCTTACTATGGAATGCCCTTATAGTCATGAGCTCAAGCAAAGTATTTGCTCTTTGCTCTATCGGAAACTGCCCAAGAGTTTCAGGAAGCACTCCTTTCTGCAGATTGGCAAAGTAATTCGCCCTTTCTTCAGCAGCATCATTCAATCTGCTCGATGTAGGCCACGAAAAGTAGGCAGCGCTGCTCTCACAGTGTTGTCCACCAGAGGCAAAAGGTTGAACTGACGGCGGACTTGGTGAAGGCGGACAAGGATGGCTGCAGAAATTCCTTTCAGAATACAACGCGGATTCCTCGGACGGTGTGGAACCCTGGCAATGAGCCCTTGAAGCAGGTCTCCCGCGATCCATCTATCAGTTACCTGCAGCAATATCAGAAACCCAGATGAACATTTGTCCAAACAAACAAGACAAAGATACTAGAAGTTAATAGACCAAAGTTCAGTTCAACAAAGGAGCATAGATATCATTGTTCCACAACCAATATTATAACCAAAATCAAAAGCACAAAGAAGCTTGAACTTCAAACAGGAAGATGGCTACAGAGAAAAGCATCCAAATACAGTAAAGTTTGAATCTTTATCAATAAACCCACTAAAGAGGCAGCAACAGTGACCAATTGTAGACATGAAAACATCCCTGAGAAGGTAAACAGAACCAGACCCAGAAAAGCAAGAACCTTCAACTTCAAACAGGAAGATGACTACAGAAAAAAGCATCCAAATACAGTAAAGTCTGAATCTTTATCAATAGACCCACTAAAGAACCAGCAACAGTGACCAAGTGTAGTCATGAAAGAATCCCTGAGAAGGTAAACAGAACCAAACTCAGAAAAGCAAGAAGCTTCAACTTCAAACAGGAAGATGGCTACAGAAAAAAGCATCCAAATACAGTAAAGTCTGAATCTTTATCAATAGACCCACTAAAGAACCAGGAACAATGACCAAGTGTAGACATGAAAGATTCCCTGAGAAGGTAAACAGAAACAAACCCAGAAAAGCAAGAAGCTTCAACTTCTAACAGGAAGATGGTGACAACTGTTTGCCAATTGTATAATTCACTTAGCAGTAGATGTACATTTGTAATGGATGAACTAAGAGCAGCAGTGAGAAAGAATCTTTAAAGTAAAAAGGAGCTCAAACTGACCAAGCAATTAAAATATGGGACCAATAATAAGGAGATAATGCCAAAGAGCTTCACTTTTTATTATTTAAATGTGAAGTGGTGGAGGTGTGACTATGGTGGTGGGGGTTATATTTTTGGGCATTTCATTGGTAAAGTTAGTTACGTGCTTTGGAATTGTTAGTTTAATGAAGCGTGCATTGTATACAGTCGATTTTCCGAAAATTTTTGTGAATGATGAGACAGTTCATGTTTTTTAAAAATAAAAATTTTGATTGTAGGAGATACACTCCTAATTTAGTAATACTTGAGAAAAAAATAAACTCAATTGATGGGATGAGTATGACCAACTTTTTTTTGAATAGGTAAATTTTATTGTAATATTTTTTTGAATAGGTAAATTTATTGTAATATATACGGCAAAAAAAGAATTTGCAATCTTGTAGCTACCGGTCTTTTTAAAATCTCAATATGGCAAAATCCATTAGAAAAAATCATACAAGAAAAAGAGTACCATCGAATGTACTACAAAGTTCTTTTCTACCTCTACAATACATACAAGTAATGTCAGAACCAAATTTCCCCAAATAATAAAATATGTGTCATAATTTGTGCAAAAAAGTAAAGTTTTTAAATACGCAAGCAAAGTTTTAAAATACGTCAATCAGACAGCGATTTGGTCTGAAGAGCGTACCGGGTTTGGCCACAAAATATCAACCTTACGAACCGTCCAAAAAATGATCGAACCAGATAGTTTGACCGAATTTTTGACCCCATATTTTTCGGTTCATAAGGTTGAACCAAAAATCAGGATTGTTCGGATATTTTGACCAAGAAAAAACTTTTTTGGTAAGATATTTTTTTTTAGGATTTCAAAATTATGGTAGATCAAAAAAGAAAGAAAAAGTTGTACTTACTTATTTTTTTGGGAAGAGTAACCGAGGTATAAAGCT
This sequence comes from Hypericum androsaemum, assembly GCA_963995505.1. Lineage (NCBI taxonomy): Eukaryota > Viridiplantae > Streptophyta > Magnoliopsida > Malpighiales > Hypericaceae > Hypericum > Hypericum androsaemum. The sequence goes on along the minus strand of OZ023186.1, from coordinate 9,028,989 downwards.
GGGGTTGTGGGGGTGGATAACTAAAAATATAATTTTAAATATAAAAAGTACTGGTCCGACTGTAGTCTAACTGGTTAGACTAGTCGAACCATGACCCGAAAGTAAAAGCGGGTCGCTCTCCGAGTCGTATTTAAAAACCTTGCAAAAAAGATAGGCAAAAACTTGGCAGTAAAAGGAATAATGAAAATACAAAATACAAGCACATCATACGAGGAAGTAGTTCCTAGCACTAAAACTCACATTGGCCCATTTCACCTCTTCCAGCCCAGTTAGGCAGCTCCACTCCACATGTCCCATTGGCGACCCTTGTATCAATCGAAAAAGTTTTCCTAACTTTACCAAAAAGATATTGCGGTCTTCATATTATAGAATGTTAAATATTTGTTGAATTTTTTTTTACATATATCAAATATCGCACCTGACTTAAATCCGAATTAATTAACGTAGTTGAGTGTCCGGATGTCAAGTGCTACAAAAATATCTTTTTAAAATTATTATACAGTAGAACCTCCTTAAATTAATACTTGATAAATAAATAATCTCTCTGAGATAATAATTATATCCGGTCCCAAGTTGAGCCTTTTTATGTAATTTAATAATTTTGATAAAATAATAAGATTATAGTATTTCTAAACAATCTTATATAAATTTATTGGTCTTATCAACATCATAAATTAATAATCTCCTAAAATTATAGAGATAGCTAGGATAATTTAGCAAAATATGAATCTATTGTAATTTTTTTTTGTTGAAATTTAAATCAAAATGAATTTCATCTCTAACTTTTCTCACTGCATCCAAAAGCTTCGGTGTATGTTGTCAAAGTGCAACAAAATATTATGAAGGGTTGTCGAAGCTATTATATATGTAAGAATCGAGAAACTAAAGTGATAACTTTCTAAAGTTTGGGGAACAAAGGGTAATTTTTCATAAACCCAGCCGTATTAGAGTAACTTGGGGCGGATTAGGATTTTTAACATGATAAATAAGCCTTAGGCCGTCCTTTCTGTCACACAAGTAACACCCACTATTTCCCTCTCACTGTGAAGGCGAGGAGAAAAATCTAACTCGGGAAGAGGTGCCAGGAGAGGACGAGAACATCTAGGAATCACTGTACGAGGAGGGCAAACTATTAACACTGTCTTCCTTCTTAAATTTGATTCGAGTGATTTCTATCTAAAGTTACTTATTTTGTCTCCCAAACAAAAGGTGGAGAGGACGAATCTATGAGGGGACAAGTCGAATTCGAAGGGGTTTCAGAAGGATCGTTGGATTAGGTTCGTAAAGGTTTAAGAATTTAGTAGCAACGTCAGGTAAGTGGAATTCGTGGTTACCTCGTCTGAAACACATATGATTCAGGTTTGGATTCTGACCTAATCCGATTTCTTTGAGGTTAATGAATCTGTTTCGTATTATTTTCTGATTCGTAGTATTATTTTCTGATTTTTGAAATTTCATGATTCTGTATTATTTATGGATCTGTATTGCTTATGTCCAAATTCTGAGCATGATAAGTTTTGATGTGCAATTGGTATGTTCTATTTTTGAGTGGCGGGATTATTTCCACACCTTTTGGGCCCTATAGTTTATGCGCATCGTTTCAAAGGGGCTATTGGGTAACCTTAGGTGCGTGTGATCAAATGGATAGGGAGAGTGGAAATTATCTAGGCTCGTGGAGGGGATACCCTTCTGTCTTCTGGGCCCGCAAAACGGGAATGAAAGGGTATTTATCTGTGCCCCACGAGAATCCTGTCATGGATATGTTAGGCTCCAGAGTCCTATTTTGTTTAGTTGGCTAAGTAATCGGTTAGAGAATCTCTTTCGATTTACAAAGTTAATCTGTTATTCGTGTTCCAAGTTTAATATGTTTGTAAAGTATGTTTATTTTCATTCTACTTACTGAGTTATTCAACTCACCCTAGTCGTATGTATTTCAGATCGCTCAGGTGAGGTCCGAGATCGGGAGTATAGGGGTTCATCTGCATGCATCATCGTTGTTTTCTTTTCCAATAATAAAGGCAGTCGAATTTTTGACTTTAGTATTTAATTTGACAACACTCGTTTGATTTTCAAGTAATTGAATACTTTTGGATGTTTTGAGTTATTTCGTAATAAAGTCTGGCGCCTTTCGAGGTAATTAATACCTCGAGCATTTGTCACTTCTCTTTTCGGGTCGTGACAATATAATAGTTCTTGTGGATGAAATACTAGAATTTGAAAATCTAGTTATTCAATAGATTTAAGTTCCTAATATTTCTGTACATTGAACTAGCTTCAAGTTCCTAGTATTTTATATTCATGCATTTACATCTATAAATAAATTTAAGTTTGCTGAATATAAAATACATCTTTTTATTAATAAATTATTGATTTATTGATGCATTAAAAACTGTCTAAGTTAATAAAATTTCATGGGAGCATTAATTTAAATAGGCCCTATTGTACAAGTATTTGACTGGTCAACCGGCATAAAAATGAGTTGTGTAATGAAAATTTTCTAGTTATCTTGGGGAAAGGGCAATGTAATGAGATTTAATTTGTTGGTAATAGATTGGGCTTTGGATTGGGTACGGAGTGAAAGAATTGATTCCGAACGGTTTGAAGTGAAGGGGAACTGCAGCGGCAAGCGCAGGTATGTGATAATGGCAAGCGCAGTTATGTGATAATGACATTTGTTTTTGTGAAAACGGCAAGTCCCCGCTGATGATAATGGCACGCGTGGTTTTTTTCATTTTGGTTCCCTGTATTTTAGCATTTTTGTAAAAATGTCATACTGGCATGTGTAGTCATGTGATACCGGCATGCACAGTTATGTAATACTAGCATGCGCAATTATGTGATAATGGCATTTGTATTCGACATGTGTTTGTGCGTGACTTTTTTCATTTTGATCCCCGTATTTTAGCGCGTTTGCAAAAAAAATTCCAGCATGTCTTCATTCCAAACGGTTCGGAATAATAGCATTCCGTACCCAATCCAACCCTAATAAATTGAGGTCATTATCCTTGTTGTCATTGACAATGGAGATACGGCGACATAACCCAATATTTGTTTGGTTGGGAGGGGAATGAGTTAAAATTCAGATCTTTTACAACTTTAGTCCATGGTTGCAGAATTTTTTTTAATCCCTTTATAGTTATCAATTTACAAAGTTGACTTTAGTCACTCTACGTAATTTTAAAAGTTCTAGAACATTATGAACTTTTTAATTCTCTCGCCCTTCATCATTTGCTCTTCTTCCCTCTGTGTCCTCTAGTCACTCTACGTAAAGTTCTAGAACATTATGAACTTTTTAAATTCTCTCGCCCTTTATCCTTCCCTCTGTGAACTTCTCGAAAGACGGTTATTACTAGGAGAAAGGGGGAAATCAGAAATGGCAGTCATCTTTAATTTTGTGTAGAATTTTCTAGTACCACCTTTTCGAGCTAGTCCACCTATATATATAGTACTATTCTTAAAAAAACCCTACATATATAGTACTTTGGGCTTAACTGCGCGGTCGCGTAGATTCGACTACATGGGCCTTGGGCCTGTCATTCAGAAATGGGCTTCGACTTCTCGTCTGGGTCCTCTTGTATCTCCGACACAATTCTTTTTCTTTCTCCGGCAAGGAGTCACAAATTTTGCTGACGTCGTATCGCCCTCATCACGTCATTATTCACGCATCGTTTTGACTCATCCTGTAACGTGATCCAGGTGGGATGCACATACGAAAAATTCAGCATTCAGCAATAGGACCCGATTTTCCAAACATGTCGTGCCCAAATCTCCTCAAGTTTTCTAGTAAAGCGACTTGGGGAGGGACTCTCTTGGCAGCTCGAGATCACGCGGGTGCAACTAATTAAGCGACGTGTGTCCCGTCAAGATCATGCTACGTCAAGAGGGGTGTCACGCCCTCAATGGGTGTGATGAAATTTCAGTGGGACACACAACTCCTTACCGAAGAGGGAAGAGAAGATGAAGAGAGAGATGAAAAAATTTGTGATGTTTAGATATTTTAAAATTTGGAAAAAGTCTATTTTAGTACCCTGTAGTATAGCCCAAAATCACTTTAGTACTCTGTGAAAAAAAACCGACCAATCGAGTCATACTTATTCCAATTAATATCAAAAAGATCCACGGGTAGCTGTCCAGACCTACCCGAACCCTGCCCGAACAATTTGGCTAGCCACGTCACCAAAATTTGATGACATGGCACCACATGGACATCTCTTCTCTTTCTCTTTCCCTCTCTCTTCTTCTTCTTCATCATCTTCTTCTACCCAAAAACAAACCCAGCAAAAATTTAAATCAAAAGTGGAAATCAAAACATTCCTGAAGCACAAAGAAAAAAGAAAACCCACAAACCCGTAAAGACAAAAACTTCCGCAATGTCACCGAAACAAAAAAAAAAATCCAAAAATAAACTCACGGTCAAGAGGAAGGGAATAATGGGTACCTACCATTTGAGAGGGTGTCGGCCAACCTACAAACCTGTATTTGTTGACTCGTTCTTTTTTGGGTCATAAATCAAACATGGTCAACCCGCTGCCACAACCACCGCAGGCGGGGAGGACGAACTCGACCATCAAGCTCTAATTCTCGATTGCGACGGCCCCGACCAAGTTCTGCCTTCAACCCCATCGCAGCCCTCCAATGTGTGATCACCTCCTCTCTCCACGGTGTCGGCAGTGCTTTGGAGCTCTCGCCTTCATCGACAACAGCTAGAAGGTCGCTCACTCCTAACGACAGCAGCTCACTCCTGCTCCGATGGCGGTTATCATCGGAGTCACGTCCTGCCTCGAATCCCCGGGCACCATCTCTTCTCCAATCGTACGGTGTGTTTTGCGTAATGTTGATGAGAGGTTCATTTTATATATGGGAAATAGTTGGAGACTATCCCTTTTTTTAGAAGAAGAAGAAGGAGAGGGGAAGGAGGAGAGAGAGGGGGAAGAGGAGGGGGAGGGTGGGATGTCCACGTAGTGCCACGTCAACAAATTTTTGTGACGTGGCTGGCCAAGTTGGCCGGGCAGGGTTCGGGTAGGTCTGGGCAGCTGCCCGTTGACCTTTTTGATGTTAATTGAGATAAGTATGACTGGATTGGTCAGTTTTTTACCACAGGGTACTAAAGTGATTTTGGGCTATACTACAGGGTACTAAAGTAGACTTTTTTCTTAAAATTTTAAAGTTAACTAAAGCAACGATGAACAACTTTAACTTTATATAGATCAATGACCCTATTGAGGTACAAAAATAATCTCGGCATTGTCAATATATTTTGAGGTACCCGGTGTGATCTCAAAGTCACCGGGTGACCGATGTGATCTCAAAGTGACCGGTAAGCGGTGTTGTCTCAAAGCGATCACTTTCGGTTTTGAGTTGGAAAGAGATTGTCAATGATCTCGCCTCCATCGAGTCTGATGACGGTTTTACTTGATCGAAACTGGTGACAATAGACTGCTTTGTTGTATTGTCCTTGGTTAACTTCGGCTTGTCCTTGGATGACAACATCCTTCTGTGGTAAATTGGCCGTTACTTTGAACTCGTAGGTTGGAATGAGGAGATTCTTATGGCAAGACCAAGGCCAAGGCGGGAGCGCGGTTCGGTCCGCTTCCCACCCGCCTGGGTGACGCTCCTCGGTAAAATGCTCATAACTTTCTATCTGGAGCTCGGATTGAGATGATTCAAGTTGATCTGGGAAACCAAGACACAAATCTACGACTTTATAGTTTATTATATCTTCCGATTCGGAGCAGAAGTAGGTAAAAAATGTAGGTCAAGATGGGAAGATGCTTTGGTCCTCAAGGCGGGAGCCCGGATGGTTGCTTTGACCTACAAGGCGGCAGCCCAGATAGTCGCTTTGACCTTCGAGGCGGGAGCCCGGAGGGTGCTTTATCCTTTGAAGTGGGATGTTCGGGTTGGGCACCTCGCTCCATGAGTCGATGGCGGGAAGCCTACGATGAGAGGCCGAACAAGAAGCCTATGGCCAGAGGCTGAGTGAGAGGCCGAGCGAGAAGCCTTCGGCGAGAGGCCAAGTGAGAGGCCGAACGAGAGGCAGAGCGAGAAGCCTATGGTAAAAGGCCGAGCAAGAGGCCAAGCGAGAAGCCTACAGCGAGAGGGCGAGCGAGAGGCCAAGTAAGAGTTCGAGCGAGAGGCCGAGCGAGAAACCTAAGGCGAGAAACCTAAGGCGAGAAACCCGGGCGAGAAGCCCCTCTCGCTCAATTAGGCGAGAGGTCAAGCGAGAGGCCGAGCGAGAGGCTGAGCGAGAAACCTAAGGCGGGAAGCCTAAGACGAGGAGCCTAAGGTTGGAAGCCTAAGACGAGGAGCCTAAGGTTGGAAGCCTAAGGCGAGAAGTCGAAGGTGAGAAGCCAACTTGGACCTGAGCGGGAAGTCTATTTGACCTTCTAGGCGAGAAGGCAATTTCAAGAGTAGGTCCACTTTGGTTGAGGAGGCCGTCAGCTTGAGCCCGTTTTGGGATTCACTTTGGGCCTGACGAGATGTCCATCTTGGGGGATGACGAACTTGAGACGAGATTTTGCGTGCGGGATTCGAGAAGGTCAAGTCGATCTATATTTTCCTAAGTTGAGCCAGAATTCTCAATATTTGGTAAGACTTGGAACAAATAACGTGAGGCGGACTTTTCGGGATTGAGACTTGGAGTCGAAGTACGGGAAGACGGCGTAGATTTTTCTATTCTAAGTTGGGTTGATTTAGAAACATGATATTCATTCGGGATGAGATTTCTTGCTCGGGAAGAATGGAGCTAGGTCAAGACGTGCTATATGAAGTGGATTCGGGCGACGGAGAAGGACATCACCAACACAACACAACTACTCTTTACTATCTTGTTGCCTTTTCTTTCCGTAGCCCGTAGCTCGTAGCCTAGTGTCGCCTAGCCTTAGTATAAGTTAGACCACTCCGGATCCGTCTCAGATTCTTGTTCTCTTTTCTCCGCAATATATTTTTAGCACGCTCGGTGGGACTAAGGAGGGCGTCAGAGAAGGCAGTTTTACTTCGCTCAACCTAGATAACCAACAACTTTGTTGCACCGGTTCCCTCTAACGAGCCAACACCTCTTGCATCTCGATTGATGCTAGGAGGAACTCATCTACTTCGGCTTCTTTCAAAGAACCGGCTAAGACAAGCATCATCTTGATGGAGTCCTATGCCTCATATGTTGCTCGAAAGAGCTAGTAAGAGTTCTATATACCCGTCATTCTGATGGAGACATATGCCGCCTTCATCCCTCAGAAGTGCTATGAGGAGTCTGTTGTTAGGCGTGCGGAAGAAGCGCTATCCATCAGACCAACCTTCGTTCAACTATGGACCGGTCACATGCCTTTTGCCACAGCTCCGCCATCGTCGGGTGTGTTCCATTATGATCAACTACCTGAAACTCCTATGTATCCCTCGTTCCAAATAACTCTTTATATGGGGATGGGTACACAAGGAGTGAACCATTCAGGACACTACGAGACTGCAAGGATGGGGGCTAGCAATCTCCAAGTGGAAGCGAGCTGGTACCAACCGGCCTTGACCCAAGACTGGTCATACCCATCTAGGGTCTTGGCCGACAAAAACTCTTTCAAAAGGAGGAATGTCTGCACGAATCCTTTGTTCAACTCAAGGGTTTCCAATCCTACCCCGACCCTCCAAGTCGTGCATCAAGCACGGATGGACCTAGACGAGGAGGACAACTGTCATCCCATCAATCGACAAGAAGAGCTCGATGAGGATGACAAACTCAATGAGGATGATGTCAACTGACAAGAAGAGCTCGATGAGAATGATGTCAACCGACAAGAAGAGCTCGATGAGGATGACAAGCTCGATGATGACGACGTCAACTAACAAGAAGAACTAGATGAGAATGACGAGCTCGATGAGGATGACTTCAATTGACAAGAAGAGCTCGATGACAACGACGTCAACCAACAAGAAGAGCTCGATGAGGATGACGAGCTCGATGACGATGATATCAACTGACAAGAAGAGCTTGATAAGAATGACAAGATCGACGAGGACAATGTCAACCGATAAGAAAAGCTAGATGAGGATGACGTCAACCGACAAGGAGATCTCGATGAAGACGATATCAATCGACAATGAGAGCTCGATGAAGACGATGTCAATCGACAAGGAGAGCTCGATGAGGACAATGTCAATCGACAAGAAGAGCTCGATGAGGACGACGTCAATCGACAAGAAGAGCTCGATGAGGATGACATTAATCGGAAAGAAGAGCTCGATGAGAACGACATCAACTGTCAGCTGGCATTGGGATCTACCCGATGACAAGGGATAGAAGGGTAACCCTTATCTTCCCAATCTGAGAATTTTATCCCGTATCAATTCTTGGAGGGCCAGTCATCGATGGGTCCTCACTGTATTGCTCATGTCATTATAGTTGACTTCGACCGAAGTCAAAAGAGAAGCCCCAAGCAAGAGAAGGCCAATCCTAAGACCCGAAGGGCAAGACTCGGGGGGCAGGGACGATCGGACCCAAAGAAATCAAAGGTTGATCCTAAGACTCGAGAGGCAAGACTTGGAGAGCAAGAACGGCCACCCGATAGTGGCATCCCAAAGACTCAAAAGTTCTATCGTCCAAGGATAGCCGATGAGACGTGGAGGCTCCATCATCCTTGTATCAAGGTGGACCTTCAAGATGGGTCCAAACCATATCGGTATAACTTCACCCGGCGTGGAAACAAGAGGGTCACTCCTGGGCTACCAACACAAGGCGTCCTCACTAAGACTCAGAGACGTCGCCTTAAGAGGAAGGTCCAAAAATGAAAGCAAGTTATCAAAGATCTCAAAAGGCAACTTGTAGAATAAAGGGCCAAACTGATGAATCAAGATGCCCTTCTAGCTAGCCCATGGGTGATACACCAACCGGCCTGGACTCAAGGCTGGGCCAAGAAGGTTGAAGCATCTAAGATAATCAAGGGAAAGGATCTCAAGCACATCAAGGAGGTTCAGCCAAAGGCATCCAAAGACCGACACAAGAAGTTGATCCGGGAGTGGGTACCTAAGGCAAGAAGCAAGATTCACTCCAGGAAAAGTAACCTTGGTGAGGGCAGATTGGAAGGAAAAAGATGCCTCGGTCAGTCTTAACATAGGTTATTTTAAGTTTGGAGATTTCTCAAACAAGGTGTCGATCAACAAGTTGTTCACCCTCCCGGTCATCTTTAGGTCAAAACTCAACCTACCCAGTCATCTGAAGGGAGACATGAGTGAGGAAGATACATCTGAGCCTCAGATAGGAGAGATGTCCTATGTCATTCCCATTGTAGAAGCCTTCAATGGCGACGTCACCATTGTGAAGCCAACCCAAAGAATAGATGAACACAAGAAACCTCTTTGCATCATGGTTCACATCCTTGGGGAGCCGATCAAGAAAGTACTTGTGGATGGCATGGGTGTGGCGAACACCTTTCTTCAGTTGCTCCTCAGAGATCGCAATAAGGAAAATGAGGATGTCAGCCCAACCGGCATGGTCATGACCAACCTTGACGGGAAAGGGCGAGACTTGATCCGCTCCGGTCTGGTAATTCTATCTTCCATCCACTAATGTCTAATCCGGTGGAAGTCATATGGGAAGGTAGAGATTATGATGGCCGACGCATGTCCATTCATCCTGGCCATATGCTACATAGAGGTGACCTTTAACGATGGGACCATGATACTAATAAGGGTGGTCTGGAGCAACGTAGATGGCTGGTCTGCCTGGTGTGTGAGTTCGGTCAAGCGGGACATCCTTTCAACCCAACGATCAATCAGTGCCACACCTGGGGGGGCAAGTACTCCCCCTTACTTATGGGCAATGAAGCAATAGGTGAGGTGACAAGGTGATTGGAGGTTTGCACCTTGTCACCCTATAAGTCGACCGCGTATGTCCTAAAAAAGATGGCCTAGCCCTCTTCGAGTTGCTCATCTTCATTCTAAGTTAGCTGAAGGATGCCGAGCTAGAGATGAAGGACCACATCAACGCTTCTCGCCTGGTCGTACTAAAGCGTTAACATGCGGGGGGCATTGTTGAGGTACAAAAATAATCTCATCATTGTCAATATATTTTGAGGTACCCAGTGTGATCTCAAAGTGACTGGGTGACCGGTGACCGATGTGGTCTCAAAGTGACTGGTAAGTGGTGTTGTCTCAAAGCGATCACTTTTGGTTTTGAGTTGGAAAGAGATTGTCGATGATCTCTCCTCCATCAAGTCTGATGACGGTCTTACTTGATCAAAAATAGTGACGATATATCACTTTGTTGTATTATCCTTCGTTAACTTCGGCTTGTCCTTGGATGACAACGTCCTTCTGTGGTAAATTGGCCGTTACTTTGGACTCGTAGGTTGGAATGATGAGATTCTTGCGGCTATGAAAAGGCAAGACATGTATCTACAACTTTATTTTCAATAGCCTTATCTAATTCAGATAAGAAATAGGTTTAAAAAAGGGCCAAGTCCTAGTGTTAGCTTGCTCTTTGAGTTCTGATGGACTTTGGTAGATCTGTGGTAGATTTTGACTCAAACATCAGATTGAGCTGATTCTTTAGGTTATGGAAAGGCAAGACAAAGATCTACAACTTTTTCTAATTCAAAACGGAATGTGGTTAGAAATCTACTTCAAGATGAGCATACTTTGAACCAATTCGGTCCGCTCCCCGCTTCCAAGACCAAGGCAGGAGCGCAGTTCGGTCCGCTTCCCGCCCGCCTGGGTGACGCTCCTCGGTAAAATACTCATAACTTTCTATCTGGAGCTCGGATTAAGATGATTTAAGTTGCTCTGTGAAGCCAAGACACAAATCTACAGCTTTATAGTTTATCGTGTCTTTCAATTTGGAGCGAAAGTAGGTCAAAATGTATGTCAATGCGGGAGCCCGGATGGTTGTTTTGACCTACAAGACGGGAGCCCGGATAGTCGCTTTGACCTTCGAGGCGGGAGCTCGGAGGGTGCTTTATCCTTTGAAGTAGGGTGTTCGGGTTGGACACTTTGCTCCATAAGTTGATGGCTGATGAGTGTGAAAACACTCTATCATCCATGTATGTTTTAGTGTCGATTTTCTATTGTTTCTAGTGTTTTTGTGTGTTATGTATCGTTGTATTGTTATATATTGTGCTTTGAACGTTTTAGTATTGTTCTTGTGATTTTTATTACATTTCATTCATGTTTATTACTAGGAGACTATGTGGTGATGCAAGGAGGATATTGGTGCACTTTGGAGCGTGTCATAGGCGATCGGATCAGCCGGGACAATTGGCGTTTTACGAGACCCAAGAAAGCATGGAGCAAAACTGACCCTTGCAACTCAAATGCCGATAAATTTCTCATCCGAAGTCCAATGGAGTCAAGTAAGGTGGCGCTGGAAAGAAGACATCTGGAGCTACAACTTTGTCTTCATAGGCTTCTCCAAATTCGGAGTCCAAGTGGGAGAAAAATCGCATCCAAAGTTGACCTTTGAATCTGCCAACAAATCTGACGAGTGGGCCAAATTTTAGGATTTGTTTTGGGCCCATTTTTTGGCATGAATAGTGAATGTCGTGGCTGGCACTTCCCAAGCCAAAAAATTGTATAAATAGCTTCCTTGGCTTATTTTAGAAGGAACCAACTTAGAACCTTAGGATTAGATATTTTGGAAGGATTATTAGATATTTTTGGTAACAACTCTCCACTAACTCTTAGTTTTGGAAGAGAACTTGGCTCACCATTGTTGGAGTTTGTAGAGAACTTGAAGGAGAACTTTTGGAAGCTTGAAGATCATTTTGAGCTTTCTCTAACCCTCTCTTTTATGTTTATGCTTTACTTGCTTCATTTAATGGATGTGTTTAGTTGTGTAGTTGATATGTGTGAGTAGTTGTTTAGTGGGTTTGGTGCCTTGATGGCATCTATTTAGCCAATGGTTTAGTGGGGTTAAAATGCTAAGGTTTGTGAACTCGTTAATGAGTTTAATGCTTAATCTTGATTGATCACCTTGATTATGAACATGGTTAATGTTAATCGCCGAGAGGGGTTAGGATTAACAGACCATTTAACTAGTTGAGTAGACACCTATTGATGAGAGATCACCTTAGGTGACTAGTTGTCCAAAGGATGGTGATTATAGTTGGTGTTTAGTTAGATTAGATGGCTAATTTGTCGCGAGAGCGTGGTTAGTTTATCTAAGTCGACTAGTGGTGAAGTCGAGTTTGCGGCCTAGAACTTAGTCCTTGTGGGACAACATTCCCTTACTTACTCTTTATTGCAATGGGGGGGGGGGGGGGATGAAAATCCTTCCTTTCAATGGCGGGAAGCCTACGGTGAGAGACCGAGCGAAAAGCTTATGACGAGAGGCAGAGTGAGAAGCCTACGACGAGAGGCCGAGCAAGAGGTCGAGTGAGAAGCCTACGGCGAGAGGTCGAGTGAGAGGCCGAGTGAGAAGCTAAGTGAGAGTTCGAGTGAGAATCTGAGCGAGAAGCCAAGTGAGATTTCGAGCGAGAGGCCAAGCAAGAAACCTAATGTGAGAAACCCAGGCAAGAAGTCCCTCTCGCTTATGTAGGCGAGAGACCAAGCGAGAGGCCGAGCGGGAAACCTAAGACGAGAAGCAGAGCGAGGAGCCTTGGGCGGAAAGCTGAAGGCGAGAAGCCAACTTGGACCTGAGCGGGAAGCCCATTTGACCTTTGTAGGCGGGAAGGCAATTTCGGGAGTGGTCCACTTTGGTTGAGGAGGCCGTCAGCTTGAGCCCGTTTTGGAATTTACTTTGGGCCTGACAAGATGTCCATCTTGGGGGATGACGGACTTGAGACGAGATTTTACGTGGGAGATTCGAGAAGGTCAAGTCGATCTATATTTTCCTAAGTTGAGCTGGGATTTTCAATATTTGGTAAGACTTGGAACAAATAACGTGAGGCGGACTTCTCGGGATTGAGACTTGGAGCCGAAGTACGGGAAGACGGCTTAGATTTTCCTATTCTTAGCCGGTTTGATTTGAAAACAAGATATTCATTCGGGACGAGATTTCTTGCTCGGGAAGAATGGAGCTAGGTCAAGACGTGCTATGTAAAGGGGATTCGGCCGACGAAGAAGGACATCACCAACACAACACAACTACTCTTTATTATCTTGTTGCTTTTCCTTTCCGTAGCCTATAGCTCGTAGCCTAGTGTAGCCTAGCCTTAGTATAAGTTAGACCGACTTTGGGACGATCACTCCGGATCCATCTCAAGTTCTTGTTCTCTTTTCCCCGCAACAGACCCCAAAAAAAAAAATTTAGTAACCACATGCTAAAATTTGTCAAAGATCGGTGAATATGGGTATCTTTTCTATTTTTGGTTTCAAAATAGAATTTTAAAGAGTAAATTACTCTCAAGTCTCTCTGTTATGGTTAAATTTATGAATCACTCCTAAAAATTTGGTTAAAATAAATTTAGCCATACTAGAGAAACTTGAGAGTAATTTGTCCAGCTTAAAATTACGCATTGGTTTAAAATTTTGCCATGATGAACTCCAACAGTCCAACGCTAATGGAGTTTAAAAAAAGGCTAATGGAGTTCAACCGGTCTAATTCTAGTGTCGTAGTCACAACATATTAAAGTAAAAGTGAATTTTAAGTTTGTTATGCTGGATACAGAAATAGTAGTATGGCGTAGCGTGCCTCATGGTAAAAAATCTATGGCAGTCTTGAATAACAAAGTTAAGCAGATACTATTATAATGTTAAATGAGAAATTTTTTGTCAACTTGAACAACAAAAATATGTAGTTAAAAATGGGTTAACCAGAAGTACTAAATTAAAGTTTGGACTAAAGATTAATTAGCATTTTCACAAATAATATTGATGTCACTGGAGATCTCGAATTCGAACCATAAGAATGTATAAATGTTAAATACTCGTTAGGATAACTTTGTTATTTTTTAAAAGTTATCACTCGATTCGAAGTAAAATTAATACCGGGTGGATTAGGTGCTGCTGGGCTTTCTGCTAACTAATATTATTAAGGCAGTCTGCACGCCCTTCTACCACAGAAGTGTGTTTGGTCTAGTCGTGAAATTCTCACCCTTCTTTCTTTCGAATGCGAGTTTGAATCCCACAACAAATATGTCTTTTTTTACAATGGCAACCAACAGCAAAATCCCCAACGGCAAAAAAAAGAAGATATGTGGTAGATGCCCGCAAACTCACAACAGGTGCTACAAGACCCGCATTATCAACACCCAATCGAGCCCCAGATTAATCGGTGCAGTCCGGATAACGGGGTGATATTACAAAAATAAATAATATTGAATGTGACCCTGGAACCCGCTTGCCTGAACAAACCTCTTCATTCCAAAACCAAAAACCCTACTAAAACCTTTCCTTCCCCTTGTAAGTTCTATCCCCCTCCAGAGGGAACTGGAGCTTCCGTGCTCTTCAAGACACAACCCCACTAACAAGGGCCCACTTCCCCTTAAACCCTCTTTCCAGGGTTCCTACGTTATTACATAACAAGCGAGACCAAATTTAAAAGGTGGGGTTTTTAAGAAGAAAGACCAATGGGGAAAGCATATGCAGGGTTAATGGCGGCGGCCATGGCGGCTTCGGCTGCCGTATCCCATCAAAACGGCGTCGCTTTCGCCGACGGGCCCTTCAATTTCCCGCCTTTCACTTCCTCCCCTCCTGCCCCTGCTTCCGGGGCTCCTTCTCCGCAGCCGGCGGCGCAGCCGAAGGAGAGCGGTGACCCTGCTGTCAGGGCGGCGACGAGGAACAGGAACGACAACCCGAGGACGTCGTCCTCCGGGTTCGATCCCGAGGCCTTGGAAAGGGGAGCTAAGGCCTTGAGGGAGATCACTTCTTCTTCCCATGCTAAAAAGGTTGCTCCTTTTTGCTTCAAGTTTGGAACTTTAGTGGTTTGGAATTGAGAATTGTACTCTAGGGTTTGTTGGTTAGGATCATTCTTTTGCTAAATGTGCTGATTTGGGAGGTGATAATTGGAGAAGGAAGACTTTTCACCAATGTTTACAAGGATAAATGTTTTTTCGGTATATTTCGAGGTAAGAATGGCGGGTGTTTGCTGCTGTTTGTACAGGTGTTTGAACTTCTGAAGACACAAGAAACGACGAGGCAGTCGGAATTGGCCGAGAAGGTTGCAGAGTTCAAAGCAATGCAAGCCCAGGCAGAAACTGTGAGTTGTCTGGCCATGTATAATGCATTAATCTGCATTTCAGATAATGAGGCACACATCTTGATACATTATTCGACTGGCAATTCCAAGTCTGGCGAAAGGAATTATTAGTGTTCCGAATAACTTGCCAAACCTTGCTATAGAAGTTCTCTGTAACAGAGGACGGTACCCATTTAACATCAAATAGACAAAGACGGTATGCTTAATTTTCTGCTCGCTAGTCATTCTTTGGTTAGGTTTCCAATTTTTTAATATATCTTTTATGTTATTTGATTTTTCATTTCACTTAGAAGCTGCAATGAGGCATATGAGTTCTCGGTTTCTCACATGTTATTGTTTGGTAAAACTACTTCTTTTAATTCTTTTCAGGAGAAGCACCGGGTGTTGTATGATGAACAGAAAAAGCTGGCTCAGGATCAGGCACAAATCAAATCCCAAATGCTTAGATACGAAGATGAACTGGCAAGGAAGCGGATGCAGGTATGCACTACTACCATTTTTGGATTTTTTAAGTTACTTCAGGGGGAAATTAATTGTATATATTACAGGCTGATAATGAGTATCAAAGAGCAAGAAACAAAGAACTGGTTACACTGCAAGAAGAATCGTCAATAAGGCAGGAGCAAGCTCGACGAGCTACAGAAGAACAAATTCAAGCACAAAGGCGGCAAACAGAGAAACAAAGGGCTGAGATAGAACGTGAGACCATTCGTGTGAAAGCCATGGCTGAAGCAGAAGGAAGAGCCCATGAAGCAAAGCTATCTGAAGATGTTAATAGGCGAATGTTAGTAGATCGTGCCAATGCTGAGAGGGAGAAATGGGTTTCTGCAATAAATACCACTTTTGATCATATTGGAGGTGCAAATTTGATACAATGCTATTAACTCAAGCCTTGACGAATGCTATTTGTTTTGATACCTGTGATCTTTTGCTGTTATCAATCCGGAACATTTGTTCTTCTAAGCTTTGAAGATTTTATTGGCAGTAGATTAGAGATTTGCCACTTGAGATTTTGCTATGTCAAGTTATTATTTGATTCTCAAGTTATTTGGTGCTTTAGATCTAAACTGATGGTAAAAGATTTTTCTGCATGATACATGTATGATATTTTTCCTAGATCTCTCTATGCATTAAATTCTTGTGGTCCCCGTGGAAGTTTAATGCCCCTCTCTGCTTTATACTACACTATCATTAGAGTAAGGTTTTTAGGATAGGTTCCACTTCTGGCACTGGATGATTGTTTGTTTCAAGGGATCTGGTATTTAATGACGGGTTCTACCTTTCGCGTACGGCAACTTAGTTCGAAAAGGCAAAATCTCACTAAAAATAAGCAACCTTGACACTTGCAATGTAAATTGACATAAATAAGGTAACACAGCTTGTTTGTTCTTTGTCCCCCTAATACAGCCTGTGCCTTTCTGCAGGTGGTTTACGAGCAATTTTAACAGATCAAAATAAGATGGTTGTCGCTGTTGGTGGAGTCACTGCTCTTGCTGCTGGCGTCTACACAACGAGGCAAGTTTTACTTAGCCTAGTCATAGTGAATCACACCAGGGGAAAGTTTGATCATGGGTTTGGTTTTCGCTTGTCAGCTCCTGTAGCTCTAAACAGCCAAAAATATACTGCACAGTGATTCAGCATGGAAAGTTTGTTTTGGGGTTGTAGATGTTGTCACCTTTCTTTTTTCTTTATAACACCTAGAAACCGTCACTTGGCTCCGAATGAAGTCCTGGATGTTCATGTTCACTTTTGAATGTGGCTTCCTAACAGTTCTGGTGTAGTAGACCAACATCTAGTTGTTTTCTATGCTTAGAAAATTTCAAGCCAAAAGTTTTCATTTTTGATGTATATAGTATGGCAAAAGAATTTGAAAATGTTATTTGTTATTAATGATTCTGTTGTTCAATTCAGAGAAGGCGCAAAGGTGGTTTGGGGATATGTGGATCGAATATTAGGACAACCATCCCTGATCAGAGAATCTTCTCGAGGGAAATACCCTTGGTCAGGACTGTTTAGCCGTGCGAAGGGCACCCTTGCTCGTAAAGCTGATAAAGGATCATCTTCTGGAAATGGAAATGGCTTTGGCGATGTGATCTTACACCCTTCTCTTCATAAAAGAGTTGAACAACTTGCACGTGCAACTGCCAATACCAAATCCCATCAGGCCCCTTTCAGGAATGTGCTCTTTTATGGACCTCCAGGAACTGGAAAAACAATGGCTGCTAGGGAGCTTGCGAGGAAATCTGTATGTCGGCTAATTTGTTATGTGCATTGTTCTTGCAGTTGTCTGTGCTTGGTTCAAAGTTTTGTTCTGTTTTTCAACATATGGAAACCAGTATCATATACCTATAGATCTAAGAGATTGTGCTTTAACCCATGTATTGCCCCGGTTTCTTACATCTGTGTTGTTGAGGACAAAGCTTGGTGCTTTTGTATTGTGTCTTTACAAGTGGGTGACCTAATAATCTCACCAGTATGCATAGATTAAATTTGTAAAATTTAGTACTTCTGTCCATGGTTAATGTTACATAATTTGTCTGGCAATATGCTGTCATATGATTGTAACATTTTTTTAATCTGATTTTTGTTACATAGGGATTAGATTATGCATTGATGACAGGAGGGGATGTTGCACCATTGGGATCACAGGCTGTTACCAAGATACACCAATTATTCGATTGGGCTAAGAATTCTAAGAGGGGATTGCTGCTATTCATTGATGAAGCAGATGCCTTTCTCTGCGAGTAAGTGATTGTTTTATCCTACTTTTATCTTGAGAAGAGCCAAAGCAATTGACTACTAGAAATTGTACTTTGATATTCTTTGTTGTTGTATGCAATGTGCCAAATCTGCAGTTTCCAAGCCATTGAGGATTAGAAGACTGCAGAATTGGAGAACATGTTTTGTTCCGAAGTATTTTTTGTAGGAGTTAGTTCCAGCTTTTTATGAAAGTTGTATGCACTAGTTGTATGCATTTGTAAGTAGATTTCCTTTGAGTTCCATTTCTTTCTAGCAAAACTTGTTAGAACTAATGGTTGAATGTTCGTTTACAGGCGGAACAAGACCTACATGAGTGAAGCCCAAAGAAGTGCACTAAATGCCCTTCTTTTCCGTACCGGGGACCAGTCCAAGGACATTGTCCTTGCTCTTGCAACAAATCGCCCTGGTGATCTTGATTCAGCAGTTGCGGACCGTATTGATGAAGTCCTAGAATTCCCTCTTCCAGGTGAGGATGAACGCTTCAAACTGCTTAAACTTTACCTGGACAAGTACATAGTTCAGGCCGGATCAAGAAAACCCAGTGGTCTATTACAAAACCTCTTCCGGAAGGAGCAGCAGAAGATAGAGATAAAAGGGATTACCGATGACATGTTAAGAGAAGCATCAGCAAAAATGGATGGATTTTCGGGGAGGGAAATTGCAAAACTAATGGCAGGTGTTCAAGCTGCGGTTTATGGAAGTCCAGACTGCGTCCTTGACCCAACACTATTCCGTGAGGTTGTTGATTACAAAGTCGCAGAACATCAGCAACGCAGTAAATTGGCGTCTAAAGCAGACGATAGGAAAGCCGCTTAAGGGTCAACCGAGTGCTGTATAACTTCATTGACCAGTGCCCACGGAATACTGTCTCCTAATCCCGCACACTATTTTGGTTAAGGCTTCATTCTATTCGAAGCAGTCCACGGCCATCCCAACTTCCAGGGGAAAATGCCAGATGTGGGTTTTTGGTAAATCTTGTGGAACATGGCTGCTCTTGTGGGCTGACAAACCGGAATCATTCTTTCAGAGTAAGTTTTGATAACCTATTACTTTATGTTTTGGTAGTTGAGCCGGTTGCCTCACCGCGGAAGCCTTTAGAAATTAAAAAGTTGCCATTTTTATCTGTGGCCAGTGATTCTTGTTCTGCGACAGATTAGTACATTTATCATAGTTCTGTTTTCTGTACGTCTTTCCTTGCATGTTCTCTCTTCTCCAGAGACATCATTTGACGTGAATTATAAAGTACGAGCAGGTCCTTGGTTCTTGTCGCCAATCGAATACAAGTCTTACTGCTTTTATCTTAGGGATCAATCCTAGTGTTACTGTCATAAAGTAGAGATGGTTACATCATTGCAGACACCTTCTTGATCATGCAGTCATCCAGGGAAGGTTAGACGATTTTCGGAGTTTGTCGATGTTTCTTTCTCATAGTATAGTATAGTATAGCTGTCATTTTTCTTGAGTTGAGTCCATGTCACTGTATTAGTTGTTTGCCCACAATCTCCAACTTAGGGACGCCTGGAGTTGTTTGCTCACAATCTTCAACTTGAGCGGGAAACTACAAGTTTGGTGAGGATTCTAACAAGGCAATGCTTCCTCGTGCTCCCGACGAAGACAACTCTTCTTAGCTTCTCTTGATGACTTGGACCTCACGCTACTGTAGTAAGACCTCCCTAGTTGCCTTGACAAGCTCTTGCACGCCCTTAACATCATGTTGATCATCTTCATGTTTTGATGGTTGATGGGACAATAAAATTAAGTGAAGGGTTGGAGATTATAAGGGTGATGGTAGATAGGAAACTTTGGTATATGGTAGTTCAAGGTTTAGGATACCAGCGACAATTGGTTTAAGGTGATAACGGACTAAAATTTACTTATTTTTAGATTCAAATCTTACGAATAAAAAATATATCGTTTGGATAGCCAGATGGCTGATTATTTGCAACCAACCCATTTATATGGATGACGGGCTCATTTTATCTTTCTTGGTCCGGTATCTACAAATTATTTGGAAGAGCAGCTCTCTAGAATTGAATGGTTACAATTTCATTATTTTTTGTCAAAATCAATATTTACCGAGCTAACTAATCAAAGTTCAAACTAAATTAAACCACAAAAGCTAACAAAACTTCTCATTCTCGAATTTTAACACAGCTGCATTCTCGCAACTATTTTTTACACTTGTCCTCTAACAAGTCCCAACTTCCACGCCAAAAACAACTCTTTCAAGTCAAAGCAGCAGTATGTTTATTGGTTCGAACTTGCTTATCATGTCAAAGGGCCTCATAAATGATATACAACTATGCTTAGACGTGCAAAGCTACAATCTTGAGAAGGTTCATGCGTGTATGTGTATTTCAGCTCCTTAGTTCTCAATTCTAGAAAAAGAAAAATTAGTTGCAACATAAACAATTATGGAGCTGCTAGGATATGTATCCTTCCATGCTCACCTATAATCTATCATGTTGAATACAAGATGCCGGAAATGCAAACGAATGTATGGTTGAAGTTGAACTCGACGCGAAACACGGCTTCGCCAAAAGATTCAGGCAATTGCGAAGAATGAACTAACTCAGCAATGAAAAGATTAAATCTGCAGCCAAAAATGAGCCTTGAGCATGGAGTCTCAAGACACTGTTCTTTGATTTTCCATGTTGCTTCCCTTCTTTGTTGGAGAAAAGTAGCAGCAAGACATTGTTTGTTTCTCTCTTTTAGACATTGAATCGGAACAGCATTACATCTCCTTCTTGAACAATGTAGTCTTTACCCTCAGACCTTAACTGCAAAAAGTCGAATGTAACAGACGATAATCAACTGCAGGACTCGAGATTGAAAAGAGAGTTTAAGCTCAGGAGTTTGCTTCACCCCATTTTGGTTTCCATAAGGACCATCAGTTACGAAAGTGCTTAAAACAGGTATTTGGAACCAGACACAGTAGGCATACGCTTTTTTTTTTTTGGGTAGAAAGCATACACCACTTGGTACCTACGCCCAAGACGGCAATTGGAGAGCTTCCAAACCGTAAAACCTTCCCGAGCTTCAGTTTTCATGCACTCCGAGCAATTATTTCAAGTATTTCTCCACACTGGACTAAAAACTTCGTAGCTACTAGTGCAGTATCTAGCCGGATAAATGGTTCAATACCCAAAACCGGAGAGGGAAGCATACATGATCAGTTTGACTTTAGGAAGGTTAACCTGTTCTCCGAACCCCTTAAACCCTAACTAATTGAATTTTGGATTGAGAGACCCATCATATATTTAGAAGCTAGGGAGGGCAACTTTCATATGACCCGTTATTGAGTAATATATGCTGCGTATAAAATTAAAGAAACTCACAAGTCCTTTTTCCCTAGCTGCTGCCAGCGATCCAACAGCAGCAAAATCATTGTACGCCACCTGAAAAAAGTAAGAAGAGAAATTTTTTGTATCATGTGAAATAAACGACAATATTCATCAAGAAGATTACGCTGTCAAAACTTTCGGTCTAGAATCATGAACTACAATGTAGCAATTAACTTAGGTTAGTTCAAACCAAACGCTTTTAACTGATGGATCAATAAGACAAGTATATGTGGGTGAGTTTCCTCGTGAACTCTTGTCCACCTTCATAAATGCAGAATAAGCCCCGAAGGGAGCTAACATTGTATTTTTTGTAAGTAATGCATCCAACGGTCATCTTTCTACTAGACACAATCATCTTTCTACTTACATATGTCGGTCCATCTCTGTATAATAGTCTTTCTTTTAGTTTGATAGATTATTGGTGGATTGAGTAGTTTTTCTCATTGGAAAAAATGCAAGGCTGACAAGAATGCTATAGGAGAGGGAGCATAGTTTCTTACAGTCTCTGCTCGAATGAAACCTTTTTCAAAGTCGGAATGTATAACTCCAGCAGCTTGAGGTGCAGTCATCCCTAGATGATAAGAAATCTAAGGTATTTAACAACGAAGCATTAATAGAAGCTACAGAGTCTTTCCATATCGGCTCTACATTCTACTAATGCGGTCAACTTTTTTTATCAAGTAGAAAATGATAGCTTAAATCTGATGCAATCAACTCCAATTTACCAGCAAGTATAGTCCATGCCCTCGTCTCCTGTAAGATAATAACACAACTCGTGAGAATCATTGGGTTTAAAGTTTTGTCAATATTATGTCAAAATTCAAATTCTTGGTTTTCACCTGCTCTCCGGTGGTAAAATATGTCCTTAGCCCCAAAAGATCATAGGTTGCCCGGATGAGATTTCCAAGGCCACTTTCTGATGCACCAAGTGAATTCAAAAATTCGCCTCTTTCTTCAGATGGTAGTTCAGATAGCTCCGATTCAACCTGGTTTCATAACTCAGATTACTGGTCCAAAGAAGATAACTGAAAAAATATGAATCAGTGACCCATTGTCCTCCTCAGTTTCATGTTTAATGACATCGCTGTACCTGCGCCGAGATGGTCACTATGCCTGAATGCAACTCTGATGCTAGATTTTTTACTTCACTGACAAAAGGATTACTTCCAGGGTCAGATAGATCCGATTCTGCAACATTTGCCACGTATATCACAGGTTTCATAGTGAGGAGGCAGAGATGTCCTATGGAATCCTTTTCAAAGTCACTAAAGGTAACTGATCGTGCTGGTTTCCCGTCCAGAAGTGCCTGCTGGATCTTTTCCAAGGCTGATTTTTCTGCTTCCTCCTAACATTCCAGAAACAATATCCTCAGGTACAAATGGCAAGTCTATACATTATTCTTTCTTATCAAAGAAGCTATGATGCTACATTGCAGAAAGATAGAATCCCGCTATACCTTGGCTTTTGATTGCGGATCTTTTGCCTTTGATTTCTTGAGCTTTTCTAATCTTTTCTCAATCTGCATTTCTTACCATGATATAATTTGATTCTATCAGCTTATTTCCACATGGTCATCACAAATGAAATTATATGTGCTTCTCATCAAAATGAACGTCCAAGTTGTTTATGAGAGATCGGTAGAAGAAGGAAAATGGTAGAGCAAGAGTAAACCGTATGCTATTATGGCCTCGAAGCTCAGCATTTCTTACATTTGGGAATTTGAAAGTGTTTTTCAGTCACCAAGACCAAGGTTCAGTTGCATTGGCGTCTACTCTTTGTTGTTTAATTGGCTAGAAGTGCAAACAGTGACATTACATCTACAGGTTTCTTTTCAGCGGAACAAACTTGGGGGTTCATTTGTTGTCCACTGAAAAATTCCTGAGAACCGGACTTAATTTTCACTTTATTGAAGAAAGGAAAGTGCCCCCGTGAAACCTAATAGGGAACCATGCATTTAGTTTTGAACTTTTTAAAAATGCAATTTCTCAATTCAGAAGGAGGGTAAAACTAGTTATAACACATTTTATAGCAACTCTGCCATAGCTGGAGTAATGTGGAAAAATTATACGGGTCCGCTGGTTCCACAAGAATCAAAAGGCTCCCCAGAGTTGTAAATGAGGCGAGTATAGTAACAAGAAAAGTATGACATCGGACATCAGAACTCTAATAAATCACGGCAAATTGCGCATTAGGACTACAATATCTCCAGAACCAGGTCAAACCAATCGCAACTTTCTTGTAAAAAGCTGTCATCCCCCAACCTCAACTCACTAACAAACAGAAAAAAAAAGCATGGTATGTTTATATACCTGATCCAGATCAGAAAATACAAGTTCTAGGTTGATCACATCAATATCAGACTTGGGATCAACCTTGCCACTGACATGAATAATGTCATTATCTTCAAAACAACGAACAACCTGAGACAACAAACATACACGTCGTCAAGCAATGCTACCAATACTGGCAGCACCTTTCTCCTGGGCTATTCAAAAAGCACAAAAAACAATTACCTAACACCAAAAGCAGAAAATTAGGGAAAAGCATGTACTGTGACAATAAGCATACACAGGGCAACGAGATAAGACATGACTTGACAATAAATGAAACAGATGCAGTTTGTGGCGCAAGAAGAATCACAATTTAGAAAAGATTGGAAAGATTATAATTTGTTATTCGTGTGAAAAATATTATCCTTCGTTAAACTAACAACAATCAGTATCTGATTCTTGCAGCAACATTGAATTCCTTGAGTTGCATTAATTTCAGCATTCCTCCATACATCTCTGAGTTATTTGCAAGGGGGCCCCTGCATTTACGACTTGACTTAAAATAATATCGTTATATTGCTTTTTAATGTTTCAAACAGGTTCCCGGCATATTTTCTCACATAGCAGATACTGTGGCTCCTTAGTACTTTCAAGAGCATTGTAGATACCAATGAAAGGTCGATTAATAGCATACAATAACAGTAGTATAATTCCCAAAACTCGAATAAAGACCACAAGCTGCAAACATTGAAGGTTGATTTGAAACCAAATGTAAAGTATGAGTAGACTACAAAATCTATCTATCGGCATCCAAGAAAGAATAACTAGACGGCGACAGGCATAGTAAGATAATAGATCATTGAGTAGGCAGAAATGCATGCCTGTAAGATGGAATCAACCTCCCGAATATGGGACAAGAATTTATTTCCCAAACCCTGAAAGAATTAAATAGGAAGCGAGTGAGATGAGCTGACAGTTAGAAGAAGACTGCCATTTCAACAGAAAAAGATAAGTGGAGATGGGACAACCTCCCCCTGGCTAGCACCCTTCACGAGCCCAGCAATGTCTACGAACTCTATACTTGCTGGGACGACCTTCTGGGATTTACTGAGACCAGAAAGCACATTAAGCCGTGGATCTGGAACTGCAACAGCGCCTACATTTGGCTCAATTGTACAGAAAGGAAAATTTGCAGCTTGAGCTTTTCCATTCTCCACCTGCAGATACCAATGGCCCCATCAATATACCAACATCACATAGCAAGCCGTAGAAATTCTCAAAAAATTATAGCAAGCTGTAGAAATGCAACTGATGCAATTTATCAAATCCAAACTAGACTAGTACAATACGCAACTTATCGAACAACGACAATAGAAAAAGACAAGAAACTGAACCTCTAACTACTTCCTTTCTAACATCACATAAGAGAGAATTCAGTTACTGAACTAGTCCATGCAATAACATGTACTAAGTTTCAGTATGAGCTTAAGGATTCAACTCTCACAGTGAAGACCGAGGTGGACTCGAGACAAAATGAATGTAAAGACAGCATCATGCGCCTAGTCATCCTACAGCAACGATTCACTTAAACACAAATATTTCTTGGCATAATTAGGACATGGTGAGGAAAAGTCCTAAATGCTGCTTCCAAGAATTTATTTGCATACATGGCATGCAACTTTAAATAACACCACTAAGGAATCATGGGACGCGTCCAATTTCAACCAAATTTTCTCCATATTTAGTTCTTAGATCAAATATAGCAGCAAACAATCGGCAGCCCGCATTTCCTTGCCTAGGAGTGTCTACCTCACTTCCCATTAGCAGCACAGAAGCACTAGAAAACACAGAGACTTCCACTTTCTGGGACAAGTTTATTAAGCGAAAACTGCGATAGCAAATCCGACTCGGTCCATAGCCAATTACAAAGGCCAAGAGAACACAATATACTTCAACTACCAACTATCAACTACCCAACGACCTATCTATCAACCCAGGTGGACCCTCATTTATACTTCAAACACAGAAACAATATCACCTCCCAATACCCATTTCTACGCAAGCACACAAAATGCACCCAACAACAAACAAAGAACCAAACTTTCTCCTCAGACCAACAAAAACGTCCAAACCCAACAATATCATCAACCAATTGTACAAGAAAGTTGGGTACTTTGGGGGAAAAACTTACAACGGCATTGAAGAGCGTGGACTTGCCAACATTAGGGAGGCCAACGATGCCGGCTTTTAGGCTCATACTTATCCGGGAAGAAGAAGCAAACCTCCTCTGGGGACCCACATGGCCAATGACCCGGGAAGTGGTGCTAGTGAGGAGGAGGAGAGAAGGGTGCCTCAGCCTTAGGACAAGTGAAGAGGAAGGAGAAGAGGGTCTTGTCGGGAGAAGGGATAAGGCCGGAAGCAAGTTGCTGCAAGCCACCCGGCACCCCATTGTTTTTTATTCTCTCTGGGTTCTTTGTTGAAGGATGCTGCTTCTCTGGCTTAGTATTGGGAGGCGGAGAGGGCCGGAAGCGGCTGCGTTTTAATGAAGGGTTTAAAGTGAAAATAATTAATGGATAAATGCTTTTTTTTTGGTAGAATCCATCTTGAGATGTTGGCCTCGGTAGAATTTTATCATTGTGGCCTCAGTAAAATTCTATCATTGTAAAACTAAGTGGATAAAAGCCACGATAGAGAAAGAGCACATCGATAGTGTAAACCTTGTTTTGATGTTGTCTGTATAGCTAGATTTAATTTTTTACTGTCAGTATCACAAAACCTACGAGTACACCAAGACTAAGTCTTTGCAAGTCATCAAGATACATATCAATACAAGAACATAATGTTGCATCAAATACAAGGTAGTCATAGGAATTGTCAAGGCGTACTTCAAGAGCGTGTTTGCCATATGGTTGCCCTCACGCCAGGTGTGTTGTATGTCAATCTCTCATTCTCTCGCAAGCAACTCTCGAGCTCTAAAAGTCAGGGTCGCCAAGGGTTGGTCTCGAGCAACATCACGTCCCACACAGAGGATGGTCAAAGACGAATCAACCTCCACATGGAATCTCCAGAATCTCCTCTCCCAAGTCAGCTCAAGACCGATGATGAGTGCCCAGAGCTCCGTAGCCAAGGAGGTGCAGCTACTGACGCCTTTGGCGAAGCCGCACACCCAAAGTCCACTAGAATCGCGGATAATGCTTCCAGCACCTGCAGGTCCGGGTTGCCCATTGAAGCACCATCTGTATTAAGCTTGATGAGCCCTCCAGAGGCTACTAACAAAGAGACTAAAATCTCATGTCTGGGTAGAAGTGGAGTAGTCTGGTCTGACAGGACTCGAGAAAACTCATGTGCTTGTGTAATGATGATGGAGGAGGGATGCCCCGTGGTAGTGCCAGGCCGAAAGGCGACATTTTGGCACTAATTCCGCAGCCACCAACATGTTGTCACAAACGCCGTTACCCATTGTGGATCATCAGTGGGGATAGTAGTGGTCGATATGTTGGTCCAGAGCCACCTGCGAAGGTCCATCTCTATGTATAAGTCTCGTGGAAGCTGTGAAAGAAGAGACTCCCACACTGCCTAAAGAACCTGCATATCCATAAGTGACTCAACATCAATACCATATCTCGGGCACATATTGTCCTCTGTGAAGTGTCGTCGTGCGCTCCGCATTGGTCATCAACCCACCACGACAAAATAACCATGTGAACCCACATAGCCCATATTCAGCTACAGATCGGGTCAACTGGTGGCATTGCCTCCTCACTATACAAGTCTCTATACATGGACTGTATGGAGAAGCATCCATTTTGGGTAAGGCTCCAAGACAGTGTATCTGTCCATGCTGGGAAATCCTACAAATGACTAGTCGTCAGAGAACTAATCATATGTGAGTGCAACAAGGCCTCTAATCTAGACACGTCCAAGCTGCTCTCAGGTGACCAGTACTCGGCTACGCGCCTCCCGGCCGCCTAAACAGGAAGGTCACCAAGGAGGTTATTCCAGAGAGGAGAGGGGGAGAGCCACATGTCATCTTATAAGGAGGTCTGCAACTCTT
The DNA here is from genome assembly GCA_963995505.1 of Hypericum androsaemum. NCBI lineage: Eukaryota > Viridiplantae > Streptophyta > Magnoliopsida > Malpighiales > Hypericaceae > Hypericum > Hypericum androsaemum. The sequence continues at coordinate 9,001,446 of OZ023186.1, read as the reverse complement.
TACTCACCCATGGGCGAGGATTAGATGAGCTCTTGTAATTGCCTGCCACGTCGAGGTGAACCATGATTTGGTTGTAGCTGATCGAGATTGGCATAATTGTCAATCAAGACTCGCACTAAGAGTGCTTCCTAAGACTCAAAGAGCCTTCATGGAAGCTTAGTAAAAGATGCCACTTTGACCTGTTGCATTGACCGGGACATAAGGCCACCTACCACTTTGGGGAGTCACATTGTGGTCCAGCTGACAAGATGCATGCTGCATACGAACCTGTTGTTTGCGACAATGTTTATGAACCTATAAGTGTTAGGATTTTTGCCCAAAATTGTGCTACATTAGTAGTTTATTACCAATTTGGTATTACTGTTGAAAAAATTTCGGATATGATGTTCCTTTCTCATATCAAATTTTTTTTTCGATTCTCTCTCCTTAGATCGAAAAAACAACTTTTTCCCCACCTTAATTTGCTTTCATGTGTCAACTTTGTCTTTAATTATGTTATTACTACATATCGAATAACAAACTTTGGACAAATAAATATTTAGTAAAATATAAGATTAATTAAACGTTATAAGAATTTTCTCGCAATGTCCCTATTTTTCCACCTTAACAAAGTGAAACAATGATGCTAATAAATCGTACGCACCACGTCTTAAAAAAAATTATACCATTCATATCTGAATATTATTGTGTCGACTAATCTAGATTGACTCAGTAATAATTTTTGTAAGTGACAAATCTTTCACTATAAATATTGGCTTTGGATTCAATAGGGACTACATAAGTCATCTCTATGGTATGGACTAAATTTGAGCCATATGATTTGATTTTAAAAACTCATTTTCAGATCTGACGGTCATTATCATTCGAGGGTACAATAGTATTTTTACCCATAAAGACCCAACTAAGGATCCCAAAAAAATATCAGTTTACAAAAATCTCTTGATTTATGTTTTCTATTTTGGCTCTAAAAATACCTAAAAATACTTCCCTCTCTCTCTCTCTTCATCACCACCAACCTAAAAATCTAAAAGAATTCACCAACTTATGATATGCCTCCATAAACATCCACTAAATTTCCAATTCTACTTTGGGTTCTTTTTTTCTGAAGTTATGATGGGATGCGAGTGGTTGAAGACGTCGTTTCTTCCGTCAAGGACTAGGGTTAGTGCGGTACGTTGCCCCCACACAATTCTTTTTCCTCAATTCGTCAATTCCTAGCTTTGAAATTTTGTAACTTATTTTTTATTAATATTTTCTTGTTTGTTAGTTATCATCGATTGTTTGAATGCCCAGGTTCTTCATTTGTAAAAGGATGTTCTGCAGTATAACAAAGCTCAATGATATGACGTTGTTGGCTTTCTTATTGATTTTCTTAATTAGATTTTTGTCTTCTGAGTAAAAGGAAGAATAGTTTGATTTTAGCTGGTGCTTTTGGGATTTTAGCTCAAAAAATTCAACCCCAGTGCCATTCGTAAATCGCACCAATATCATTCATAAATCGTACCAATATCATTTGTATATCGATTGTACATCGTATCAATATCACTCACTGTACCAATATCACTCGTACGTCGTACCAATATATCTTGTACATCATACCAATATCATTTGTGCATTGTGTGTTTGTTCAGAATATCATAGTAGAAGGATATCAATATTAGAGAAGAAGGAGACCAATATCAGAGTAGAAGTAAACCAATATTATAGGAAAAAGAAACCACTATCCGAGAAGAAGGATACAAATATCCGAGTACATGGATACTAATATCAGAGAAGAAGAAAACTAATATCAGAGTAGAAGGACACCAATATAAGAAAACTAATATCAGAGTAGAAGGACACCAATATCAGAGTAGAAGAAAACCAATATCATAGAAGAAAGAAACCAGTATCCGAGAAGAATGATATCAATATCCGAGTACATGGATACTGATATCATAGAAGAAGAAAATCAATATCAGAGTAGAAGGACACCAATATTAGAGTAGAAGGACACCAATATCAGAGTCAAAGGAAACTAATATCATAGAAGAAGGAAACCAATATCTGAGAAGAAGAAAATCAGTTTTCAAGTATAAGGATACCAATATTCTCATAATTGTATTTCCATATTTGTATTATTTTCTATAATTGTATTATTTTTTGGCTTTTTTGTGTTACTATAGTGTTGTTACGTAATTTAGGGTAATTATATAGTATTTATTTCCTTTTTAATTATTTCTATAACTATATTCCCTAATTTGTAGCTTTTTTTATAATAGTGGTGTACCAATATTGCCCCTAATGCCATTCAATCTCCCTTCCATCCCCATTTGTGGAAATTAGCCTAGTCCCTACTGAATTCGAGCCCATAAGTATTAAGTCTTGTGAGAAAATAAATTATCCATTTTACGAATTAGAAATAATGGCTCATTAAGTTCCCAAATTCTATTTAATTAATGATTAATTCCATCTCCGAGACACCTTCCTTTCCAACATCCCCAAAGGTTAAAAAAATCAGGCCCCACACCAGACTCTTAATCCAACGCACCCACGATCTCCACTGTTGACCTTCCCTACTCCGAGATGCATTCGTTCTGTGCCTGTCCTCATGTCAAAAGTTTATTTCTCTCTCCTCAGGTCGAAATAATTTTTTGATCTGCGACTGATGAGTGTGGAAACACTCTATCATCTATGTATGTTTTAGTGTTGATTTTCCTTTATTTCGAGTGTTTTTGTTTGGTATGTATTATTGTAGTGTCATATTTCGTGCATTATTGTTTTAGCATAGTTCTTATGATTTTGATTGTGTTTCTTTCGTGTTTATTACTAGGATACTTTGTGGAGATGAGAGAAGGATATTGGTGCACCTTGGATCGTGTCAAAAGCGATTGGATCAACCGTGAAGAATGGCGCAAGATTGGGACCTCGATGACATTGGGTGAGACTAACCCCGAGTGACTCAAATGAAGATAACTTTTGCATAAAATGCCCGATGGAGATAAATAATACGGTTCTGGAAAGAAGACATCTGAAGTTATAACTTTGTATCTAATGATTTTCTTCAAATTCGGAGTTTAAGATGGTAAAAAATGAATCCAAAGTCAAGCTTCAAATCTGTAAACTTATCTAGCCGAATTGGGCCGAAATTTATGAACTATTTTGGGCCCATTTTGGGCCTTGTCCAATCTTTTAATGGCTGGAACTTTAGGGGCATTAGTATAGTTTTGAGTGTGGAAATGTTTGTATATAAGTCTTCCTTGGCTTTCCTTGGAAGACACAATTAGACACTTTAGATATTTTTTGGCTAAAATCACTCACCCACTCCAGTAACCTTCTCCTTTGGAAGAAAATTTGGCTCACCATTGTTGAAGCTTGTAGACAACTTGAAGGAAAATTTTTGAAAGCTTTGAAGATCATCTTGAGCTTTCTTTAACCCTCTCTTTTATGGTCATGCCTTGCTTGCTTTATTTAATGGATGTGTTTAGTTGTGTAGTTGATATGTGTGAGTAGTTGATTAGTGGGTTTGGTGTCTTGATGGCATCTACTTAGCCTATAGTTTAGTGGGGTTAAAATGCTACGGATTGTGAACTAGTTAATGAGTTTAATGCTTAATCTTGATTGATCACCTTGATTATGAACTTAATTAATACTAATTGCCAGAAGGGTTAGGATTAATGGACTATTTAACTAGTTAGTTAGTTGCCTATTGATGAGGAATCTCATTAGGTGGTTAGTTGTCCAAATGGTGATGGTTATAATTAATAATTAGTTAGATTAGGTGGCTAATTAGTCGCAAGAATGTGATTAGTTCAACTAAGTCTAATTAATGATCAATTTAGACTAATTAGCGACGAAAATGGAGATCAAAAAATTTATTACAATTTTGAACCCAGGTCAAAAGAAATTTTCGATTTAAGGAGAAATGATAAAAAAAAATTTTGATCTGGGAAAGGAATACCATATCCATAATTTTTTCAACAGTAACACCAAAATGGCAATAAACTACTACTGTAGCACCATTTTGAGCAAAAATCCCAAGTGTTAGGTCTTCATTCAATTTAGTGACTACACAGGATGAACAATTGCCTGCCACAGATGCATATTGGTCTGATGCGAGTAGGGGTGAGCAAATGGGATCAGTATTCGGGATATCCCGAAATTATTTTGGTATTCGAGAGGTCGGGTTCGGGAGTTCGGTCTTCGGGAGTTAATTCGGTAAGATTTTTGAGAAAATTTTGGTATTCGGGATCGGTTCGGTATATACCGATATTATTTCGATAATATCAAAAATCTCGAAGTACTAAAGTATAAATTTTCCAACCTATATCCCCCCCTTCTCTCTCTCTCCTGTTCTCCTTTCCTCTCTCCCTCTCTTCTCTCCCTTTCTCTCGAGCTTCCAAGTTCCACCAAATCCTCCGAGCTCCGGCCACCACCGACGCCTCCGGTTGTCTCACACCTCGCGGCCTCTCAGTCCCAGGTCAATCTCTCTCAACCCTTGTCCCTTAATCTAAATTTGCAAAAATAAATTAGGGTTTTAAATTTGGAGATTTTTTAAAATTTAAAATTTTTATGATTTTTATCTAAACTCCTTGTGGTTTGTTCTCCATGAACAAGAAATCGCTTACAAAAGTTGAAGCTTCCATAACTCATACTTTCCCTTGGTGGATTTTTGCAGATTGAGCTATTGGGTAGAATTGAGAGACGAGAGTTGAGAAGTTGATTGTTTGAGACTCTGAATATTTCTTTTAATTCGGGATATTTGAGATTTTTGGGATAATCTCAAAATTCTAATTCGGTATTCGGGATATCCCAAAATTATTTCGGTTCGAGTTCGGGATCGGGATAGATTTTTTTTGAATTTTGGTATTCGGGATTTTTGGTATTCTGGATATCCCGAATACTCAGCCCTAGATGCGAGACCTGAGTAGAACATGGCACCTGCCTTGACTTCAGGGTACAATCTGGATTCAACTGATGCTCAACTGGAAGCTATGGTGCATCAACGAAATGAGTTTGTTGTTCTTATTTTGATGTCCCTTGAATCTTAAGGATAAGTTTTTTTGGAAGGGAGGAGTTATAATGTACTTGGTATTGAATTGAATAGAATTAGAAATTATAAAGGCTTTTAGGCAAATGTGTATGGGTATAAATAGAAGGTAGAAGGATTATTTGGGGCATCCTAAACATTTTGTAATTCAATTATAGTAGAATATGATTCTTTCTCGATTCTCTCTCTCCCCGTTCTCTTTCTTCCTTTTCCTTTCTTCTTCTTTTCTTGATTCTAATTCTTGAAAACCTTAGTGAGATCATTACAAATTTAAAATTTGATTCAATTCATAGTCACACCTAATCACATAGTCACACCTAATCACAAGCGATGAACACAGAATAATTAAAAATAAAGAACAAGCTACCGAGCACTTAAGATACAAAATACTAAACATAGGAATAAAAATTAAAATTAAAATGAAGATCATCATTTGCTGCACTGGTACGATTCAATTCGACATTTTGTTCGTTCGGGTTTGATTGTGTCATAGTTCTATAATAAATTTGGTAAATATATTCAACCAACGTCAATTCTTTTACCCATTAACATTTTAGAAGATTTTACAAAATCCTTATCATTTAGCTTTCGACTTTTCAGAAATATATTAGCGGATGGTTGGAGGGTAGGTCCCGGCGGGGAAGTTCTAGACACCTTTCCATACTTTGTCTCGGGCGTACTTCACTTAATTTTCTCTACAGAGGGGGTGACCTCAGCTATGGTCAGCCCTCCAGCGAGTCTTAGAGACCTAGAGAGAGCTGTTGCTGCCCCGATTGTGAGGCCCATTTGAGGAGGAGAGTACTGAGGGGCCCTAGGCGGTGAGTAGAGGGCCTCGATGGGCTGTGGAGTTTGGGCGAGTTTCGATGGGCCTATGGGAGGGGGAGAACTCCTGTCGATGGGCTCTGGGTGGTGAGGTTTGAGCTCCGGGTAGAGATGGACTGGACCTTTTGAGCTCTAGTTGACTTGAGTTGCGGGTGAATTAGATAGTAGGGCTAGGTTGGCCTGGGCTCCGGATAGTGTTGAGTCTCTTGCTAGTTGGCTAGGGTAGGCTAGGTGACATAGAGAGGCCTGAGAGGACTGAGTATTACTAGATAGGTTGGGGTTAGCGATCTCAGCTAGAATCTCAACAAATCAGGACTAGAGCGCAATTGGGTTTGCTGGAATGCCTTGGACGGTTTTTTGGGAGGGGAAAAGGCCAGCTCCGGGGATGTGGAACTTGCGGCCAAACGAGATAATAAGCGAGAATATTCCAAGAGCAGCAATTGTATATTGTCGGCTAGAGCGACGAGACCAGGAAGCTCAGTCAGGCGGCAGAGCTGAGGAATGTGAGACGAACTGTGATACCCGTTAATGATATTTTATGTCTGAAAGGCTTAAGTAGTTTGATTTGACTATCTATATCAATAAGGTATATTTTCTTTTCTGGCACACATTTTGAGAGAACTCCAAGGTTTGTGGGATGCATACGAGTGATGACAAAGCACGCTGAAAAAGACACGCGTTAGTTTGTGGAGATAGTCGGTCACATCATGTGGCATTACAGATGGTATCAAGATCTCAACTAGTACGATGTTGTTCATATATCAAACACACCCGAATACGAGGCAACAACGACAATACTAGAGATCTCTAGATAGAAAGAACTGACTCATTTTATCTGGATGACTAGAAACCAAAGCTTTGCCTTCAATTTATAGGCTGACAAATCATTGACCATCAAGTATCTTCCGGTGGATCTTGTTATTACCTTTAGTTGTTCTAATTTTGCTTAGCTTCATAGCAATCTAAGCGGACACTTCGCTTGCATTCAGCTGATTTCACGTCAAATTTGGTTCCTACTTTTTGTAATAATCAGTTAAGTAAATATCCGGATAATAACTTAACCAAAACAACTTTGTGAATAACTCTTTGTAGTTTAAGTAATCTATCAATTGAGCTTCAAAATTCGACTCATATTTATTCCGAGGTGATCAGTTCCATCCCTTGCTAGTGATTTAGCGTATTTTATACATCATATCCTAGCCTGTTTTAGCCCTTATTTTTGTCCATGTCATAGACTGCAGCAAATTGCAATCAAATCTGGTCACATTCTTATGGGTACTAGCTCATGGATCACAAGTATAACCTTTTTTGGTTAATACTAATGGGTATTTGCACATCCGCGTAGTTTTTGAAATCGAATATAATCTTTGAAATGTGACCAAGCTTAACACTGCTGCGTTTTCAAGAATTTGAATTCACAAGATATATTGGTTAGACTAGAAGAATTATCTCGCGGTTAATGTAAGAGCTAGTTGACTCATATGTATGACTTATGCAACTAATGATTAAAATTTCTACATTTGATTGAGAAATTTTTGTTAAAATAATACAACGATCACACGATTATTTGAAGACGATTTAGAAGATAAAATACTATATAAAAAATTATCAAACAAGTAAGTCTAACTTCTTAAAATATTTTTCAAAATTTTTTAAGTATGTAAAAATATATGTTTATTCAAAAATATCATTTTATGCAAAAGTTTGGACCAAAATTTAACATTAAAATTTTCTAAATTTTTTAAAGAGGATTATTAAATTTTAACCTTACTCAAGACCAAATTTTTGAAATCAATTTAGAGAATTTATTAATTTAGAAAAGATCGTTTTAGAGGGTTAAAAATTAAAATTGCAACAAAGAAAAATGGACAAAATTTCCTCATGTCCTTGGTGTACGAGCGAATATCAAATGCAGACTATAGTCTTCACAACATTATTGTGTCGTCAAAATCTTAGATCCCTCTCGGGCCCACTCTGACATTATCGGTCATGTAATTTTTATGACATTTATACCTTTAAAAAAATAAAATAAAACAAATAAAAAAATCCTTGTCGTTCTCCGACCCTAACCTAGTGACTTCATTCGCCGCTCCAGCTCGAGGCGAAACCGCCCCTGTTCTACTTCTACTAAAGCTTCTTGATGTTCTCCGACCCCGAGGGCCAGAGCCTCTGTTCGTCGCTCCAGCCCGACGAGAATGGGTTCCTGATGGAAACCATCGCTCGAGTCCCAATTTCGTTAAACCCAGTTCCACCGTTAAACGAGCTTCCAATTCCAGTTCACAATTGGAGATTAATCTTTGTGTAATTGGAGTAATTGCATTTCTGTTAAACTAGCTTCTAATCGAGTTCTGTTAAACCAGCTTCCAATTGCATTTTTTAGGAGATCAGTTGGGGGTGATAGTCGAAGACCATGAGGAAGGAGAGGGATTATTTTTGTGTTCTTGTTAATTTTTTGGAAGGGTATAAAGGTCATAAAAAAATTCGATTAACCGATGATATCAGTGAAGAATTTGAGATTTCAATATTTGCAAATGTGAGGACGGTATGATAATACTGTGAACACTGAGGTCGACATTTGACATTTGGTCATACCGTAGGAACCCGATGACATTTTGCCTAAGAAAATTTGATTTTTTTAGGGTGGGGACGAAGTTAAATTAAATTAATTATGTTGATCGATGACGTTTCGCAAGGTGCACGAACGAATAGACGTCAGGAAGTACACGAGAGTTCAATTTTTGCAAGGATAAATTATTCTCAAGTCTCTTGAGTTTGCTTAAATATACTCAAAAGTCTCTCGTGTTTGTAAAATACATGCCGACATCCCTCGTATTTGATTTTATTATACTTTCGTGTCCCTGGCACACGTTAGCAGCTCTTTTTTTTCATTTTTGTCAATGAAATGACCAAAATATCCTTTAAAACAAAAAATGAAAAAAAAGTGTTGCTGACGCCAGCCAGGGACTCGAACGTATAATAAAATCAAACACGGGAGACTTTGACATATATTTTTTAAAAATATGAAATTTTTGAATATATTTAAACAAATTCGAAAGATTCGAGAGTAATTACGCTTTTTGCAAACATGGAGACGGCAATATAATAACGTGAACAGTGAATTTCGCATTTCACATTTGGTACTGGTACTACCCTAGTACTCGAGTACAATTTGGCCAAAGAAAAATTGATCGTTTTGGGAAAAATAGAAATAAATTTCAATCACAAAAAGAAAAGACCTTTCGACAGCGACTCGCCGACCTTTGATTCTCTTCCTCTCACGGTCCCATTCATTCAGTAGAGAAGAGAGAGAAAGATATAGAAAATATTAACAGAGAAGAGGAGCGAGAAACTAACTAACAGAGAAAAACTAGGGTTTGTTTATTCCTCTCTCTCTCTCTCTCTCTCTCTTCACTATGAAGATATTATTTGTACCCAATCAGTCTACCGATCCGGTGCCCCACAAACCCTAATCATAAAAGTCTCACTCTTTGCCCTTTGGGGGGGTGGGGGACATTTCTCGTCCCTCTACTTATCATCTACCACACAGTCCACACTTTTGGGTTTCTTTCTGGGGACCCTTTTGGATTTAGATTAAGATTAGATTAGATTGGAAATACTGGCTTCTTTGTTTTCTTTTCCCGCTTCTTAGTGATATTAGTGATTTTTCTTTTTATTTTTGCTTTTTAGGGCAATTAGAGAGAGTATATAGGGCCGAGGATAGGTAGGTCGTGGATAACAGGTTTGGAAAGTGAGGGTACTAAGTATTGTCCTCAAGAGGCCCTCGAGATGGAACAGTTTGGAGATGCCACTGCTTCGGGTTCGTTTCGATTACTTGCTTTCGTGTTTTTGTTTGGTTGTTTTTCGGTTACTGGGCTGTATATTGTTCGCTTCACTTTGATCTCGTTGAATTTGAATTGATTTGGCTATGGAACTTTACTGGAGTTGTTCCGCGAGGCATACAATACAAGTACGAGGTTGGGGTTTGGGGTGGTGCGTGTGTTGTTTTCTGATTACGGGGTTTTTTGCCGATGGTGCAGGAAATACCTTGTTTGATGCATCCCAATATGCATTTTTCGGGAACGACGCTGGGGAGGAAGTTGAGTTGGGTGGATTGGATGACGAAGAGGTGGATGCCACTGCTGCTGGGCTTGATGAGGAGGAGTTTCTCTATGGCCGGCAAGAATTGGTACTGGAGGTAATAGTGAGGAAAAGTGCTACTGTAAGCTTAGCATTGTGCTCTGACAAAAGTAGTTTGTTCTCTCTCTCACCTGTAATTTGGTATCGCTCGTTGAAAACTGATATATAAGTCTAGGAGTTTCTCTGGGCTAACCACTGTCCTAGTGTGAAAGAAGTTTGCCATTTTGTGTCCCAAGTGATTAGTGCCCATTCTCGCTCTTCTGGTTGTTGATTGGTTCTTTTTGTCCTTGTGGCTAGTAGTGTTGTAGTCAATTTGTAATATTGAATTGTTGCCTTTCTCTTTGGCATTCCTTTGATATGTAATGTCTTTGAAAATGATACCAATTGTCTCTGTCAACTGCATGTTCAAATGCCCAGTTTTCTGTTAAAGATAGTGAGGAGTCTGAGCGCCTTATGTGCTTGTTGTGATATGTAGCCTTAGCCCAATGATATCCATTCCGATCAAGAGTTGCATGATTCACTGTTAGATTTTGTTTTCGAGCATTTCTTTTAATTTATATGTGAAAGAAGCTCTACATTCTTACATATGAGTAGAGTGAATCTTTTGTGGGCTGAATATGTTTTTATCTTTTTCACAGAGAGAGGAACTAAGATCTCTATCTGATGTTGATGATCTCGCCAACACATTTTCAAAGGTGAGTCTGCTACTCGCTGCTGCTTTGCAGCAGACGAGGGAGATTCTTGAATAGAGCTCTTCCTTCTGATGTTTGTTTCTTCGTGTTCTTTTATGTTGGAATATCTGGCTTGCTCTCTCATCTAGTTTAGGATATAAAAATTCTGTCCTGGCTATGGGGTTTACATGGTAGTCTTACTTTTGACGTTATAGTTCGCACCCCTATTTTTGTGGGGATAGTCACGTTTCTACTCCTTTTTAATTACTTTGTGCCTTGAGAAGTTTTAGATTATGTACCGGTTCACTTCTCAATCAGCTTCTGCTACAGTCTTTATATTTTGCAATTTCTTCTGTGCATCATAAGGAGGAGGGGTTTGAATTGCTTGTCAGATATGGTCCATAAGTTGAATTCTCTGGTTAATCCTTCTTGATATTGTTCATAGCCATGCTATTCGGGTTTTACATTTTTATGCATGCTACAATTTACCGATTCATTTCATTATGCTATACAAGAGTTGAACCTAAAATTGATCTTATTTTTGTTAGTGTTAGCCACATCATTCCATATAAAGTTTTCAGTCACTGAACTCTGAATTTTTGGCCATGGGGTCTAATTTATTCACCTTATTGGTTTATAGACTGATTTGCGGAAATCTGTGATGTACACAGTTGCACTCTTTGTTTGGTCTTGTATTCAAACCTGAATGACATTGTTTACTTTAGTTATGGATGATGACATGCCATGAACACATACATTAGTCTTATGTGGATTGAGAGCTGAGTTTTAGTTATTTTTCAGCTTCTTGGAATCCTCTCTGTTATGTTTACTTGAAAAAATGTTTAGGTTTTGATTGCAATTGTCAGTACAATGTATTAAGGATGAGTTTCCTTTGCTTTGTGTACTTTGCATGAGTTTTGATGTGGATCTGGTGAAGAACATGGTGGGTTGAGATTGTGCAAAACTACATCATTGTTTCATTTTTTTTTCTTCTTCCAGTTGAACAAAGCTGTGGCCGGTCCGAGAGTTCAAGGAGTCATCGGTGATGGAGGATCCAGGGAAAGTGAGTATTGATTTCCTCTGCTTCGGTAATTATATATTATCGTTATCATTGAATGCTCAAGGTTGCTCTCTTACATCTTAGATGGTATGGCTGCTTCATATGTTATGGAAGCATTCCTCAAGAGTCTGGCGTTTGGCCATTATGGAATTGTAGCTGTTATTATAGTATGAGCGGCAAGTCTATCGATGGTTTAGTGGAATTAGCTGGACATAATGTGGTGTAATGATTCAGCTGTGCTTAACCGGACGACTTGTGCTGTGGGGCATGTTGATTGTTTTGGGTATTAAATGTTTTCATTTGTGCTGCTGCAAGCATTGCCGTATTATTTGTTTGAGAAATAGTGTTGGAGAGAAGGTGAAAGTGGAGTTCTCAAAGGGATTGAAAAGGCAAAAGAAACTATGACAATGTACTCTCAGATATGTTATTACTAGAAAGTGATTTTGTGAAAATGCATTAAGACTTGGCCAAAATGGACTAGGTTCCAACTAAATGAAGTTGAGGCAGGACTAAAAATTGGCATGTTTCACCAACAAATGAAATCCGATTAATTAATTTTGTGTATGGTTATTAGTAATGGAACAAGAAGTCAAGGTATGGTACAAGGAATATGATTTTTTTGTTGAGGTCTGGGAATTTTGGAGTCACTGGACTTGCTCAGAACTCTGGAATCTGTGGACAGTCATAAAGAATAAATTCTTTCTGTTGTGATGTCAGCTTATTTATGATGCTCATCCCCCGTCTTATTTTCATATACCAGCCCTCTATTATCCATTTTTAAATATCTCTTGCACCAGTTTCTACGGTTCCTCGCGCTAAAAATCCTATGACTTTCAGGTTCATCTGTTGCTGAATGGGTTCAAGGGGAAGAACTTCCTAACTGGTTTGAACAGCAGGTGCTTGATCCTGATGGGATTCGGGATGGTAAGACATGGTCATCACATCCATATTCTTTTGGTCGTCGTGCAGAGTCGGAACCTTTGTACAGAACGTCTTCATATCCCGATCAGCAACCGCAGCTGCAGCAAAATCATCCACAATATTCCAGCGAACCAATTCTCATACCAAAATTATCTCATACCTCATATCCACCTCCAGGTGGGCAATCTCCGCAGGCTTCACCAAATCAGAGTCATTTGAATTTACCGTATCATTCTGCTGGCCATCAAATTGCTTTATCTTCGCCGAACCTCTCTCCCTTCTCTAGTTCTCAGTTCCAAGCTGGCTTACCTCATGGCTCATCACAACAAGGCGGTGCTCGATTTCCTTCTGGTAATAATGGCAGGCCTCCTGGCCAATGGGTCAACCATCCAGGTCTATATCCCGGGGACCATCCCAGCCAATTGAACAATGCAATGCAACAGTATTTACCCCATCCGAATGGCTTGATCCCACCTCAAATGCTGCCACAACTACAGCCGCCACACCAGCATAGATTGCACAATCCAGTTCAACCACCTTTGGGCATGTTACCAGGCATGCGACCCCCTCTATTCAATCCTCATTTTTCTCCATCCCCGCAGTTGGCTACAAGATATGAAGCATTGTTAGGTGCAGGTGATTTGAGAGACCAAAGACCGAGGTCTGCTCAGAGGCCTAGACAGAATCTGCGGTATCCTCCACAGGGTTTTGATATCAATGGGCAGAGGTATGATAGTGGTTGGCCACAGTTTAGGTCCAAGTATATGACGGTTGATGAACTGGAAACTATTCTTAGGATGCAGCTTGCTGCCACTCATAGTAATGATCCATATGTGGATGATTATTATCACCAGGCTTGTCTGGCCAAGAAGTCTGCTGGGGCAAAGCTCAAGCGTCACTTTTGCCCTACTCAGTTGAGAGATCTTCCACCTCACACACGCGCGAACAGTGAGCCGCATGCTTTTCTCCAGGTTGATGCTCTTGGGAGGGTTCCTTTTTCTTCGATTCGCAGACCACGCCCTCTTCTTGAAGTCGATTCTCCAAATTCACCTGGTAGCAGTGCCTCTGATCAGAAAGCTTCAGAGAAGCCATTGGAACAGGAGCCAATGCTTGCAGTGAGAGTAACAATTGAAGATGGCCTCTGCCTACTTCTTGACATTGATGATTTTGATCGTTTTCTGGATTTCAATCAGCTACCAGATGGTGGAAACCAATTGAGACGTCGGAGGCAAGCCTTGCTGGAAGAGCTTGCAGCATCCCTGCAGCTTGTTGACCCTCTTGGAAAAAATGGCAATGCTGTAGGACTTGCTCCAGAAGATGACCTGGTGTTCTTGAGGATTGTATCTCTTCCTAAAGGCAGGAAACTGCTTGCAAAGTACCTGCAGCTGATTTATCCAGGTAGTGACCTCATGCGTGTTGTTTGTATGGCTATTTTTCGCCACTTGAGATTTTTGTTTGGATGTCTTCAATCTGATCCTGGAGCTGCAGATTCTACAAATAATCTTGCAAGGGTTGTATCGGTTTGTGTTCGTCGCATGGATCTTGGTTCTCTTAGTGCTTGTCTTGCAGCAGTTGTTTGTTCCTCTGAGCAGCCCCCGCTGCGCCCACTGGGAAGCTCAGCTGGAAGTGGAGCATCCATCATTTTAGTGTCTATCCTTGAGAGGGCAACCGAGTTATTAAATGATCTTCATGATGCAAGCAGCTACCATGCCGTGGATCGTTCACTTTGGAAGGCCTCGTTCGATGAGTATTTTAATCTCCTTGTTAAGTACTGCATAAACAAGTATGATGGTATCATGCAGTCTTCCTTGCATGACCCTGCTGAAGCTATTAAGAGGGAATTGCCCATGGAGCTTCTGCGTGCAAGTGTGCCCCACACAGATGATCACCAGAAGAAGATGCTTTATGATCTTTCCCAGCGTTCTTTAGGCAGTCAGGGTGGAAGCAACGGCAGTAAAAAATTCTGAGGTGTTGAACCGATCAGATGTTGAGATGTTGAACCAATATGGACACACGATAATATCTACTGCAACCAAGCTCCGAGGCGAAGTCGATTTGTATTGCTGGGACATGGAACTGGATTCATTCATTATCTGTTCAAGTTCAATGCGGTTGCAGCAATGATTCGTTCGTAAAGCTGGATCAAGTAAAGCGAAGATTCGGGGTTTTGTTGTAGGGATATCTTCTTTTAAAGTTGATGGTTTTGTTTCTGTTTTTTCTTCCCTTCTCAGTGCTACTACTATGGCAAACCATGTGTAAAAGCGTGACTCCTACTACGACGATGATGCTTGTCGCCGGGTCGTTATCCCTGTCGTCGGCTCAGTGGAAAGCCTATTTTGATGCTCTGTTGTGGATTTCAGATCATTGAGATGTAGGTGGGTTAGTGTTCCCTGTACAGATCTCCATTGTGGAGCTCACACTCCAATAATATTTTGTCGTAGAGGTGATGAGACTATGATGTTATTCGAGTTACTCTTGAAATAAAGCCCTGCGTCTTGTGGCTACTCTTGCCATGTTGCGGTCCGAGTGGTCAGATCACGTATTTTTCAAACAATGTTGACTTGGTTCCTAATTGAACAGAGATTTAATTTCACAAGGTAGTCACTAATCAATTTACACATCTCAATTCATCTAATGTCTCCGAGTCTTGTGCAACATCAATATTCGTCTCTCCTATAATTTGAGAGATCAAAAAGGTCAGTTTCAGAGGAATTACAGCTCTTCTTGAGACAGTCGAACAGAGGCAACGCGAATCATCTCTGCCAGTTCTTGGTCGAGTCCTTCGAGGACACCGGACTGGCAAAGTTGACGATACGCAGGGGCCAAATTACATGCAGCAACTTCGGCCAAGTCCCAGAGAGAGAAGCTGGCAGCGATTTTGATCACTTCTAACAGTAAATGTGCAGATGAATCGAGACGCGATAAAACCACTCGAGTGCAGATATCCTTAATTTCATCCAAGAACCAGAATCCTGCCAGCCAACAGAGCTCTATGTACGGTTGCAGAATATATAGCCTTTCTCCAGAAGTCATGTTATCCCATTGACATCCCACGGACGGGCAGGGCAAGTTGTCAGTGTAGAACCATGTTACTAACTTACTCATGGCCTCCCAGCCGACGGGCACTTTTATAGATGTGGATTGACTGTAAAAGGAAATAACAAGTGAGATGAGAGCCTATAATAAAGTAACAGGTTGATAGAGCTAAAAAGCAACTAAGCAAGACACGGAATTGTTGCCCGAATTCACTGTAGATAAGAACCCAGATTTTTATATGAGATTCCACAATGAGAAACGGATTGCTCGCAAGATCATTGGACTTTCTCGAGTACTATTGCATCCACGCACCTTTCTTGCATGCCTGATTGGAGCAAGGCTCGCATATAGTCTGACCGCGAGGATAGGACAACTTTGTGAGCATGCACATGGGGCACTTCCACGGAGCAGAAACTGCAAGCCTCCCAGGTTGATTCAATTGGTTTAGCCTCCAAAATTATGTCCCTGTTAGCAAAAAAAAGCAAATTAAACAATGCTTTCATACTGAATGGAAGATTGATAATTCTTCTTTATAATACATTGACGAACGCATAAGAGATCTATCTATTTATCACAGGATCACAGCATGTCATAAATCCACATGAAGGAGCAAACGTGGATTAAGCAAGAGAAAAACAATTCAACGAACAAATCAAATAGTAAGAAATCCCCGGACTTGTCGCAGGTTGAGGAAAGGTTAAGCTTACTCTCCATATCTCAGTCAATGAGTAAATTTCTTCCATATTGAAAATAATTAGGCTGAGAAATGGAAAAGATAAATCTCATTTAACAAATCAATCTTCAAGATGATGCTGAAATCCACATATACACAGGCAGGCAGAGAAAAATCTTCCCAATTATCTAAATCATTTTCAATTTTCATTTTCCTACTGACAACTAAACCTTTATTTAGGTGAATCTCCAAATGGACCCTATACATTGTTATTCAGCAATCGATACCTTTTGCACAAAAGACTTGATTCATACTATTACACAGAACCCTAACAAGCCGGAGGATCAATAGTTTCATTCCGCTCCGTTACATTTAGATAAACTATTGAGCATGTTAGTAACAACGATAAAAACTCAATTTAAAACAGTGGTGGAATTAGAAACACAGTAGGGAATAAGTGGAAGGTAGTCAAGTATGCGATGAAATGATGAAGAGTCAAAAGCATACGAAAATTGGTAGCCTGGCGGACCAACTGCATCCATCAGATCATAGCTGGGCCAAACAGTGCCCCACTTGGGACGTCTTTTACCAAGCACCGTTAGAAGAGATTGCAAACAGCAATGTCTAGCAAGAACCTTCAATTTCTTCACAAGGTCTTCTTCTGCATGAAGGAATCCCAAGTAAATAAATTCCAACAACTTGGTCAATGCCTCACTATCAACTTGAGAAGACAAACGAATATGCTTGCAAGACTTTTCATATTGTTCTGGTACATCATGTCTTTGAATGGAATTGGGAGCTTTCTCATCAGCAGGCAATAGTTCACGTGGCAACAATGCTGGACATCGGCTGGCGAGAATGACACAATGAGCACCGGTAGAGCTCCCTTCTGGGAGAACAAGTAATAAATCCACATAATCATCATTCTCAAGGACTTTTCCAACATGACTCCCAAGTTTGGATGGGAAGCCATATTCACCAAAGTGGCTAAGAAGGTGGGCAGCATACCACTTCAGCCCGGGAGAATAAGTGCCACAACAGATATCTTCAAGAGCGCTAACAAAATGTAATCTGTCATATCCAGCTTCATGAAGCCTGTTGGCAACATTTGGTACACACAGAGAAGGTAGCAATTCAGACAGCCCCATTAAACTGTATAATAGAAGACTATCATTTCCTTCCCAGTCTTCATTAACCAAGCAACAGGCCTTCTCACAGAAATCGTTGCGCAAATGAGGAGCAAGGTTCATCCTTCCCAGACAGACATTATTGCTCATGCAGGACCTCATAAGGGTCAACAGCGTCTTGATTCCTCCACTTTCGACAATATGGCCTTTATATTGTGGCAGAGCAGAACAACAAGCCAAAGTCATTAAATCAATCCCAGCCTGCATTGGCTCAGATATCCCAAAATCATGCCCAAATTGTTGCACATTCAGTTTATACAAAATACGTTTCAGATATGCCTTTCCTGTTGTCTTGAAAATCTCAGACAGTGCTGACACGGCTTTGGACACTATGTACTTACAAGGAGAATGAATCATCATCAAAACTGCCCTTGATGCTGCTTCACTTTGGAATTGACTTGCAAGATCTTCACGCCCTTTGTTAATCGAATCCACAAATGACAAGCTGCAGGGAAGACAAAACTTTAGCTGTCAAGCAACCAGCCAATAAAGAGAGAAAAATTCAAAGGCATTCGCATGTAGAACGAATATTGAAATTCATCAAGTATATGATAAATCAACGCAATACACAAAGCCAAATGCAAATTACTGAAAAGTTACCATGCACATATGATAAGGGTGTCTAAATGATCATTTATTCTGGAGTTCAGATCTTGATTACAATGAGTCACAAGCCACCCAAGGACATCCCAGATATAAGGTCTCAAATTTAGAAGAAATTTTTTCTTGAGATGCTCGTTCGCTTTAGATATTTGTTCTTCTAGTTGCAAAGCCTGTTGGGCTGGTTCATCATGAGAGCTGCCTAGGAGAAGATCAAGAAGTGCCCTATCAATCCCTTCCTTCCAAAAATAATCATTATGCTTCCCCTCCCAGCGAAGTACAAGAGCCAAACGAGAAGCTTCCATAAGCAACATCATCTCTTCAGTGGCTACCTTACTTGACTGCGAGGACAATCTACTCAGTCCGCGCATCACGGCTTGAACAAAAGGCTCACAACAGCATCTCATCAATGTAAGGCATCCTTGTTCATTTGTCTGAGCAATAGGTGATACACAACAGCTTACTTATAGTAAAACACCCTTAGTTATGTAGCCTGAGAGTAAACAAGGTACAACAATTACCACCAAGCATCTCGCAAGTCTAAATCCTTCTATCCGGACCGAAAGTGGATAGGGTTCTCCCATGAACAAAATCACCATGGGTAAAAGCACCTCTCCATTTTCTAAGAGCTTACTGGCACCCTTTCCGCATAGAGCTGTCATAGAAATTGACAAATAATATTTCAATCAGATCTGATTCAAAATAAATGATGGATTTTGAAGATAAAAAGAACAACTTAAAATAACTGTACCTAAACCAGAGTACAACTTCAACACCGCAAGAACAAGAGAATCGTCAGGCTTGCTACACAAAATCCCCAAAATCTCCATCAGTTTATTATTACTCCAGACTCTGTACCGAAATGAAGGCCATCTACGTAAAATCGTACTCAGCAGAAATGCCATTTCCTTGAAATACTCGGAAGGCACTTCGCCCATAGATAAACCACACAAATTGTTTATAAGCTGGGAACCAGTCTCTCTTTCACGTAGCTTTTCCCAAACCTGTTTCTCATCCTTGGCCTTAAGATTTGACAAAATGATATTCAATGCTGCTGCAGATGAAACAGATACATCCAGTTCACTGGAAGACAACAGAGATGATAATGGACCAACTAGATCTAGCAAATAGGGTTGCAGCAATGAATTCGGTATGTTCCTTATTAAATTGACTACAGTATTTGCTGTCATGCCTTGTAAAGCTGCAGAGCTATGTTTTAGTACCCAGAGCAATGCACCGACCATGTCAACAATTGAACCCTGTACAGTCATCAAAAGCAACTGAATTAAGACGATCATTGCAAATAGCACCATCATCATATAGAAACAGAGATAATAAATTTCAATTCTGCTTCTTTCCGCTGCCATAAAAGTTTCCGATTTGACTAGAGTACCATAGTGTATGCAGATCTTGGTAACCACAAACTTTCTTTTGGCAATCGACAACAGCAAAAAAGCAACGAAAAGAATTTGACAACATAGACATCTCAAAGGTTAGCTCGGAACACAAAAATTCTTGAAGTCATGCAGAACTACGATCTTTTTTTTCAACATGCAAATCCATAATATAAATAAGTTCGCCAAAAAAGAGCTCAACATCATGCAAGAAAGATTAAGTCGAATCAACAGCTTGCATCTTCCATCGCCAATTATCCTAATACTTAAAAAATGCTCATCCAACATTAACAAATAAAACAGATGAAAGATGGGAATTGGGATATGTGGGCTCAGCCTAGTTCTTTTGACCCAGGGGCTACTGTCATGAACCCAGAACAGAACGTAGTCTCCACAGGGTCCATACTTATAGAAGAAATCTCATAAAACTGGAAACAGAGAAAATTTTATTCAAACACATTCTCTACCAAGGACCCTTCTTACCATTGATTAATACACAACAAGAAAAGTTCATTTTTCAAGGGAAGAGCAGAAGTTGGGTAAATATTGCTCAAGATGCTACTGGAAGAGCAGATATAGGAAAAATATGGCAGATGATGTCAGTAGCAAAGTTTGAGCAATCAAATTCCTTTTCATTAACTTCGCAGAATAAATACGAGGTATTTTGTACTGAAATGTTGTAGTCCTTTGATCGGATCGAATACCTTAACTAGAGGGTGGTCTGAAGTGTTTCTAGAAATACAATCAATAAACAAAGAGATTGAGCGGACTGCATGTCTTTGTATCTCAATATCTGCGGAGTGCCATTTCCAAGCTCTTCCATCGTATGATCTGCATAAAGCACACAGCATGTTGTCATAAAAGACTAACCCATCCATCCACGAGCAGAGGCACTTAACATAGGTATCAAGATCTAGCACTGGGAACGCAACAGTGTTGGGAGAGCTTTTCCGTCAATAAAAAGGTCCTACCTGTGGTTTCGACCAAAAACAAGTGCACAACCGAAAGGCCTCAAAATCATGAAACGAGGAAACCATCTTTTCCAATTCAGCCATTAACAGAGCAACTGCAATTAGTATACGCTCTCTCCGCAGGTTAGGGTTAAGTATTCCTTCATTTTCGATTTGACTAGCACTCGAGTTGTCCACTTCGAATAATCTCTCTTCCCCTTCCGAAACCAACCGCTACCGAGTAGATCTCTTAACCACACTGAATCAAATGCAGAGCCAACACTAACGACTTCGAATCGGTTAATACAGCGAAACAGTCCAACTGCAGTTATTATTATATTACACGAATCAATCCGCATCAGCTAAATTCGATCGGTTTTCTTCCATCCTAATCGGCCGAGTAATTAGCGGGAACTAATTTACAGCCAGAGGAGGGAAACAAGAAGGTAAGAAATGCGAAGGGAAGCGGGGGAGAACCTGGTGCCGAGGTTTAGGGCTTGGTAGAGGCGCTGGTGCTGGGATACCAAACGCTCCGTTTTGGAATCCCTCTTCTCCGGCGCCGTTTTCGCCTTTCTGGATGATCTCATCCTCGCCGCTTCTTCCTCGTGTCGCGCTTTTCGCGCTTCGACAAGAGTTTACTTTTTTCCCCTTCTTCTCGTTGCTGCTATATTGCAGGAAGGAGAGAGGGAGACAGAGTAGACGTCGTAACGGATTGAGTGGGGACTAAAAAAAATTTGTCCATAATTGGGGACTACATTTTGGGCCGTCAGATTTGATTATCTTTAAATCTGATAGTCAATAAGCTATCAGGTGTTATTGGTTTGCATGTGAAGTGATATTGGTTTGCATGTGAAGTAATATTTGTTTAGAAGATGCTGGTTTATTTATGAAGTGATATTGGTTTGCATGTGAAGTGATATTTGGTTTGCATGTGTAGTGATATTGGTTTGAGTTAGTCCCCATAGTTAGGACTACCCCAGTCCCCACCAAATCTACCCCGAGTAGACGCACCCCAACAGTTATCTTCGGGTGCAGCTCACTAAAGTCGGTCGAAAGATAAGGAAAAAGACATTGGAAAAATTACTCTCAAGTCTTTTAGGTTTGTTTAAATGTACTCAAAAGTCTTTATTGTTTACAAAATACATGCCGACGTCTCTCTAGTTTACTTTTATTATACTTTTGGGTCCTTGGCGCACGTTAGCAGCTCTTTTTTTCATTTTTGTTAATGAAATGACCAAAATATCCCTAGTACAAAAAATAAAAAATGCTGACATTATCTCTTCTTCTACCTCTAACCAATGACATCACCATCTAAATACAACTTTAGAAATCAAATAAAATTAATCCCAAAACCAAATCAGATCTGGATCGGAGAAGAATCATTGAACAAGATCAGAAACAGGTAAATGAAAGCTCGACAAAATCCTAGGCCAGACGACCAGTCGTCCCAGTACCATGATGACCTCGAGGACGACCCCGAGATCATGGACAACGACGAGGAAGACCTCCGCCCCATCGCCCCCTCCACTGCCCTCACCATCTCCGTCCCCATCACCCGTCCCTGCCCTTACCATCCCCGTCCCCATCGTCTTCCCCTTCCGGCCGCAGCTCAACCGGAAGCCCCTCCCACCGGACGAGACACGGCGGCTGTGCCAGCGGCTATGGATCGACAAGGACGAGATTGAGCTCCTCCAAGGGTTCCTCGAGTACTCGGCGGGCCAGCGTGGGCCTCACCCCGACATCACCCTCTTTTATGACCAGATCAAGAAGAACCAGCACGTCGAGAAGCTCCGCCGCCTCAAGAAGAAGTACGGGACCGTCGCCGGGAAGATCGCATCCGGGAAGGAGTTCTCCTTCAAGAGCCCCCACAATCGGGCTACTTTCGAGATCTCTGAGAAGATCTGGAGCTCCTCCCTCGCTGCCCCCGACGACGAGGATGGCGATTTGGGGTGAGGGAAGCGGAGAGGGAAGCTGTGATGGTGGAGATGGGCTTCTTGGTCTCTGCCGCCGACGACGACTCCATTTGATTTTTGATTTTAACAAATGAATCGCAGGAGGACGAAGAAGATGATGTTTGATTTCTTTGAAAGATAATTTTTTTTCAATAAAATTATCGAGATGACGTCACATGCTACGAGGTAGAAGAAGAGATGATGTCAGTGAGTTTTTTTTGTTTTTTTTGTTCTAAGGATATTTTAGTCATTTCAATGAAAAAAAAGAAAAAAATTCATTTAGGGACCCGAAAGTACAATAAAAGCAAACTAGAGGGACGTCGGCGTGTATTTTGTAAACAGGGGGACTTTTGAGTATATTTAAACAAATTCGAGGAACTTAATAATAATTTTCCCTTAATTTTTTTATACACCTGGTACCGGATATTTATTGCGCTGATTATTTCACATTCGAGTTATGTGCAATATTTGCTTTCATTTTACACTTTTGCAAGTACCAAAAGAATTTCAATTAATTTAGAACGAGTTTTCTTGTTGATGTTATTTCCTTTTGGTTTTTCAACAATATGAATTTTTTTTTTTGCAGAACTACAATTCTTCAAAGAATTGAAAGGAGGAGGTGAGAGCATGGATTGGGTACAGGAAGTTCAATCCTGTACCAAATAAAATAGGGATAAAATAGTCCAAAAAAGAAAAAAGAGGACGCGTCGGAGGGCTGACACGCATGATGATGGGGCTGATGTGCGTAGGAGCGCGTGCCTGAAACTTCCACTTTCAATTTATATTATTTAATTAATAAATTATTTTTAATTATAAATTTTATTAAATATTAACCTCATGCTATTCTATCGTAACCGACATGCCATTTGCTCATTGCCGAGTCTGCCTTTTTATTATAACCGGACATGCCATTTTATGGTACTCCGCTTTGCCATTCAGTCATAATCGGACATGTCGTTTAATTGTAACTGAGCATGTCATTTTATCGTACATAGTCTGCCATTTGGTCATTACTGAGCATGCCTTTTTATTGTTACCGGACCTACCATTTGAACGTAACCGAGCATGCCATTTGGTCGTCACCGGTCATATCACTTTAGACATACATCACGAACAAAAAAAAAGAATAAACGATTTAACTCTTCACTAAATCAACCTTTACACACTTGAAAAAACTATTTCAAAGAGGAGAGAGATAGAGAGAGTGGGAGAGAGAGAGTGAGGGAGAAGAAGGGAAACATGAAGGAAGGAAAAAGGAGAGAGAAGGAAACCTCTTCCTCACCGGCGTCGCTCTTCGTCGGCGTTGCTTCTCGTCGGCGTCGATTTTATTTAAGATTGGGAAAAATAAAGAGGGAGGGAAAGGAAGGAAGGTACTCCTGGGAAGGAAAGAAGAAAGAGAAAAAAAGAATGAGCCACGAAAGAAAAGAAAGAGGAAAAAAGGGAGGAGAGAGAAAGAAAGGTAAAAGATAAAAATAACCCTGATGAATCTCTACCGTTAGATCTCTGACGCACATCTAATCATCAAATCTATAATTTAGATTAAATTCCGTTTGGTACAGGGACCCCTATCTCTCCCTGTACCCAATCCATCGCCAGAAGGTGAATACTCCGAGAGAAAAACAAATGTCAGCTATATCAGGACTGAAAATGAAAATCAATCATAATTTTGTTAGTTAGACTTTATGCTTCCCAATCTGGATGGAAATCTAAATTCTTAGTAAAATTTTAATCTGAATTAAAATAATACAAATCAGATAAACAATAAGTAGAACCGAAATTTGGACTTTCTCTATATAATGTTTTCCTTTTTTTGTATAAAGATATTTTGCTTAGAGATAACGATAACTTCCTAGCAAGAATGCGTTCATTATCACGAATGAATTCAGATTAGGTGCCGCTGTGGCCCCAACAACATGATGGTGTTCCTGACGATTAACAACGTTACAATACGCGATTAACATATGGTACAACTGAGACTAACAGTGGTACAACACACGACTCACAACAGTCAACTGTATTATACATTGGTACAGTACACGACATACACTGTTATTTGATGTTAGACAATGGTACACACGACTAACACTAGTACAAGTGCGTTACACAATTGTGCAACACGCGACATACACTGTTATTTGGTGTCAAACAATAATACAACTCGTCACAATTAGCAATGGTATAATTGAGATTAATAATCGTACTACACATTTTTTACATACAAAATTATAAAAATATCCCTATGTAATCTATGTTATTACAAGTTTGTAAAAATATCCCTATGTAATCTATGTTATTACAAGTTTGTGATCGTACAGCATCACTCAATCTCAGGCCATCACGAAATATATAGCAATGCGGATAATCTTAGGATTCTACGATTTAAGGTAAAGGGCAGACGAATGCTGCGATTTTCCGTGATATGCATCCTAGCTTGCTATTCCGCACGGTTAATTCCTAGAACATAGCAAATTTTGGATCATCTGGTCGCCTCGGCAAATTCCTGAAAGAATAATGACCACGTCACGTCGTCTTTTCTAATTACGCCAAGCCTCTTAGCGAGGTCTAACACTGTCATAACCGCCTCCTTTCTGTATCCTTCACCAATTTGGTGGGCTGCTAATTTGGAGTTGAGTTTGCACATTATTGCTTACCTCGTTTTTTTACTAATTCTCGATGAAGACCTTGCTAAAACATTGTCTTAAGGCCATCAGATTTACCCTTACAAAAATATTTCCTGCATACCTGTCTTGGAGCAGTCGATGAAGTATCCATCTGAAGTCTCGAAAAAATAACATGGGTGTCTACCTCGAGAATAATTTGGTGGAAAGTCATGTCCCCAATTTCCAATAAACCATGGTATACATAAATAGCAAGAACATTAGCGTATGTTCTGGACAAATTCGATCTGCTGAAACTCATGCGAAGCTGCCAGAACAATTGAAAAATAATTCCTGTCTAAAAAACAAGAATAGCCCTCCAATAAAAGACAAGAATAACGTGAAATGAGTAAAATATTTTTTTTGCATTTATTCGGGTAAATATCAATCATTTCCAACCTTTGAGGTAGAGATATAATGATTACAATTTATAAAACCAGAGATATTATGATTACAACGAATTGATTCAGCCTTTTTTCACCTTAATGTTTCACATTATATCTTTTTTATAACAATTGTTTAAGTGAGTCTCGTAGTTCCATAGAAACAAGCCGACTTCCGTGCTGGGCGGGATGAACAATGTCAAAGAAGAAAGACATCTCTGGGTGGTCACACAACGTGTAGTTTTTCTTGCCTGTGACACTATCCACCAGCCCACATGCCATCGGTGTAGCTCCTCTGCAACATGCCGTCGTTGGATTTTTGTATCGTGAATTTTCTACAAATTATGAACACAATTCAAAGAGTGTCTCAGAAACAGTCTAAAAAAAAATTAAAACTCTTCAAGTAGAATCGTATTTTTTTGTTAAGTGGTTGTAGAATCATGTTAGTTAAGAATATGATTATATGTAACATCTAAAGTTTGTAACCAAAATACACACGTGAAAAAAAAATTACACATCACCTGTGGTTCTTGCATGTTTGTTCATGGCTTTAAGGAATGCCTTGTATGAATTGATGATCACAAATGGTTTTTGTCCCTTCACTTCCTTGTTTAGTTTCTCCACTGCCAACTTCAACATTTGGTTGTGGGTTTGGCAAAATTTATTAACAGTTTGATCGCAGCACTTTGGAAAATTAGAAGAATTTTGAACACTTTGAGGGAAGCATCCGCCTGGGGGCAACGTCAATACCGCCACCTTTGGTACTCCCAAATCATAAAGAGTTTTGAGGTTTCTCGCTAGTTCTTCGATAACCTTTTTCATGAAGATTGAGTTTTCCTGTCATGTCATATAGTATAATTAGTAAAAAATAATTCACAAATTCAAATTTCAGACAAGAAAGATGGTCACATATTAATATGACATTGTTAGAATTTTCGTATCTAACCGAAAACTTGAAAGTTATAAGTTGGTGGATTTTCCACACTTATAAACAAGATCACACGTCCTCTCAAACAAAGTTTATCAGGACAAAATTTGAACCGACTTTTGACTTTATCAACGTGCTATGAAACGAGGTCAGATGAGGACAACATTGGGTACAAGATAAACCAGCTCAGATACTATATTAGAATCTCTGTGTCCAACTCAAAACCTTAAGACAACGAATATAATAGTTAGTTTCACATAAATTACTTACCGTAGGAGTGCGTGGTCTCTTTTTCTGGAACATTGTATAATCGTTGCCTGATGTATGTATAAAAGCAACCGAAGAATTAATGTCGGCCTGAGTGTACAATTTTTCATCAATTAGTGCCTTGAGGTGATCAATTTGCATGGACAAGCCTATAGAGTTGATATTATCGGCAAAAAGGCCAGATCCTCCATAGGCAAAGTTCATGCCACTCTTCAATTCCGATTTCTTTGCACCAGCTCTCTTTTCGTATGGTACTGGAGCATGTATTCCAAAATATGAAGCTGTAATTGAAAATTTAAAGAGAATATGAGTCCATATTAGTGTAAGAAACTTTTATGAGTTTGGCATAAAAATAATACAGAACAGTTCCACATACTAAAATAAAGTAGGGTGTCAAAACCTTGATATTACCTATATAATCTGTTATACAGCGACCATCAGAGAATCGACCAGTTGGTTTGCCCGGAAAAGTGATTCCGTATGGTTCAAGCATAGAACCGATATTGGCACGTGAATTCCCGGTGTCAACAAAAGAGTCACCAAATACAAATAATTTCTTGCCACCATTTTTGTTTGTAATGTCGCCTGTTCCTTTAGAGCAAGAAGCCAAGCAGAGGTAAAATACTAGGCAGAAAAAGAATTGATACGTCGCCATTGAATATGTAAAGCAAATTTTTTGTTTCTTTTGAAAATAAAGAGAATAAAACTTCAAATTGTGATTTTTTTTAATTGTTAGAGGCTTATTTATATTACGAGAGAAACCGGCTCAGAACAAGATTTGCCGTATTTATCATTTTTTGTTTTGTAAATTAACGACCAAATGCCAATAAAAAACTAATTTGAATCGTTACAATCGTCCTTTCCAGCAATTTAAACATTAAAGGTGGTAATGTTTTGCTGTCAAAAATGTTAGTTGATTAGGTTTGTATTCTAACAAGTGGAATCGAAATAAAGTTCGCTGGCACCGACCAAGTGGGGAGTTCCTTGTTAAAAAAAATCGTTACCAACGCCAGCTCTAATTTGTTAAAACTACTTGCTATCCGGATATTAATTGAGCCGAATAATACAAATTCGGATATTAACTGAATCGGATAACGCAAGTTCGACTTCGTAAATTACCTTGTAAAGTTCTTGGCTTACTCCAAGTGTTCATCCATTATATAAGGATGTGTTACCATAGGGTTAGTTATGGCTTTGTGACTCGGATTCATAAATAAAGTTCTCATTTTTTTCCGTGGACGTAGGCATTAGGCCAAAATACATAATATATTGTGTCCGTGTTCTTTGCACGTTTTGTTCTCGAAGTTGCTGAATTCCTAACAATTGGTATCAGAGCTAAGGTTGGAGGATGTCAGATCACGGCGCAAAGTTTTCTCTTGTGAAGTTCGATGGTTCATCGAATTTTGGGTTATGGAAAAGGCGTGTTAAGGAACTTCTCGTGCAACAAGGGAAATAATTAATCTACCAAAACGAGTCTTGCCTAGGGTTGAAAGGAGCGATCCCCAGCCCCGAGGATGACGTCGACCTTAGCAGAGAGACCACGCCGATGGCGATTGGGGAGGCGTAACATGAGTTAGGGTTCCCGGAGAGGAGCTCCCCGGCCATCGTGGAGTACGCACTACGGCGGCCGAATCCGAATTCGGCAGATGGGAGAGGGTGAGATCCGGGTGGTTCTCCAGAGCTCGGGGTAGCGAAGATCTAGGATCAGATCCAGTAGTTATGGAGGGGGCCGGAGCCGCCGCCGGAGTTTGGCAGAGGCCAGATTTTGGGCGACATGGCTGATGAGGTGTCACGACCCTAGTGTCGTGGGTAACTGCTTGCGTTAATTCCTGCAAGTGCTTCCTACACATGTTTGTTAGTTAGGGTTTGTTAATGGAGTTGTGGTAGTCAGTAGTGGGTTACGTGGGGAGTAGTAGTAGTAGTTTAACTTCCTATTCAGTTGTAGTATATAAGTTACTGTATGTCGTTTGTTTTCATCATCCAATGAATTAATATATCAAACTCTCATCTTTTATCCCATTATCTTCTCTACTCTTCCTATACTTCTTCTTCTCCCTTTAACTCTTTTCTTCCGTTCTTACCTCAATTCTGACCTTCCCCCTTCTTTTCTAACAAAGTTCGTGACAGTGGTATCAGAGCCTTTCTTATGGCTACCCGTGCAAAATCTACCGAAGAAAAGGTCGACAAACTCGAGAGTAATCTGACCGAGTTTACTCGGGAATGGACCGCTCGTATGCAAGAGTCATGGACCCGTATGGAACAGTTCTTTCAAGAAAGCAACCGCAGGTTTGACGAAAGCAACAAGCAGTTCGACGAGCTCCAGGCGGCCATCGCCTTCCGTCCCACCATCGAGCAGGCCAATGAAGACAGAGGTATCTTAGGCCCAATGCCTATCATACCCGTCGAGGCCACTGCAATGGCATCTCTGACTTCCACCGCAACAGCTTCATCAACTCCAACCACAGCGGCAACAACAACCCTAGTGTAAGAATCGCCAAGCTTTCTGCATTAGTGTGCTGAATGAAGTACAGGAGGAGTTGGACGAGCCACCTAGACTAGAAGCTGATATCATTGACGATCCTATGGAGATTTCCATGCGTTGAAGTCTCAATTTTTGAGTGTGGTCGACTTGAACAATGCATGAATTTTTGGAACAAGAATTCATTGAAGGGTAGCCGAATGTCACGACCCTAGTGTCGTGGGTAACTGCTTGCGTTAATTCCTCCAAGTGCTTCCTGCACATGTTTATTAGTTAGGGCTTGTTAATGGAGTTGTGGTAGTCACTAGTGGGTTACGTGGGGAGGAGTAGTAGCAGTAGTTTAACTTCCTATTCAGTTATAGTATATAAGTTACTGTATGTCGTTTGTTTTCATCATCCAATGAATTAATATATCAAACTCTTATCTTTTATCCCATTATCTTCTCTACTCTTCTTATACTTCTTCTTCTCCCTTTAACTCTTTTCTTCCGTTCTTACCTCAATTCTGACCTTCCCTCTTCTTTTCTAACAAAGTTCGTAACATGAGGTTGAGGGTGACACGAATAGCCATGACGGTTAGTTTTTTAAAGAGACTGGTTAAGATGAAGTAGGGAATAAAGAGTTCCAAGGGCAACAAGGGGTCTGGTCTAAACCAGTCGAAACGGCGTCGGGGGCGTAGAATTAGGGTTCACGGATGGCCCTAGGGGGAGGAGGAGGGGCAAAATTGGAAGCGCAATTAAGACATTGGAAAATTAAGAAAGAGTCATGACTCATGAAAAAAATCAAAGCTTGGGGAGCCAAAGAAAATAAAAATCAAGATTTCTGTGAAAAACTCTGCCAAAATTGGTCGCCATATAATTAATTAATGCAACCCGAAATTTACTTGTTCATACATACTCTGATCCCAACCCAGACCACTTGAACTATTTGCCTGTACTTAAACATCACAAGTACAAATAGAACTAGATGGAGAAGTGACCACCATTGGTGTAGCCAGGTAAGTGGGATTATCGTTTCCAGCCATGATAACGACGACACCAATCGACACGGGATCAACTGCTCGGAGGGCCGACCTGGCTAGCTTTTCCGGGTCACCACCATCTTGATCACGGCGGCTCGTCGACGATGGGTTGGAGCTGATGTATCTGTAGGAGCAAGCCAGGAAGATAAGAGCCAAAGTAATTGATAGGAGCATAAGAGCTAAGCCTCCTGTTATGTAAGGTATTGGAGAGCTCCATATGTTTATTGTGGATGGAGAATTTGAAACCCTAGTGGTGAGCATTTTAGCTGGTTGCTAATTCCTTTGAATTTGTTGGTTTTTTTTGTTGTTGAGTGAAAGTGTGGATGCCAAGTTTGGTGGTGATCTTGGGTATTTATAGTTACATGGTGGAGAAATGCCTAGAAGTCGCTTGTGACACTTTAGTGAGTGTACAAAGGGTATAGCCAGGAAAATTGGTTTCTCTATAACAGAAAAAAAAAACTAGTTAAACTACTGAGTGCATATATTTATCTTTTCGATCCTTTATGTTTATATTAATTTTGGTCAAATCTAGATTAGTTAGTTTAATAAATATTCAAATACACGGTTTTGACTGGAAAAATGAATTGACTCATTATGTTAATAAATACTTTGAATTTGAATATGGCCAATGAATTAATGGAGGCTTCACTCGAATTAATGAGGTATACCGACAGTACTTTGGCCAGTGACCAAATTGACTCCTTATTTTGTTAGTTTATACACATATATTATCAACTAATTCATGTTTGATTCGAATATAATCTGATAAAACCCTCCCATGGTGATCACTTATTTCTCATATAGGTTAAAAAATTCCGTTTGGCAACTAAATAGAAGTTTCTTTGGAGGCTGAGTTGAAGGCGATTGAGTTCGCTTTATCCCTGGTGATTTCATGCTGTAAGGACTCCAATTCATGAGACTAATTTCCGTCTCTCCTATATCTGTTCTTGTGTGATCCTTTGCGACAAGTTACTTGTGAGGTGGAATTCTTAGTGTTGAATCTTAGACAAACTTTGTCCTCTTTGCCATTTTGTTCTTTGTTACATGTTCCTACAGCCCAGAATGTTGTGGTTGATTGTATTTGTAGACAGTGTATGTTTGAATACTCTTCTTTTTGATTAGGTTGTTAGTCACCCATATATGATATGTCTGTATTGTTGAATTCAGATTTGTCAGCTTAATACATCTCTGTGTTTACTTTCAATAATGCTGGTTTGACCGTTGACCGTTCTTTACTGGCGATGTAAAGACCTAAATGAGTATATTCCCTAAAAAATTCGTATAATGGTGAGTATAATAGTGAGTATTGTTATTACTAAATGAGTACAACTTAATATAGACGATAATTAATTTTTTTTATCATTGAGTATTCCACTTTTCTAGTATTTTTCATCTACTGAGAGAGCCAAGATTAAGAAGTATGCATAGGTAAAGTCATCTAATGAGAACGCAAGCACAACTCGCGGAGGGCTTTTTTTAATGTTAATCATCCGATTAATTCCGTATTTGTTTCCCGGGCAACCCTTTTGCCCTTTCTAAGCCAGATAAGATCTTAAAGAAGATCGATCTATCTAATTCACAATTTCACATGTTATACAAGCGACGTCCTAATAATATTTTTTGCTATCCCTCAGAAATTTTTTTTTGCTAACTATAACTTTTTCATAAAAATAAAATTTTATTTAGATGTTGGATATTAAAAAAAATTTAAAGATAAATTTTACACATACAATTACAACTTATCACAGTTCTAATCTTCCGTGGAATAATCTTACATCCTATATTACTAAGCCTGATGCCTTTCTACGTCCTAATATCTCAGGTAACTAACAAGATATCCCCTAAATCCTATCACGTACTTGGTGTATGTTACAAAATTTTACCGAATGTGATTTGCTACGGCAAGTAGTTCAGCTTATACCGATTAACAATTTTAGGGTAAGTATTAGATAGTTCACTTTTTCTATGTTACATTTTATTAAAATATTAATAGTAAAGATATTGTAATAGGATCACCGTAAAATTGCCATCCGGAAGACAGACACTCTGGATCTAGATCCAATCCTTATTAGCTTAGATTTTCAAATCGCGTTCTATTAGATACTTTGATTAATTCTAAGATAAGCTGTTGAATTAATAATTAAATTAATTAATTTAAGTTTAATCGAGTAAAATAAAAAATATCTTTAAAAAAATTTAAGCGACCGGTTACGTTCTTAGAGGTTGACGATCTTGGATTCACACGAGCCCTCTAGCTGTCTAACATTAAGAAAATTTAACTCGATCAATTGTTTTAAATCTCATGTACTTATGTAAAAAAAACGACCATACCACAGTAAATTTTCTCATATATAAATGAAACAATTTTATCTAAGTTTCCTAATCTCACTATATTAAAGTCACAAAGACCCAAAATATTAAAACAAAGTGTTCTTTTCAACTAGTCATCATCTATAAACAGACGAAAAAATCACCACTAAAATAGGGTCCTATCGTGCTATCTTAACTTCTTTTTTTTAAACTAGACCTGATCTATAGGCGATGCAGCAACATTATCAGCAACCTTGAAGCAACAACATCGTTGATAGAGTTCCAAAACCAATGCAATAATCCCAATGAACCCTACCACACCAATGTAGGCATCCATCCAGATTCTTGCAGCCTCAAGTATATGGAACCCTAGGAAGATATTCCCCAGACTGAGAAGAATCGTCGAGTACCCGACCAAGTAATGGAACCAGTTGAAATACTTTCTCCTCTCGCTCTCCTTCTCAGGCCGAGCGAAAGCTCCAACCCCGACCTGGGAAGCCACAAGCACTACGAGGGCCACACCGACGCCCATGTGGGCTCGAGCCATGGTCGAAACAACACCGTACTTCACCGCCATGTAGGCACCCGTAGAGAAGCCTGCGATCCCGATGACCGAACCGCCAACCTGGCATATCCGGTGCAAGTGGAACCACACCGGGCCAGCTGCTTTCATGTACCTAGCGACAACTATGCCTACAGGCATCATCAACCCCCAGCTCGCGACGTTTGCAATCGAATGCACGTACTTGATCCGGGTTCTTGTCGTCGTGATAGCCTCGCTAGTAGACGTGACAGCCTTTCCAGAGAGGAAATCAAGCGTACCGAAAGATTTCATATTTGGACTCCTAGAGGAAAGGTCATGGGCCCTCGGGGTGTCTCCGTGGAGAGGGCCGTCTTGCCACACATGGTTCACTACATGAGACGTGCTATTACCCTTCGCGATAGGAAGTCGAAGGGTCGCGAAGATGGTGATCTCGTTGTTCTCATGCGTGGCGGATATGTCGTAGACTGGGAAGCTTAGTTCCCCCGGTCGTAGGCTCGTGGCATAGCTTGTCACCGGAGATGTGTACGCATGCACGCTCCCGTCGGCCCCTGGGATAGCCACGAGCGCCTGGCAGCCCACCATGCGAGTGCCACTAGGGTTGATGGCCCATGCGACCCACCGCCTCTCGGTTAGGCCGCTTCTCCTGTACGCGATATCCACGAACACGGTGTCCTTTGTCGCATGGTAGTTCCAGTAGAGGGAGGCATTGAAGTTGGGCAGGTCGTTGCACGACAAAAACTGTTTGCCATTGGAGAACTTGTAGCTTGCACACGAGGAAGGAAGGGTGGAATTTTGGGCGAGGGTGGTCGGTAGAGATACTAACAACAGAACGATTAGAAGGAAAGGTTTCATCGTCGTTAGTGCTGAAGAATTAGGAGTGTTGAATTTGATATTTGTTTTGATCGATTAGGCATATTTATAGCCGTAAGTAGCCAAGATTGTAGTAGGAGAAGGATTCATTATTTTAGTTGGGTTCGGATTTAGGATGTTTTATTTTTTAAGTATTAGAGGTTGCCAATTGGTTGGATATATAATTAACTCCGAATATCTTGGACTATTCCTTGAGGATTCAGGAAATTGATTCTAATTAGGCTTTTTGAATCAATTTTAGATGTAGCAAACAACATGGATATGAACACTACAAATATTCTTATAACAATAAGAGTTGTCCAAAGTCATAAACAATTTGGATTCTCTAAAACGTTTTAAATTTAAGTCTCACGAATTTTCTGATTAGACTTTTTAAGCAACTTTGGATCTCTTGGGCTATTCCTTGCAGCAAGCTGCGAAATTTAGACTTTGCCAGTACTCAACAACTGATGTACGAATTGGAAAAGGATACATAGACTCTCTATACACTTGACTTATAGTTCATATATTCAACATGACTAATCCAGACTCAATGTAAATGAGTCCCTAATGAGTCATATAAGCTGAAAACATTAGGCGATGTAGCGAAACAATCCAAGGTCCTGTCTGCAACTTACCAGGCTAGAGCATAGACTCTTCAGAGCTTGACCTCCGCATCAACTACGACGGGAAGGTCAAGGTGCATCAACGAATATCTTCCTCTTGGTCGGTAGTGGAACAGGACCCCATGGTTTTAGCATTAGTAGTTCTTACTGCATCCATTATCTGCTTGACGGTGTCCTCTATCAAGCGAACATAGAAAGATCGAAGATTGATCCTGATTTTCTGCTTTGAAACCACCTAACAACAGAAACAAGAACTAAAGGCACTTTAAAATGTTCCATCAAGAAAGGATCAATTCAACACTCACTCAAGTAAAGCATTCCAACTAAAGGCACTTTAAAATGTTCCACGCGGACGCATACAAACTCCGTTGACAAAGATGTAGCAAGGAAACAGTTCGAAAACAAGGGCAGACAAAAGTGTTTACACAAATCTTCATTGTCACAGCTAAGAGAAAATGTCACATAAACGACGAACTCATTTCAGTAAACACTCCTCTGCATTTAACACTTGGCTCGTCGGTTCCATCACTATGTCAAACATAACTTGAAATAACAAAAAAGAGCCCAAAATCTAACACAAAAGCAAGAGAGTAATACCTGGTCAGCTTCTGCACTCGCACTGAGGGAATGAGGGAGAGAGAGTACCAGAAGAGAGATGACATTTTTGGATCAATTGTATTCTATTTTGTTAAATGAACAAGTCAATCTTATTTCAGGTGAAGATTCCAACAGCTTATATACAAGTAAGAATAATATAAGCATTAATCCTAGAAGTAATTACATAATGGTTGAAAACTAGGAGCAACGGCAAGTAGCTGTTGTGAGAGACGAAGAGTTGCAGTGACTGCAATAACTCCAAGGTCTACAGATTGATTGTCTCAAGAGGATACAAGTTCCAGTGCAGAGGAATAATTACTCGGAAGTTGGACAACCATTACAGCAATGATCAAAGCAGAAGAATCCAATGATTGCACTTGAATTGGAGAAGTAAAGATCACACATAATTCTGCAGCGATTTCAATACCAGTAGCTGTAGATTGCTGCAGTAACACAAGCAGCTCCAAGGTCACTCTTCCTTCAACACTCCCCCTCAAGTTGGGGAGTATATGTCACATACACCCAACTTGACCAAATGATGCTCGAACAAATGACTTCCAACGGGTTTAGTGAAAATGTCTGCCGTCTGCTCTGAACTTTCTACATATGGAGTGCGAATGGTGCCTTCTTGAACTTTGTCACGAACATAATGACAGTCAATTTCGATGTGTTTCGTACGTTCATGAAACACTGGATTTGATGCAATATGGATGGCAGCCATATTGTCACAGTAGAGGTCAATTGGTAATGGAACATGAATCTGTAATTCTCCTAGCAGGTTTTTAACCCATGTGATTTCACTTGAAGTTCTTGCCATGGCTCGATATTCAGATTCAGCACTTGATAGAGAGACCACATCCTGCTTCTTCGACCTCCATATAACTGGATTACCTCCAACAAAGACGCAATAGCCGGAGGTTGACCTTTTATCGTCAATGTTGCCTCCATAATCTGCATCACAATAAGCAGAGACTCTTAGATCATTAGATCTTTTCATTAAAATTCCTTTACCTGGACTTCCTTTCAAGTATTGCAATATACGATCCATAACAGCAACATGAGCAATGCGTGGAAAATGCATGATTCGGCTTAGTAAACTCACAGCATATGTTATATCGGGACGCGTTATGGTTAAGTAAATTAACTTTTCTACCATCTTCTGAAATCGTATCACATTATGATAAAATTCTCCTTTTCGATTTGATATCTTCAAGTTGGGCTCTATGGGAGTTCTAAAAGGTCTTGACCCAAGTTTCTTGCAATCCTTAAGTAAATCAAGAGTATACTTCCGTTGATTCATAAATAATCCCTTAGAAGAATATGCAAATTCTACACCAAGGAAATATTTAAGCTTCCCTAGGTCCTTAATATCAAATCGATTGTGAAGTTCAGTTTTTAGTTGCAAAATCAACTTATCACAGCTGCCAGTGATGATTATATCGTCTACGTACACTAAAACAATGATTTTACCTTGAGTTTTATTGCAGACAAACAGAGAGTTATCTGTGTAACACTTCTTGAAGCCTAAATTCGGTAACTCACCACTTAATTTAGTATACCACGCACGAGGGGATTGCTTCAAGCCATAGATGGCCCTATGAAGCTTACAAACTTTACCTGATCTTTCTTGAGGATGGCCTGGAGGAAGGTTGAGATACACTTCTTCTTCTAAATTTCCTTGTATGAATGCGTTCTTGACATCCATATGTTCAAGATTCCATCCCTTATTGACAGCAACAGCAATGAGAATCCTAATTGTATTCATTTTGGCAACCGGGGCAAAGGTCTCACTATAGTCAATACCTGGGGTTTGAGTGAACCCTTTTGCCACGAGTCTAGCCTTAAATCTTTCAACGGATCCGTCACTTTTATGCTTGATCTTGTAGATCCATTTACAGTCAACAATTTTCTTATTTGTTGGAAGATTAACAAGAGACCAGGTTTTATTTTTGTCAAGAGCTTGAAGCTCTTCGTTCATAGCTTTTCTCCAGACCTCATATTTGATTGCATCAAAATATCCTTTAGGTTCAGAGACCTTATCAAGACAACTAAGATAACTTTTGTAAGCTAAACTGATGTTGTCATATGAGAGATGATTTTCAATTGGATAATATCCTTGATAAATGTTGTATTCCTTGAGTCTGCAACTTGGTTGTTTAACTCTAGAAGATCGTCTGAGATTTAGATCAGCTTGTTCTGAATTATTGTCACCATTAGGTTGGTGATCTATTCTTTCAAGCTCTTGATCAATTGATGCAGTAATAGGATCAGTTGACATACCTGAATTACGGCCTGTAATGAGTTCTTCTGATTGAGTTTCTGCAGCTTCATCATCAGGATGCTCGTAAGTAGAGCTTGGTAATTGAGTAGTGCCTTGAACCTGCAAAACACTAGAGCTCGGCATGGGGGTGAGGTCAGTAGATATATCTGTAAGCTCCCCCTGAATCCTTTCCTTGGATTGATCTTCAAAGTAGGGAATGTTCTCTAAGAACTTCACATCTCTGGATATAATTCTCTGTTTTAGAGCAGGAGAGTAACACTTGTATCCCTTTTGAGTAGATGAATATCCAAGAAATATGCACTTAATAGCCCTTTTATCAAGCTTATCTCTTTTCTCGGCAGGTACATGAGCATAACAGGTGCAACCAAAAATTCTAAGATATGTTAAACTTGGTTTCTTTCCACATACAATCTCTAGAGGAGATCTGTGATTTAGGACTTTACATGGCAACCTATTTATCAGATGACATGCGGTAAGAACAGCATCACTCCAATATATTTTCTTGACGTTCATCCTAAACATGATGGCTCGTGCAACATCAAGCAAATGCCTATTTTTTCTTTCAGCGAGCCCATTCTGTTGTGGTGTGTAGGTACATGATGTTTGATGGATTATTCCAAGGTTCTTTAAATAATCTCTTAATTCTCCTAAATATTCTGTGCCATTATCTGTACGAAGCAATTTTACCTTGGCATTGAACTGATTTCTTATTAGATTATGGAACTCTTTGAACACTTTGAACACATCACTCTTATGTCTGAGTAGATAGATCCATGTAGCTCTACTATGATGGTCTATAAATGAAACAAAATAGAGAAAACCATCGTATGATTTTATAGGTGCACTCCAAACATCAGAGTGAATTAATTGAAAACATTCATTGTAGATGGTCTCAGAATTATTGAATGGAGTTCTACATTGCTTGGCATAAACACAACTTTCGCAGCCTGTAGGTCCTCTATCTATCTCAGGTAGTATTTTAAGCAAAACAACATCATTTGGATGTCCTAGTCTATCATGCCAAGTTTGAGAAGATGTGCAGTCCTTGTGAGAGGAAAGAGCATAAGGACTGTGATTGATGATGTAGAGACCATTGATTAGCTTCCCTTCACCAATCATCTTCTGAGTTTTGCAATCCTGAAATTTTACAGAATTTGCTGAGAATATTGCAACACAGTCAAGTTGCTGAGTTACATTACTAATAGACAAAAGATTCCTAGACAATTTAGGCACGTAAAGAGAATCCAAGGCTTTCTGATCAGGAAAGATCCTGGATAGGCCACGGCCATGTATAGGAACTTCAGTCCCATCAGCAATTAGAATTGATTGGTTATGAATTGGACTTAACTTATGAACCAAATCCTTATTTTTAATCATATGCTCGTTTGCTCCTGAATCAACTATCCAATTATGATCATTGTCAAATGTACTTGCAGAGAAACATGTAGCAGCAGAGTAATTGAAGAGATTCTTACCACTCATACCTTCAGTTTCTTGTTTGAAACTGTAAGAGGCAGTAGCATCGGACTCGTTATTGTTCTTCAAGTGTATGAGAACTTGTTTTGCCAATTCATCAATAGAGAATTTAGATTGTTGTCCAGAGGTCGAGGAAGTTGAAGCATTGTAAGCATTTGATAGGTTTTTTTCAGGATTGGATTGATCCTTTTGCTGCTTCAGATGAGGATGCAAATTCCAGCATCGATCCTTGGTATGACCTGATTTTCCACAATAATCACAGACAAAGTTAGATCGATTAGTTTTACCACCTCTTCCTCTGTTGGAAGAACCTCCTCCTTTTGAATTAACAAATCGTTTTGCAGCAAATGCAGGGTTCTCTTGGCTGCTTGTAAAGGCACTAGCTTCAGGTTGTGTTTCACCCTTTTGGTATGAAGTGACAACTTTCTTGCGAGTTTCTTCTTTTTGGATCCTTGCACACACAGTGTCAAGTGTAGGAAGTTCTACAGCGGTGAGAATTTGTTCTCGGAGTGTTTCAAAATCAGGACCTAATCCCATAAGGATTTTGAATATCCTGTCTTCTTCTTCTCTCTTGTTAAGGATAATAGGATCAGTAGTAGCAGGTCTGAGTAAGGATAGCTCATCCCACATAGTCTTCAGCTTGCTGAGATATTCCACGAAGATCATTTCTCCTTTCTGAAGATCAGATATACTCTTCTTTAACTCGAAGATTCTATACATGTTCTCCTGCTGTGAGTATAGAGATTTGATAGAATCCCACAATTGT
Organism: Hypericum androsaemum; assembly: GCA_963995505.1. NCBI lineage: Eukaryota > Viridiplantae > Streptophyta > Magnoliopsida > Malpighiales > Hypericaceae > Hypericum > Hypericum androsaemum. The sequence continues at coordinate 8,961,830 of OZ023186.1, read as the reverse complement.
TTTGCACTTGTGGCAAAAGTAAATAGATCATGTAATGCCGGCTCTATAGAATTGAGAAGCCATGACATTACTTGATGATCATACATACTCCACTCTGGAAAGTGACCTTGGAGCTGAGATATTCCACGAAGATCATTTCTCCTTTCTGAAGATCAGATATACTCTTTCTTTAACTCGAAGATTCTATACATGTTCTCCTGCTGTGAGTATAGAGATTTGATAGAATCCCACAATTGTTTTGCACTTGTGGCAAAAGTAAATAGATCATGTAATGCCGGCTCTATAGAATTGAGAAGCCATGACATTACTTGATGATCATACATACTCCACTCTGGAAAGTGGGGATCAGTAATAGCAGGAGCAGGTAGATCTCCATTGATGAAGCCCACTCTGCCTCTTCCGCATAAGGCTATGAACACGGATTTTGACCAAGACATGTAATTCTTTCCATTGAAAGAGATAGTCGTGATTTTCAGGGTAGTGTTCCCATCAATCTCAAAAATCTTTTTTAGGAGGTTAAGACTTTGGCTAGAGGATATAGCCTCAGGCTCATTGATAGATGTTTCTTGAGCCATGTAGAATAGAAGGACACAATGAGAATTCTTTTGTTTTTTGTTTTTTTTTTTTAGTGAATGTGTGGCTCTGATACCATGTTAAATGAACAAGTCAATCTTATTTCAGGTGAAGATTCCAACAGCTTATATACAAGTAAGAATAATATAAGCATTAATCCTAGAAGTAATTACATAATGGTTGAAAACTAGGAGCAACGGCAAGTAGCTGTTGTGAGAGACGAAGAGTTGCAGTGACTGCAATAACTCCAAGGTCTGCAGATTGATTGTCTCAAGAGGATACAAGTTCAAGTGCAGAGGAATAATTACTCGGAAGTTGGACAACCATTACATCAATGATCAAAGCAGAAGAATCCAATGATTGCACTTGAATTGGAGAAGTAAAGATCACACATAATTCTGCAGCGATTTCAATACCAGTAGCTGTAGATTGCTGCAGTAACACAAGCAGCTCCAAGGTCACTCTTCCTTCAACATATTTGGCGGGTAAATTCCTAGGATACGTTACTAGTGAATCGAAACTTCTTCTCCATTTAATATCCAGAGCATCATTTCTCACTTTTTTCATCGGGCCCAGTGATCCAGCTACTCTGTATGTCTCATGTTCTTTATCCATCACCTGTAACTCTTGGTGTGTCTCCTCCGGTTCATATTCCTTGATCCTTGGTTCATCAACCTTGGTGCTTAGTTCTGTCTAGTACATGGAAACTCGCTCAATTTCTCGCGCTAGTCGTGATGATTTCTCGTCTACGATCTTCTTTGATTGAATGTAGTAATGAGCTTGCCAAACTTGTCTGATGTTTTCTGCGACAATCCCAACATTGATTCTCCCCTTTTCTTCGATACGTTTTATATTTCCCAACCATTCTAGAATTGTTTCCTTTTCGACATCCACAACTTTGGTTATCCACATCTGGTGGAGAGGACAACACATGCAAAAAAAACCCGAGTCGTGTTCGTGCGTAGTTTAGCTTGCACTTGTGATCAACGATGTCGTACATTCCGAAGAACTCTTCATACATTCGGCCAAGAATTTCGGGATGTCTATAAACTCCTGTCATAATTGATCCATCGTATTGTCTCATGAAACTATCTTGAAGGTCACCAAATGAGGGAGTACGAAGACTGTTATTGAAGCGTGACAAGGCCTTCCAAGTAGATGAATAGCTTTCAACTTCCTTGTCAAGGCTAGTGCCGTTTGATTCATCTTCTTCCCCAGCTTCACTTCCCATCTTGTCACCCGACTTATTTTGATCTTCTAAAGTTTCCTCCTCGGAATCAGAGTCAGAAAAAGCATCCATTAAATCATCTAACAAGAAAACAAGTTTGGTCTTGTGAGTCCCATCTCATGCTCCCTCAATTGTACTATCCAACTTCAACTCTGCTAAGACCGACTTATTATTGACTACCGTGCATGCAACTTGTGGAAATGTCGTTCTCAATTCCACTTCTTCACGCTCCCCACAATGTAATGGTTGAACCTAACATAGTGAATAAAATGAATAATGTAAAAGATTTAGTCACACTACGTCAAATGCTTGAATTTCTTTCGCACGGTGGAATTTTTAAACAAACTATTACTAGAGTTCGAGACTCATACCTCATTTAGTACATAGTTTATATCGCAGATCATTAGGCAACGTTGCGAACGAACAGCAATAAACTCGAAGTCGTGGGTCTATTCTTCGTCGCAAATGTGACAGGCGAACTCATCTGATCCGTTATCTTCTGAGAGAATGAACATGACAAGCATGTTTGATCGTGCAAGGTAATGGACCACATTGAAGATGGTGGTTAAAGTCACAATCTTGATCTGCACAACGAATAGTACAAGATCCTTTGCAAGATTTGCCACATGCTCGGCAACTTTTTCCATGCATGTTGACCACTATATAAAGAAGGTGGGAATGCCCTTTGTACTCCATGGATGGCAGGCAAGTAGCATATTGAGTATCCAGTTGAAAATCACATTGGTGACATCGATAGACTAGATCATAGAGAGGAAAGTCTTGTGAAAGACTTTTGAGACATAATTTACAGGCCATATCTTCATTTGGAAGTGAAGAAGATCTATTTGTAAGAGTAAGATTGTGTTGCAGATGACTCGGATGCTTAAGTTGTGCAGGTAGTTCAGCACATGATTTGTGAAAAAAAAAAAAAGCACACACACTACACTTGTAGCACAAACTCCAAGGGATACAGAATTCCTTACACAAAAAGCATTACAGGTTGAAGATGGAGAAGAAAATATAAGCTTGAGGACAAGGCATGGATGAAAGAAATGGTTGATATCTTTTGAAATTTTTTAAGAAGACTCGTCAATCAGTCTGCGTACAAGACAACAACTAATGCACAAGTATCTAGCTCTCTCACCTCCAACTCTACGGAAAGCCAAATCGGATTGATTTGTCACAATAAATACATTTTTCATGTCAACTTGTTTTCAAAATCCATGAGTCGACTCATTTTGGTAGATTAATTATTCCCCTAAATAATTTTCCACGATCGGTTGTTACTATTTGAGGGAGAAAGTCAACGCAAGACTTGTGAAGATGAAAATTGCATGGTTCACAATCCCAGGTTGGTCCAACTTTGGTAGATTAATTATTCCCCAGCCCTGAGGACGACGTCGACCTTAGCAGAGAGACCACGTCGACGTAGACATTAGGTCGAACACCATAATATATTGTGTCCGTATTCTTTGTACGTTGTGTTTTCGAAGTTGCTGAATTCCTAACAATTGGTATCAGAGCTAAGGTTAGATGATGTCGGATCACGGTGTAAAGTTTGCGAAAGGAAGGATTTTCACCCCTCTTGCAATAAAGAGTAAGTACGGGATTGTCGTCCCACGAGGACTAAGCTAGGCCACGAATATGACTCAACCACTAGTTTAGAACTACTATGAATGAAGTTGTCGATTCCAAACACTCTAAGCTACTTGAAAGAAAATTACAACTAAGCAAGATGATGGTTTAAACAATTAAAACAAGAGTGAGCTTGGTACCAATGACAACCTAAATAACCAAATGGCATATGGGGTTTATTAAGTTCGTGTTATGGTCCGGATGTTCCTTAAGTAACTAATCAACGCTCCCGCGACCGATTAGTCTAAATCGATAGTTAATTAGGCTTAGTTGAACTAACCGCGCTCCCGCGACAAATTAGCCAACTAATCCAACTAACTACCGATTGTCAACATCATCCTTGGACAACTAACTACCTAAAGAGATCCCTCTTCAATAGGCAACTAGTTAACTAGTTAAATGGTCCGTTAATCCTAACCCCTCCCGGCGATTAGCATTAACTTAGTTCATAATTAAGGTGATCAATCAAGATTACGCATTAAACACATTAACTAGTTCATAATCCTTAACATATTAACCCCACAAAACCATTGGCTAAGTAGGTGCCATCAAGGCACCAAACTCACAAATTAACTACTCACTCATGTTCAACAAACAACACAAATCATCCATTGAACAAAGTAAATAAAACATGAACATGAAGGAAGAGTTTAGGAAAGCTCAATGGTTCTTCAAGAGATCCCTCCTAGCTCCTTCTTCAAGTTCCTTCCAATCTCTTCCTTCACTTCCTCTCCTTGCTTCTTCAAAGGATGGCCACGTTTTTCCTCTCCTTCTCCTCTTCAATGGTGAGCCACGGATTTGGTTCAAGGGAGGGAGAGGAGTCAGCCACGGAATTGGTTCTTGGGAGGAAGAGAGGTTGAATGAATGGTGAATGGTGTTGGAAGATGGAAGTGGAGTAGTCAAGGAAAAAAGGAATTAGTGGGGGACAATGGGAAGTAGTGGGAGACAATGGAAGATAGTGGAGTATGGGGAATTTGTTAGTGGAATTCCAGCTAAAAGGGTGTGGGATGGCAGCCAAGAAAACGTCCTGGCAAATTCCGGAATGGTCCTGGAATTTTAGCCGATTTCGGTCAGGCGAGTTCTCAGATTTAGAGCTTGACTTCATACACATTTTTGGCCCTCTTCAACTTCGAATATGAAGAAGACCAAAGAAACAAAGTTGTAGCTCCGGATGTCTTCTTTCCAGAACCACCTCACTCGTCTCCATTGGACTTTGGATGAGAAAGTTATCGGCATTTAAGTCCTTTAAGGTCAGTTAGCCCAATGTCGTCACCTTCCCGATCGTACACCATTCTTCAAGGCTGATCCGATCGTAGTTGACGCGCTCCAAAGTACACCAATATCCTCCCCGCATCACCACAAAGCCTCCTTGAAATAAAAATGAACGAAACTAATGAAAATCACAATAACCATACTAAAACGTTCAAAACATAAAATATAACAATACAACGATAAATAACACACAACAATACTAGAAACAATGGAAAATTGACACTAAAACATACATAGATGATAGAGTGTTTTCACACTCATCAGTTTGCTCTTGTGAAGTTTGATTGTTCATCGAATTTTACATTATGGCAAAGGCGTGTCAAGGAGCTTCTCGTGCAACAAGGGATGGTCATCGCTCTCTCGGAGAGGAAGCTCGAGAAAATGGAGGACCATGAGTGGGTGGAGTTGGAAGCCAACCGGTAGAGTTCATGGCATGTCGAAGGTTCTATTTGGTAGAACAAAATATTGCCATTTGTATGCTATGGCACGTAGCATTGGTATGAGGCAAGAAGGTCCAACGGAGAAGCAATTCAAAGTTGTGGAGCATGGGGTTAACCGAAAAATAGAGGGCGCATCTATTGGTCACAAGGTTGCTTCAGCAGGTGAACTTGCAAGTTGGTGTTCAATGGAGATTGGAGGAAATAAGCCAAGAAAGCTCGAAGGCTCGAGCTTGGGGGCTGGCTCTAAGTAGTTGAATAGAAAAGGCGGTGAGAAAGTGAAGATGGTCTTATTGATGGCGGTGTATCTATGGTTAGAGGTGGAGTCAGTTTGGTTTCGCAAGATCTCATGATTTTTCATAGGGCGGTATCTCATCAAGGTGGAGTTTGCTGAAGTTCGGGTGGAGCTTCATGGTTCTTCTACGGGATGACTTCTCGCCAAGGTAGAAATTGTTGGGATTTGTCGAGAAGTGGCGATTGACGGGCACCGTGTAGTTGGCGATCGCCAATAGCCTGTTACAGAAATTAGAAAATTTGGGCAACTTGCGGTCAAGTCGTCAGCGTCAAAAAAAATTTATTTTGTTTCGGCTCTTGTTTCAGACTCCTGATTCGACCTAGAGTGGTTTCTTGTACTCCAAAAATTTGTCCATTATATAAGGACATGTTACCCTAGGGTTAGTTATAGCTTTGTGACTCAAATCCATCAATAAAAGTTCTCCTTTCTTTCCATGGACATAACACGCAATTTCTTGTGTTCGTGTTCTTTGCGCGTTTTGTTCTCGAAATTGCTAAATTCTCAAATGTTTACGAAAATTTAAACTTGCATGACGATAAACAATGTTCCATTCTATATTTCAAGTAGCTCAATAAAGAGTTTAGAACATATTATTTTTTTCCAATTTAAGACATAGAATACCATGGAATAGAGTATTCATTTTCCGAACAAAAATTGTCAATAGCACCCTACAATTCGAGTTATTGTCTCATGAAAATTACACCGAAAATATTGAGGCGAGTTAGTGTTGAATAAAAACATGCTTTTCATAAAGCAGCAAAATGTTGTTTTTTGGTAAATAGGACCAAAATGTTGTAGGAAAGTATTTTCCTCTTATTGATATTGTTTAGTATATGGGGCAATATTATGGGGGGTTTTGGAGGCACCAAATACCATAATATTGGAAGTTACAAAATACTTGGGAGTTTCTTCTTCATTCTATGATCTACATGAGAATGGTTATATTGGTTAAAAAATAAAAATAAAAAAGTATATAACCAAATGCTTGTGCTTTTTCTTGAATCAAATCAGCGAGGGGTTTGTCTTTTGGTTACATATCTAATGTACTCTTTTTTCACCACCAAGCTTATTTGATTTGTATTGTATGTTTTGGTTGAAGCAATGAAATATTTACTTATAAAAAAAATTCTTAGTAACCTTAGATGTAACAATTAATTCGTGTTGAAGCATTATTTTCTCGTTATAATCAATTAGTCCATTTTTAGTCTCCATTTTTTTCAACTACTTCTGGAACTTCATGTATATTAACTAGTATCTTTACTTAAAAAAGCATTTACCTATTAAAAAAACGAGTATGATTCTTCTTTTTCTGGTAATTTGTCACTTATAAAAAATGAGGGAAATACACACCAATCGATTTCGTATTTTTATAAGTCTGTTGAGTCCCTTGTAACAATTAAGAAACTTTTCGAGCATGCCAAAAATTGACGATACACAATATTAAAGGGCCACAGTTTTCACCTCACACTAAAAATATGTTCCAGGTACAGTATACATAAACTTGGTTCACAGAAGCTAATTCTTTTTATATAAAACCCACAGAAGCTAACTCTGATGAAGTCGGATATGACCACCACACTTGCAACAATCTTATAGTATCAATTACGAAGAACAATTTGTACCAACCTCTTGGAATGGGCTATACCCAGTCATTTACGCCTTAATACGAATGTTCTAGCAACGATTTGGACTTGGACGGGAACATCTCTATCAAAAGTAGGATGTTTTTTGGATGGCTCTCCAAGAAAAACTTTTTTTTAATAAGTAAAGTTTTATATTTTTTTCAATAAAATTACAATGAGTATAAGTATTGGGATATGTAAAATATTTAATCCCAAAAAATCTCCCTTGGCAATATTTCACCTATGACTCGATGCCATCTAATTGTTGCCTAATTTTTAAGCGCATTTCCGCCTAAATTTGCTCCTGGCATGACATTCAAATTTCGATCTCGCGGATCGCTCGGATGAAGGTCTCGACCTCTCGATTCCATTCTGCGCCTAGAAATTTTGCCGAATCATATAAACCAGGAAAAAATTTAAACGAGAGACAGTCTGATCAAGATGAAAAGTTTAAACACATCTGACGCACTTTCTCCTTTATGTGGTAATTGGATGAATTGGGCAATCACCTATTTCTACATTGGTCATTTTCTTGGAAAATTCGATTTTTTGTTATTTCAATAAAGGTGGGTATATGGTGGTGCATTAGTCAATCCTTGACCAACTCCCGGGAGATGGTATGATCTTGCAGGTCTAGTTCTCACCTTACGGAGCTATTATGTGAAAAATTTGAAACCTCGGAAATCGGGCTATTTTTTATGGTGTTAAGTAAGACAACAAACTTCTCATTCATTCCATTATATTTCGGATTCAGGAGTGACTTTTATGGGCTCATTCAATCTCAAATTTTTGTGGACAAGATGTAGCTCTTTACTTGAAAATTCTTTTAGATAATGTATGTCCACTATCCCGAGCTTTTGAAGGTGTTTTATCAGCCTCGTTTACATGTAGGTCGTTGTACATTGCTGTAAATACATTATGGATATATGAACTTATTTACTTATAAAAAAGAGAAAACCAATAGCTTAGAAGTCTTCAACAAACATTTGTTGTGCACCACCAAAGTCATAACCAACTGCATACTGATATATAATTCGGACCTGGTAGGACTTTTGAGGGAGCTTGGCCATTTTTTAAGGTCTAACCTCACCCAAAGCTTGATTAGTTATTTCAGTGGGTGTTACTGGTAACTAAACGAAGTGATACCCGAAAACTCGAAATTCAGTAACCAAGCTACCTTCTCCTCCTCCTCCTAATAGAGGTATGGGTTAGCTTAGCGTCCTTTATTGGTTATGAAATTGGATACAAGAATATATTAATAAAGATTTGTCTTAAATTTTAATCTAGTTTAAAACTACTTCTTAGTATAATTTTCTATTGTATATCTAATTGTAGCGTGTTAATAGCCAAATGACACAAGACATAGCATGAATTAACAAAAGTCTGGGGTTCATGGATAATAAATTGTTGAAATTCAAATAATATTATTAGTGTTTTACACAACAAGGACATCCCATATCCCAAACAACACAAATTCTTCCATTCTTGCTCCATTGAATTTACACAGACATAGCTTTAATAATTAAGTTAAGCCTCATTTACTTTACTACAGACTTTTCTAACCTCTCCAGCAGAACCAGTAAGAACTCCAATATTACCCATCTTGATCATGGCCTTGCCAAAGCGGTCAAAGAATTTAGAAGAGTCCTTGCTATATTTAACCACCATAGAATCAGTAGATTTATTCCCGTAAAGTTCTTGATCAGTGATCAAGACGCCCTTGTACTCCACCAAGTTTTTGTAGAATGTATTATCAAAAGTATTTGGAGTTTCATCAATTGGATACACGTCATTTTCTGCCGGACCTCCCCACATACCAGGGCATCTTTCCTTCAAGGATTTCAACAGTTCGGGATCTATTGTTCGGTTGAACAAGAAGTTGAAGTAGATAGAACTGCACCTTGCTTGTCCAATTGTATGAGCTCCTATAAACACATATAATTCCCATATATATTAATTAAGTTGCAACTCATCCATATTTGGATGTTATAAATCGATAGAAAAAAATTAAATTCTACCTGTAAGAACTACCAAATCTTTGGTGTTGAGTCCCTTTTTTTGGAAATTAGAGATTTGCTCAGTGAGGTTGCCAAATGTTGAAGGGAGGTTACGATTTGCATCAGTGATGTTTGCATGAGTAGAGTCTTTACGACCCAGAAACACTTTCCAAGTGCCACCACCAAGCTGAATATTTTACAACCGAGATATATATATAAATACATGTGTGGTCAAAAGAACTTACTAAAACAAGAGAATTAAAATAAATTTAAAGAGTTTAAATTTCATGTCAATGGATGTTAATTTTCTTAGCTCTTAATTGATTCAACATAACTTAGACTTGTGATATTTGAACCAATTATATTTGTGTGCGTATATATGGCAAATTGCACATGGAACTTAAAATGATATAGTAGTCAAATGATTGTGATGGGTTTAATGAATATTAATATAAAGTTAATTAAATATAAGTTCTTATTTCAATTTGAGTTCATTTCTCTAACATTATGGATGCAGATATATGTTTCCATGCGTTATGACATGCATAAATTATAAATAAAATTAGAGATGATCAAATCTAAGGTTAAAAATTTTAGTTGATTTGAAAAGAATTAATTTTTTGACGACTTACAGTAACGACAGAATCTCGTGCAGCGACGGCCAATATATCAGCACATGATACAACTCCAGGACATGCTTGTTCTAACTGATATTTAATCTCATCAACCACCTCAAATCCTCTTAGTGAATTATTATTTGGACCTGAATGTTTCTCTCCTTTCATGGTAGGTGTATCATCCAATAATACTGATCCATCACAACCCTGTTTAAAGTCATAAGATAGATGACAATAATTAGAATTTTCTAATTGATGAAAAACTGGTACATATTTAACCATCACCCAATGACAAATAAAGGTTGCATATTTTATATTTCTATCTTTATTCTAGGTTCCAAAAAACTATAAATTGGTTAGTCACAAGGAAAGTGAGAGTGGGGAAAACTCTTACATTAACAAAGCAATCGTGAAAATGAAGGCGTAAAATTGAGGCACCCATGCGTTGCTCTTTGGCAATAGAAGATTTGACCACTCCTTCAATTATGGAGAGAGCTTGGGGACAAGATTTGTGATAGAAGTGTGGTGTTAATTTACCGTTCACCAAAGCAAACAAGGAGAAAAATATAAAGAAAATCGAGGAAGCCATTATTTATCAAATAAGAAGATTTTGAGTGAAAGGAGAAGAATCCAATGTAGGAATTTTCTGATATGTTCAGACAAACGATGTTACCTACTTTTATAGGCAGAAGTTGTGTATAAAGAACATGGTTGTTTTGTACACCCGGTAATCGTACACCTTGGATGGTGTTGGAAGCTAATTTTAGTTTAATTAGCTTTGTTTTTGTTATAAAACTATGAATTGTTTAGTTTCAGCGTATTAAATGACAACTCATGAAGTAGAGAATCCTCTTAAAATAGCTGAAAACGAGATAACAAATATGAAGTCAATATCACAAAAGGTTAATGAGTTTTCTTATTTTGTACAAGTCAGTTTGTCAATAAAATTTTAACTAAATCAACATGATTACTTTTCCAAGTTTTATTCTCTCTCAAAAGAAAATCGGCAAGCTGTATGACATATAACTATTATCTTAGCATATGTCTTTGGAACAATTCAATCTCCAAACATGACTTTGTTATTCATCATCGTCTTTTTTTTCCTTTTATACGAGGTAAATAGATAAGTGGTTAATTGAGTTTTCAATCTCTTCTAAATTTTTGGCAAGTTTTTCATAGAAATACTTATATATCTAATTGGGCGCTAATGAAATTATAATTTTAAAGTCTCAAAGAACACATTTTCTATTCAATTAGTTCTTACAGTCTAAAATTTCCTCTCCAATTATTTATTTATATTTATTATACTTCCTAATTATTATATAATTATGAATTCAGCCACACTTAATTTTAATATGTTGAGTTTTGGTATAGTTCGACCTTAAAGCCCTACACTTTAAAATGCATAAAATTGATAAATAAATTTTTGAAGATCGACCCTTAAATAACACTCATTTAACTCTCAGTTAAGTTTTAGGTGGCATCTCACATAAGCTTCTGAAAGAACCCTTATAACATTTCAATGTCATTTTTAAGTCTATTGAATTTTATTTTTATCAACACATGAAAAAAATAAACTAACATTCCAACCTCTCTCATCTCATTTGGCGGCCAACCTCCTCTTACTACTCGAATACAGACTCCTAACGAGAATTAGATTCTCTGCTGAAACTTGAATTTTTCTACTAAAATGATTTAGCGGGAAGTACATTGGCTAAATAAAATTATCAGTAAATGTATCGCAACAAAAAATATTGTTAAAATATTAAATTTTGTAAAAGTGTAATTTGTTAACTTCAAAAGATATATGTATAAGAACAATGTACCAGTAAATGTATGCTTCAACGAAACTAAACAAACATTGTTGCAAACAAAGTTATTTAACTTGCTGATGCAACCTTGGAAATGCAATAGTGCCACCTTCCAAAATTCTTAGCAGAAAACAACCTTTAATTAGTCAAGTTACAGGTGATATAAATATTAAAAAAAGTTCCCACTAACAAACATTGTTTACGCTATGAGGACCCTTAGAGCATTGCAAATATTAACCATTCAAACTCTATAAATAGAAGTATGTCCATGCCACAAAGTCTTCTAACAATCTCATCGCATATTTATCTCCTACAAGCTCCTCCATAAATACAAAAGTTCTAGTGGTGATATCCTTAACTGTTATCACTTTGAATATCAAGAAATTTGGCTTCTCCCTCTGAAAAAAGAAATTTGGCTTCTCTTAATTACTCTCTTGTGGGTTAACTCGAGAGTTGGTGTAACCTTTGCAGTGTAGTTGCTTCTCTTGTGCAAGAGCTCGTTCTTTATATTTATATATTATTATTGGTGTGACTGGTTCTATTGGAATAAAATTACCTTTCCATAAAAAGAATATCAAAAAATCTTAAAAGTTTGTGCCAAAGGATATTTTGCCTTAATGATACAATGTGTAGACATAATTGACGTATGTTCAGAGTTCAACCTCCAACGATATCGGATATCACAAGGATACATCAATTATCGGGGGCATCGAACTAGAGCTACCAAATGCACAAGCAACACAGAGCAAAGGGAATACTCAATAAACCTTAGTGTTAGGTTTTTTCACCCACGATTTATCCCCAAGTTAAATTAACTAAAAAGACTCAAGATTTAGATGTGGAAAATCTTTTTATTTTAATTTAAAAGAGATTTAATAGGGATAGATGTAGTTATAACGGATAACAACTCAATCCCTATTTCTCCTGAAAATCCTTTTAAATTGAAAGAGGTAGAGCTGGAGAGAGAAGTAGAAAATCTACGGATAAAAAAGACAGAGAGAGAAATAAGAGATGGCTCTTCTCTCTGGAAATTCAGGGGGCGAATTCCATCTATGCTTTGTTCATACGTGAGCAGAGATTGACCAGTGATAAATTTCTATCAGAAATCCTATGAAGAACGCGTTGAGAAAATACGTAATTTACTTATGGCATTCACAAATGAGTTTGTTCGTTATTAATTAGGTTCATATATAATTATGATTATATGCAAAAATATAAACTATCACATAGTCTCACCAATATAGCGAATCCGGAAAGATCATAGCTTCTTGTCGACTTAATTTGTTCGACACACCAAGCCAGTTGATCCATTTTGAAAGACTTCTGGTCATATTTAGCAGAAGAGCATTCAAGTACGCCTACTGGTGTTGGAAGTTGGCCTTCTTTCACATTTTTTGACTTACGATTATTTAGTGTAAGGATTTTATACGTAAATCTAAATACACTCATGATTTAAAATTGAGAATTGGAGATTGTAAGGATAATGTCCAAATACACCGATGTTTTAAATTCAACTCTAACTCACTCATGCTAGAAGTCTCTTTATAAGAAAAAATAAGGAAATTTATATGGATAACATAAAAAAACACACAAGTCACATAGAAAAAAAAACGTGAGTTTCTTTCTTCCAGTGAATCTCGCGAAACCATTAGGGCTTGTAGACCGTGAAAAGCTTCAGCCAAAACTACGCGAACAAGGAAAAATCAGTGACAAACTTCTATTACGATCCGACGAAAGACATCTACGCTTCAACGTGTATTCTTTCATGTGGAACCAATGGTGTATTTTGTCTGATGTGGCTAGAGAGGATTGAGAGAAGTGGCCCCAATAAATTAATCGTGACACAGTGATGTATTACCGGTAATTAAAAAATTAGTCTCAGAGTGTTAATTGATCCGTTTTGACAAGTACGAAGTGTTAAATGGACCTATTTCTAATAAAAGTTGTTATTTTGTATATGTAGAAGGGTCTATTTGATCTTTGTTTCAATTTAAAATTCGTTTAAAACTCTTTCTAATAAAATTTTCTATTGTATATCCAATTGTGACGTGTCTCTTATAAATATAGGGCTGAGAGTTATGAGTTCGTTGAGATAATAAATTGTAGAAATTTAAAGAGTATCGTTAGCGTTTTACACAATAGCTTACAACAGTATTTTGTCAATGTCATCCCATCTTCCAAACAAAAACATTTCTTCCTTTTTTACTAATTTATTTAAGCCCCATTTACTTTCCTGCAGACTTTTCTAACCTCTCCAGCAGAACCAGTAAGGACTCCAATATTGCCCATCTTGATCATGGCCTTGCCAAAGCGGTCAAAGAATTTAGAAGAGTCCTTGCTATATTTAACCACCATAGAATCGGTAGATCTATTCCCGAAAAGTACTTGATCGGTGATCAAGACGCCCTTGTACTCCACCAAGTTTTTGTAGAATTTATTATCAAAAGTATTTGGAGTTTCATCAATTGGATACACGTCATTCTCTGCTGGACCTCCCCATGTACCAGGGCATCTTTCCTTCAAGGATTTCAACAGTTCCGGATCGATCGTTCGGTTGAACAAGAAACTGAAGTAGATAGAACTGCACCTTGCTTGTCCAATTGTATGAGCTCCTTTAGACAAAAATAATTTCCATATATATTAATTAAGTTGCAACTCATTAGTTACTATGTGAAGAAAAATGAAAATAAACTTATTTGCATGTTATAGATCGATAGAAAGAAATAAAATATACCTGTGAGAACTACCAAATCTTTGGTGTTAAGTCCTTTCTTTTGGAAATTAGAGATTTGCTCGGTGAGGTTGGCAAATGTTGAAGGAAGGTTACGGTTTGCATCACTAATGTTTGCATGAGTAGAGTCTTTGCGACCCAGAAATACGGTCCAGGTGCCACCACCAAGCTGAATTTTACAATAGAATTAGAATAATTTGAAGAGTTGAAATTCCATATCAATGGATGTTAACATTTGTAGCTCTTAATTGAATCAACCAAACTTAGACTTATGATATTTAGACCAATTATATTTGTGTGTATGCGTATATGACGAATTGCACATGGAACTTAAAATGATATAGTAGCCATTAGATGATGGTTTTAATGAAAATAACATAAAGTTCATTAGATTTAGGTTCTTATTCCAATGTGAGTTCATTTCTGGATGTAAATATATGTTTCCATTTGTTATTGCATACATAATTTATGCATAAACTTAGTGATTATCAAATTGTAAGTTCAAAGTTTTAAATGATTTGAAAAGAATAAATTTTTGACCACTTACAGTAACAACGGAATCTCGTGCAGCAACTGCCAATATATCAGCACATGATACAACTCCGGGGCATGCTTGTTCTAACTGATATTTAATCTCATCCACCACCTCAAATCCTCTTAGTGAATTGTTATTTGGGCCTGAATGTTTCTCTCCTTTCATGGTAGGTGTGTCATCCAATAATACGGATCCATCACAACCCTATTTAAAACCATAAGGTAGATGAAAATAATTAGATTTTTCGTATTGATAAAAGATTGGTACACACTTTACAAAATCATTACTCATGGTCATTAAAAATCAAATATTTAAAATTTCTATCTTTACTCTAGTTTCCAAAAAATTATAAATTGGTTAGCCACAAGGAAAGTGAAAGTGGGAATATAAAAACTCTTACATTAACAAAGCAATCATGAAAATGAAGGCGTAGTAATGAGGCACCCATGCGTTGCTCTTTGGCAATAGAAGATTTGACCACGCTTTCAATTATGGAGAGAGCTTGGGGACAAGATTTATTATAGTGGTGTGGTGTTAATTTACCATTCACCAAAGCAAACAAGAAGAAAGATAAAAAGAAAATCGAGGAAGCCATTATATATCAAATAAGAAGTTCGATTTTTTTTCACTGATTGGGGAGGAATTCAATATAGGAAATTTCTGATATGTTGAGACAAATAATGTTACCTACTTTTATAGGTGCTGAAGAAGTTAATTTTTGTCGAACATGGCTATTTTTTACCTAGGTAGTTTTGTACACCTGGAATGGTTATTGTAAGCCAATTCTAGTTAATTAGCCCTGTTTTAGTTTCACAACTGTGAATTTTAAATGTTAGTCTCATGCAACAAGTCATTGTTAAATTTGGTCTCTGCTGTTGTTCCTGGAGATTTTTGGATTGGTGCTGTGGAGGTCTCTTGCGGTTTGTTTTCTGGTTTTTTTGTTTCGGTTTCTGGTTTTGTTTTGTAACAGTGTGCCTGTAGGTGTGGTTTCTGGAGGTCTCTTGTGGTTCGGTTTCCCTGTTGTTCTGGTCCCTGTTGTTTGATTCTAGTCTAGATGACGGGGTGGTATTAACTTTGTAATTTTAACGTCAAAATGGGTTTTTTCATCGGGGTACTCTTTTCTTACCATATCTTTTTTCTTACGGGTTTTGGTGTCGTAGAATTTTGACAAGGCCAACGGTTCTAATCCCGCTTGCTCCATGACAGGAAGAATACTATTCTAAGTATGATGCATATACGATGGCATTTTTATAATAAATACTTTTAAAAAAACAACTCATTGAGCAGTAAATCCTCTTAAGATAGTTGGAAAACTAACTATCAAACATTAATTCAAGATCAGAGAAGGTTAATGATACATGATTGTCCTTATTTTGTATATGTCAATATGTTAATTTTTGATTCACTTTAGGTGATTCTTGGTGTTGACTCTAGATAGCGCTAATTACTACGTTGCATTTTTATTCTCGTTATCTGGTGCCTGTGATGTATATCGTGATGATTGAATACAATACTTTACTTATCAAAAAAAATTTATAAAAAAAATAAAGTCAAGTCTCTATATAAATACAAAAATAAATATAAGAACATTAATCAAAATATCCTAACCATGGTCCACCGTCCAACTATTACTGGAGGTCCCTCTAAAATGATAACTTAAGCCAATACAAAAACCGATAATAGGTACTAACAATTTATTAAATGCTGAATCTCCCACTACATTACATTTTATCAAAGTTTAGAGATTCTGAATATGTTTCCCTACTTTCAAAGCTAATCTGCCAAAAACTTTACATCTATTTTTCATTTTGGTAATCAACTATTTTTAAAATCAAAATATTTTATGTTTAATTTAATGTTACTCTCGTTTTTAATAATGGAATTAAGCACTGTTTTGGTGTTGGTTTTTTCGGTTACGATTTACTATATCAGAGTTTTGAAGAGATTAATTATTAAAAAAGAATTCAAAAAAAAGTTATGTTTTGGTAATCCTCTATTTTGGACAGGTGGTTGGTGCTTTTGGGTCCAGACAAAGAATTCCCACTTTCGGTTTTGCACAAAACCGGACTCAACAGAAGTAGATAGCAACCTTGTCCTGAGGAGGGTAAGATTCGCTTAGCGACTGAACTAGCTCTCCTCTTCTCTCGTCCAGTGTACGTCTCCATTTCTTTCCTATTTCCTTTGCTCTTCACATGTTTAGTGTCTTGAGGCCCAAGGGAGAACCTTAGAAGTAAGGTCTAGAATTGAATTTGAAGTCTTGAGCTGGGGGACATGGTAGTTGTTGTTGTCGAGGCATTTTCCCCTTTAGTGAACCTGCCCTTACCGACAGCGAAACTGGTATGTGGGTTCCTCACCGATGTTCCAAAGATCCAGTCTTTTGCACATAAGAAATGTTTTGGGATGGTTTCGGGGTCGTCCCAGATCGCTTGTTACCCTAAAGACTCCAACTTTGACTCTCATAAGGGAGAGAGAAGCCTGGCCGATGCTTTCTTTAGCTTTCAGGATGCATCTAGGAAGAAGGGTTGGAGGCCTGATCCTGTCCTGGCAAAGGACTTGTTGACTCGTTTGATTACAGGAAATAAGACGGAAGAGGCAATAGAGGTCGCGCATATGATGATTAGTGCTGGTGTTGTTCCGGACAAGCCTTCGTACACATTGATGGTGAATCGTCTGTGTGACAAAGGGTGTATGGGGCCTGCAATGCAGTTGGCTGAGTCAATGGTGAAGAAAGATTTTGGAACCCGTTGTTTTGCCTATAATTTACTCTTTAATGTGATTAGCAGGCACATGAAGCTGGACGAGCTCTTGAGCTGGTTGGATAGGTTTAAGGAGAAAGGGATGGTGCCTGATGCAGGTACATACAGCTTTCTGATCGAGGCTGCTCGTCGGGAGAGAGGAGTAGATGAGGCAATGAAGTTTATGGAGAACATAGTTTCCGAGGGTGGGGAGATTAACTCGATGGCCTACACTGTCATCTTAACTGGATTGTGCAAGAAAGGTCGAATCGAGGAGGCGATTCGGCTCTTCGGGAATTTACCTTCTAATGGACGCAAACAATGCTACAATATTTTGTTGATGAGCCTTTGCGATGAGGGACGGTGGGGGGAGGTGAAGGAGCTTTTGGCCAAAATGGACGGTGACAAAAGATCACTTACTATTTCTACTTTCAATATATTGATCCATTCACTAGCCCAACATGGTCGAACGGAGGATGCTCTTAAGATTTTGGATGACATGAAAAAGAGATCTGTTATACCTACTGCTGCATCTTATAATCCAATCATTGGACAATTTAGCAAGGAGGGTAGGGTGGAGCAAGTGATGAATTGTGTTGATCAGATGATTCGGCATGGCTGTGAACCTAATACTAAAACGTATACGTCCATCGCTATATTGTGTGAGGTGGGGAAGGTGCAAGAATCATTCACCATTATACAGTTCTTGGGTCGACGGAAGAAGTCTCCCACGTTTTTCTTGTACAAGAAGTTGATCTTAGCACTCTGTAGGAAAGGGAAAACATACGCCGCATTTCAGCTTTTGTACGAACTGTCCGATAATGGATTTGTTCCCGATTCGGACACTTACTCAGCACTTATTACAGGGCTTTGCAGAGAGGGAATGCTTCATGCAGCGCTTGAGATCCTCATGCTGTTGGACGGAAGTGGCTGCGGGCCTGATGTCGGATCGTTCAATGCTGTTATCATAGAATTCTGCGGGTCTGGTAGAACGCATTTGGCGTTGGAGCTCTTCGAGGTAATGATCGACAAAGGGTACAAGCCCAATGAAACAACTTACTCTGTGGTTGTGGAAGGAATTTTTGTTGATGGAGGAAAAGAGTTGGGGTCCGAAGTTCTGGAATTCTTGCATCGGAAAAAACTAGTCAAAGAACAAACAATCGAAGGACTTGCTTTGCAGTTTGATGTTAAACGATTGCAGGCGAAGGAGCAGCTTCATTAGCCATTTTTAATGAAGGGAATGGTTAAGTTGAAAGGATGTTTCCTACTTTTGAAGGCAGTCTTTAGATATATGTAGTATAGAACATTTCTCATTAGCTTTTATTTTTACAATTATGCTTTTTTTTTATTTTAGGCTCATTTGCAACAATTCGTTTAGGAGAAAATCCTCTAAAGATGGTTGGAAAACTAATTAACAAAACTGGTTAATTAACTGAAGTCAAAATCACTAAAAAAATCAGATTGGCGGTCACAACTGACCGAACGACCTATTGGATAATTGGCAGAAAATGACAAAATTTGATATGAGTCGGTACTTATGAACTAATTTCACTTATGATTGTAGTTCCGCAGGATTAAACACACTTCTAACTATGAACTCGGGTAAATGTTTAACAATTCGGATTCAAAAGATGGATAATCTTCTTATATAATAGCAAATATTCAAAAATGCAAAATAAATATGGGTATTTAACTAAATTTCCATTTTTTTGTGTACTTAATATTTAAAATTCTAAAATAAATCATGCAATAAATTAATCGAAGTTCTGGATTTCTTTCATCGGAAAAACTAGTCAAATAAGGTCTATAAATTAATCGAAGTTCTGAATTTTTTTTTTACTAATCAGATTCAATTGATGGTTCGTAAGGCTATGAAAATCATTTTGTTAATTTGGCATATTAGAATATCAAAAGACCTCAGAACTTCTTAAGATGAGAGTTATATTTAATCAAAATTGTATCCAGTGTTTAACTATCAAAGATGTTAGGGATGATTTTGTCAAATATAAAGGACCTAAGTGTAATTATTCATAATAAATCAGCAATCTTGGTCTGTCTCCCTTTAAAAAAATCCTCGACTCCTTGTGGAAACCTCGAAAATGGAAACCGAAGCAACCAACCCGGAAGTGGAACAAGACTCCCAACCCCAAACCCTACACGGCGACGCCATGGCGAAGGCGCTGTCGGCGACGGTGGGACACGTCATAAGGGATTTCGACTCCCGGGCCCACACCGCCCTTCAATCCCAGCACCGCCTCACATCCGCCGTCGACCGTCTCACCGGCGGTACTGATCTCCTGGGTTCTCTGGGGCTCGAGATTTTTCATGGGTTCTTTTTAATTTTGGATTTTTTTTGTGGGTTTTGAAGAGCTGGATCGGTTGCTGGAGGACGCGCCGGTGCCGTTCATAATGCAGCACGCGGCGAAGATATCGGGGGTGAGGAAGAGGGTGGTGTCGTTGAATTCGCTGCTTCGGAACATCCAGGAGCGGATCGACAACGTGGATCGGATGCTATCCGCGGGCCTCGCCCAAGGTATTGTCCTCGAATTGTGGATGCTTTGGGTGGTTTACGTTATGAAAGTTATGACATTTGGTAAATAAGTTGTTCGTTTCTATCGTTTCGAGTATTGCTGGGTTGTTTTTACTGGAATCTTGACGTCTGTTGCGGATTTAGTTGACAGAAAGTGAAGAGTTAGCACGAGGATCTCGGACGAGACACCTAAACATTTGT
Organism: Hypericum androsaemum; assembly: GCA_963995505.1. NCBI lineage: Eukaryota > Viridiplantae > Streptophyta > Magnoliopsida > Malpighiales > Hypericaceae > Hypericum > Hypericum androsaemum. The sequence goes on along the minus strand of OZ023186.1, from coordinate 8,941,611 downwards.
TCGTCGAGCCTAGGATTGGAATGGCTTTGAATCTGTCTATTTCACTTGAGAGGAAGCGTCTGCGGTTTGATCATCGAGTTGGAGAAAGGATTGAATACTTCTCTAGTGGATTAGTAAATTAGAGATAGGGGTGACTGGTACTTTTGTCATGAAAAAACTTGAAGCCCGGTGGTTACTGCTAAGTTCTTGTTCCGTGGTTGTTGGTTCCAGTTCAGAAGTTCCCCCTGTTATCACCTATCCTTTTTAATATTTTCATCCTCTATTGTCATCCTAATTTCTCAAATTGAACAGTGAACATATGATGTTGTTTAAGAACATACATGTTGCCATTTAGCAGAAAAAAAAGAATTTATATTTAGTTAGTTCAAGATGTACATGTCTACAAGGATTGTTTTTGTCTAGAATTTCTTGACAATTGTCTTAGCTAAGGTTTATTTGCTCTGGGAAGACTTTCATTGGGTTCTATTTCGCTTTCTTGTTTTCCGTATCTCCTTCCGACCAATAAATCTTGATACGTTTCAGAAAAAGTAGCAGCCCAGCGCTCCTAACAATCTTGGCGTTAACCCTGAACTAGGTAATTTACATTTTTTCATCTCTTTGTCTAACTTTGTTCACATTTTTCATTCTTCTGTCTGCTAGATAGGCTCTACTGTTGATTTGTGAAAGAATGACATTTCAGATACGTGGGGAAGCACAGAAATGAGCTTCCGCAAACAAGTTATCGCAAAAGCTGCAACAGGGAATGCAGAACCATTAATACACTGCCATTTACTTAATCCTCATTCAGTGGCCATTGGTCAACTTAAGAAGTGTCCCGGAACATTATCCTTAGGCTAAAAGTTTGTCTTCCCTTGAAGACGGATGTAGCATAAAGTATCAAATGGATACCCTTGGAGAAGAATGCACAAAAATTGGTTGCGTTAAATGATGTTATGATTTCGTAGGCCATGTATGTATGTGGGAGAGACTTGAGACTAGGTTGCATTCTCCAAGCATCAATTTTGTTCAGTCCCGGATTTGGTGGCTGAACTCTGGTTGATGACAGTAATGATAAGTGGACTTAGAATGCTTCAATTGTCATTTGTGTGGAGCAATACGCGGTTACCTTACATTTTTCAATCATAAGACGGATTTTAGTATGAAGGTAACCATTGTTTCCTTCAACAGAAACTATAGGATTAGATTATGTTGCAGGATGAGGCGCATCGCATATCGCAAGGTAGGTTATGTATCCTGATTATTGAATGTTGTTGGTTATAGCACCGCGGCGGGGAAGGATTCCGAGGTGGTGAAAATTCAGCTCGGACTTCAGAGGGTAAAGCGCTGGACCTCGGATTATGGTCGCGGTCAGTAGTGCTGAGTACTATTGTATTGCACAAGGTTGAATGAATGGTTGCAGATCTTTTTATTAATGTTCGTGGGATGTTTTTGAGAGTTAATTAAGTCAGAGAACTATTTGTTACATTCCTATCAGAAGAAATATATATGAGTGTTTTGGTAGTGGGGACATCATCACGTGGGAGGAATGGGAGGAAAATATTTCCTTTATTCCCATCACGTGGGAGGAATGGGAGGAAAAATATTCCTTTTATTCTCAGGTGTCGTCCACTTCCTTGTGTTCTGTTTCCTTGTGCTGCAAAGTGGAGTGAACGTGAGTGGCCATCTTCAACATCCCCCTACAAGCTGGAATGTGGAGATTCACCATTCGCAGCTTGGAAACAAGGAATTGATGGCGTTGAACAAGAAGAGGCTTAGTCAGCAAGTCAGCAATTTGCATCTAAGTCGGAACATGAAAAAGCTTCAAAAGGCCGGATTGAATCTTCTCACGAACAATGTGGCAATCAATGTCAATATGCTTCGTTCGTTCATGGAAGACCGGGTTCTCGGCGATGTAAATGGCAGACTGGCTGTCACAATAAACAAGAGCCGGACGAGAGAGAGGCATGGAAAGATCGCGAAGTAGATAAGATAACCATTGGATCTCCCTAGAGACGGAAGAGAGAGCACGGTATTCGGCTTCAGATGAGGAATATGAGACAGTGGGCTGCTTCTTAGAGCGCCAAGAGACAAGAGATTCACCAAGAAAAATAGCAAACCTGGTGACAGATCGTCGAGAGGTCTCACACTTGCCATGATCACTGTCACAAAAGGCCTTCAGATGGAAATCAGAACTTTTGGACAGGAAAATACCATGCCCGATGTGGCCTTTTAAGTAGCGTAACACTCGATAAGCGGCCTTGAGATGCAAATCAGTGGGATGTGCCATAAATTGACTAAGCTGGTTGACTGGAAAACTGATGTCAGGTCTTGTATTTGTAAGATACAAAAGTTTGCCAACGAGTCTTCGATAGGTTGAAGATGTAACAGGATGATCAAGTTGAATGCTAAAGTCGTCATCTGAATCATCAAGTGTAGGATCATCATCAAGCAAAACACCTGCATCTTCATCTGGATAAGCTCGTAGCTTACAATTATACTCCATTGGGGTTGATGCTGGTTTGCTACCAATGTAGCCTGTGTCTTTAAGAATCTCAAGAAGATATTTCTTTTGACTAAGGTGAATACCATCATCCTTACGAGCAACCTCGAGTCCAAGAAAATATTTTAAATCTCCAAGGTCCTTCAACTTGAACAACTGATTGAGAGATCTGGTTAATAAGGAGCAAATTATTACCACATATGATGATATCATCAACGTAAACAAGGAGAGCAATGAATGAGGGGCCCCGTAGCTGAGTAAAAAGAGAATAATCAGAGTGTGATTGAGTGAATCCGTGATCCAGTAAAGACTGAGTTAACTTAAAAAACCACTGTCGGCTGGACTGTTTAAGGCCATAGAGAGACTTTTGGAGACGACAAACATGATCTGCAGCCGAGGGATGAACTGAGAGACCAGGTGGAAGACGCATATAAACTTCTTCAAGAAGATCACCATTGAGAAAAGCGTTGTTTACATCTAATTGATGTATATGCCACTCTTGTTGAACGGCAATGGCAAGCAATAGTCGGACCGTAGTCAACTTAGCCACTGGAGAGAATGTATCGAGAAAGTCTACTCCATAAGCTTGATTATAACCCTTGGCAACGAGACGTGCCTTGTAACGTTCCACATTGCCATCAGATTTGTATTTGATTTTGTATACCCATTTGCAACCAATTGGTGTTTTCCCTGCTGGAAGAGGGACAAGACTCCATGTCTTATTCTGTTCTAGAGCTTGTAGCTCTAATTGCATAGCTTCCTGCCATTGGGGTAAGCCAGCAGCTTCTTTAAAATTTGGTGGCTCATGTCCCTGAAGTATGTTAATGCTGAAGGCCCGATGACGGGGTGATAACAAGCACAAACCAAAGTAATCAGACAAAGGGTATGGAACAGACCTGCAAGTACCGTGAGAATGATCAGTAAGGCCTGTAATGGCACCACAAATATAATCTGCGAGGTACCGAGGGGGGTTACGAGCTCTGTGGTTGCGAGGCAATTCACCAGAAGGTGGAACGGAGTCCACGGATCCTAGGGAACTAGGAGTGGGAGATCCTAAAGGAGGCGAAGGAGGGGAAATGTCAGAAGAAATATCAGAAAAATTGACATCATCGGTAAGAGGGGATGTCAAAGGAAGGACCAATGAGTTGGGTGAATAAGGTTGATATAGAGAGGGAGAATAGAGGTGTTGGTTTTGAAAGGGATAGATATCCTCATGGAATTGAACATCACGGGAGATGACTATTTGGTGGGTTTGAAGATCATAAAGCTTGTACCCTTTAATACCAAAGGGAAAACCAAGGAACGCGTAAGGTTGAGAACGTGGATCAAACTTACTACGACCAGGAGAGATGGTGGTTGCGTAACATAAGCAACCGAAGATCTTGAGGTGGTCTAGTTTGGGTTTGGTGTCGTATAACAGCTCAAAAGGAGTCTTCTCCTTCAATAAGGGTGAGGGGATGCGGTTTATAAGGTAAGTAGCGTGTAGGATCGAGTCACTCCAGAATACCAAGGGCAAGTGAGCATGTATTAAAAGGGATCTAGCCACGTTTAAGAGGTGTTGGTGCTTACGTTCGACTCGTCCATTTTGTTGAGGGCTGTATCTACATGATGTCTCATGAATTATCCCATTGGTGTGATAAAAACTTCTAAGGAAGAACTCAGAACCTTGATCAGTCTGTATCATCTTAATTGTGGCTCCAAATTGGTTACGAATAAGGTCAAGAAAAGTGGGAAGGATAGTTGATACCTCGGATTTTGCTTTCATCAGGTATACCCAGACAGATCGAGTATAATCATCAACTAATGTCAAGAAATATTGATAACCATCATGTGAAGGTAGATTGTACTTGCCCCATACATCAGCATGAATGATTTCGAACTTAAACTTGGCTCTACTATCACTTACAGGGAAAGGAAGTCTTTTGTCTCTAGACATGTGACATACTTCACAGTGCTTGTCGACTTTGGAGGAAACTGCAGGATATGAAAGCTGTAAGACATGTAAACGAGAGGCTGGTAGGTGACCTAAGCGACAATGCCAAACGTCAAGGTCGTTGTGGATGAGACGAAGAGAGTTTATGGTTGGTGGCGAGGAAACTAAAGACTTCTGGTGATTCACGTCAAGCAGGTAGAGCCCGTGTGTTTGTTTGGCCTCACCAATCGTTCTCGAGTACTGCAGGTCCTGAATTACACAAGAGACACCCTCAAAATGAAGTGAGTATGGAGAAAACTTGAGCAAATTACTAACGGAGATCAAGTTGAAGCTAAAACTGGGAACCAGTAGCACATTAGAAAGTAGTAGCAAAGGATTAAGCTGAACAAGCCCAATGTGTGTTGCAACAGTTTTCTCTCCATTCGGGAGTCCGATGAATATACCAGAGACAGGAGTTAAAGTCATAAAGAGATCAGCGGAACAAGCTATATGGTCTGTGGCGCCCGAATCCAAAACCCATTTGCCTGTAAAGAAGGATGGAGATACATGAGCAGCTTGGCAAAGTTTACCTGACATACGCATACTATCTTGAGCATGATAGCCTGTTTGTGTTACTGTTGAATTGCTTATCGAGGGACCAGATGCTGATGAAGGTAGCTGGCGGGATCTGGCTTGTTGCACCAAAGAGAGAAGTCTGTTATATTGATCTGTTGATAAACCAAGCTTGTTGAATTCTGCTACCAGCCCTTGAACTTCTGATTGAGAGTTGACTGCATTGGAAGAGTGAAAAGTGTTCCTCCCATGAGTAGATCCTGGAAAGCTGCCTCCAGATTTATCATACGAAGATTGGACAGATCCTCGTGGCTTATAGTTAGGAGGAAAACCATGTTTCTTAAAACATTTGTCCACTGTATGGCCAGTCCTATTACAATAAGTGCACTATGGTTTGTTAGAGGTGTTCCAGTACTTCTTTCCATTATGATTTCCTTGTGCTGCTAAAGTGGTGTGAGCGTCTCCATCTGCAATCAGATTTGCATTAGCAGCAGCTTGTATAGGAAGAGTAGAACTCTGTGTCCTTCGTTCCTGTTGAAGAGCCAAGAACAAGGCCTTGCTCATGGTAGGGAGCGGATCCATCATTAAAATCTGTTCAACTACATTAGAGTAGTTGTCATTAAGCCCTCTTAGAAAACCAATCACCAGATCATTGCCTCTATAAGCTCGTGCCAATTTATAAAGCTCACAAGCATCAGCATCTGCATTTGCCACACATTTACAGTGCGGATAGGGACGATATTGCTCCATTTCATCCCATAGGGCAGGATATTGTGCAAAATAATCAGAAATAGTGAGTGCTCCTTGTTTGAGTGAGAAAATCTGTGACTGGAGATTAAAGATTCTCATGGAATCACCTCTTCCATACCGATCTTTGAGGTCCTGCCAGAGTTCTAGTGCAGATTCGAACCACATAATGCTCTGAGCTATTCTAGGTTCCACAGAACAGATTATCCAACTAGAGACCATAGTGTTATTTCTCTTCCAAGAGACATAAAGTGGATTATCTATAGAAGGAGGAGAAATAGTACCATCAATGAAGCCGATTTTGTGCTTGGACCAAAGGGCCATCTCCACGGCTCTGCTCCAAGACAAGTGGTTATATTCGTTGAGCAAGGGAGTAACCAACACTATTGCAGGGGTCTCATTCGGGTGTAGATAGAATGGATCAGTTTCTTCCATTCGAGATAACGTTGTGCCTCTTGAAACACCAGCTCCTGGGGTTCCAACAGCAGCAGCGGGGTTCATGGCCATTGTCCTAGCTTGAGGCTAAAGGAAATGGGAAGTTCGTATCAGTGCAGCAACACTAAGGCTTTGATACCATATTAATGTTCGTGGGATGTTTTTGAGAGTTAATTAAGTCAGAGAACTATTTGTTACATTCCTATCAGAAGAAATATATATGAGTGTTTTGGTAGTGGGGACATCATCACGTGGGAGGAATGGGAGGAAAATATTTCCTTTATTCCCATCACGTGGGAGGAATGGGAGGAAAAATATTCCTTTTATTCTCAGGTGTCGTCCACTTCCTTGTGTTCTGTTTCCTTGTGCTGCAAAGTGGAGTGAACGTGAGTGGCCATCTTCAACACTTTTAACGGAGATTCTTGTTCAAGGTTACATATGTTAATGGAGGTCTAGAGATATACCATATGGTGCCTCCTTCGCTCAGTCTCATCTAGTCTCCTGGTCATCGCCATTGTTTTAAAGCCTAGTGGTCTGATCAATTGGACCACGAGTCAACATTGAAACTTGGTCGTTTTATCAAAATTCATTGGATAGTTGCACCGGTGATTAATATTGTTGACCGGTGGCTCAATTGGTAGGCCAAATCAAATTGTTCAAAAAAATTATTATATTATAATTTTATTACTTTTAAATGATAAAATGTATTAAAGTTCGAGAATGCTTAAAACTATTTTGCATTTTAATGCGTAATATAATTTTTTTAAATAAAATTTTTAATTCAATTTGACAATCTAATCAATCGAAACTGAGGAACAGAAAAATCAATTCTTGATCGTATCGAAACTATACGGTTATGGTTTGAAACTGCACTACGAAACCAAAACCAAAATGCATGTGGTTTCCATTTTTTGCAGTTTAGGGTTTGGGCACTCCCGATAACACCGCGACTCCTAAAATCCACAATGAGATACCTAAACCCAACCCCAAAGACCAGATAGACACCAGAACCCACATTGCATTATCCTCCATTTAATTGCAAATACGACACCACATTTTGATTCATCAGCTCCCGAGAGACTCCTGCCCAATGAGCCCACTCCGTTGAACTACCAATAAAGCTTCAAGATGGGCTGATCCAAAAGAAAAATGAAAAGAAGGAAAAGCTTCAAGATGGGCCGATCCAAAAAAAAAAGAGGAAGGCCCTAAATTCGATCCCGAAGATACAAATAGCGATGATTCAAGTTTAAAAAGTGGGCGGGCATGCGTTTTAAAAAGGGGCGGAGGAGGTAAGTGGGCTACATGGAGCTATGGTCAAAGAAGGAAAAGAATGGTGCCAAATAAAATCAAAGATATCACTTATCTATTAACAATTACTATTTTACGGCACTATTGGTATAAGTGTACTCGTGCAAAATTGACGTTATATTTTGATAGATAAATAATATTTTACGTATAAAAAATTACTAGTAAATCGTTGTCGAAATTTACGGTTAAAATCGAACCGTGATTAGAGTTTCATTTCTTTATAAGCGAGTGAGATTAAAAACCAAACTTTTCTGGAAAAACGATTCCAACTGTTCAGATTAGCAAACATGGGGTACATGTTCATGAGAGTATTTTATCCCGAAATGAAAATAGCCAATGGGTGGGTAATGCCATGGTTGGTATTATTTACCATAAGCTGTCGGGAGCCGGAACAAAATTGGGTGGTCCGACAAGACTGGTCAAAACACCACATCGTTGATTCAGAATTTCAGAGCCAACATTAAATGGCGAAATACACCCACTACTTTATTTATTATTAATATTATTCAAAATTAATTATAGTATTAATTAAAAAAATTATGAACATAACTAATAAATATTTAGATAAACTGCTAAAAATTATTTTAGTAACCAAGAGATATGTACTAACGTTAAATACTTGTGAAATAAATTTATCATCTTTCTAAAAAAATTTATCCGAAACAAATTTAAATTAATCTAGTTAGTAATTCGAGAAAAAAGCTATAGAGAAGCAAGAGAGGGGGGAAAAAGGCCAAAATGTATCATTGGGCAGCCCTAAAGTAGGCTGGTGGCTTTGTAGGGCCAATGGGTAGACCACGTTGGAGACTGGGGAAAGATCAGAGATTGCCTGAAGAAAACGCCAAAAAAACTAAAATAAATAATTCAATAAATAATTAAATATAATTTATATAAAGGGCATTACATAGATTACAGGGCATCACCGTCCAAATGTCTAATCAACAGTGCTGATTGGAAACACTTTGTTTTATAGCCGTTAAAAATTGGGATAAAGACACTTTAGTACTCTGTGTTATATGAATTAGACACTTTGCATTTTGTGTTTACAAAATATCCAAAAAAGTACCCTGTGTTATTCTCTGGCCATCCTTTACTAAAAAAAATATTATCGGATCTGAGATTCCGATAACCGGAGATGACATGGCACAAACAAAAGTGACAGTGACTTGGAAAAAAGCTGACGTGGATTAAAATTAAAAAAATGTAAAAAGTTGTCGAACATCCTTTCATCTTCTTCGTCTTGCCGTTTGTCTCCGGCGACCAAAAAAGCACCGGCGAAGCCACCCCCTTCAAGCGCCGGCCCGCTCCTCCCATCGCCCCTCCACCCACCTCCGCCGCCCTCCTAAAGGCCTCATTTCCCGCCACCACCTCCGCCCCCTGCTCTTCCTCACCCTCCCTCTTCTCTACCTACTCGTTTTCCACCCGCCCCGGTCCCTCCTCCTTGACTTCTTCTCCACGGCTGCCTTCGCCGCTCTCCTCCTCTCCCTCCCCCGCCTCCCCTCAATCCGCATATTTCTCGCCCGCTCCTTTCCGACCAAGTCCCCGGTGGCTCTCACCCGCCTGATCGGGGTCTCGTGTCCGGGTCTTGGGTCCAGGCCTACACCAACGACAACGTCTATGAGGGCGAGTTCCATAAGGGGATTTGCTCCGGCTCGGACGTGTATTACTACTATATGAGCGGCCGCTACGAGTGGGACTGAGTCGACGGCAAGTACGACGGCTTCGGGGTCGAGACCTGAGCTTGTGGGAGCCGCTTCCAGGGGCAGTATTGCATCGGCCTCCACGACGGCTTCGGCGTGTACCGGTTCTACACCGGCGACGTATACGCTGGTTAGTGGTCCAACAGTCAGACCCACGGTACAGGCGTCCACACCTGCGACGACGGCAGCCGCTACGTGGGCGAGTTCAAGTGGAATAAGATGATAGGGAATAAAATGTAGTACATCTCCACTTTCTTGTATTGCCGAAAAGGATAACATCAAAGCACATGGCTTGTGCTTTCGGAAATAGTGACCTTCGTCGGTGTATTTTTCGGTCGCCGGAAATAAAAGACAAGGTACAGAAGATGAAAGGTGACGACTACTTTTTCTTTTTTTTAGTCCACGTCAGCATTTTTTCTAAGTCATTGTGCTATGTCATCTCCGGTTACTGAAGGATGGCCAGAGAAAAACACAAGGCACCTTTTTGGGTATTTTGTAAACACATGGTGCAAAATGTCTAATTCATATAACACAGGGTACTAAAGTGTCTTTATCCCTTAAAAATTCTATACTATATTCGAAGTTTGGATATGTATTCACATTTTATGAAAGAAAAATAATTATTAAAAATTAAATTCAATAGTAATCGATTCCAAGTTGTTTTAGTAACGTTTATTGGTTTTTTTCCCTTCAAAAAAAATGTGCTCTCTCTCAAAATATATCTAGATATTTCTTTTGTGGAGCTCTCTTCTTTCTTCTACCTCGGCTCCGTCGCCGCTTACTTTTCGTCGCAGTTTCAGGGCAGCTTCACCTCATCTTCGCCCGCGTCTTAGCTCGTTTCGCCTCTCCGCTCGCCCTCGACTTCGCCCTCCGTCTGCCATCGTCCCGCTCGTCGTCCCAGCTCGCCCTCGACCTCGCCTTCCGGTCCCAGCTCGTCCTCGCCTCTACGACTTTGCCCACTGTCCGTCGTCGTCCCGCTCGTCGTCCCAGCTCGCCCTCGACCTCGCCTCTTCTGCTTTCCACTTCGCCCGCCTCGCCTCATTGTTCCGCTGCCTCTGCTCGCTCTTCTGCTTTCGCCCTCGCCTTGCCGCCAGCCTCTAGTCTCTCCGCTCGCTCGTTCACCATTTCAGCCCGCCTTGCAACCCTCGCCTATCCGCTCTCGCCCTCACCTCATCGCCGGTCTCACCTCATCGCTCGCCACCCAGCCCCATCTCTCCTTCTTCTAGCTCGCTGCTTTGCCGCCGTCCCGCTCCTGCTCGACCATTCAGCTCCATCTTGGCCTCGTCGCTCACCTGGCCTGATCTCCACGGCTGGGCTCTTTTGAAGGTGCCGGCGGTCCCCGGGGAGGATGGTCGCCTCTGATCTTCTCCCCGGTCAGCTCTCTGTCTTTCTCGTTTCGCTTTTTCTTTATTTCTTTTCTGTCTTTATTGCTTTCGTTGTTTGTTTCTGTCTTTGTGCGTTTTCTTTTGCTCTCGAATCACTTGTGTTTAGTGGCTGCGTCGGGCTTTCGCTCTTTTGATTTTTTCTTTTGCTTTTGTTTAGATCGTCTGTCGACTGATCTGGGTTCCTTTCGGATCTCGTTGCATGTTCGATGGTTATGGGTGGAGAACCTTGTCTCGGTCGATTTACGTCGACCTTGGCTCTCATCTGAGTGTTTCTTGTATGCATTCAGATGCCTTCTTTACGATATTTTGAGGTTATTGGCCAAAGCTTGCTTTGGCAGAACTCCGCCCCGGTCGTCGGCCCTCGTACCTTTTCGACTGCCCATAGCTCCCCCTTTTGTGCCACCCTGATGTCATCGGACTTGATTTCGTTTTCTGCTTTGTTTTGTTGTCTTGTGTCTATACTTTTCTTTAATGTTCTGTAACTCTTTTATAATATAAACCTCGCGTCACTTTTATCCCTAAAAAAATAGTAATCGATTCTAATTACTAAAGATTATAAAATATCAAATCCCCTTCTCCTATATATCATTTTGATATAAACCTCCTAAATCTTGTGGTGAAGCCGTGAAGGTATACATTTTATTCACACCAAAGAGCACTTGATCTAATGTTAGGGAATAATGTTAGGGAATGATAGGCGTTCGAATTTGCTCACAATAAAAAAAGTTACCTATAAAGAAAAGGTAAACATTTTTTCGCATTGGACAAAGACAACGTATAATTTGGTAAACCATGGGACTTTTAGTTTCTCCAGACCTTTTCATATCCCTATATAGTTCCTTTCAAATTGGATAATATTTAATAATCCAACATATTCGACCACGTATGACTAAGAATAATTGATTTTATCAATCTAAAATTAGGTTATTAAAAATGAATTAGGGGATAGATCTTTTTTTTTTTCAAATACGAAATGGTTACCTATTTATTTCTGATTTTGGTGCTTTTTGGGTCTATCGCCCACCAACTAGCGAATGAGTTCCTTCAAAAAAAACAAGCGAATGAGCACATGCAACATGAGCTGGATGGGATGGTCAAGTGAACATTATGCAAGACCCTGTAGGCCATATGGGGGTTAGCATCTTTTTAACGAACTAATTAGTTCTAGTTTTATCTTCGAGAATTAGATTCAAGTACTATCAGATTTTATATATAAAATAATTTTTAGATGTTACCTTTTTTAGAAATATTTTGAGATTGAAATTTATCAATATGATAGACTTTGAAAGAAAATCATAAATTCGTCTTGTCTTTGCAATTGACTAGTCAGATCGCAACCCAGTTATTACTGCTGTTCATGTATATAGCAAAACCCGGAGGGTGGTTGAATCAATACATTTTTGAAGGTTGATCTAAAAAATTCTTAAAATGAGTCCAAATTTATTATTGACAGTTTTGACGCGTAATTAACGAGTAATTACCTGTTAAACCTGTTAAATTAACAAACTAATTCGTTAATAATAAATCACTTACTTGTTGAAGTAAGAGGTCCACAGGCTCGGGTCCACAACTTCTTCGTGCTGGTCGAATTACGATCACGTTCGAACGGATCCGTAATCGATTTTCACGAGATTTTCTTTAATCGAAAATCTGATTAAAATTCTGGATCTGATCCAGAATTTTCCTTTTGTATTGAGTGGTTGTGGGAAAAGTTACATTTCAGTCCAGCCGGATTCCTCCTTTTATAGGAAAGTCCGGCCAGTCAAAATGTGCCACGTGGCGCCACGTGACGTGCCACGTGGCGCTCCGAGCCGCATGACCGTCAAGTGGCGTGCCACGTGGCACTTCATGCCACATGTCCGCCACGTGGCGTGCCACGCGGCAAAGCTACCCCTAGCTTTGCCACGTGGGCTGCCACATATGACGTCAGCGCCACGTCATGCTGACGTGGCGCTTGCGTAGCTTGGGCCGGTCAACGCGGGTTGACCGGCCCATCCAACCCAATTTTTTGGGCCTAATGGGCCCGGGCCCAATTAGGCACAATAATAATTGCCTATTGGGCCCAAGGTCCAACAATTATTAATTGGACAAACTCTGAAGATAAAAGTTGGCTGGGTGGCTGCAACTCTTCGTTAAGTGAAAAGCGTAAAACCATTAACTGTTTTATAAACAATTTTAAATTGGATCCCGCATTCCTATAATCTTAAATATTATTATTATTGTTATCCCAACAGGCTTTTGTTTCTATGAAGCACGAATTGTACAAGTCTCGTAATTGTGGTCCACACAAAACGTAGATGTACACTCTGACTTTTAGACTGTACTTCATTTTCATAAACCACTACTGATCTTTTGTGTCGCTTTCTGTAGCTATTAGCTTCGCAATTATGCACTCGGGACTAGACAACTAGGGGTGAGTTCGGTGTGGTTTTGCAGTATCGGTATAAAAATTTATACCGAATAGCACTTTTAGTTTTGTGAAAATTCGCACCGTCGGTGTGGCGGTGTCGAAGAAAACTGCGGTGGTGCGGTTTGATGGTTTTGCAGTTTCATGGTGTGGTTTGCACCGCAAAATTGGGCCCATTTCGTTAAGCCTATTTAGTGGGCCCAAATTTGAAAAGAAACCTCAATTTTCACACAATCAATACTCGCCAATTTGAAAAAAAGCTCAATTTTTTTAATAACATAATCGCAGCAATTAAACAACTCAATACAACATCCTAATTTCAATCCATAACATCTATCTCAATTTAAACAAAAAATAATGTGTTTTTCACAAAATAATATGTGTGTTTCACCAAAAATGATAAATGATAATAAAATCATAACTAGTGACTATACTTTTTTTTTTCATAACTATCGATTATTCTAAGTTTTAATTAGGGTGAAAAATTTCATAGAGTAAATTCCTCTTGGTACACAGAGGAAGCAACAACCCACATGAACACAGAGAACCCAGCGAACAACCCACATGAACACACATAATGTCAACATAGAGAACCCAGCGTACAACCCACATGAACTAAAACATGTGGAGAATTGTGGCTTTTAGGCTTGTGGGAAGAAGTTTATGGGACAAAAAAAATTATATACTAAAACAAAACGACGTCGTTTTTTCACATAATACACGTATACTAAAACGACGTCATTTCAATTTATCGATTTCGTGGTTGGTCGGTGTGGTTTGAGACCAACACCGAAACTACACCGCACCAAATTAGTTTCGGTTTGAAACTGCACCACGAAACTATTTAAGTGTGCAGTTTGAATTTTTTCGGTCGATCGGTTTCGCGGTCGGTCGATTTCACAGTTTTGCAGGTTTCAAGCTCACCCCTAGAGACAGCCAACCCCAAATTAATAATTGATAAAAATCTACATAAGTACCCTGCAGTTTCACATTTTTACAACAGGGTACATGTGGTTTCAAATTTGTAATTTAGTCCCTGTAGTTTTAAAAACTTTCCCAGGCAGGTCCAGGGCAGAACTGCCCGTCGATATGGACTTCAAACGAAGTCTTTTTTTTTTCCTACATGGCGGACACGTGGGTGCCGAGTTGGATAACTTACGATTGACTTGTAACATAGTTAATTACCTATTTAGTCCCCAAATTATTTAAAAAAATTTCAAAAACCCAATATAAACAACCAAACCTATTTTAGTTTCTTCTTCCTCCAAATGCAACGACTCTCTCTCCCCTCCCCTCCCCTCCCCCACCACTCACTTCTTATTCCCCTTCTCTAAAATTCCCACCACCCAAACCCAACTTCAAAACCCTTAATGCTCAATTCTCCCTCTCCCCTTCTCCTCTTCTTCCCTGTCCAAACCTCCAATCAAAAATAAAAATAAAAAATGAATTCGCAAGACTTAAAATAAAAAAATTAACTTAATTCAATTCTCTTACTATAATATGGACGTGTCCTATTTAAGCCCAAATCAAATGCTTGCGCATTCCCGAATAGAAAAGGTCACGGGAGCGATGTGCGACAATTCTAATCTGAGCTTCCATCTTTGTATATATATTTTTTGGTTTTTATTGTAATGTTGGGCATCTTTTTGGTGCAACGGTTAGTCCTTTTTTTTCGAAAAATGAATATTGGGACCTCGGATTAATTAAATTTTGTGTTATATCAAACTAGATATAACTCATTAAGCTACAAATTGATCTCTGTTCTATGTAGTACTTTATTTTCTTACCATAAAACTGTTGTAATTGGTTGAATCTTGTTTACGAACTCAAGAAAAACACCAATTCAGTGACCTAGAAATTGTAATTGGATTGTATAAAGTTATTGACTATAAAGTATTGTTTATTTTTTTATGAGTGCATTTTACATTAAATGAACGATGGCTGATTTATAAAATTACGTTTATTAGTGACTTGTCGAATCTGAACGGTCAAATAAAAACGAATTCGCGAGTGTGTTTGGTCATGATGAAAGTACAATCACCAGCTCTAAATAAGCAAAAGAAGGCAGATTTGGATCACCATTGTGCCCAAGAATGTACCCCGGACAGCATTACATTTCCGGAGACAGAGAGAGACCCACAAATGTCTGATACTCCTGGGACCCACCTCGCCAGAAAGAAAATAATCACAAAAAATCTTGGAAATATCAAATAGAGGGACCTAATTTTGTAAGTAATGTGAGTTTGAGTCGGATTAGATTCAAGAAAAATGATAAATTATCTTTACAAGTATTTTAACATAGTATCATTTTCAATTACTCAAACTGAAATCTCTTGATTAAACAATATAAATGCTAATACGAACTAAGTGCTTGGTGGTAAGAAAGAGAGATTTTTTTATAAAATGAAAAAAAAACAGAAGAGGAGTAGGCTGGCTCAATGTGCAGCATTCCCAAAGACCCCTACCCGCTAAACAACAAAATACCCATCAACCTAATTTAAAATATATATAGACATGTGACAACTAGATCCCTATCCATCAGATCAAAGCAACACCACCTTCATCGAAAGAGACAGACTAAGATAAGCCTAATCCCTAATATTTTTTTGCCTTTTGGTATATATTCTTTCAGCATATAGTTTGGGTACTTTATATTATAAAATGTCTGATATAGACTAGGCTCGAGAAAGAATCCACAAGAGACGTGTACTTCCAACCAGTTTCACGTTCCCGTTTACCTCTCCAGGCTTTGAAAGGGACTTGCAAATTGCAAAAGCAAGAGATTCCATTTCTTTCAATTTCAACCCGGATGGATCGAACAACATAACTCTAACGTCCCCGCTCGAACTCGGATTAACCTAACGAGCAAGAACACGGTAATGAAAATTGAGAGATTTCTTTGATTGGGTTAGGATTAACCAATCCTAAGATCTAAAACAGAACCACAACAACCAGCATTATGTACAAAAAAAAAGGGAATTTGTCAAATCAAACACAAGACACTTTCTTCTGGATTAGAAAAATCGAATTCTTCCAAGTTCACTACCTAACTAGCTTCCATTTGAGGTCAATTCCGATCCCTTCCGGTTCCTTCGGTTGGCATTCATGTGCTTGGAGCTTCCCCCGGCCGCGGGCTCTCTCTTCTGCGGCGAGGACGCGGAGAAGAACCCGAACGACTTCGAGCTGCCTCGGAGGGAGCAGACGGGGACGTTGAGGACCGGCGTGACCCTCACATTGGCAGAGTACGACCTCTCCATTCCCCGGTGCTTGATCCGCATTCCGTTGCCGTTTCCGTTGAAGGTGCTCGGGCTGCTCGAGCTCCTCTCCAGGCTCTGGAACACTACCTTCCCGGAGGAGTTCATCCGCGGAGAGTCAGCCGACACTGGCCTCCCCGCGGAGGAGAGGGCGTGCAGCTCGTCGGAGCCTGGTCTGGAGGCTGGGCCCCTCCTCGCCATTCGGATCCGGAAGGGGTTGGGGCCGAGTTCGGAGTCGAGTGACAGACGGGGGAGCTCGTCGTGGGGGTCGTGGCCGGAGGACGACGAGGAGAGGGAGAGCCGGGAGGAGGCGATCGAGATCGACTCGCAGTCGGAGACGGCGGCGTCTGTTAGCAGCGGGAGGCTGAGGGAGGCGGGAGAGGACGAGGAGGTGGCGGAGGAAGTAGTAGGGTTGGATCTGGAGGTTCGATGGAGGAAATGCTTTAGGGATTTAGGGTTAGGGTTAGGGTTTTGGCCGGTGGTGGAGCTAGGAGGGTTTAGCTTCCGGAAGCCGAGGAGCTCTCTCCAGCGGCTGGAGCACCTCGGGGCTTTGGGGGAGAAGAGGTAACCGTCGGCTCCGGCGGCGGACATTGTTGCCTCCGCCACTATTCTCCTGTGGGATCTCTTCTCCGGCGAGATGGATCCCGCCGGAGACTTGACAGGTAGGGACGGGGCAGGCTTCGAGATCGCCGTGGCGAGGAAGGGGACGAACTTCCCATCGGAGAAGAGCTCGTCGGCGGGGAGCATCGCGATGGGATCCTGGCCTAGTAGGAACTCGAATTCCGCCGCCGGATCCGTCTCCGACGAATCTAGCTTCGCCGCGGAGGAGGAGGACTTCTTCTTGGATGCGTCGTCGTCGCGGCTGAAGGACATGCGAGGGGAGAGCCAACCGTAGACGGCGGAGGAGGAGGAGGAGGGAAACCTCTCCGGCGACACGGCGATTTTGTTCACGCAAGCCGTGGCCATTCCGGTAATTTCACGGTGCTCTGGGGGCTTTTTGGTTTGAGCTATTGGACAGTGTGTTTTGGTGGGAAGAAGTTTAGAGAGGAGGAGAAGGTCACTAGTGAACTTTAACGAATATTTTGACAGGGTTTATAAACCGGCGTCACGTGATTTCTGATTTTTTAAATTAATTTTTGTGTTTCCCTTTTTTGGCCCCCCTCTCTCTATTCCTCCAGTAATGATACACTATTGTTGTGTTAAGTGACGAATGTTATAATGGCATATCATGCACACAACGAGACAATTATTAAATGTCATACTATTTGTATTTTTTAAATAAATTAATTGGTATTTCTAGGAAATGAATAAACAGTATGAGTATACCAAGAGATAATTAATGCACAGTTTTTTTATGCAATGGAATATTAAGGGGAATACTAATTGATTGAGGGAAAACAAAGAGATTGCACAAAATCATATGATGATGCTAGCACTCGAAATAGTATCGGGCCAAAAAACGAAATCAGGATGAAGATAAAGAGGTTCAACAGACATCTTGGTCCTCTCGGTAAATTTTTTTCGTGCGAGCTAGCAAAACGACTAGGAATCAAAAGCAAGATTATAATTGAAGATATTCACGGATCAATCTTAAGACAGGAAATTATCAGACATGTCTAGGCGGGTGACCTGCACCATTGATGTTCATGGTAAAAAAATTTCTCGGAGTAATACAAATTATACCTTAAAAAAATAGATACACATGTGACTTACTAAATCAATTTGTGAATGATTGTTCTAGCGAATTAACATTGTTGAATTCAAATCATTGAAATACAATTTTAGTAATGATCGTAAACGAATTGTACTTCAAAGAAGTGATTGCAAAATAAACTTGACAATACTCGGATTATACATCAAAAATTAAATAAGATAAAATGGTCTAATAGATTTTCAGATAACGAGAGAAGGGGAGGGAAATGGCGATGGACATAAGAGGGGAGCATTGAATGTTCTGAACTGATAAGGAGCACTTCATTTTGTATCAGTTCTCGTTGAATTGGATTAATTAATGCTCATTTATTAAGTTGAGGATCTAATCCAGGCCACCCATTTAAATCCACATGAAGAAAATCGGATCCCTCTTCTGTTTGAATCGATCTGAAATTTACTCTGAAAATCCAGACTTGGATTTACTGGCTACATTTATGATCTAAAAATTTGATTGCAACCACACCATAAAACGAGGACGGATTAAGTGAGGACAAAGATTGTCCCCACTGAAATGAATCAAAGGGAGTAAAAATATGAGCAGGGGTATTAGTGAAAAACCATAAATAATCTAATAGGTTAATAAAAATAGTTTAGTGGAGGGAAATAATTTTGGCTGACAACATTTCGACAAAACTAAAGTTTGGACGTTTGGTCTACCACCGCCGCAAACCCAATAATGACTAAACCAACGCAGACAATGAACGCACCTTCAACTTTTCGTCTCCCATTCTGTTTCCGTTTCCAATTGAGCTTCACCTCAGCTATCACCGCTTTGCCATTCCAATTGAGTTTGAGCTATCACTTCCGAAGTTGCATTAAACCATTCGGACAAAAACTTCCGTCTATGGCTTCAGCAAAAATAAGTCGAGAAAATAAAGATGAATGCTTAGATGGTGAAACAAATGACATCTCGTTAATTAGAGGTAAATACTAGTTATTTATTTCATAGAAAAGTTTTAGTTGAAAAGCTTTTTTAAGCAGTGGGGTTTGACTTTGGTTTGCATGTTCATATCCTTTTAGTTACATTTGCTCTGTTGTTATTGATTTTACAGAAACTCTGGCAAGGACAGCTACCAGTGAAATTAAAAATAATAAAATACATGTTAGTAGAATAATTGTAAACCAAGATACCCAAGAGACGTGTTTAAGTGACAATCAAAACAGTGATGGAATAGAAGGTCTGACATTGGTTTGGATTTGCTCTGATATTATTTTGTAAGATATCGGTTTTTGTCTGTCTTGATATTGGTTTGCTTGTGTTGTGATATTAGTTTTCTTGTGTTATGACATTGGTTTGAAGGTGTTCTGATATTGGTTTTGATATATTCTGGTATTGGTGTGGATGTGTTCTGGTATTGGTTTAGATGTTTTCTTATATTAGTTTGGATAAATTCTGATATTGGTTTGCTTTGGTTCTTATATTAGTGTGGATGTGTTTTGATATTGGTTTGAATTTGCTTTGATATTAGTTTACATGTGTTCTGATCTTGGTTTGAATTTGGAAAGATATCGGTTTTCATCTATCTTAATATTAGTTTGCTTATGTTGTGATATTGGTTTGAATGTGTTCTGATATTGGTTTGGATGTGTTCTGATATTAGTTTGGATATTTTCTGATATTAATTTGCTTATGTTGTGATATTAGTTTTCTTGTGTTGTGATATTAGTTTGAACGAGTAATGATATTGGATTGAAGGTGTTCCGATATTAGTTTGGATGTGTTCTGATATTGGTTTGTTTATGTTGTGATATTAGTTTTCTTGTGTTGTGATATTGGTTTGGACGAATTATGATATTGGATTGACGGTATTCTGATATTGGTTTGAATGTGTTCTGATATTGGTGTGGATGTGTTCCTATATTGGTTTGCTTTGGTTCCGATATTAGTGTGAATTTGCTCTGATAGTTGTTTGCTTGTGTTGTGATATTAGTTTTCTTGTGTTTTGATATTGGTTTGAACAAGTTATGTTATTGGTTTGAATGTGTTCTGATATTAGTTTTAATGTATTTTGATAATGGCTTGGACATGTTTTGATATTAGTTTGCATGTATTCTGATATTGGTTTGCTTGTGTGGTCATATTGATTAGTATGTTCTCTGATATTGGTTTGGATGAGTTCTGATATTGGTTTGAATGTGTTGTGATATTCGTTTGCTTGTTTCGTGATCTTGGTTTTATAGTATATTTTTAAAAATCATTTTTAAATATTTTTTTTATTCGTGTCGATTTTGCAGTGACACCAACAATGACCACATCAAAGAAAATACATGAGGAAATGGAGAAAAGAGAATAGTAGTCTACAATACAATTTCAAACGGTGGATGAGACTCTAAACTTCTACCTTTCTTATGCCCACCGAAAAGGATTTAGTATGCAAAAAGATATCAAAAGCCTAAGAAAATCAATGGTGAAAAAACTGCAGAGATACACTATATCAGATATCTTTGTAACAAGGAGGGCGTTCGTAGAACTGTCTGGGCTGCGCATTGACAAAATTGCTATCTCCGATAATCTCAAAATCATTGTCATCATCAGGCATTACTATCGGCTTCTTGCCCCTTTTTGGTGCCGGCACTTTCTTGTACTTTTTTGGTTCAGGGTCCGTATATGGAGTTCTGAGAGCGTGACTGGCTCTCATCTTTCTCTTATGATCAACCACACTAGTGTCATCCTTATTAGGCAACACTATTAGCTCTGGTTCACAAACATTGTTGTGAACATCCTCCATAACAGACGGACCGTCCGAACCATCTGCACCACCGGCTACAAATTTATCTGCAAAGGCAGAAGCTTCATCATAGAAAATTGTATCACATGTAAAATGACTCGATATGTTGGCCAACTCACAGGCATCTTTTGCCGTACATCGTATGATGGCCCACTTATCATAAGGATGAACATCCTCTCTACGCTCATCATCACGACTACTTTTATTCGCATTGATATTATCCTCACCCTCGCCGTACTTATCCTCTTGGAGCTGATCCTCATCATCCTTCTCATCCATCTCATCCATCTCCTCATTGCCTAACTCCTCCTCCTCATTGCCCAACTCATGGTCCTCATTGGCCCCCTGCTATCACACAACAAAAGGGTATGATTCCAGTATCAACGGACAGCAAACCAAATATCACGTTAAATACAAACCAATATTACCTCGAATGCAAACCAGTATTCTATCAAATGGAAATCAATATCATCGCATATGCAAACCAATATCGTTTCACAAATAAACCACTATAGCTTCAAAAAAAAAACCAATATCATTTCACAAAAAAACCAGTATTTTACCACATGCAAACTAATATCAACTCGAAAGTAAAACCAGTATTCTATGAAATAGAAACCAATATCAATTGATACGCAAACCAAAATCATTTCAGAAATAACCCAAAATACTGTCACAAGTAAACCAATATCATTTTCATGTGGTAATGCAAAATATTTCACATGCCAAAACTATATCCATCCAAAATAATGAAAAATAAGAACGTCCAAGAAAAAGAGGGACACTCACAGCAACATCTTCCTTCTCATCGTTCTCCTCCTTATCCTCATCACCATCTTTAAGTAACTTCACTATATTAATGGATTCATCGACAGCTTTTTGCCGAGCATCTAAATTATCTCGCTCCTGGATAAGCTTGTAATGACTTGCATAAAGCTACATTGGTTTTGGAAAAAATAACAACATAATTACATAAACGTATATATTTTTAATTTGTTCAAACACACAAACAAAATTTAAAATACCTGGGTCAAAGACATATTCTGAAAATGGGCTGTACTAGTGGTGCTGCTTGAAGAAGCACCCGAAATCTTCTCACTATTGCATGTTTTGAAAAAATGCAACAAAGCATGAGCATTGCAGCCCATTTTGACGAGATTGCTAATTTGAAACACTTCAAACATCTGCCTAACTCTTCATTCATCTTATCAGCCATGAATTTGCACCAGTTATACCTTGACGCCTGGGAGAGTTGCTGAACATAATAACAGTATTTTAATAGTATGACCTCTGATGTTGGGGGCACGAGAAACACGCCTAAGGCGTAGAGAATGTAAAGTTTAGCCCAATCTTAATCAATTATACCCTTTTTGCCTTTCCCTTTCAATGTATTTTCTATATTCTTCACTCTAATATAATTGGCATCAGACGGTGCCAAACCCAAGCTGTCAGCCTCTTATCTGTAATTCTCTCTTTGCGCTGGAGTCAATTTCATATCCAGATTGATATCTTGACTACCAAATTCAAGACCATAAATTCTTGCAACATGCTCCTCGGTTAAGAAAATCTTTTGCTCGAGTCGACAAAAGTTGACAACTTCTATCATGTCGTTCGGAGAAGGATCATCTACAACTAACTCCAAAAATATAACAAAACCAGCCATTCTTATATACCCCTTCGTTCCACCTTGAAACTATCAGAAGCTTTTTGATTTAAAAACTCGTTCACACTGATTAATTTTCTAGGCTGGCATAATAATTTTACCGTCTGACAAGAAACACATATAACAACGATTGTCAAGAATAAATTTAATTACTATAGTCTACATGCAAACAAATATCGATTCAAAACTAAACCAGTATCAACTAACATTCAGACCAGTATCAATGCACTTTGAAACCAGAATAACTTCACAACCAAACCAGTATCAAATTAACATCCAAATCGATATCAACTCACATCCACACCGAAATCACTTCACATGCAAACTAATATAAATATAAATATAAATATAAATAAATGAGCCTTCCTTGATCTAAAAAGGGGTACATCAAAACATACTACAAAAAAGGGGAATTAGTACTTTTTCCTTTTCAGCGGCCTTCTTATCATCTTTCAACAATTCCTCCTCTGCCTTTTTCTTAATCTTCAACTGCAAATACCATATGCAAACAAATATCAATGCACATGTAAACCAATATAACACCAAATGAAAGACAGTATCGATTCAAAGACAAACCAATATCACACCATATGAAAACCAATATCAATACAACACATGCAAACATTGGTAATCAAACAATAGAATTCAAACCAAAAATAAGGTCAAAACTCTTACAAACATTGACAAATTCAAGGTTACACATTTATGGAATTTGGATCATACATGTACAAATGTGAGGAGATAATTAGTACCTTTTTCCCTAATTTCTTATTATCTTCGCTCCGCCTTCCGCTTCATCTTGACCTGTTCCTTTCTTCCACTTCGAAAATAAGTAAATAATTTAGATAACACAAAAAAGAGAGATAACAACAATAACAGTACAAGAACACAAACAAAAATAAGTTGAAAATTTATCTTGTGTTATTCCTCCTCTTGTCAACCATCTCTCTACAAAGACACTATTTCTATTCCACAGAATTGCCTCCTTCAACCTATTGCACCAAGAAGTAACCACTTCACACCGCATAATTAAGGAGTCGGTAGCCGAAAAGAGATAGGAAAGGGAAAAACTAATTAACTTACCGGGGTCAGCGAAAAGAGATCAATATGGATGGGTCAAAACTTATTAACTTGCCAGTTTCGAGTCGCAAGGGGTTAGGGCTAACATGTGAAGGGTCGAAGTAGTCGGTAGGCTCTTTTCACGTGCCGTCGATGACTTTTTTCCAAGGGACGCCGATGGCTTCCTTGGGTGACGGGAGTTACGCCTAGTAGATTTCACCAGGTACCGCAGATGGCTTCCTCGGCTAGATGTGGTTGGACGGGTTCTCTTAGGTGTTGTCGAGGGCTTACTCTTGGAGGAGAAGAGGGCTACGGTTTTTGGAACTTAGTGGGTAATGAGTTTTTTCAAATTGGAAGATGAAGAGGGCTACAATTTTGGGAATTCGTGGGTTATAGGTACTAGGCTGGGCGGGAAGCCTACACAGACAACTTGAATGTTAAAAACTAATAATGTCCTCAACGATTTTGGTCCATTAGATCAAGGAAGAATTAAAATTATCAAATTTAACGGCCGAGAATCAATCCCCTCCGTGAAAACATCCACTAAGTAGTTTCGACTGAATCCAAATTCTCATAGAACAGGCGTCAATTAGTTATGATTACAACCATCAAAATTTGAAATGTCAATCATCAGTCGGCTATCTAGAAATTCTTTTAGGCATTAAGTGAAGAAGTGAGAAAGAAAGATAAAATGATATAATCGTTTTTAATATATTAACCTACTAAATATGTAGGTAAAAACCACATTTGACGCATTGCATACTAATATTTTAGAACAATAACTTAATTGTATGAACAGAAAGACGAGTATCACTATTATGAAAATTTCTTGACACCCAGTATTTGAACCTTTTTAAATGGAAAACATGAGATTGAGATATGTGAATGTGCTTGCAAGTTTTAACCATGAAAATATTTTGAGAACTTTTTTATAGCTATATTTTATTTTAAAAAAAACTACTAAGATGCACAGAACCGAACAATGGCTCAAGATAAAAAGTGTTGTTTTTTTAAAAGAATAGCTAAAGTAAGTAATTGCTTTTCCCCTTTTTATGACAGATTTTTTTTCTAGAGA
This sequence comes from Hypericum androsaemum, assembly GCA_963995505.1. NCBI lineage: Eukaryota > Viridiplantae > Streptophyta > Magnoliopsida > Malpighiales > Hypericaceae > Hypericum > Hypericum androsaemum. Next base: position 8,917,172 of record OZ023186.1, on the reverse strand, counting down.
AGAATATTAGTACAATTCTCCCTTTTTCAGAAAAAAGGAAACAAGTTTCTCAAAAACGAAAAAAGAAAAAAGGAAAGAAGTCAGAGTCCCTTCGACTTTCTATAGAACTTTTCCTGGATATTACTCCTCTCTTATTTAGACAAGATCAAGATACAGAAATGTACTAATGGGTCATTTCCATTTCTACTACCAAAAAACATTAATGAGTCATTTCTTATAAATAACAGTGTTTCACCATAAAAAAATTAAGGAAAAAGTCCACATAAGTACCCTGTGGTATTCCCGATTCTCACTTGAGTACCCTGTGGTTTAAAAACGATAGAACCGGTCTAACTTATTTTAATTTTTCTCACTTAAGTCTACCCAGTCCAGTTCACCCGTTTTTTTGCCAAAATGACATTTTTTTGGGGGTGGAATGCCACGTGATAGTGACCCGAATTAGTCATTGTTGACGTAGTGGTGGGTAAATTATCAAATAAATTTATTATTTTTCAAAAAATTCAAAATCCTCCCATCTCTCTTTCTCTCTCTTCTTCCATCTTTGTTCATCTTCAACCTCCCTAATCTTTCCCATCTTTAACCAAACAACAACAATAGAACCCAAATAAATACAACACCCAAAATAAAAAATCCAAAAAATCTAATTCCCTATCTAAATCAAATCACGCAACGAGACGAGCTCCTCCATCTCCTTGTGAAGAAGAAAAGTCAACGAAACGTACTTGTCCATCTTCCCATCGACCCTCGCCTCCGCCTTCTTACAGTTGAGGGCCCAAGAGCGGAGCCCTCCGTCGTCGTAGCGGTGGCCTAGCCTGGACACGGACTGGGCCACGTGACGATCTTCTGGATACCTTCGAGGGAGATGGACCCGGTTCGGAGCTGGGCTATGTTCTTGTCGGAGAGGGACTGCCATAGGTGAAGCAGCTTCAACATGAGCCTCGAGATTTCGAAGGCCAGGACTCCAAGTTCTTGAGATTTCAATGGGTGTGTGTATTTATTGGAAAGGAAGAGAGGGGTATGAGGAGGTATGGGAGGATTGTGGAAGTTATAGTTGGTTTAGGGTTTTCGGGGAAGTAGGTTTTGTTCAGATTTTTGGATTTTTGTTTTTGGTGTTGTGTTTATTTGTGTTCCATTATTTTTGTTTGGTTGAAGATGGAAAAATTGGAGAGGTTGAAGATGAACATGAATGGAAGAAGAGAGATGGGAGGATAAGGAATTTTTCAAAAAATAATAAACTTATTTGGTAATTTATCCATCGCTACGTCAACAATGACTAATCCGGGTCACTACCACGTGGCATTCCACGTAAGCATTTAAACAACATCGTTTTGACAAAAAAGGGTGAACCGGACTGGGTAGATTTAAGTGAAAAAAAATTAGAATAAGTTGGACCGGTTCTATCGTTTGTAAACCACAGGGTACTCAAGTGAGAATCGGGAATATCACAGGGTACTTATGTGGACTTTTCCCAAAAATTAATAGATAAAATCAAAAGTACTTGCAGGTACCAACAAGAGTTCTTTCAGAAGTTAAAAAGATTTTAATCTGTTTTAATGAAAACTTGTGGTCGGATATGTTGTGCATGGAGAAATAGTTATCCTTCCGTAGAGTAGAAGATTCATGGACAGTGGTGTCATGGTTTTATTTAAAGATAAACTACTTTTAAATCTTTCGTGTTGGCTTAAATATATTAAAATTTTATTTTATTTGGAAAATAATTTTGTTATTCTTCTTGTTTGATTTTATTATACTTTCGGCTCCTAGTTAATACCCTTTAAAAATAGAAAAGCTCATCTTCTTCCTCCTGATTCTTGCCTACGGTGACCCGTAGTTTGAATCTTTTCTTGCCACCGACGAACATCACACCGATTCTAGAAAAAAAAATCTGGAAGCAGATAAAGGCGAACACCGTTGATGTCGTAATTTCTAAAATCCCCAAATCTATCAAGAACCCTAATTTCTCGTCAGGACCTCATCTTCCCCAACAACCGACGAAGATGGACAATCGACGATCCTCTCGCTGGCCACCGTCCTCCTCTCCCTCCTCTCGCGCCGCCTCTTCTCCTTTTAGATACAGACTCGGAGATGGAGTCGACCGAAGCCACGACGTCGGTGACAACGAGACCGCCAAGAACGGAGGCACGGCGGCGATTGAACTCAGGTTCTTGTTGTCCTGAACGAGCCACGGCGGTAGCGGCAAAGGAACGAACACCGAACTCAGGTTCTTGTTGTGACGAACCCATTGAAATCGGCCGCCATTGGTGCTGTGAACGTTGGGCCTAGCCGCAAAACCCTAACCCCCGCTCCCCTTTCACCCGCCAGATTCTCAACCACCTAGACGCCGGCGAGCTCCGGCAAGCCGTCTCTTCCCTGAGCTCATCCTCCGGCTTCGGTATGGAGTCGGAGGCTGTTGTTACTTTTGTTGATATATTGGGGGAGGGGAGGTGGTTTTCGGGTCGGTGTTGAAGAGTGGACACGTCGGCGCTGATGTCTGTGTTGGGCGTGGGTTGATTGATATATTTGTGAAGGGTAGGGATGATGTAGTGTCTGCGTACAAGGTGTGGTTATGGTTGGGAAGGCAGTTGCATTGTTCGGTGGTTCGTTTCGTCGCCGGTGGGTTTTCACGAGAGGAAGGGGATGATCGAGGAATGAGACGGTTATTTTTTTTTCTAAGGATATTTTTGTCATTTCAGTGACAAAAAAAAAATTGATCGCATCAGCCAAAGACCCGAAAATATAATAGAAGCAAATTAGAGGGATAACATGATCGTTTTTCAAACACAAAATTTTTTTAAGTATATTTAAACAAACAAGAAAGACTCGAGAGTCATTTTTCCTAATATTAATGTTACTCGCCCGCAATTTTGATCACTTATCATAATAAAAGATTCAAATTGACCAAAAAATCATTTTTTGAAGATCCAAGTGAAGCGTTCAAACTCGAGAAACGCCTAACTGAAAAATCATTCTTTAAAGATCCGTTTCTGTTCAACAGGTGGTCAACTTACAATTATATGTATGGTAAGAATAGATATCGTATAAAGACTCATCTCTTCTCCTCCATAAATTTTATTCTATTTATGTGATGAGGGTTTCATAAATAAATAAGTTCAAATTATTGTACAAACACAATTTAAGAAAAATTATACAGACCGTAGTTGAAATGACAAATAACTTTTATCATTTCATTTTTCAAGTGGCATCGATGTTGTTCATGAGCGTTAATGGCACAATGTTGATCAATAGAAGTGAGAAGGCTAGTATTTTGCCTAAAACTACCGTCGTCATCAACAACTGTCTTGGTTATGGTCGATGGCTCACTCTTCACTGTATGTCTAAGAAAGATGACTTGGGTACGCATTATCTACCGCCCGAAGGACCCGATTCAACTTATAAATTTGATTTTCATGAATCATTTTTCAAGATAAAATTATTTCATTGTGGATTTCGATGGGTGTGGATGGATGCCCAACATGTTAACCATACAGTTACCTATAGTTGCGTAATTTACGACTCCATAAGAGAGAAAGATTTTTGTCAAGGTAGAACATGCGCTTGGAATGCGACAGCTAGTGGACTTTGTGCAATTGGTTGGCAGCCAATTCCTGGGCAAGATTGCCTTCATTGGGGCAACAAGGAATGCACTATCGGTCATAAGTTTATTGGGCGTGAGATGTAATATTTTTTTAATCATGTTTTAAACTTTAGTTTCTTTTCTCGTATTTACTAATTCGAACAATGAATAAAGATGGCATGTACGAGGCGATCATCTCCTTAACAATGTTGCTTTTATTTTTATTTTATGTTGAATTATTGTGAACGATTAATTGGTTTATTAAATTTTATAACTTTTAAAATATATATCATTGTGAAATATATATATATATATATATATATTTATAATATATATATATATATACCAAACACTAACTCTGAAATCAAAGTTAAATTTAATGTAATCGAACTTTATAAATTATTGAAAAATTATTTATTTTGGCAAAACCATGATCAAATCCATTAAAGATTTTGCCAAGAATATTTAGTGTACAAATTAAAAAATATCAAGAGTTTAAACCCTAACAATATAATCATACTATAAAAATTAACTTTCAACAAAAGATCCATTAAAGATTCTAAACAATAAACATTAATTTTTTGTTAAAAATAATTTGATATCCTGTGTTATAAATATTTAAATAATTCGATATCCTGTGTTATAAATATTTAATACAAAAAAAGCCAAAGTTATCAAAAAGCTTAAAATTAGTTCATTATGCACCGAAATATAACAACCTTACGAAAATTGAAAATTCACTTTTTGTCTCTCCTTTCTCTCCCAAAACCAGATCCGCCGCAGTTCGCGACCAAACCTCAAAGTACCTACAATGGTAACTCGGTCCAACCCGAGTCATAGAATAAATAATTAATTTAATTCGTATACAACTTAACACAATTAAATATTTTTCTACTATAATGACAACCTAGTCCAACCCAGGTTATTGCGTTCGTCACAACAAGAACCTGAGTTCGGTGCTTGTTCCTTCGCCGCTACCGCCGTGGCTCGTTCAGGACAACAAGAATTTAAGTTCGGTCGCTGTCGTGCCTCCATTCTTGGCGGTCTCGTTATCACCAACGTCGTGGCTTCGGTCGACTCCATCTCCAAGTCTGTATCTAAAAGGAGAAGAGGCGGCGCGAGAGGAGAGAGAGGAGGACGGTGGCCAACGAGAGGATTGTCGATTGTCCATCTTCGTCGGTTGTTGGGGAAGATGAGGTCCCGACGAGAATTGTAAATTAGGGTTCTTGACATATTTGGGGATTTTCAAAATTACGACATCGACAGTATTCACCTTCATCAGCTTCCAGATTTTTTTGTCAGAATAGGTGTGATATTCGTCGGCAGCGAGAAAGGATTCAAACTACGAGTCACCGTTGGCGAGAATCAGGAGGAAGAAGATAAACTTTTTTATTTTTAAAAGGTATTTTCATCATTTTTATGACAAAAATAAAAAAAATCCAAGTTGACATCAATCATAGACTCGAAAGTATAATAAAATCAAACAAGAGAGACAACAGTATCGTTTTTCAAACATATAGAACTTTTGAGTACATTTAAAAAAACACGAAAGATTTGACAGTAATTTTCTCTTTACTTAATATTATCAGTTTGATAGTGTCACGGTTAAAATTTTATTTGAGTAGTTTCATTGGTTTGACAGATTTGAAATCTCGATTTTATATATCTATTCTCAAAAGGTGACCAACATGTAACCAAATAAAGATCTCAAAACATGAATTGTTAATAGAACATTATTCAAAGTCAATTGAGCATACAGCTCCAATTTTTTTTCTTATGATAGCTAGGCATCTAAAATAGGACCATAAAAAACATTGATGGTCAAAGAAATTACTTTACATGTAAATTGAGATAATTGTAGGCATTTGATTTTTTTTTGGGTAGCTAGGTATTTGATGTTCTAAATTCTATATTTTAATCGTTTAAGTGGATAGGAGTAAATGATATATAATAATATTTCGATATTAAATTGAAGGAAATTTTGTCCATAATTAACAAATAATTATGAGTTAATTACCTCCTAATTAATAAAATAAATTCATTAATAAATAACAAGACTTACTTGTTATAGCGTGCTTCACACAGGATCGGATAACGAGATATTGTCAACGGCAGTTTACGATCACAAACGGATCGGATACGTAAATGATTTTCACGAGGTTTCTTACTTTGCAAAATCTGAGAACTAAAGGAACTAATCCGTAAAAAGTTCTCTGAAGTGTGTATCACAGAATGGAAAAAGTACTAATTGATCACCAGTTATTTCTCCCTTTTATAGGGAAGTCCGGCTCACACATGTGCGCCACGTATCATCCACATGGCGCCATGTGGCGAAGCTACCAACTAGTTTTGCCACGTGGCAGAGCTACCCACCAGGTTTGCCACGTGTCGTCCGAAAAGCCCAATGTCTTTTGGGCCTAATGGACCTGGGCCCATTTTTGCCCAATAATGGGTGACTAATGGGCCAGTCCAACATCTCCCACTCACACATTATTGATCATAATCAATAAATATCTCAGATTATGTTTAGCAAAAATTTCGTGCGACCAGCATACATCGAGTGCACGTAGCTAAACTCAAGAGCACACACACACAGACTACTTGAATGATAACATCTCGATATTCTCATTACGTAAGGTATGCCTTATCTTAGGTCTCATCTCATATTACATTGTTTGCATATGTGATTTCAAACAATTTAATCGTGTTCAATATTGTATTGCTCTCAATACAATAGGTGCGCACCATTAAATAATGAAACTATGGAATGTGATCGATGATAAACCTTCTCCTTTATAAGTATTTCTTCCATCATGATAAAGCCTACTTTTCTAGTCAGTCTTGCTAGGTCGAATAATGAATCATGACCTTTTCACAGACTTTCCAAGCTAGCAGTACAGAATCATACTTTCAAAATACGTTAAGGATAATGAGGCTAGTGTATTGAAAAAACATATTTTTCGGAATTGGTCTCACACAAGGGAAACATAAATCACTTTTTGATTTTCCATCCATTGGTCGACAAAGCAAACATGGTACAGTCCACGTTTTATGATGTTCATTTCTTTTTTTAAAAGAAGCGCATGTAATTCATAATGTAACATCATACTAGAGGATCAGTCTCGATATTTTACTGAACAACGACTTTAGTTTACTAAAAACTGCTTTAGGCTATATAGACAGATTAATGATAAGTTCCACTTATTTCTTACCATTTGGATTTACAAAAAATCTAATGCAGCAACAGATGCATGCATTTTCACAATTCTCGCACTTTAACAAGAACTTCTCTTGTAGTTAAGCAAGACGGCATAAACATTTTAGAACAGGCACTCGATATAATGATGTTCTTAAAACAGCCTCATCTCAACAAGGAATCAACTCGTTGACTCCCACTGAGGTAAACACCCGTGTGAGTGGGTTACTATTCTGTCTCACATTCTCTGGTAAATATTTTCCAAAACAATATTCACATATTCGTATTGCCAGAACAACCATTTTATATTGAACAACTAATTTATTATAACATGTGCAAAAAAAATCAGCATCTACACAAACCGAGGGATCTGACGTATTTTTCAAACACATCTCTGGATACAACCTTGGTCATAGGATCTGCTATCATATCTTGCGTAGGCATATGTTTTATGCAGACCTCTTTATGTACAATCACATCCCTAACAAAGTGATACTTAATGTCAATATCCTTAGCAAAAGCTATTGACGCTTGGTAATCTTAAAATAAGTTTACTGGTTCTATTGAGTTGGTTAGGGATAAATAGTTTAGAAATCTCTTCAACCATACTGCTTCTTGTACAGCTGCCGCAGAAGCAACGTACTCAGCTTCTATAGTTGACAGAGAAACACACTTTTATTTTTTGCTACTCCACGAAATAGCACATCCGTCAAGCATGAAGACATATCCAGATGTAGATTTATTCTCATCCACATCACCACCCCAATCAGCATCGGTGTAACCTCTCAATATCAGGTCTTGACCTTGATAAATAGTGAGTATTCTGCAGTCGTATTCAAGTATTTCATAATTCCTTAACTGCTTTCCAATGTGCTTGACCTGGATTAGACTGATATCTACTAGCTATACCGACAGCATAGCAAATGTCTGGTCTTGTACACAATATTGCGTACATCAGACAATCAACTGCATTAGCATAATAAATTTTTATCATATCCCTTTTCTGTTGAGCTGCTATAGGACACATATTTTTATTGAGATGATGGCCTTTGGTAATCGGGACAAACTTGAGATTACTATTATTACAATTAAACTGCTCTATTACTTTATGGATATATGTCTCTTATGAAAGAGATAATAGCCTCTTCGAGCAATTTCACATAATCTTAACTCCGAGAATATAATTAGCTTCACCAATATCTTTCATTTCAAAGTTGGATAAAAATCAGACTTTGAGCTCATTAAGATATCTCATGTCATTTTCAGCTATCAGTATGTCATCTACATACAGTGTAATAATGATAAATTTATTATCCGAATATTTCAAATGGACACAATGGTCTTCATCTATCATTTTAAAATCATGCGATATGATCGTATTATGAAAACGAATGTACCATTGTCTAGAAGACTGTTTAAGGCCATAGATTGATCTCATTAATTTGCAAACTTTACGTTCGCATCCTTTTTGGATGTAGCCCTCTGGCTGAATCATATATATTTCTTCATCCAATTTTCCATTGAGAAAAACAGTCTTAACATCCATTTGATGTAGCTCAAGGTCTATATTTGTCACCATAGCCAGAATTATCCTAATGGATGTAAATCTCACAACAGGTGCGAAAGTCTCCTCATAGTCTATTCCTTCCTGTTGTTTGAATCATAGGGCAACTAAGCGAGTTTTGTACCTTTCGATACAGCCATCTGCTTTACGCTTAATCTTGAGAACCCACTTGTTCCCAATTGCCCTACGTCCACTAGGCAGATCAACCAATTCCTAAACATAGTTTTTCTTCAGCGAAGCCATCTCTTCCTCCATTGCATTAATCCATTCATTTTTATCAGGAGATGATAGAGCAGCAGAAATATTCTTGGGTTCATTATCATCTTGTAGGATTGTTAAAAGAATTTTACTCGGACCATTGTTATTTTTCAATGATGCCAAGAAAGTATCAGCAGTGCATTCAACCTCAAATCATTTGCGTCGAATGCTAGTTCTTTTGGTTCTACGAAGTTCACGATTTTGATAAACATCTCTAATATATTCATCATAACTAGGAATAGTACTCCCACCAAAGGGATAATCCATACTCCCACTAGAATTTAGAAATGTACTGACACTTGGATCGTGAACAACCGGATCGTTTTGAGATGGATAAACTTGATTTTCCTCCACAATTCTCCCACTCGGTTGGAGCGATCCAGATGATTCTGCCTCATCAATTTCGTATAACGTAAGATCACTACTTACGTCTCCTAATTTCCGAAAAATATTTTCCAAAAATGTGACATCTCGTGATTCAAATTCTGTCACTTGTCCATTTTTGAGTTCACCTACGAAAACGTATTCCTTTGATACTTCAGAGTATCTTATAAAGTCACTCTTTCTACCTCTCGGTCCTAATTTACCGAAAGAACTAGAGGTAGAATAGACATAAGACGCACACCCCCACGGTCTTAAGTATCTTAGATCGGATTTTTGACCTGTCCACATTTCGTAAGGGGTGGTGGCGACAGATTTAGAGGAGACTCGGTTTAGAATATATGCAACGGTAAAGAGCGCATCTCCATAAAATGATATAGGCAAATTTGCCTCAGCCATCATAGATCTAACCATGTTAAGAAGGGTTCTGTTCCTTCTTTCCGCTACCCCATTTTGTTGAGGTGTATAAAGAATGGGCAACTGATGTTAAATTCCTTTTTCTTGGCACAGAGTATTAAATTCATCAGAAAGATACTCACGGCCACGATCTGTTCATAAGGCCTTAATCTTTCGATCATGTTGATTCTCCGCGAAATTCATAAAAATCTTGAAACAACTAAATGCTTCAGATTTGTGAGAAATCAAATAGACTTGACCATACTTACTATAGTCGTCTATAAATGTGATGAAGTAATACGCTCCATGTCTAGCCCTCACATTTATTGGACCACAAACATCAGAATGAATTAACTGCAGTGGAAAAGTGCCTCTAGTTCCTTTACCAAATAGTTTTCTTATCAATTTTCCTTCTAGACATCGTTCGCATGTAGGTAAAATAGCTTTATCTAAATTATCTAATAGTCATGCCTTAGCTAGACGATTCATGCGATCTTGACCAATATGGCCCAATCTAGAATGCCACAAATTAACGTCATCTCGAGACGTTTGCACATTAGTGACTAAGGAAAAATAAGATTTTGATAACTGATCAACATCCATAATTAAGAAACTATCTGATTTAAAACCAGATCCATAAAAACTTGTTCTAAAAATAACTGTACAGAACTATTCTTAAACAGCAACTGAAAGCCAATAGCCATCAAGGATGAAACAGAAATTAAGTTCCGAAAAATTTCTGGAACAAACAGCACATCATGTAGAAATAGGGTACGTCCTTGACATAGGTTCAATTTACATGTACCCATACCCTTAACATCCACTCGTGTGTTATTACCAATAAAAATATATTTTGCTCCTACCGGCAACCGTCGAAAATCAATAAAAGCTTCACGATCTTTTGTTACATGGTCGGTCGCTCCTGAATCAATCACCCACATAGGATGAGTTTCAGATAGAAGAACAGTACTAGATACATATAATTTACTCACATATGAGTGAATTTGTTGTACCTTCTTTTCTTCCATGCAATCTTTAGCGAAATGACCTTTCCTTTGACATTTGTAACATCTGACTTTCTTGATGTTAAACTTCCTTTTTTTCTTTCTTCCGGAACTTTTCTCACTAGTTCCAGAATTTTTAGCTTTGCTCTTGTTTCCATTTTTCGTACCCTTGCCCTTTTTACCTCTTATTCTCTTACTCCCTGTGCCACTAGACCGAGTCATGTGGGCTTCAGGGTGTACTCTAATAGCTAGGAGGCGATCCTCTTCTAGCTCAAGGTATCGGGCCATGTCATCAAATATCGTAACATTATCGGCATGGGTAAGTGTCATTTTCATGTGTTCCCAGCTCACAGGTAAGGAACGAATGACAGCCTGGATTTGCTGCTCATTACTAAGCATATGGCCAGCCTCAACCAGCTCACCAATCATATTTGACATTACCCTGAGATGCTTTTGCATAGAATGATCAGGGCGTTTCTTATAAGTATCAAATCTTATAGTCAAAGCACGTAGCTTCGAGACTAAAAGTCTCCCGAATCTTTCTTTTAGAGTATCCCAAAGGTCCTTTGCATTGTCATAGACACAAAACTGCCTGGTAATATCATCCATGATCGCACTTAGCAAGATGAGACGAGCAGTAGAGCTCTTCTTTTTCCAAGCTATAAAAGTGTCACGATCACGCTTATGGTGTGCAGTGGTACCTAACTCAGGTTCAACTAATATTGTAGATGTCATCTCGAGAACATCTTGTTCTTTAAGCACATATAGTATTTTCATATTCCAATTATCGTAGTTGTCACCATTAAGCTTCAACTCCTTGTTGAGCTCAGCGATAATTGATTTGGAAGCAATCGACATAACTAACGAAAATTATAAAAAGAACATTAAGGAGTCATTATTAGCAATACGATACAAATTTACTATACGTTATAACTCCGAATGATATAAAGTCCTTGACTAATCTTGAATTTAAAGTAGGTCACGGGTGTGTTTTCCCTTACCCTTCAAGAATTAATCTCAAACTTTAATCATCCTAAGTTCTTTGATAGTAAATACAAGTGGATATAACACGAGCAATTAAATAAATATATTATATAATCACAAAAATAAAAAGCTCACAAGCCTTTTATTTATATGTACAAGGATATACATGAAGTTTTGAATACACACATATGTATATAAAGCTTCTATGAATACCTAGTATAAAATAAATTTTTTAAAAATAACATATGTATATGGAAACTTTCAACTGGACATACTAAAATACATTAAGAATCTATTTATAGACGTAAGAGGATTCAAATAGTTACAACTGGGATAGGTGCGGAATCTAAAATCTACACCGAACATGGAATAGAAAAACTATAAAAGTATCACTGACTACAGTAGCAACGTATCATACGTCTACTACGTAGTTCCATAGGAGGATTGGGGATCATTTCCTCCAGAAGTCCTTTATTTTGTAAATAAAGGACTAACCCTGCCAGTGCATCTCTGTGTGAACAATCCTCAGGTTGTAGGAAAAATTCTATTTTTTTCTTAATCCTGAGTGTGATCAAAAGATCACTGAACATGGAAGGCCAACCCTCTCCATGGTCATATCCTCCTGCCCAGATGCAATCCTACATCATTTGATGAACATTCTCTATATGTTCCATTAGAACATACATATCATCCTTTGGTTGTCGACTCGAAATGCGACATATGAGTATGCCTTCACATATTTCACGTGCACAAAAGTTTGGGTACACAACCGTCTTATATTTCATCATCGTTAATCTGCAACATATGCAAGTCAATTTTTGGGTCAAAACGCATATTTACCCATTGATCAAAAATACATAATTTTTAATCAAACGATGAACACATACTTAAAGGATCTCTTCAATTCTAGATTATTAAATGTAATTGTATATATTGTTCAATATATTTCAGAACTTATTACAAAATATATTAAAGTTATTAAAATTATTCTAATAATCTTAAAAACTTAACAAAAAAATTAACTTATAATTTTTTTATCAATATTAATTGAATTTTAATCGAATAAAATTAATTTATCCAATTAAATTAAAAAATATTCAAGTTCTTAAAATTATTTTAATAATTTATAAAACTTAGTTCAAAAATTAACTTATAATTTTTATTTTTATTATTTTTAATGAATAAAAAATAATTTATCCAATTAAATCCAATAAATTGTGTCCAATTTTGACTTGGCCAAAATCGAATTCGGTCGAACCAAAAATCAGACTAATTCATCCAGTTTTAATTGAATCGAACCGGGGTATAAAATTTTTCCAAAAAATTGTGAAATTACGATTTTACCCCTCGCAGATTTTTCTCCTTCACTTTCTCTCTCCCCGACGACGAAGACGAAATCGCCTCCGATCGCCCTCCTACGACCGCTCTCAAATAGCGGCGAGTCAGCGTCCGCCACCGGTCGCGTTCGACTCGCCGTGGCTTGCCGGACACGACCGTACCGGTCGCACGGCCCGTCCACCCGCCGTTCTCCTTCGCCGTCGTCTTCTCTCTTCCGCGATTCTTCGGCGTCGACGGCTTCGATCTTTATTTTTCGGCGACGTCGATCCAAGAAAGTGGTATCGGAACGTCGAGGACATGCCGGAGAATCAACTATCGTCGATCTCTGGCGTCGGAATCGTCGGATTTCTGACGAAATCGACGGAATTCGATTTGGGGGAAAATCGCCTGATTAGGGTTCCTCGGGATTGAATTAAAATGGCAAATTTCAATTTAGTCCCAAAGATTTCCAACAATAGCACCGAAGTCCATGACATGCAGGTGCCACGTCGGTGATCAAATTTCAGATTAGTACCTTAAGATTTTGCACGTGCGCGAATTTTACCTACTTGGTAGGACAAATTTCAATTTAATCTAGCTAGTTTTAAATTGATTACAATAAAGTACACCAGATTGTAATTTTCATTAAAAATCACAATTAAACTCTATTTTTGAACCAAATATACATAATTAAACTTGATTTCAAAAATCATATAACAACCAGAACAATATCTAAGCAAGCTCTGATATTAATTGAAGAAAATTTTACCCATAATTAACAAATAATTATGAGTTAATTACCTCCTAATTGATGAAATAAATTCATTAATAAATAACAAGACTTGTTGTAGCGTGCTTCACACAGGATCGGATAACGAGTTATTATCACCGGCGGTTTACGATCACAAACGGATCGGATACGTAAACGATTTCCACGAGGTTTCTTACTTTGCAAAATCTGAGAACTACAGGAACTAATCCGTAAAACGTCGTCTGAAGTGTGTATCACAGAATGGGAAAAGTACTAATTGATCACCAGTTATTTCTCCCTTTTATAGGGAAGTCCGGCTCACACGTGGTGCGCCACGTGGCATGCCACGTGTTTCCCACGTGTCAGAGCTACCCACTAGGTTTGCCACGTGGCGAAGCTACACACTAGCTTTGCCACGTGGCGAAGCTACACACTAGCTTTGCCACGCGTTTACCACGTGTCGACCGCGTGGAGTGCCATGTGTCAGCCACATGTCGACCCAAAAGTCCAATGGCTTTTGAGCCTAATGGACCTACGCCCATTTTGCCCAATAAAGAGTGACTAATGGGCCAGTCTAACATAAATATTTTATTTTGTATTATGTATCGGTTTCACGGTGTAACAATTTTATAAAATTACCATCAACCATGAAATGGTCCGAGTAATTTTGGCTTGTAATAGCACTGCGAAAAGTAGTCGTTTCACTCTTTAGTGGTCTCGGCTTGTACAATTTGACGGTTCGGCTCTTTTGGACACATCCTGCGAACAAAACAGAAATTATGAAGTAAAAGTCATGGTTTTAAAAAACGACCCGGAGGCCGACCCCGGATTTCTCTCGTCCTCTGGGTCGGCCGGTCAGACCGGTCGAACCACCGGTTGGAACAGAATTTTTTTATTTTTAAATATTTTAAATAATATATATATGTAAGTTAAAATATACTTATTTTCCATAAAAAAATAGACTTAATTTTTTATCTCTCTACTCTATAAATCTACTTTATTTATTTATTTATTACTTTATTAATTTGTCAAATCAATTTTTTTCCTCGAAAATTACCAAAAAAAGTCAATTTCGCCCATTTTTGTACTAACCGGGTTCGACCGGTCAGGATGGACCTCAAATTCAGCCAGTCCGACCGAATTTGGTCCGATTAGTAAAGACGCCGGTTAAAAGCCTAAAAACGACCCGATCTAGTGCCCGTTTCGCAGTCCAACTAGTCGGACCACCGGTCGGACTACGTTTTTAAAAACCATGGTAAAAGTGACTTCCAGATTGAAGATCAGGGCCCAAAAGACGGGAGCTGTAGCCCAAATTAAAGTTCTCGAAAGCCGGAAACTCGCCTAAAATGGGATAAAATTCCATGGCCAGTCAATTTGTCACTAATACATTTTCGAATACTTATTTTCAACCAAGCATTGCAAGAACCATGACTTCGATTGGTTGGTGAAATATTTTCACAATTTTTAAACAAACAACTTCTGAAAATACTTAATTGGTATAACTAAATTTACAGACCTTTGATGTTAGAATTACATTTTCCGCTTATGTGAACCGGTTCTGGTTCTGGTTCTGTTTCGGATGAAACTCGGGTTAGATTCTGGACCAGAACTTGAAAACTTTTGGTCCAATACCATGTTTTGTCATATTTCCGGTTCTCGATTCAATTCGTCTATTTGTTTTTTCTACTTGATGAATATATGATGTTGGTACGTTGTTAAAAAAAATGCAGCTTGGAAGCATGGTTCTGTCTTTTTATCTCATGTTCGAAAACATTTTCCGGGCCGGACAAAATCAAATTATATCCCATCCAAGACTTTTGTTAAAACCTAGCACCATTCGAGAGCTTGTATCAATGAATTCATTAACAAGCAAATCTATTTTGCGTAAAAATTTCCTAATGAAAGTATTGATGTGGAAGATGAAGTGGATATTATTTTGCAAACAAAACTTATTATTTTTAAAAAACACAAAATCCAAACCCACATATTGCCACATAAAACAATTAAAATAAATGTGCTTAGGCTTACTAGACCGGCTTCATAGAGTTTAAAAAAACTCGTCAGCAAGTCTGAAGAGCAAAAGAAAAGTTAATCTCCGAGCAGTTAAACACCTTCCTTCCCATTTCAATAAGGACAAGGAGGCTGCCTGAATCACTACTCGATAGTCCCAACAACCATAAACCCTAATTTTCACAATCTCACAAGAAAAAATAACATGATAAAAATCCCGAAAAAAGGACACGAATTTGATGTACACAGCTCGAGGTAAAAAAAACCCACTAATTAGAATAGCAGATTTTGAAGAGAATGGCTGAGAATTGGTTGATCTAGGGGCTATATTCATCCCAATGGCACTCTCAAATTCAGCCAAAGAGCCAAACTCAAGCCCCTGTTAGAGAGACTCAAGCAATTAAAACTTAAAGTAGAAGAAGAGATGGAAGCTAAGAAAAGAGACGGCCGAGGCTGTATTGCCTTCTGAAACCCTAGTTTTGGAGGGGAATTTTATAGGGAGATTTTTGTCGGGGGAGGGTTTTATTTGGGGAGAGTGCGGCAATTGAACATTGGTTGGACGGGCCGGGAAGGGGGAGTTGGGCTTCCGGCCCACTATTTGTTTGGACTAATAGGTTTGGCCCACACACTAAATTTTTTTAGGGACATACATGAACATGCCATAAATGAGACCGATACGATACTGTTTTGGTAATTTAACGGTTTAACACATAATTTCGACTTATATAACTCATTTGTCACGTAAGACAAAAAAGTGACATGTCAGTTCAGATAGAACGAATAGGGGTCTGATAAAATTTTAAATAATTTAGACATGTTTCATGTATTTTGAACTATATTGATTGAATGCAAAGACTCTAATACTAAAAGGTACCAAGATGGATTTTCTCTTTTTTTAATTATCTATATTATTTAGAGTCGAGTATTTTGTACAGTCAAATTGTAGAATATTTCTTTCAATCGTGCAATTACTACTTGAACTAATATGCTCAGTTACATTAGACTCACGTGCTTGCAAATCGAGCACTTCCAAAACTACGAGGAAGGAAGAGACCACACCATTTGTTTAGGAAAGATTCTAGCCAGGGAAGAAAATTAAATGAGAATTAAATAGAAAAGAGAATAAAATGAGAGAAAATAATTTTTTTTAAAATAAATATGTTTAAAAAAAATTATATTGTTGTAAATAAGGATAGTTGTGAGAATCGTAAAATACATAATGAAATCCGACGCCGAACACCAACTCCATTAACTTTAGGATCATTGCCGACGCCGAACACCAGCTCCATTATTTTGAATGACGCCACCACCCCTCCCTGACTTCGGTCACGACCACGCAGCACGTGCTGCCTCAACGGAGCCCCTCCACGTCGTGGAACTCCCGGATTAGGGCATGGACGTCGCTGAAAGGGAGACAGAGGAGGGTGTTGGTGAAGGGGCCGAGGTCGGCGTCGTAGCGGACCTTTTGAACCATATCAGAGAGGACGGCCCACGCATCGGTGACGAGCTGGAACACGATCTGCACTCCGTTTCTGTTGAAGATGCTCGGGCTGCTCGAGCTCCTCTCCATGCTATGGAACACGATATCGGTCGGGGGAGGTCGTTGTGGCCCGAGGACGACGAGGAGAGGGAGAGACGGGAGGTGGCAATCGATTTTTCTAAGTCACTGATTTTCGTTGGAATAAATGCAAATTAATGTATTCGGCCCAAAAGTGGAAAGCCCAAGTGGTAGGTCCATTAGTGAAAATAGAAAGTGCATTACTACATTGGAAACAACAAGAAAAATTTTCTAATTTATAAGGAGAAGTTCATTGTTAGCTACGAAATTAGTTGACAACCTGAAAAGCCAACTCGGACTGTTGCGACCCATCCGAGTGCGTGTCCGCAGGTCGCAATGGGCACTTTGTGGCGCACGTGCGCATCGTCGCGAGGAGTTGGGAGGAGCTTGCGAGATTCCTCACGAATGACTGCGAGGCATGTTCTTTCGAACGGTCACGAAAAAGTGCAGAAAGGTGCCTATGCTCAGAGCAGTAGGCCTCTCTCCCTCATTTGCATTAATCATTCATTAGCAATAGTTATTCATCATGCTTCCCTTGATGAGCTAAGGAATTTCAGGAGGATTCTCGGGGCTTTCTCTTTGGTGTCTGGCCTCTCACTTAATGTTGACAAATGTTCAGCTATTGGGATTAACACTGACAGGGTCTGGCTACAAAAGGTTCTTGATGATTGGGGTTGTAAGGCGGGTTCACTTCCTTTCACTTATCTTGGCCTGCCTATTGGATCTTCTAGGCGAAAGATATCTCATTAGGAACCAGTTTTGGAGGTGTTTGACAAGAGGTTTGCCAGTTGGAAGGGGGCCCTCCTCTCTCTAGGGGGTCGTGTCACAATGATCTCCTCGGTTCTATCTTGCATTCCCCTATATTTTATGTCAATGTTCAAAATGCCCCCAGGTGTGGTGAATAGGCTGGAGACGAGGTTGAAGAAATTTCTTTGGACCGGCGATGCTGAAAAGAGAAGTTTTTCCTTCGTTCCTTGGTCTCAAGTTTGTCTACCGCGGAGGTCTGGGGCTGGTCCGGCTTGATCTTCAGAACCAAGCTTTATTACTAAAGTGGATATGGCGATATTTGTGTGAGCCCGACGCTCTCTGGACAAAGGTTATTAGGGGATTCACGGTCCGTTAGATTTCTAGGCTGCGGCCTTTTTCTTTCCTCTCTCACGCATTCCATGTAACATCCGGAGGAAGGGTACTTAGTTTGCTATCTGGTCTTTGGCTAGCTCGGATGTTCTCTCGGCCGATTCTTTTTGTAAGAATGTTGGCCTCTCTGTCAAGCAGGGGAATGTTGCCAAGTTTTGGCTCTATCCCTGGATTACATCATCTCCTCTTTGCTCCTTATTTCCAAGGCTGTTCATGTTGTCCCTTGATAAGCAAGCTTTTGTCAAGGATTTATGGGATTGGAGTCGCAGCGAAGGTGGTTGGCGTCTCTCATGGAGGAGAAGGCTTCTCGCCTGGGAGGAGGATTACGTGCTGCAGCTTAATGACACACTAAGAGGGTTCTCTCCTTTTCCTCAGGCCCTTGACAACTTTACTTGGCTTCCGGATCGAAGCAATGGTTTCTCTGTGCACAGTCTTTATGATCAATTATTCCAGGGGTTCTCCGCCTTCTCCCTGATCGACCTTAAGTGCAAGATGGTGAAGCTTGTCCCGTACAAAATCAGTTGTTTCTTGTGGATGGCACTTAAGGGCCAACTCAAAACTCGGGATAATCTCTTAAGAATTGGTGTCATTCAACCCCAAAGCTCCTCGTGCGCTCCTTTAACCGGGAACTTGAAACCTCGGACCATCTCTTTGATCATTGTAACTTCACCTCGAGGGTCTGGAATGCTGCCCTCAACGTGGTCGGGGTTCAATGGTGTGCTGGGAAGTCTTCGACATCATTTTTAAATAAGTGGTTGGGCCTTGTTAGGGGGACCCACCTTAAGAAGCTCTAGCTCCTTGCTGCCGGCTGTTGGAATGTGTGGCTGATTCGACATAAGGCTGTCTTTTATGAATTGCAACCGTGCTTGGACAAGGTGCTGCTATCAAGTCTGAGGTGTATCTCGGAATGGTCTTTCTGGTCTGGATTGGCAGCGGATGCCCATTTTCAAGACGTCTCTCTGGTGTTGTCATCTCTTAGGCAGGTCAGGTAACTGGGGGACTTGGAGTGATGTTTCGGGCACACTTCGTCGGCTGGTGGTTGGACTGGTCTCCACTTCTGTTTCCAGGTACCTTCGACACTTTATGGCTGGGCTACGATTTGGGAGACTATTGTGTTGGTGTTTTTTCTTGGGCTATGTCCTAGGTGTCTTTGAATTACTGCTTCTTGCTTGTGGTTACTTCTTGTAACGTCACATGGGTTAGATTTGAATCCTTGCTACACACTATTGGATTGTAGTTAGATCTATGCTGTAGTTGAGCTCTAGTTGTATCCATGGGGCTTGCTTGTACTTGTCTTTTATGGCGATCAATAAAATCTACTTTTCAAAAAAAAGTGTCAAAATGCCAAATTCAATCGATGATCTAATGCATCCTAAAAGGACCAAACTACAAAGTACCATTTTCAATAATTTTATAATACAAACTCCGAATCATGTTTGGTATTTTTAGGACAAGTAGGATAAGAATAATGATTTTAGCTTGCTCTTAAACAATTAGATAAGAATTTACATATAGATTCTCCCCAAATCATATCTATCGTGATCCCTAATCACGGGTATCTCCTAAACAAAAGGAAGTTCGGTTCGATAAATGATAACAAAATTACAAATATAGGATTAGTATCTGACAAAGCGGATAATCTTTTAACTTCTCAGTCAGAGTGGATAATCTTAAAGGGAAAAAAAGGGAAAGAGAACCGAGAAGCTACGTAAATAGCGTATAGGAAGGAAATGACAAAACAAGACAGTTCCATTTTTAGCGGGAGGCATCATTAACCAAGTCCAAGTCAGAAACAGTTATTAGAAAGTAGCCAATATCCAAAAAGTGAAGAATTAAAATCGGATAATAAGTTTTTTTTGACAAACAATTATTATAAGCGTTGTTAGAGTTTAATTTAGAAGTTTTAAACTCTAATAATTAAAAATGCAAAAACATATTAGAAGATCTCATAACTTTCAAAGTTTCCATTAACTCCTATATTAATTAACATAGTTATATGGAGATATCAGTCTAAACCAAAAAATATAAGTGACCATTTGGATAATTACTTCAAAATAAAATCGATAATAATTGACTCTAAATATTCATGGAAAATCGGATAGGGATCGGAAAAAAAGGATTTGAAAATCCCAACGACCCACCGTATAAATAGATTTGCCCATGCCGATGACCCCCCTAAAAAAACCGTAATATCTACTACCTAATCTTATAATTGAATTTCAATAATCAAGAGTCCACTTTTATTAACTAACTTTCCACTTCTTCCTCGTCATCCTCGAAATTATCAATTTATTTATTTATTTAGAGAGTGGAAAAAGAAGAGAGAATTAAGAGAAAAAAAGGGGGAAAGGAAAATGAGGATCGAGGAGAATGGAGTGTCCGCTTCGAGGAAGCACCTCGTCTTCGCTTACTACGTCACCGGCCACGGCTTCGGCCACGCCACCCGCGTCGTCGAGGTACCTACTTCTCGCCTCCTTCAACGAGATCGGATTTTTTTAAAATTAGTTTTAGATTTTTTTTTTGAAATTGTTTGGGGTTTAGGTGGTGAGGAACCTGATTCTGGCGGGGCACGACGTCCACGTGGTGACGGGGGCGCCGGATTTCGTCTTCACCTCCGAGGTTCAGTCTCCGCGCCTCTTCATCCGCAAGGTAACCGCTCATTCTCTCTCTCTCTAATACTGAACGAGACGGTGTCGTTTCGTGGCGGGATCAGCTGACGCGAGTGTGATCGGTGTGATCAGGTTCTGTTGGATTGCGGGGCTGTCCAGGCGGATGCGCTGACGGTTGATCGCCTTGCCTCCCTCGAGAAGGTCAGTGCTGTTTTTTTTTTGTTTTTGTTGTTTGGTTTGGATGTCTTGATCGTTGAAGTGCTTCGTTTGGTTCAGTATTCGGAGACGGCTGTGAAGCCGCGCGCTTCGATTCTGGAGACTGAGATCGAGTGGCTTAACTCCATCAAGGCCGACTTGGTGGTAAGTGCAATGTGTTGTTTGTTCTGCTGGTGGCTCGCTTTATCGACTTTCTGAATGTAGGTTGCTTTGGTGTTGATGCCTTGACGGTTCCTTCTTGTGGATACAGGTGTCTGATGTTGTCCCGGTTGCTTGCCGAGCTGCTGCAGATGCTGGAATTCGATCTGTTTGTGTGACTAACTTCAGGTTGCTTATTCTTTATGCGTTCTTATTAGCTTTTTTCACCTTTTGGTTTTCTTTTTTCATTTTCTTATTTGTTGAAAGCTCTTCCCAGAAGTTTTATTGTTAGATGTCTTATTTTGTTGTGGATTCTTTTGTTTAACACAATCATTCAAGTTTAAGAGTAGTGGCCCATAGTTTAATTTTTTCCAAATATGAGTTAATTTCTCCTGATTCCTCTTAAATCTTGAGCTGCAATTGATTTGGTTGGGGAACTTCTTAGTACTTCTTAGCTTTGTTGATGGCGGGGTGAAATCAGATATATTGTTGGCGAGCTAGGCTTCTGGCTTCATGGTCTAGTGGCATATATTTTGGTAAATTTCCGTTTTTTGGGAATTTGTAGAGTCGCCTAACACCTCTACTTGATGATATCAGGTGCATGTCCTCTAGTTAGTTATTTACCTGCCGTGAAGTTTTAATTAGATGACTCTTCAGATGCTATTAGATTTTTTCATTTATCCAGTGTTCTAATACCACATATACAATTAAATTTTCAAGTTGTCACCCAGTATTTGTAGGAAGTTTTTTATAAACTGTTAGGTTTCAATATTTCTTGCCAAGCTATGGTAAAACTAATTTGTGTTAACTTCTGTTTAAATGGCTTTCTTTTTGGTAGTTGGGATTTCATCTACGCAGAGTATGTGATGGCTGCTGGAAATGATCACCGCTCAATAGTTTGGCAGGTAAGGTTTTTAATCGTCATGTTTGATTTGTTCTTTTGTATATGCAAGACCCGCTCTAGCCTATAGACCTAGATGATTCAAGGTTTGAATTTAGCTGCAATTTTGTTCCCAAGGATTCTAGTCATGCTGTACTTAGTTATCTGATTCTGGTACAGATTGCAGAGGATTATTCTCATTGCGAGTTCTTACTTCGACTTCCAGGATATTGCCCAAGTACGTTTCTTGAAACCCGATAAATCCTCTTTGAAAATACCACACTTCGTAACGTATGCTAGTTATTTATGTGAACTGGTCTGAAAAAACATGACTCACGGGTCTTTGTCTTTCAGTGCCGGCTTTCCGCGATATCATTGATGTTCCTCTTGTTGTGAGGAGGATACACAAATCTCGCAAGGAGGTTTGATTTCTGGCACTTCTCTGAGCCCTTCCATTTGAGTCATTTCAACTCCTTCAATATCCTTTATCTTCTGCAGGTGAGGAAGGAACTTGGTATTAGTGAAGAAGTGAAGCTTGTTATCCTGAACTTTGGTGGACAGGTGATGAACGCGAGTTTCTTTTCTTAGATGATAAGCATTTCTGAATGCCAATTTTCTGCCCATTTAACCTCCTTGCTTTTGATGGGCGACAAAATCTTGCTAATTTTGTAGCCAATCATGCATAGTTAGCAGCTTTATGCTACTTATAACTTCACCTTCTCTCTGCTGAGCAGCCTGCTGGATGGAAGTTGAGGGAAGAGTTCTTGCCTTCTGGTTGGTTGTGCTTGGTATATTTATAATCTCAGGCTCATTTTTTTGTGACTAAACTCGTTTCTTTTGTATTAGTAGCTTATTTCATTTTGGGCATAAATTTTTCTTTGGCTTTTCCCCCTGTATGATTTCAGGTTTGCGGTGCATCTGAAAGCCAGGAACTTCCACCAAATTTCATAAAGCTTGCAAAAGATTCTTACACACCTGATCTCATTGCTGCATCTGATTGTATGCTTGGTATGTTGGATGCTTTTGCAGCTTAATGAATTTTCATCAATTGAGATCCTCATCCAATCTCCCTTGCTCAGGAAAAATTGGGTATGGGACTGTCAGTGAAGCCTTAGCATATAGGCTACCTTTTGTCTTCGTTCGTCGAGACTACTTCAATGAGGAGCCTTTCTTGAGAAACATGCTTGAGGTAATATCCAATGCATGTTACTATTGCCATGTTTCTCATTTTTTTTCCTATCTCTATGCGTGGTTATATAATGGTGTGGTTTCTCTGGAAACAGTATTTTCAAGGCGGTGTTGAGATGATTCGTAGAGATTTACTTACTGGACACTGGAGGCCCTACCTTGAACATGCTCTTAGCTTGAAACCATGCTATGAAGGAGGCATTAATGGTGGCGAGGTACCTTTTTTCTTCCAATGCCCACGTTCATGCTTGAATGTTCTTTTTTTGTTTACATGAGTTTCTGTTCTTACTCGTACGAGTAGCCCATGGAGTGGTCTATTGCATTATTAGTTTTTATGGATTCCCGTTGACTCGTCTTTCAATGGCTTACAGGTAGCAGCACACATTCTCCAGGAAACAGCTTTTGGGAAAAACTATGCTTCAGATAAGGTATACTAAATTAAATTTTTTTTTGCTTTCAGACAATGGCAAGTTGAGGCATGCTCTCAGAATAATAGAGTGTGACATATCCGAGGGCTTATCCCATAGCATTAATCATACCTCTCGACTATGGTGTGGCTTTCAAACCAGAGTTTTTTTCCCGGAAGTTTGAGAATTGGCCACAATATGTTTTGCCTGGAAAAAAGTATACAAGGAACTGTGGTGCTTCTTATTTCACAGGTTTCTATGAGAAGGGAACAATCTCCTTTCAACCTAAAAGGACTATAAAAATCGAGGATGTAATTTAAAATTTCATGCTAGCAATCAATTTGGTTGTCTACCGTGCTGATTGTGCATTTCCAATTAAATCAGATTAGTTCTGTTAATACATTTTGGAAATTTGTGCATTTAAATTCCTCTGGTCCAATTCATCTCTGATTGCAGTATCTGAGTTGTTAGAACAACGTTTTAGAGACTGAGTTAATCGTAAATTAATTTTGATTGGTCATATGACATCAAAACATGCGCCCATTTTAGTATGTCTACTTAGTTTAAAGGAAATCTTTCGAAAATGCAGTTGAGTGGAGCCAGGAGATTGCGGGATGCCATAGTTCTTGGATATCAACTACAAAGGGTACCTGGTAGGGATATCAGCATTCCAGAATGGTATGCAAATGCTGAAAATGAATTTAGCAAGTCGACTGGTTCTCCAACTATCCAGATTAATGGTATTTGGAACTCAACGAGCTCGTGAGTTCTTTTCCTTTTCTGGATATTGCAACCATTTTTCTTTTTTGTTGAATATTGTCACCATATTGACTACAAATAAAGCAAATAAATATTTGAGTTTCTTTTTCTACTTTTTTCAGCAAGGGCACAGAAGACTTTGATATTATTTATGGGGACCATCATGGGCTCCAAGATACAATTGGTTTCTTGCAAAGTTTGGCCGACCTAGAAGCATCATATGTGTCTGAAAAGAATGCTGAGAAACGCCAGATGAGAGAGCGGAAGGCCGCTGCTGGAATCTTTAATTGGGAGGTCTCTGTCACATCAAATCAGACATATAGCTCATTTATTTACTGATTGAAAAATATCCTTACAATTGATTCACGAGAGTCCAGTTTCTGTTTTGTTATGGTCGTTCAAATCATCTTCTTTGATTAGATCAAATCATGATTTCTCGTGCCATGATGTTGTAATATGTAGGAGGAGATCATTGTGACAAGGGCTCCGGGGAGGTTGGATGTAATGGGAGGAATTGCAGACTATTCTGGTAGTCTGGTCTTACAGGTTAGATTATCTAATTTTTCTTGCTTCTGCATGTTGGTAGCTTTATACCTTACGTCTTTGGTTTATATTATCGTTTTAGATAATGTGATACATTTTGTATTGGTGGTTTATCTGGTTGTTATGCGGTTATTTGGCCCCAAAATTTGATTTCTGATTTTCCTTTTTCGTTTTCACATAACATCAATATCATGAAGCATTTTGTAATAACTGCTGCTCCTTTACTTTTTGCAATTTACTTCCGTAGATGCCTATAAAAGAGGCTTGCCATGTTGCTGTGCAAAGGAGTCCTGCAAGTCAGCATAAGCTATGGAAACATGGTCAGGCCAGGCAGAATGCTAAAGGAAACGGACCTACTCCTGTCCTGCAAATCGTAAGCATCCACATTTGAATAGTCTTATCTCAGATTTGTGATCTTAACACTAAAAGAGACCTCAATCCAGAAGATTTTGTCTGTTTCTTACACATGATGTACTTTCTCGGTTGGATAATACATTCTGATTCAAAACAAACATTTCTGTTGATAATTATGTTAAATTTTTTTTGAAATATACCTGGTTTACATCTGAATAAATCATGCATCTTTTTCCTGTTACCAATTCAATGTTAAGTAAGTGACTGGATAGATTGGTTAAATATGTAGTTTCTATTAGCCTTTGCACTGATTTCTTATTCCTGGGGTTTTCTTTAGGTTTCTTATGGGTCAGAATTAAGCAACCGAGGCCCAACTTTTGACATGGACATGTCTGATTTTATGGATGGGGATCAGCCAATCTCCTATGACAAGGCAAAGAAATACTTTGCTCAAGATCCTTCACAAAAGTAAGTGATTGTCCTATATGGTTTATACCCTATTGTCAAATTGGTTGAGTTATCACTTAACATCTTTGGGTTCGTTCATAGATGGGCTGCTTATGTTGCTGGGACAATTCTGGTTTTGATGACGGAACTGGGTGTACGCTTTGAAGACAGTATCAGCATGCTGGTACAATTTACAGTTCTCTTGGGATCATAGTCACTGCTTGGGGATTCTTCCTCTCTGGTGTCGTATGTTGTTGCTCTTTTGCCTTGGTCCTGTTGGAGTAGAATTATGGTGATATGCTTCTTTTTGGGGTCTCAGATGACAGACTTCTTGTTCAATCCAGCATTTCCTTTTTTCTCTCAGAGACATTGTTGTCCTGCCATGCATGTGAATATGAAGGGTTTGCATGTCGAATTGTAGGTCTCCTCTGCAGTCCCAGAAGGCAAGGGTGTATCTTCTTCAGCCTCTGTGGAAGTTGCTAGCATGTCTGCAATAGCTGCTGCTCATGGTAATACTGACTGTTCTATATATGTACAAAAGTTCTATGCCTTAGACCACCCGGAATCTGTAAATCAAAACTCAAGGACTTGCCTGCATAAAATAGATGATCTCAATTGTCAACAAATTAGACGTCTCTTAGACTGAGGCAACCTAAATCATGTCATGGTTCAGTGAGGAAAAACTGAATTGCATAGCGAAGCTTCCATGGAAAGAGAGAAACATTGTGTAGGAGTTTATTTGTTTGTTTGTTCATGAAATGGATTGTAATGACATGCAGTTGTCCACCTTACAATTTGGTCAGACAAACAAGAATGAGCTATATTCTCACATTTCCTAATATTTTTGCAGGATTAAGCATCAGCCCAAGGGATATTGCTTTGCTCTGTCAAAAGGTTTGGCATGATGATAATGTCTAAAATGAATGAAATGTCAGGTTACTAAAGCACAATTGCTGCTTTCCATATAGGTGGAAAATCATATTGTTGGTGCCCCTTGCGGTGTTATGGATCAGATGACATCAGCATGTGGTGAAGCCAACAAGCTTCTTGCAATGGTGTGCCAGGTATGCGTGGATTATTTACTTGTAGAAATAGGTTAGCAGTTGAAGATTAAGTTTTAAGATGTGCCCTCTTTTTGTAGCCTGCCGAGGTGATTGGACTTGTAGAAATTCCCAGCCATGTCCGATTCTGGGGAATAGATTCTGGAATACGTCACAGGTACTGCTAATTCTTTATTAAACTTTTATCCAGAAATGTATTATGATTTATTTTTGGGAAAATTGGAATATCAATGTCAAAACAGTCATTTAGTCTGCGGACTCTGGTCCTTTTATATGCTCGAGTTTACCAGATTATGCTTGGTTTCATGAAACTTCTGGGCTGTACGATTACCAGCTCGGCAGAATTTTGTACTTTCAATTTCTCACGAAGAGTTTCTTAAAGAAAATTGTCTTTTCATGAGTACTATTTCTTTCTACTTTCAGTTTCCCACAGGGTTTTTTGTGTCGGGGTTTTTTAGTGAGACCCGTGGATGCAACTGCGTACCTAGTATGTGGATATGTACAATGTACATAATACTAATATTAATAAAATTTAACCGTTTGGAAAAAAAGTCTTTAGCTCTTTGGACTTCAACATAATTTCTTTGCTGCTCTTGTTCCAGAAGGTATACTGGTATCTTCTATTGATCATGGATTGATAAACAATCTGTTCCATTTCATGAAACTCATGCATCATTGGGTTGTTTTGGCAGTGTTGGTGGTGCGGACTACGGATCTGTGAGAATAGGTGCTTTCATGGGTAGGGAGATCATTAAGTCTGTAGCATCTGCTAAATTGTCACGGTCATCGGCCAGTGCCAACGGTAATATTCCGGAGGAGTCGGAGGATGATTGTTTAGAGATGCTAAAAGCTGAAGCTTCACTAGATTACTTATGTAACCTGGCACCACACAGGTAAGGATCTGATTTATAGCTATTGCAAGCTAGTATTCAATCCATATAAGCTTTTCAGAACATTTTATAAGTTAATTAGAAGTTATTCCAATCAGTTTTGTAGTGGTAATTGATTTTCCGAAAGATGTAGTGGTAATTGTCGCAATTCAATTTGTTTAGTCATCAGAATGTAGCATTCCTTTTTGGAAGCTCTTTAAGGGGACCTTTGTTACCTTCAGTGCATCAGCATTGAAAGCTTAGTTTTTGGTCATGTTACGGACAGAAAGTTGTTTCCCGTACATGCCTTTTTTGTGGACATCTGAACAACAGGGGAAAGCTGCCGAGAAAACACTTTATTAAAGAAGTTGATTTCTTTGAAGTGTTCATTGTGGTTCTTGAGGACAAGTGTAAACTGATGTGAAACTACATTTGGCCAGATTATATGAACCTCAGAAACTTCTAAAAGTACCTTTTGAGGGGGATAGTTGTTTACATCTTGCTTTCTGTAGCTCGTTGTGTTATCTTACGTGAAGTCTTCATGTGCTCAATACAGATATGAAGCAATCTATTCGAAAGTACTTCCAGAATTGATTCTTGGTGAATCATTTCTGGAGAAGTATGTCGATCACAATGACCCCGTTACTGTAATTGATGACAAACGTGCATATTCAGTGATCGCATCAGCAAAGCATCCTATATATGAAAATTTCCGCGTCAAGGTATGTTAAGGAAATTTCTAGATTAACTAAACACACATTTCCGTATCAAGAATTGTACCATCCAAAAATTGAAATGCTGATAAGAATTCTGACTTTGATTACATTTGGCACAGCTAGGTGCTCACTGGTATTTCCATTATTTGCTGTACTTTTTCTTAGGCCTTCAAAGCATTATTGACATCTGTGAGCTCAGATGAGCAACTTACTGCTCTTGGAGAATTATTGTATCAGGTAAGATTTACTTCTCAACCTGCCTCTACAAATATGTGTCAAGTATGATGTGGGTGATATTGATTTGATTCCTAGGGTTTAGGCTCGTTTTCTTTTTTGAAAATTTTGATACTTCAAGTTTTGCCTTCTAACGTCCAACTGTTTTTGTAGTGCCACTACAGCTATGGCGCTTGTGGACTTGGCTCTGATGGGACTGATAGGCTTGTACGACTGGTGCAAGAGATGCAACATGATAAATCATCATCCAAGTCTGGGGACGGAACATTGTACGGAGCTAAAATTACTGGCGGCGGCTCCGGTGGAACAGTATGTGTGGTTGGGAGAAATTGTATGCGAAGCAGCCAACAAATTCTCGAGGTAAATCTACCTGTGCCCAAAATTCTTATACTTCTGTTGCTCCGCCATGCAGTTATAGCTTTTGATGTGCCTTGTTGAACTTGGTGAACCTCTTAGGCTGAACGACATCCGGACATAACATACCTACCGAAGGAGTTTATCATATTTTTAAAAACATTTGCAGTCAAGTGAAACTCTTGGTGGATTGAGCATATTTTAGGTATGCTAATTGTGTTGTGAACTTGCAGGTTCAACAGAGGTACAAAGGCGCAACCGGCTATTTGCCTTTTATCTTTGAAGGATCATCACCAGGGGCAGGAAAGTTCGGATATCTCAAAATTCGCAGGCGATGCGGCTCCCCGAGGGAGGGCATCTAAGCGATTTGCTGCATGGAAACGAAAATAAAGCTACATATTGTCTCTTCTTCGCACAGCTTCCTTTTTTATCCGTTCGTACTGTCTTTGGACAAATATTGTTGTTGGGTAGGTGGGGATGGATGGGTAAGGCAATCTGTTATGTGCATATGGAATAAGGGTTCGAGAGGCCAGTAAGGTCTGAACCGAACCAGGATTGTCACCACCATTTTTCCAATCTGTTTCTTCTAACCAACTTTGGAAGAATTGGACCACCAAATGAATGTCATTAATTGCCGCTTCTTCAGTTCATCTTTTGGCAGTTGCAGATACATAGGCCAATTTCTTCATTTATGGTTACATAAATTATTATTATTTGTTTAAAATATACTTTATTGTCACCCACTATCAGGTGATAAAGGTTTTGCATTCTTTCTTTTACGTGCGTCTCACGTCATTCATTATGACATCCATGATCATTGGTCGTTGTTATGCGTGTGAGGAGAATTTTTTTGGGATTTAAGAGTTGAGTAAACTGCTCATCGCGGAACCAAAACTAATCCAGATACTTAGGTTTGTGTCACGAGCCAGCTGATGTCCACGTGGAAGTTGCCAAGTCAACAATAGTTTTTTTTTTGAAAGGTAAATTTTTTACACTACGCCGGAGTTTGAACCCTGGATCTCTTAGAAATAGTACACTCTTTGTACCGCTAGACTAAATGCTCATTGGTGTCAACAATAGTTTGATATTTATTATTGCATGATTGTCGTAGGTTGTTATAGGTAGTGGGTTGTGGCTTTAGAACAACTCCGTCTAGAGATGCGGGAAATTTCGTACTCTCGAACCCCCGGAGAGGCTATAGCGAAGACAATGGTAGAGGTATACTAGGTGTTGGGCCTCGTGTACCCGCTGAGGAGCAGTGGCGATCCAGGCGAATCGAGGGGGAGGAGATCAATACCCCATGGACTTTCCGAAATTCAGTGCCACCAATCCTAGGTACTGGATTCGGATGTGTATTTTGTATTCATTTTCGTTGGTGGATTAAATGATGTCCTAAAGTCCTTGGTCAGAACTCATGATCCAGAAACAATTGGTGTCGCAATCGATAAGGCTCGGTTACATGAGCTGGCATTGAAAGGCATCTGATTTCTGATGTTTGTGATATGCCTCCAACAAGAAGGACCCTCTTTGTTATAGGTGTGGCAACAAATGGTTTAAGGGGCATTCTTGTAACGGTCGACAAGTCAATGGCATAAACATGATCGATGCGCCGATGCCGTATTAGACACCAACTCATCAAGCCTCCTTGGCATCCTCATTAGACACGCTCAACTAGGTTAGAATTGCCAACTTCGGCGCTACCAAAAACCAAGTAGCCGACCAACTCATGTATGGTCTAATGGATACGGTATCAGTCCTTAAGCATAAAGTAAGATGATCGAATCCCATGACCGTCTAAAATCCGAAATTGTAGAAACAATTTAATTCTCACCAAAAAAAAAAACCAAGTAGCCGGAAGGAGGGAGCATAGTTGGCAAGAAAAGGAGTGGCAGTAAAGTTATGCCTAACAAGCAAATGCAAGACCACCAATGTTTCGGACATCCAAGTCAAAACATAAGAATTCTGCTGCCTGAACACAGATGATTTTGTGGGGAAGTTAGAATACAATAACCATCCAGAGAGCACTTTAGGCCGGAATCCATGATCACAAAGTTCCTGACAGAGAAAGTGAAAGTGCATGCCTGCTGCTGGCGGATGACGGTGGTTCTCAATCACATGCTCATTGGCTCAGGACTGGAGGTATTTAGCATGTCCAACAAAGAGTTGCGGGATTCCAACTCTTCATGCCACAGCTGAAGCTTATCACCCGGGTAGAAGTTTCTTGTCACTCCGTCAGAGTTGATCTGTAACATCAAGAGAGGTTGTGTTAAGGGTCTATTATACTTTCCCATTCAGCATGTTGTGCATACAAAATCTAAGAATTCAAACGAGAATGAAGTTGGTGCATCTTACAATGACAGTTCGGACAACGCCACCGCTGGCACCGTCTCGTGCAATAGCAAGGGAAACTGCCTTTACCACCAATTGCTGCAAGATAAAGTGATCCAACCGTCAGCAATGGACAATAATACTAAGCGAGAAATAGATGAATAAATGCTATATACCTCAGCTTCATCTTTAGTCATTCCATCCTTCCACGCTTGATCAAAGAAACCGTACAAGTAACTTGAGCCAGATCCTATACATGGAAAGTTTTGCATTATAAAGTTCTCAAACTCATTTAAACCACTGAATACATTACTTCTTGCATTAAAATTTCAAAGCTGAATGTTTGGGGTACTGCATGTAAAACTTGTAGCCGATTGTCACATGAAGCAGAAAGATTGATCATGGCTACTGTATCGATGTTACTGGATAAATACACATCTCGAAAATCCATCTAGACATTGATCATTCTTTTTGTCGAAAAGCACCAGCTTAGGTTAAAGATCCTTCTACAAGGCCCTCTCCTCTATATTACTCAAATCTTATTTGAAGCCATTAGGTCCAAGATTAGTGCTACAAGAAGCGATACAAAACCTCTTCTATCTAGGTTCTAGGCTACAAGATTTTGCCTGGGAAAACAACTATAATTTTTGAGAAGTCCTTAAAATATGCACAAACCATGATATCAACATCCTCAAGCAATTTATACTGATCCAGAAGGGAAGAAAACAAGTACCTCCAATGGCAAAAGGTGCCTCCACAATTGTTCCACCTAATGGGATTCCATAAATTTTTCCACCTTCATATTTGTCCCACCCCCCAACAATGAGACCAGTTTGTAACATGCTCTGCAAACAACAGGAGATGAAGTGAACATAGGTCTCCAAAAAAGATAATGTCAGAAAAAATGGAAACAAGTGAAAGGTGATATAAAGCTGTGGTGTTACAATGGCCAAAAAAGCATAAATAGAAAAGAGGTGAAAACTGAAAAATATAAACATACATCAACACAAAGGTATAGATAGATATATTCATGTGTATGCGCGCACGCGCGTGTGTGTGTAGAGAGACGATAAGAACAAACGTTCCATCAGAGCATAATGTGCAGGAAAAAGGGAGGTTGCGTGCTTGAAAATTTGAGCTTAATAACAACTTTCAAATAATAAGGGGAAAAAAATCAGCAAGAACACCCACAACAAGTAAACAGACACCCACAATATTCACCGAAAGAGAGATACAGACCTTGTTATTGTAGGCAATCATTCTGACAAGGTTTGCAGCAACTTTTACAGTTGCAGGCTGCTCCAACTGTATTCTGCATCAGAAAAGTGAAAAGGAAGTAGGTGAGAGCTATGAAAAATCTAGTACGAGATTAGAAGTCTAACATCCATTCACATCATGACAATATTTTTAGAGGGAACTTCAAAAAACATCTTAGCAAAACCTACAACTTCACAATTCGTAATCATGTCTACTGACAATTTAAACTTCAGTATAAAGGGATGTATCTTGGTGAATCATAAGATACGAAATCAAAATCAATATAAAACCAAGACAATGAGATTCAACCACAATAGGAATACATTGACAGTTAACTGCCCTAGCTTTTTCTCAGCTTAGAAACCAAATAAACTTGATGGGATCTGAAATGATTATACTTTCTTCTCAAGTATCAAGGCTTAACTCAGAGTTAAGATCAATAATTAACGGGGCAGCAAAAATTCCAAGAAAATCTATCAAGACAACATTGAAAAGAATAGAACATAATCCCAACCTGTTAACTGAGCTTACATTTACTTTAGTCAGAATTTAATCCTTTAATACTAGTCAGCAAAATGTGAGTAGTGAAACGGTAAAGGCGCTTCATTGACATAAGTTGATTTTTGCCATCCAGATAGAAATTGTTTTCATCATCATGAGATAACCGATTTGAAAGAAGATCTCCCATGCCAATTCAGTTGTATGCTGAGCTGATGGTGAAGAAGTTAACAGTAGAAACTAATTCAAGCACGCTCTCACTAATGAAATCTGAGCGAAGCACAACCACAAGATATACTGAATGGCTAAAGAACACAGTCAAACTTATTCCGAGACGATGAGAAAAAGAACAAGAAATATAAGAGACTGTAAAACCATTAAGCACAATTAAAGTTAAAGACATTAGAAAGCATATGAAAGAACTTACGTGTGCTGATGCAGAAAGTGACGCACGTAATCAGACACAACCTGGGAATCAGCAGCCTGTTGAAGACGAGTAATTCGTCATTTCTCAAAGAGTCAAGCTCATATATTTTAAACCCATTCCTACAAAAATCCCCAGTAGCTATCTCCATAGATAAACACAAAAAAAAATGAAGAAGAGCTGTGAAATCTCACATTGCATCATACTACCCTTCCATATATTCCTAAACATAACCCAAACAACACAAAACAAACAAAGGCGGAACACAACCATTCATTTAGGAAAACAGTAAAAGCCACCAAACAGAACTACATATGTCAATTGCCAGATCATCTCCGCTTATACAAAGTGTAAAACCCAAGAGGCAATGAAGCATTATAGTCGTTCAAGGGACGGATAGGATTTCCGATTCTCATAATTCAAATAGCTCATCGGGCTTCCATTTGTACCAAACAGAACGGAAAACCAATGCAGACACGAGAAGACCGACTCGGGAAAAACAAAACAGGATTACATAGAGGCAAGTACCGATCCGGAACGGCAGACGTAGACATTGTCTGTCAGCTGGGTGATCTTGTCAGACGCCCGGTTAGCGACGTACATACCTGTCGTCCACAACAGAATAAAAAGCAAAGTAATTTAGAACTAACAAAAGAAGAGAAAAATAAAATAATTAAAAAGGGAGGGGAGGCGGGGGCGAGTGGTTTACCGGTGCTGGTACGGGAGTCGGCGCCGAGGACGACGCCGCCGTTGTAGGTGACGCCGATGATGGTGGTGCCCATGGAGTGAGGGGCGTCTAGATCCTTTGTCAGATCCATGTTTTGAGCTTATTAAAAAATTAGGGTTTCTGTTTCAATTGAAGTTTGAGGATTGGGGATTTTTTAGAGGGTTTAGGAATTTTAGAAGGAAGAAGGAGGAGAGAGAGAGGTGTTGGTTTTTATATGTTTTTGTTGCTGTGGGAGCCTGAGTCCTGACTTGTTGCTTAAGCAGGGAAGGGAAGCCAGACTTATGTTGTTTTTTTTCTCCGATTTTACTTTTTTGTCCTTTTTAATTTTGGTAAAATACTATTAGGTCCTTGGAGTTTGGTGCAATACTTACTTTTGTCTATGCTATTTGAAAATTTATTCTCATTAATTTTTAATTTGAAAAAAAAACGTATTTTCAGGTTTTTGCTGACATCCCTCAATGACCATATAAATATTTAAAATACCTGAAATGTTCTTTTTTTTTCTCAAAGCTGAAAAAACCCGACGAACACTGAAACAACAAAGGTCAATAGGAGATTGTCCTAGTCGTCGATAGTGCGAAAGAGGTCATGGAAGAGTGGGCCGGATTCAATGCTGCTGGGGGCTTAGCAGGACGAATCTAACAACAAACCCTCCAACGGCACAAATGCCCTAACGGAAAAAATATCCCGATGGCATAATAATCTCAACGGCACATCGATTTGTAAAAACCTAAAGGTATAATTCTTGTAGATTGTTAAATTTCCTTTCCAAAAATATATTATAATAGCAAAAATTTTAAACGATTCAAAAGTTATGGTCCATCAAAATTTTTATTATTTTTTTTTAAAAATATTTAAAATACGCGCGTCAGACCTGCAACACTGCAGGTTCTATATTACCAGTACTGAATCGGCCCCCATGAAAAAGGGTGGTGGAGGCGGAGGAGACGATAGAGAAAATTGACACCAATTGTGGAAACGACGTCGAATGGAATAGAGAGACTTCTATAGTTCCTTCTGCACCCTTTTTTTTCTTTTAAATTTCTCATCATTTTTGCATTTCATATTAAACAACGTTGAATGGACTAGAGAGGTTACTACAGTTGCTTCGTGACGACTGGTGGATGTGTTGCACATAATTTTAAAAAACGACTCAGGTTGACTCAAAATTTGGTCCGACTTCCAAGTCGATCGGTCTGATTGTCCGGACCACTGATCGGACTGGAATTTTTTATTTTTATAAAATATTTAAAATTTATAATACACTGTTATATAATATTATATAAGTAAGAAAATAAGCAAGTTGTAGTCCCGTTGGACTTGAAAAAAATAAACAAACAAAACATAATAGGCCCATGACTACAAAACATAAACAAATTTAAAGCCCATCTTCATCCCCTTTTAGTCTCTAGCCCACAATCAACCCAACAAAACTTCAATCCATCATCTTGTCTCCTTCCCAAATGCATCATGTGGGTTCTTCAATCCATCATTTTTTTCTAATCTTCATCTCCTTAAACACCTCGTCTTCTACCCATAGCCAAAAAATCTATATCTTCAATCTTTCATCCCTTGAAACCCAAGAACCAATTGCATGTATTTTTACATCCATTCTTTTTTCACCCATAACCAAAAAAATCAATTTGTTGCCCAATAACCTAAGAACGGTTTTTTTTCTTTCTGATTCACGGTCGGACCATGTTTTTTAAAAACTATGGTGTTGCACCCTTATGTTTTTTTTTTGCTTTTAAAATTCTCATCATTTTTTACATTTCATATTATTTTGGGTACTTTGTGTCAAGAGTATTTTGGTCATTGTTTCCAAAACTCATCAACAATTTTAACGAGGACTAAAGCAACAGTAGTGTTGTGAAATTTTGCAGGGACCCAAGTGTACTCAACCAAGAAAAACTCGTGTTTTTTTCTATCATTTATTGAGGTTTCTGTTGAACAACACTACCTCCTATTATAAACAAATGTTGTTTTTAGAAGATTATAAACAAATGTTGTTGCTGTATCTTAAAAAGAGAGAGAGTCTCCTAAGAGCAAAAGGAGCAATTGAATGAACGATTAAATTTGTACAAAGCGATATAGGGTGCGGGAATTGCTAAATCCGCAGATATATATACGTTAATATCTGTTTGGGATAGGTTCACCAAAATTCTTTCATTAGCGTCCAGATACCGGGTGGTATAAAAAACTATTTGGAAAACGAAAGGCTAACCAGGTCTCTTGCATGACACTTGTTGTCTGCAAAAGAATACCTCAACAGCTGGCCCGGAGACAGATTCCCGAACGTGATCTGACCAAAGAACCTCGGAACTCCTAACATCATACAAAGTAACACAATAGGATCAAAGAAGACAAGGATGTGTCTCAAATTCCAAACAAAATGCCTTTGTCTTGCTCAAATCTTAAGAACGAATACAACAAACGTCATCTCTTGTGTTACTAGAACAACTTCCGAGTCTTG
This sequence comes from Hypericum androsaemum, assembly GCA_963995505.1. Classification (NCBI taxonomy): domain Eukaryota; kingdom Viridiplantae; phylum Streptophyta; class Magnoliopsida; order Malpighiales; family Hypericaceae; genus Hypericum; species Hypericum androsaemum. Next base: position 8,880,560 of record OZ023186.1, on the reverse strand, counting down.
CTTCTAGTATATCATCCGATTCTAAACTAAATGGGGTTAGAGGAGCAGACTTGCAGTTGCAAATCAACTGCTAGGAAAAAACAATGGACGAAAACCCGTGGCCCTGTGTAACAAGCTGCAAACTATTCAGCAAGCATCGCTTCTGGGTTAGAGATCTTTGGTTACTGCTACTGCTATTCTAACAGCTGTTCCGCTCGAGCGTCTGGATTGGCTCGGGTTTGTCGACTGTCTTAAGTGTCTGTTGCAACGGCTTGCGGACGTGGCCGCAGTTCACGGGCTGTCACATGAGAATTTAAAGCCTTGAAAGGTGGAGCAGCCAACTTCTCCCAGGACAAGCTCGTTTCGGCAGTCTCAAGCACCTTGCGGACTTCATTTGCCAGCTCTATCACCATATCATCTTCATGACCTACATGAAGGTAACAAACAACAAGCAGAGGTCACCTTTCCGAAACATAAACCAAAAAATTCCGAAGCAAACCACAGTGCCTACTAAATTTAGGGCAGTGATCTCTGTAACTAGCTTTGTTAAGGCCAAAAGATAAGATCAAAACAACTAAATACTTGTAGCCTTAATGGGGCAGCAAATATCATCACCGAAAACTTAGTTAAGGTGTAGAAGAAAGCAAGTTACCTATGTCAAACATGGCCTTCTCAAGCTTGAAGAGATAGTCTCTATTGTATCCATTAGGCCCACGAGCAGTCGCAATTTGACTACACATGATTAACAAATGGAGAACATAAGACATGCTGATTATAGCACAAGGAACAAGGAGAAATCTTTAGATGATCCAGCAGTACCTAGCCATTTCTTCAAGTGGGGCAGGGCCAAGGTAGTACTTGTTCGATATTTTGTCCGGAGTCGACGTGAAACTGCATGCGGTCGAATTGAATCAATAGATAATTCACAAGGCATTAAGGAACTAGATTTTAACTAGGTCAATGCAATTGTTCAAAACACTGTAAAGTTCTAGCAACTTACACAATTACTCCGGTAAGAGCAGGATGCAAGGGATCATCTTCCTATTCAATACAACCAAAAAGCATCAGAAACAATAGCTACAAGAGGGATCATATTGGAACGAAAATGTAACTGGTTTCTGTACATGAGCACCGAAATTCAAGACCAACTCACCTTATAAAAGTCCACAAGGGTCTTCTTATCGTACTCACACTCCCTGTGCTCCAAATACTACAAAGTAGGAAACCAATTAAATGAGCTTCGTCTTTTTTAAGGATCATGTATAAGTCATCAGATAGAATTGACAGTTGATGCAAAATAGATATGGTTACCAAATACAATTTGAACTTATTGGAAAAGAAACAAATACAATCTGAACAATGTTTTGTGCAACCCTTGAATAAGGATCTGCAGAGATTTGAAGGCCATACCTGCATCGCTAATCTTTCCTTCTCTGGGCTTCCACGGACGCAGTAAGCCACACCCCACTGGAAGAAGAGATCAAACTTAGCAAGGAAACTAGAGATTCATAGAATCATTAGAACTATAGCTATTTGCTTGTTTGCGTTTTATGACTTCTAAGTTACTCAATAAGTACCTACACCAGCCTTCCCTAGTAGATTTGTTCATTACTTGTTTGCATTTTGTTGCACGTGGGATGCAAATTGTAGTCTTCCCTAAAATTACCAGCCTTCGCTAGCCTTCCCTAAAATGATAGGATGCAAATTTAAAAGTCATTGTTTCAAGGTCAAAATTATAGTCGTTCACAAAGATTTGTCAAGCTTCTTTCACTCATCAAACTACCTTCAATCTGAGAGGACACAGAAGAGCTGAACCTATTCCGGAAACATTTCATACTGAGAGCTCATTTCAAGATGCGAGAACAGAAAATAAGATTGAAACTTACGCAAACACCACCTTCGACATTTTCCAAAGTGCAAGTTCTTGCTGGATGTTCTGGCGTGCCTCTGTGATCAATGCAAGCTGGAAAAAATGTGCAATGATCCAGTATAAGATCCCAAAACTTGCAACAAAATTAAGTCCAGTTCAAAGCACACAAGGAGCTTACCGAGGTCAAACACGCGCCGGTAGTCCTTAATACAGCCCAGCATCTTCTCATCATAATCAAATCCTGGATTCCACACCAGAGATCCATAGCCAAACACCCAGAACACCATCCTGTTTTATGTTCAACTCCTGGAATCCAAATTTTCAATTAGCTACTCCAATTACAACTCTCTTGCGATTGCATTGACCCAATACTTAAAATCCCAAGGTGAAAAAGATAACAGCCAACAAAGAAATCCAATTAAAAGCATTAACAAATACCACAAATGCCAAATCACTAGAGAGACCCAAAATGATTTCCTTCCATATATGAAAAGGCATCCTCTTTTTCCTCCCTTTTCCCATTCAATCCACCATTAATTTCAATGCCCTCATCTCAGTCAACTCAGAAAAATCCAATCTTTACCCAATTAAAAAGAGAGAAGACAAAAACCCATCAATCAAATCAACAAACACACTACCAAACCAAGCATTCACTAAATCAAGAACCCTAAAACCCCAACTCAACTAATGTTTCCCAAAAAAGACAAAACTAAGATGGACCCGTTAGCCTAAACCCTAACCAAAACCACTTCACCCTTCCAAAATAAGCAAAACCCAGATCAACAAAAATTTAATACAACTTCCCCCCCTTCTCCCAAATAAAAAAAAACCAACTTTGCCACTTGAGCCAGACGTCAATGGGGCGACGAACAATTAGTTAACCGAGGTTATCAGAACCCAAAATCTCAATTTTCCAAAGTGGGATGTGTGAGTACAATACGCTCTGATGTTAGAATCTCCGTATACAACCCAAAATCTTAAGGCAATGAGCCGGATAGATTTTCCACGATAAGTGGACCATTCTCGTAATTAGCAATGCGTTAATCTCAGTCAAAACAAAAGTACATACGAGAGGGGAAGATTTAACCCGCTTACCGAGAGAAACCAACGTAATGTCTGCCGAGATGCGAGATGATTGAAGAGGGAAACCTTTTTGGGGTTTTCGATATTAGCTCAAAAGGTGTGGATCAGGGGAGAAAAGGGTAAAATGGGTAATTCGGCTCCTTCTCCCTTGTTCTCCTCTCCTCTTCCTCTCTCTCTGCGCAAATGGGTTCTCTCTCGGGTGGTCGAAGGGGAAGAGGGATGACTAGGGGAAGCCGAGGATCTATTTATAATAGAAAATCGGAAAAGGGAAAAAAAATAATAAAAAGAGTTTCTTAGTTGCCACCTGTCGTGTGCTAATGTGTACGTGTGATCCAGTTCTCGTTTGTGCATGCTCTATAGTGGTTTAATTGCAGAAATGAATCCTAAACTTTTTAATATGTCATGTTTACTCCTTGATTTCTTGTACCTAATTGATCTTTTTTTTTAAATTTGTGACCATCATGTGTGTGTATGAATAATAATAAATTGGAAGTCAAACACTAGCTTTGATTTGGACCAAAATTAATATTTTCCAAAATTAGTACTACAATCCACTCCATATGGTAAATACAGCTTCCAATTGCTTAGGCACAAGTAATTCGGTGGTAATCGATGATAGTTGATTCAAGGGTTAAGATTTTTTTAACTAGATTTTAAATTCAAACTTATGAATTTAAAAATATAATTAGAAGAGACACGTATAAAGAACAATCGATAGCGTTTCACTCAGAATATCTGATATCCGATGTTCGACAGTGGTGTAAGAGCTAAATTGCAAATATCCCTACCTCACGGTTATAGGGGTAATTCTTGAATTTGATTAGTACCGTAGGAGCAAAATGGCATGCAAATTGCAACATGTATCTAGATTGTAATTTAGGCATATTCGAAAACAAAAAAGATTCTGATTTTTGCACAGAAATACTAGGAGGCGTCCAGGTTCATTGAACCTCGGGACCAGGACGTAATATCTTACTGCGTTCTGGACCTTGCAAGCTCGCAGCGGGTTGGTATTAAATTAAAATTTAAAAAACGGACCACAACTAAAAGTCTAAAACCAACTGTAATAATTCTTGGTGGAGAAAGAGAAGCTAGGTTCAATGCACCTGGACACTTTCTAAACAACGGAATTTTAGAAAATAAATACTGTTCGAGGACAGACTTGTGTAGTTACAGGTAGCTAAATTTAGGGGCGCATTTAATTTGTCGAAAATTTAGGGGCGTACATAAGAATTCGAATTTGTTATTGGATTAATCAAATTCGAATTCATATATCATAAATCGTTAATTCGTTGAATTTGTTATTTGTTATTTGGGCGTACATACGAAGTATTCGAGGAATCCATATATCCTAAATTATCAACTCCTCGATTTTTTTGAAAGGTAAATTATTACACTATAATATTGGCAATGTTTGAATTTTGGACCTCCTAGATATTTACAATGCTTTATGCCGTTGGGCTACAAGTCCTTTGGCAAACTCCTCGAATTATTCGATGAATTGAATTTTGATTTGTTTCGTCAAATTATTCGGCAAATCCATATATCCTAAATTGTCAACTCGTCGATTTCGGCAAACCGAATTTTGATTCCACTCGTCGAATAATTTGTTAAATTATGTATTACAAAATAATAAGAAAAGAAATATGAACAAAGGGAAAACATGAAGAAAATTGAAAGTGACATTTATTTTAAAGCACTATAAATACTCACTTTCATCATTCAAAATTTACACAATTTTTTTGAAAGGTAAATTTTACACTACTAATTACACCTTGCCAATGTTTGAACTTTAGACTTCTATCAAATCATTCAGTCTTGTACCGCTGGGCCAAAGGCCCTTTGGTAAAATTTACACAATTCAATTTTAATTTTTTTAATTTTCTAATCTCTCGACTGATAATTTGATCTCTAAAATAATCTCTCTCAAAGTTTACTAATTAGTTTTTAACTCATAATCATATAATTAGGAATATTAGTAGTCACATATTATTAGTAATATTGTGAAAAAATACAATCTTTAATTCATTTCTTCCCAAAAATATTTAAATATTCAAAAATTCCAACTAAATTCAAAAGAATTAAAAAATTTAAAAACATAAAAATTAAATTAAAAATATTAATATTTGAATTCAAATGAATTCAATTCGAATTTGACCTCTTATAATTCATATTCGAATTCGTCATTGTACGAATTGAATATGAATTATGATTTCGAATTCAATTTAATTCGTGGTAGCTAAATTTTTTATTTGATTTGTAACGTTTTAATATTTAAAATTGAGAACTATGAAATTAAATCATGAATCAAAATCTGCATGATTCTACATGGGGCGTAAATGTTTTCAAAGGAAAGGAGTTTTAATAAAAAAATAAATATCAAATAAGCAAATTTAACACAAATTACTAAGCGAAAAAATCCAAAAAGACCAGAGACGCAACCGCACAGGGACAGAGAAGACAGACAGAACAGAGAAACCCATATAACAACAACCCAGAGAATGGTCGAAAAACATCCTCAAAAGGACGCAGCCAGCGCTAAGAGAGAATCCTGGTTTGCGAAAGATCGAGAAAGGCCAGACCAAGACGACCACTCCGTGAAGGATCTCAGGCTTAAGGGTATAATTCTCTTCGAGCAAACGTCTGGACGATCACATACGGCCCTGTTTTATCTCTCACTGATGGGGTTAGGCGCGCCAGGCTCGGAGTCAGTCTAGTCAGCATGTTATTGACCACAACATATGGAAAAGAAAAATCACAACAAAGGTGGTTACAGAAGTTCGAGTTGGCAAGAGGATGTCCTTTGCTTCAGAATTGCGTGCTATCTCTCCTGACTTGGCAGAGGCTGTAGAGCAAATCCGTCGCTCGTCGTGAATCTTCTCTGTTGGAACTGTCGTGGTTTCAAGAATTCGCGTACAATTCTAATGGCGTATTTTTTTTGGCGGAAGAAAGAACTGCATAAATAGAAAAAGACAAAGTACAAGACAAAGACAAACCCTAAGATCTACTCCCGCTAATCCTACAAACTGGGCATTCCAAGGGTGGGAGCCCCTAATCAAAAGACCAGGAGAGAGCCCGAACACTCTAAGTCCTACCCCGCAAAGTCTCGCAGGTCAGGAAGTTGGAGTGATGTCCCCAGCCAACAGGTTGGGTTTCTAATGGCGTGTTTGTTGCGGGTACATTTGGGTATTGATGTTGTTTGCTCATTGAGCCTGAAGAGAGTTGTTTTGGAATCAGACTGTAAACCATTGATCGGTGCCCTCTAACATCCCCAATATGATCTTAGTGATTTGGCTCTAATTATTGCAGACTGTTGGAAGTAATATCGGCTCTTCCAAGCTGCTTCTTTTTCCTTCATCCCTCGTGAGGCCAACTCTGTGGCTCACTCCTTTGCGAAGCTGCCTATTGCCGGTGGCTCTTTACTCCAGTTCTTTTCATTCCGCCTGTTGCGGTTGATGTACTATTGACAACTGATTGTTCTTGATTTTAGATGTATTATGACTGTTTACCCGTTTGAAATAAAGTTGATGAAATTATCCTTAAAAAATGCTCTATGCCTAATTCAGAACATTATTTTCGAGACGGCGATCTGACCGGTCCGACCGTGAATCAGAGCTTAGGGCGGGTCGGAAAACTAGGTACGTATGCTTGCCTAACGAACCGAATGATTTCTGGTCAGACTAGGCGGTTGGCTTGGATTTTTGATCCAGAAAATTCCGGTTCGTTAGGTTTGACCGAAAATTTAACCAAAAATCTGGGTGACTCGAATAAAAAGACCAAAAAATAAAAAAATAGACTAAAAAAAACCCTGAATCTCCCTGGGAGAGGAAGAGGAAAACGAAAAAACCAGAAAGTTTTATCTTAAATTTTCCCCAATCTGGGGGAAGAACCCTAATTTCAATTAGAATTTTTTTCAATCTCTCCTAGATCGTTCTTCCGGCGAATCACCTTGAACCAGACGACCTCTCTGAAGGACGTCCATGCCCAAGACGAGAAGAAGAACGCTCCTGCTCGATTCTCCAACAAAATCGAACACAACACTGATATTGATTTTAAATGACTACCGACGAAGGAACTAAGAGGAAGAGTAAAAAAGAAAAAAAATGGAGTAGGAAAGCAAAGATGAAAAGACACGAGAGAGAGAGAGAAACGGAGTAGGAAAAAGAAGATGAAAAGATGGGAGAGAGAGAGTAAATAATAAAAAAATGGGTGACATTGGGAAATGCAAGGTTTTAAAAGCTTGGGAACTTCACGGGACTGTAGGCTATTTATTTATTTTTTTTGTGTGCGCTGTAGGCTATTTATGGGTAAGGGGGAAAAGTCATAACCTTTCAAATTTCGTGCTCTGGTCCGACTGGCGGTTTGACAAGTCCGACCGGATGACTCGGAGATCGGCCCAAAATCCGGGTCGCTCTCCAGGTCGTTTTTGAAAACAATGATTCAGAACATCAAAACCATTATTTTAGAAAGCAGTCAGATCTAGCCAAAATTTGATTTTTGAAAAAAAAGTTGAAATGTTTTAAAGTGATTAGATTATAATTTTTATGCTTGTAGATTATAATTTTGCAATAATATTAGATCATTATTATTTACTATTTTAATACTAAATATAATAAATAATTTATGTTTTTAATTAAAAAAATCTTTGGTCTGACGATCGATTGACCTAAAACACGGGAGAAATTTCGGGTCGACTCTCCAGTTTTCTTTTTAAAATCTTGATCAAAGCAATGATTATTTGATATATTTGCACATAACAACTTTTTTACTTTAAATAATAAATCTCAACTTCATCACGGTCTCTTGATTAAATTTCATCTTTATGAAGTTTGTACGAATTTTAAAAAAATCTAGTACTATGGAATTATGGTCATGCAATAACAACGAGTGATGTGATTTATTGCTCTAATAATGTGATTCATATAAATTAAAAAAATGACTGTATCCTAAAAAAATATGACTATGTAGAGTCCTTTTAAATTTGGAATCTCAACAAGCTACTAAAATGTTCCTAAAAAACAAGCTACAAAAAATACAAATCAGATATAACTCATTAGCGTTGATGTTAATCTTCAACTTCTCCAGTTTTGTATTTGTCCTTTTTTAGTAATGCAAGTAGGACATCGTGCTTATTAATTTTTCTAGTCAGACACAATAGATAACGGTGTTAAAATAATAGCGTCTTAATTACATAAACAATACAATTATTATAAAACATTATTATTCTTCTTTATTTTGGGGCAAAGTGAGGAACACTACATCCAACACACAACTGAAGTACAATATAAAAGGGAGTGGATTGAGCACGGAGTGAAGGAATCGATTCCGTACAGTTTGGAGTGAAAGAGGACCGCAGTGGCAAGCGTAGTTATGTGATAATGGCAGGTGCAGTTATGTGATAATGGCAAGCGCAGTTATGTGATAATGACATGTGTATTTGTGACAGTGGCAAGTCCCCGTTGATGATAATGGCGCGCGTAGTTTTTTTCATTTTGGTCTCCCATATTTTAGCATTTTTGCAAAAAGATCACACTGGCATGCGCAGTTATGTGATAGTGGCATGCACAGTTATGTGATATTGGCATGCATAGTTATGTGATAATGGCATTTTGTATCCGGCCTGCGTTTGTACGTGGTTTTTTCATTTTGGTCCCTGTATTTTAACGCGTTTGCAAAAAAATCCCAGCGTGTCTTCATTCCGAACGGTTCGGAATCTGAGCATTCCGTGCCCAATCCAGACCCAATATAAAATAACACAATCGAAGTACACAAACTGAACTCTAAAAAGGATGGTATCTGCCAAATATTACAAGCAGGAAACCTCAAACACGATCCAAGATACCGAAGAATCCAAGTCTCCATATCCTACTGTAAAATACAGGAAATACAACAACCCAAAAGCCTAACACAAATCCAAATGCCGCGGTGACCCAGAACCATTTGACATATCAGGCTGACCATAATCGGCTGCGCCACCGTTTGTGTTTCCTGTGATCGGCGTGCAAGGTTTTCTGAGAGGAGGGCCACACAGATCATTTCCGGTAAAACATGAAGCATTAAAACCTTGCAATTGAGTGCTCAAAGGGATGGCCCCCGTCAAGCTGTTGCTAAGAAAAGTTAGGTTAGTGATGCTTTCAGGAATTTCACCGGATAGCTTGTTCATTGATAGATCAAGAGATTCTATCTTTTTCATGGCTCCGATTTCTCGCGGGATTTCACCGGTGAGAAAATTGTGAGACAAGTTGGGTGATTGTAATGCTGCAAGAGTTGTCACGCCAGCCAGTATATCGCCCGATAAAGAGTTACTAGAAAGATCTATGAGCCTAACCAAATTGAGAGTATTTCCATACTCCAATACTCTCCCCTTGATCACAACAGTGGCTCCATCGGCATAGTGAAATTTTGCTTTCGGATCATCCTCAAACAACTGAACATCTACTACATCGCCACCGGTTACTAAAGCTTGTAATTTGTTGATACACTGTGGTATATATCCAGTGAGGTTGTTGGAAGCAAAATCAAGAATTTGTAAAGAAGTCAGTGAACAAATTTCTTGAGGTATTCTGCCATAAAACTTGTTTGATCGCAAGTCCAAAATGGTTAGATTTGTCTCACCAATCCAACCGGGAATTTCTCCTTCCAATTGGTTTTCAGCTGGATCAACCAATTTTAGAGTATTCCTTAATAAAAGAGACAGTTCTCCCCTGAGATTGTTGTTACGAACATGCAACGATGCAAGATAACTAATATTTTGCATGGAGCTTGGAAGGACTCCAGTAAAATTGTTGTTGTTTAACTTAAGAGCTCTTAAATTCTTCCATGAATTCCAACAATTTGGTATTTCTCCTGATAGGAGATTGTCTCCGAGCTTGAGAATTTCCAAGTGTTTTGACACATTTGTTTCACTGCACAAGAAGTGTGATATTCCAAATAATGAATTACTTGAGAGATCCAACAAATGCATGTTGGATGGGAATGGAGGTACCTGGCCGGTGAAGTAATTTGAACTCAAGTCTATCGACACATCTTCTCTAATTGCATTATGCCAGCTACTTGGTATTTCTCCAACAATACGAATGTGGGCCAGGTAAAGGAAATGGAGTGGCGTAGTGGAGTTCCAGAATCCCTTGGATATAGATTTGAATGAATTATTTGAAAGATCCAATACTTGTACCTTGGAGGAGAAAATGGGAACTTGACCTGTCAATTGGTTTGAACCCAAATAGATACACACTCCTTCTCGAAATGCTTGACCAGCCATACTAGGTATCTCTCCAAGAATTTTGTTTCCAGAGAAGCGGAGTTCCTCGAGTGGCCAAGACATGTTCCAAAACCAACTCGGAATGGTATCTTCAATCCCACAATCAGACAAATTTAGATATTGCAGGTTTTTTTTGTGTACGGAGCCAATGGGGGAAATGCAACTGCCATGATCCCAGGGACAAGTCTATGAGTTGAAATGGTGGAATCCAACTTGCGCTCACCTCCATTTCCAACTGTTTATTAGAATTGCATGAAAGGTATCTAGTTTATCGAGCTTTTGAAAATGAGCTTCTGAATAACACCTGTCATTGAGTTATCTCCAATGATAACAACCTCGAGGGACTGAAGCTCCCAAAAGGATAGTGGGATCAAACCAGAGATTGAATTGTTTCTCAGGGAAAGAATAACCAAAGATTTGAACTTCTGGAAAGATACATTGGTTAAGTTACCAAATATTTCACATGAATCCAAAATTAGCTCTTCCAATCTATTTGAGGGGCATGATAAGAATAAATCATGGAAGACGTCAACTACATCTTGATTCACCTTCACCCCCACCAGTACAAGAAGTTCCAGATGGCAAAGTTGGGCCATGGACTTGATTCCACTAATTTCCAAGTTATCATTGTACCCACCAATTTCCAACACAATTAGGGATGTCAAGTTCTCAATGGCACTCGAGATCACCCCTTGCAAGCTAATTCCTACAAGGGAAAGAAACTCCAATCAGTTACAGAAGCCGTACAACCAACTCGGTGTAGAGGAATTGAAATCGTTATATGCTAGTTCAAGAATCCAGTTTCAGAATATCTCTGGAATTAGTGCCATTTGGAAGGTACAACGAGAAATATCACGTGTGTTGAGATTATGAAGGTGAAAAATCCACATAAGAATAGAAGAGTACTAAAAAAAATAATGAAAAAGATCTAGCATGACAGGAGAAGATAGGTTGTTGAGCAACAACATAGAAGGGGAGTGATCGAACTAACAATCAGTTTATAATATACGTGAAATAGTCGTCAATATAAGATATATAAGGATCACCAAAAAGATCGAGGCCAACAACATGACCCGTGGAACTGTCGCAGGAAACCCCATGCCAATCACAACAGTTGCCTCCGCCAACATCCACCCAAGAGCCAAGCTGGTTGGATTCATCAAGGAGGCCTCCCTTGAACACGAGGAGGGCTTGTCTCTCACTCTCCAAACAACTCATGGTTGAGCCTGCATAGCTGAGCATCACTACAAAGCACTCATCATTATATATATATATTATATCATATTATATCTTGCTATAGTAATTGCACAAAGTAATTGTATATTTGGTAACTATTGTATGGTTATGTGAAAGGGAAGGTAGTAGTACTTGAAATAAAAAATGGGGAGGTTTTTATATGCGGAGTTTTTATATGGGGTAATGGGCTAAGTTTGCTTGAAAGTTATGTATGTGGTTTATATTCTGAAATGGTCTTTTTGATTGAGATGGTCTTTTTGCGTGTGGAAAAAACAGCCATTAACAAGCTAAGTTTTTGAAGGAGATGGAAAAAACAGCCCACCAGGCTTCCCACCGAGATGGAAAATATCCCGATGGAGGTCATTTCCCAGCCTTCCAAATCGGTGAAAGGGAGAAAGGTTAAGAGGAAAATCATCAAAAAATCAATTAACTTGATCATGTACAATTTCAAGCCTTCCAGGAGAATGCCCAAGAGTATGTTAAATGCTAAACTGTTGCAAGTGGGTGATAGTGAAATACAGAACAGGAACAAGGTATTGTTGAGAAAGCTGGGTTTCCAGGTGTTTGATGCGGATGAAGTTTGGAGAATGGCAACGGCGGCTGGGCTAATTGCGAAGGGTGGAGAGGCCGCTATTCGTGAGGTTCTCAGTTTGCTCTTCCCCAGGAATGCTTATCCCGAGACAGATCGGGTCTTGCTTATTGACACTCAAGGTGAAGATCGGAGCCAATGAATTGGCTTCTACGGAATGCGAGGGGCATCAATGCCCTAACCAAAAGGCGAGTAATTAAGCAAATGGTTAGTGTTAATAAGGTTGGTCTTCTGGGAGTAACTGAATCCAAAGTTGAGTCTCCTTCCCGTTACCTGGTGAAACAATTGTGGCCGAGGGAGCACCTGGGCTGGGATGCGGTACCTTCTTCGGGTTATTCCGGTGGATTGATTTTGGTATGGAGCCTTCTCTTCTTCAAGTGCTCTTCTGTTCATAGAGGAGACCGTTGGATTTGCTTGGATGGGGAATTGGTAGATGGTGCTGTCCGTTGTTGCGTACTTTTGGTTTATGGTCCTTTGGATGTTCGTGAGCAACGTCGTCTTTGGGAGGAGTTGATCATGCTAAAAAATTCTCTTGTTTGTGACAATTGGGTGATAATGGGTGACTTCAATGTGGTTCTTGAGAAGCATGAGCGTAAAGGGGCGAGTGCTTTAGGGTACCAGGCTTCAAGGTATTTCCGTACTTTCATTGATGATATGGATGTTATAGACCATCCTATAAGCGGGAGAAAATTTACGTGGAGCAACACGTTGGGTTCGGCCAGCCGGTTGGACAGATTTCTTGTCTCTCCTGCTTGGCTCAATCTCTTTCCCAATTGTTCCCAAGTAGGTTTGTGCGAGGGTCTGTCCGACCACAACCCAATCCTTCTCAAGACGGATGCTATAAATTGGGGGCCAAAACCTTTCAAGTTCTACTCTGCTTGGATGTCTTCCCCGGGATTTTTGGACAAGGTTTCGGCCTGCTGGTCTGAGATGAATGCCTCGACTCATGGTCCCAACAAGGTTGTTTTCAAGATCAAGTTACTAAAGGACAAGTTGCGGAGGGAGTGCTTCCTACCTTTTGCGGATCTCTCCAAAGATGTTCAAGACCTCGAGCTCGAGTTGGATCAGCTTGATTTGTTGGAGGAGTCTGCTGGTCTTTCGGAGGCTCAGTCCAATAGAAGGAGGGAGGTCACTAATAGGTTGTGGCACGATCAAAAATTATTAGATTCGCTTTGGAGGCAGCATTCGAGGGTCCAATAGGGTATTAAAGGCGATAGAAATACCAAATATTATCATGCCTCAACTCGCCTCAGGGAGAAAGCTAACTGTATTAGTCGTATCAACACACCCAATAGAGTCTGTGATAATCCGGAGAGCATTGAACGGGCTGCAGTGGACTATTTCAAGGAACTTTTCACGGAAGTGAGTTGGTCACGTCCCTTCCTTGATCACTCTCTTTTTGATAGAATTTCAGATTCCTCGAGGCTTAAACTGGAACGTGATCGAAGTGATGAAGAGATCAAAATGGCGATTTGGGAATGCGATGGAGATAAAGCACCGGTCCCGGACAGTTTTAGCATGAGTTTTTATAAAGCCTACTGGAGTATTGTGGCAGAGGACGTGACCTTATTTGTGAAGAATTATTTCAGGTCCTCTAAACTGTTGCCGCAAGTGAAGTCCTCTTTCATTGCTCTGATCCCCAAAAGCCAAGGCGCGTGCCACTTTAAAGATTTCCAACCCGTTTCTCTTGTTGGAAGTCTTTACAAGGTGATCACCAAGATTCTCTCAGGTCGCCTTAAGAAAGTCATTGAGCAAATTATTGGGCCTGAGCAATCGGGCTTCATTGAGGGGAGACAATTGATGGATGGCGTCATAATCTGCTCCAAGATGATTAATATGCTTAAGAGATCTAGTTCGAAAGGTGCTCTTGTCAAGTTGGATTTTAGAAAGGCTTTTGACAGCATCTCTTGGGCTTATTTGGAGGACATATTGTGTACTATGGGATTCGGGCCTCGTTTTATAAGCTAGATTTTTGGTTGCATCCGCGGCTCTTCTTCTTTGGTGCTAATTAATGGCTCACCGTCAAGTTTATTCTCTTTGGAACGGGGATTGAAGCAAGGCAATCCGATGTCTCCTTATCTTTTTTTGATTGCAGTGGAGGGGCTTCGTAGGATGATTCTAAAGGCTGAGAGCTTGGGGTTAATTCAAGGCTTACCAATTCCGGGAATGGTGACCGACCTTTGCCTGCTCCAATATGCGAATGATACCATCCTATTTTCCAAACCCAATCTCCAAAGCCTAAAAAACCTTAAGCTAATCCTGTTTTCTTTCTCTTTAGTTTCAGGTCTCACTTTAAATTTTGACAAGTGGTCAATTATAGGTGTCAATTTGGACGAGGATTGGATGGCTAGTGCAACTACTTACTGGGGGTGTAGAAGCCAAAAGCTTCCCTTCAAGTATCTTGGTGTTCCAGTGGGGGCCTCTATGAAGAGGCTTTCTCACTGGGAACCTGTTGTGGAAATGTTTGACTCGAAGCTTGCATCATGGCGAGGGAATCTTCTTTCCATTGGCGGGCGTGTTACGCTTGTCAAGGCGGTTCTCTCAAGCTTACCAATTTTTTTCATGTCTTTGTCCAAGGTGCCTGCAAGTATTATGGAATTATTGGAAGGCAAAATGAGGAAGTTCATGTGGACAGGAGACTCCTCCAAACGGAGCCTTTCCTTTATATCTTGGAGTCATGTTTGCCTTCCGATCGACAAAGGCGGTTTGGGGCTCATGCGGCTTGACATCCAAAATGAAGCTCTTTTGCTGAAGTGGGTTTGGCGCTTTCTCTCGAACCCGAATGCCTTATGGGCCAAGGTCATTTGCGGGATTCACGGTCCTCTAATATCAAAATTTTTGACTATTCTATCTAGAATCCCGTTTTGTGACCGTTATCCGGGACTTTGGCTTAGAATCTGCAAGATTGCCTTCTCTAATGAGGCTACGGCTACTGAGTTTAGGCGTGGAGTCGGCTTGGAGTTGGGAAGAGGTAATTCAATCAGATTTTGGGAGGATGCGTGGTGCAGTGATGTCCCCCTTTCTAGCCTCTTTCCCCGTTTGTTTTCGCTGTCTGTAAGTAGGGATGCCCCTGTCATGCTGTTCGGGGAGAATGATGGCGGTTTGTGGCGTTGGGTCCCTACGATGGAAGCAAAATCTTAGAGCCTGGGAGGAGGACTCTTTGCAGGATCTCTTGGCCTTGTTACCTAATAACCCAAGTTTGCGTGATTTTGATGATCGCTTTGTTTGGAAGCCCGACCCTATTGTTGGCTTTTCCGTTAAATGCATGCACCGTCTAGTGTTCGAGGGCTTCTCCTTTGAAGCCCCTTCTGTGCTTAGAAATGGTTGGCCAAAGCTTGTTCCGTTCAAGGTTAGTTGTTTTCTCTGGATGGCATTACAGGGTCGAATAAAAATGAGGGACAACTTGCATCGGGTGGGTTTACTTGGGAGGGCGGACTCCCTCTGTCCTATTTGCAGATTGGAGCGCGAATCTTCAGAACATCTTTTCCTTCGCTATCCGACCGTTGTGAAGGTTTGGGATGCGTTGGTGAAATGGGCAGGGTTTAGTTGGTGCATTGGTGGCTCATTATTGCGTTTCCCAGATTCATGGGTTGGGCTGATGCGCGGGAGACTACGTAAGCAGATTTGGTACACTCTTCTTGCGTCGGTTTGCTGGTGCGTATGGAAGGCGTGGAACCGAGTGGTGTTTGATAATGAGTCCTTCTCTGTCAACAAGCTTCTTTTGAATATCACTAGGAGTGCAGCGGAGTGGTCGCTGTGGTCGGGGTTGTCTTCCCAATATCAGCTCCAGGATGTACTTTTGGCCCTCAGGGAAATGGCGTAGCAGTTCCTACATTTTTTGGGCTCTTGTATTTGGCGTTGTTCTCTGAGTTTAATTTCTTGGTGTTAGATTCTGGACTTTGTTCTTATGGCTGCATTGTTGTTTGCTTTCTGTGCAAACTCGGTGCTCTATTTTGTAATGAACTTGGAGTACTTTAATACAAATACCTTTTACTTTTCAAAAAAAAAAGCTAAGTTTTTGCATGCGGAAGATTTTTCATTCCAACTTGGAACTTGACTTTGATTATGATGGTTAACGTGACTTGTTATGCATCTTTTGCTTTGTTATGAATTCAGCAACCAGAGAACAAAACGCGCAAAGAACACGGACACAAGAGATAACGTGGTTCGGCCTAATGTCTACATCCACGGAGAGAAAGGAGAACTTTTATTGATGAGTTTTCGAGCCACAAAGCCATACAAAACCTTAGGGTAACATGCCTTTATATAGAGGCAAACTCTTGGTGTACAAGTAACCTATCTAGGTCAGATTAGGAGTCCAAAACCTAGTCAGAATAGGAATAGGAATAAGTCTTTCCTATTTCTCGCCATCCCAACAATCTCCACCTCGGCGAGAAATCGTCTCGTGGAAGAACCATGAAGCTCCACCCGAACTTCAACAAACTCCACCTTGACAAAACATCGCCCCATGAAGAACCATGAGATCTTGCAAAACCAATCCGACTCCACCGACTCCATCTCGGACCATAGATAACTGCATCAATAAGACCATCTCGACTTTCTCTTCACCTTTTGTTCAATCACTTGGAGCCAGCCCCCAAACTCGAGCTTCTGAGCTTGCTTGGCCTATTTCCTCCAATCTCCATTGAACTCCAACTAGCAAGTCCACCTGCTGAAGCAACCTTGCGACCAATAGACACGCCCTCTATTTTTCGGTCAGCCCCATGCTCCGCAACCTCGAACTGCTTTTCTGCTGGACCTTCTTCCCTCAAACCAATGCTACATGTCATAGCATACAAAGGGCAACCTTTTGTTCCACCAAGTAGAACCCTCGACATGCCTCGAACTCCATCATTCGGCCTTGAGTGAGATACCCGATCCGCGAGTGGTGTTAACAATGGCTTCACATTCCCCATGCAAAATCTACCCAACACCTTTGACGTGCACTTCCCTTTAGACAACCATAGCGGGGCCCAGCTAACAATGCTTCTCCGAGACAACCATGACTCCTTGCCAACCATGCCTCCACGAAATAACCATAGCTCGCTATCCATGTCTCTGCGAATTCCAACTCTACTCAAACCATTCATGTCAAGCCTTTGCTCCCTCATACGAACCAACCTCATATGACCTGAGCTTTTGCCAACTCCTTCAGACCCATTGATGTGACTCCATCTACAATAATGTACCTCACTAACTTGTAGGTATTTCCTTTCACCCTTCATCCCTACTATCGCATCCTTCTCCACCTTCAGTAGCATACCTTTATAACTATCACTGTTATAATCCAAGGTCCCTAATGAAAAGAGATTACCAGGATGCATTGGACTTGATAAGACAGAAAGTCAGTCACCATCCGACCCGTCTGAATATGTGGCCATGGTTGTGGATGCCAATCCCTCCTCGTTGTCTTGATCCCTAGTTCGTCCTGGATAGTCCCATTCATGTGCCCTTCTTCGCACTTGAAACCACTTCCATTGAACTTCTTTGACTCCGACTTAGATCCTCTTCCACAACCCAGCTGGTGGCTCCTCATCATCCGCCAAGCACAAGCGAATCTTTGCTACCGCCTTGGCCTCCAACTCCTCCCACTCTTGCTCCTCCATCTTCTCAGACTTCTTCTCCGAGAGCGCGATGACCATCCCTTGTTGCACGAGGAGATCCTTGACATGCCTTTGCCATAACCCAAAATTTGATGAACCATCAAACTTCACAAGAGCAAACTTCGCGCCGTCCGTTATCCTCCAACCCAAGCTCTGATACCACTTGTTATGAATTCAGCAACCAGAGAACAAAACACGCAAAGAATACGGACACAAGAGATAACGTGGTTCGGCCTAATGCCTACATCCACGGAGAGAAAGGAGAACTTTTATTGATGAGTTTTTAAGCCACAAAGCCATACAAAACCTTAGGGTAACATGCCTTTATATAGAGGCAAACCCTTGGTGTACAAGTAACCTATCTAGGTCAGATTAGGAGTCCAAAACCTAGTCAGAATAGGAATAGGAATAAGTCTTTCCTATTTCTCGCCATCCCAACATTCTTTGTGGATGCAAATGAGTCTATTTGACTCTAAGGACTCAACTTAAAGGTTCCTCGTAATTGATTTTTTGTAAACTATGTGGTAATGAGATATCTACTTGGCAACTAATAAGGTTCGAACCTCATGCGGAGGAGTTTTAGTGTAGGAGCATTCACGGTAATCAAATTTGATGTTAGGATTTGTTTCAAATTCTAATTAAATTTCCCACATTCCAACTCCGTTGGTCAATCTTCAATTATATAATAACCTTTGCCTTTTTTTGACAAGTTATAATAATAATAACCTTTGCTTGGGTTCGATGTCTTTGGTTTAGATTTTAAAGCAGTACATATACGTCATAAAGGTATTTTTGCTTGTAGAGCCATTGACTGACTTGGGAGATAGCAAACTAGCCATTCATGGTATGGTAAAGTGTGGTATGCAAGACCAATTCATGTATGGTCTGATGGATACAGTGTCAGTCCTTAAGCATGAGGTGGGAAGATCGAATCTCATGACCGTCTAAGATCCAAAATTGTGAAAACAATTTAAATCTCACCAAAAAAAAAAGTGTGGTATGCAAGAGAAGCTCGTAATTACAAGAAGAGCAATTGAAAACAACGGGTTACGGTAAATCCAAATACCTCACAATATCGATCCATAAAAAATGAACCAAACATTCTCAAACATCTTGTCTCTGACCAATCCCATCCATTGTGTTAAAATAGAGAATCAGAGTCCTTAAACGAGTTAGGTTCTGAATCCCCTCCAGAATTGGCTCCTGAGGGGCTTCATACCCAGTTAGATATAGTGTATCGAGATCGTGGAATTGAGAAATCCACTTTGAATTCGAAGAGCTTTCAAAGTTACCGTAGATGATAGCAAGAGAAGAAGTACTACATGTTACGTACAGATGATAGCAAGAGAAGTACTTTTACGAGTCAAATTCTTCGTTCTGTTTTGCTCGTAAGAACCATTGTACTTTCCGCTTGGGTGCCCGAAACTTGACTTGCTTTTTCAGTATAAAATCTGGCTTTAAGGTCTTCACGTTACGTACAGATGAGCCACAAGCTGGTTCCAGGTGGATTTGGAGCTCTCCACAAGAAAAAGAAATTCAAAAAGGTTGGAGGACAAGTGTGGCTTGACTTGTTGCAACCAGGAATGACCTACAGTGACTTGAGTTCAGATACATAAATCAATCCGGTAAATATCCGAATATCATATTATTTCTAAAGAGTAGAATGCCAATCTCAGTGGATTCGACACAGTGTCTTTCCAATTGCACACATAAAGGAAAAAACGTGTCGGACTCAGGACGGAGCAAATGAGTCAAGTTATAATTAGTATAAAAGAATAAGGAGTCGGCTAGTGCGTTTCGTTCTCATACATTTTTCTTTTACATGTACTTTGCGTGTAGAAAAAGATGCCCGTCTACTGTGTAACTCAAGCCGCAAAGAATCAAGTGATAGAATATGGGGTGAGTCGTGATCACCTTGGTGCGGTTGTGGACATCCGGACTTCCAGGGAGCTTTTTAAATCAGCTGCTGCAGCTGAACTCGCTACCATCGCAGCATCTACTAAGTACATCAGGACCTCCATCCTCTTAGGAGTGTCATGGTGAAATCCGACTGCAAGTGGGTGGTGCACTATATCAATAGTGTATCTTCCGAAATTGATTGGGATTTAGAGCATCAAGCAATGGAGATACAAATTATACTATTGAAAAGTAAACTTGATTTGTTTTTATACTAATCTAGAATTATCTAGATATAGTGAGTTGTATAATTATCTAGATTATTCTAGTTTATCTAGAGTTTTCATGGTTGTATTAATATGTCTAAGAATTATCTAGATAAATTTAGAGTCATTAATTATCTAAAAAAATCTAGGATATTATATAGTTGATATTTCTTTAGGAAATTATCTAGAGACATCTTGGATATTATTATGTTGTTGTAAAATTTTATTCTCTAGGGAACTCTAGAGAATTCCCAAGTCGGTGTTACCTTCCTATATATAGGAAGTTGAGATAGCAATTGTAAACTGTAATCGAAAGACGAGAGAAAAAGTGAGTATTGTAAAAAACAAAAGTGAGGTGTACGACAAAGCTTTTAAGTGTAATAAAATTCAGTTTTTCTTACACATTTTTTTTGAAAAGTATAAATATATTATTACTCCATGATAATATTTACATCCAGTGAAAGTCCTCAATTGCGCAGAGAGCAATCAAGAACAGAGGTCACAGACAAGGATTACGACCTAAAGAAGCACAAGACCCAAACCAAATTACAGCATCGCCCTGAGGAAAAGAAAGACATCTTGGCCATTGAATTATTGCGAAAGCCCCGACCAAAAAGTCCATTCCGATAGTCGCCGGGAAATGAGTAGAAGAAGTTTGTTCAGCTGTAAAGATTCACCATCGAACACCGCCGATTCCTTGCTTTCCAGATGCACCAACAACCCGCTGCAAATAGAGTATACCACACCTTTTTGAGGATGTTACCATGCACCAGACCAATCCATGAGTTAGGGAATTGAAGGGTAGAGCTACAAGCACACCAATGAATGCCCAACAAACTAGTAAACGAGTCCCACACCTTCTTGGCAACTGGACAATGAATGAATAAGTGATTTGAAGACTCGATGTCCTGGTCACAGAGGGGACAAGCTGAATCCTCTCTTCGAAGCATGCCGATGCGAAGTAGATTATCCCTTGTTTTGATTCGTCCTTCTAATGCCATCCATAAGAAATAGCTGACTTTATACGGGATCAAACTAGACCAACCTTTTCTGAGAACTCCAGGAGCAACAAAGGTGAAGCCATTAAACATTAGCCTGTAAAAACTGCAAACTGAGAATCCCGCTTCCAAGTCTGGCTTCCAAGTCAAGCGGTAAGCAATTCCCCGCACAATACGACATGAAGATAGAGTAGATAGAAGAACTTGAAGAGACTCTTTCTCCCAAGCTCGTAAAGCACGTCTCCAGTTGAAAAACCAGTGCCAAGAGTCCTCTACCCAGCCCCCAAACTCTATAACAGTAGCCCCCTTCAAGGGCGAGAGCGAATAGAGTCTAGGAAACAAGGTGGATAAGGGTGAATCTGTACACCAAATGTCTTCCCAGAACCTGGCAAAATTGCCACGTCCAATAGAGAAGCCCAAGTTGCGTCTAAAACACACGGCCGAAGCCAACTCGGAAGAAGCAAGCTCTAATGATCAACACTCTTTTAGCCTTTAACTTCAAATCCATTTCCAACAAAGTGGTATCAGAGCCAAGTTCTAATGGCTAGTGACATGTTCTCCTTTCAAGACTCACCAAAGATAACCATGAAAATTGGTCCATCCAAATGAAGGCGTTGCTTGGCTCACAAGATGCGTGGAAGACAGTAGAAAAATGTTATGTCGAATCGGAGGACGAAGCGGCACTTTCGCAAAACCAAAAGGAAGTGCTACATGGCTCGAGAAAGAGAGACAAGAAAGCTCTCTACCTCATCTATCAAGGTATGGATGAGTCATCATTCGAGAAGATATCAAGGGCTACTACCGAAGCAAGCATGGGAGATCTTGCAAAATTCCTTCAAAGGAGCTGATAAAGTGAAGAAGGTTTGATGTGTGTCTAAAACACGCATTAAACGCATAGAATTTCGAGTTATTTTCGTATGTTTGTCTTTAGTTTAGTATCATTTTAGTAAATATTTGAGATTTGGATGACTAATGGGTTCTTTGTGCTAAATTGTAGGAAAAGGAGGCAAATTTGGAAAGAATTATACTTGGAGAAGAAGTCTGGCAGGGACAGCTGACTTGGAAGGGCATTTCGGTCAACTTTGGAGACAAATCAGAGGATGCGTATTTGCCAGACAATTGAAGATATTTCTTTCCTCTTTCCGTGCATATAAAGAATGCCTAAATCGGAGATAGGAAAAGGAAGTTACGACCAAAACACTGAAGGCTGTTCTGGCAGATTTTATTGACGAATATTCGGTACAATATTGGAAATTCGGTTTCTGTATCGCGGAGGACTCTTGAAACGACCCATTAGGTTTTTACACTTAGGAGGGCTTATATATAACCCTCTAGACTTATTTTAAGAGAACTTTTTGATTCCAGAGAACATAACCTATTTTACTTTGTCTTTGTCACGACTATGAGGAACTAAACCTCTAGGTAGATTTGAGGGAGGAGACCCAAGGATTTGGTTGTGAGGATCAAGTTTTATTAATCTATCTCAGTAGTATTTACTTATTTCCTTGTGCTTATTATTGTTCTTGAATGGTTTGCGTTTGTGAATTTATTCTTAAACATATTTGCCTTTGATTCTTGATTAGCAGTTGCAGTTAGGAATTGAACCTAGGAGCAAGGTTAATTCAGCGAGGAACGGTCGTTACCAAACTAATTAACTAGGAATAAGTAAGGCTAGTTTGTAGATACCAAGGTTTTGAGTATAATCGCTAGGAGTAGGAACATCTATTCTTAATGCTATTATCTTATAGAATAGAAATCGGTCGATATTCTGTCTATTAGGTGATAAACAACTAGTTAGGTGATCGTTTGGCTAGTTGATTGTTGGATGTTTGTGGTCTCTTTGCGGTTGCGGGAGATTTACACCTACTTGCTACATGTGTTAGATTATCTTTTGTGATCCAGTGATCAACCAACCTGTCGTGGTACTCCGATCTCGAATCTGCCGCTTTTCTCTCATTGATTTTTACTTATACTTCTCTCATCTGTGTTTTGTTGATTTCGTTTGATCTACAAATCTCACAAAATCCCCCCTTTTACTTTCATTTAAATAGTTAGATTAATTGAGTATTCGTCCCTCCTTGGATCTGACTCGGTACTTCCCTTGCTTGCTACAAATTCGTGAGCCGCGAAATATCGGTTTATTTTGAAGGGCCTCGATACGCTCGTCAAAATTTGGCGCCGTTGCCGGGGAGGTTTCGATTTATTTGATTGATCTGACTCTGTATGTTAACTCGTTCTTAGGCTTAGGTACTTTACCTCTTGACCGGGAGATTGAGAAGACTGCTAAGGCAAACCGGAAGGCCAAAAGACAAGCTATTGCTTCTGGTGATTCTACTAGTGAGGGAGACTCTACTTCTTCATCTGACACAGAAAGCACTCCTGAAGATATTTCTAACATGGCAGACCAACAGCTTACCATGAACGCCATGGCAGACAATGATGTCAACCAACAACCGTTGTGCATTATTCTTCCTGATAATATTCCTCTGTTTGAGCTCAAGTCAAGTTTGATTCATCGGCTACCCACCTTCTATGGACGAGCTGGAGAGAATGCCAACAGACATCTACAAGGAATTCACATCGCTTGCTTTACTATAAAACAAGCAGGAGTCTCTACAGAATTAGTCAAGCTGATGGCTTTTCCATTCTCTGTTGAAGACAAAGCTAGGGACTGGCTATACAGTCTTGAGCCAGGATCGATAACGACTTGGGCAGAATTGCAAAAGAAATTCTTGGATAGATACTTTCTTGCTTCTTCAGTGATATCTAAAAGGAAGGAGATTAGTGGCATCACCCAGCACTCTGGCGAGACGTTGTATGAATACTGGGAGAGATTTCAACAATTGTGTTCTAGTTGTCCACAACATCAAATTGCAGAGAATCAGCTCATACAATATTTTGTGAAGTGGAGCATGCTTGACGCTGCCAGTAGAGGTGACCTCATGGATAATACACCTGCTCAAGCAAAACAGCTGATTGAAAGGATGGCTAAAAATACACGAGGACGTCAAAGTTCAGGAGAGCAGAAAGTCAATGAAGTGGGCACTTCTAACTTAGAAGAGAGATTCATTGAACTAGAAACATTTGTGAAGTCAGCCTTCAAAAATGGCTCAGCCAAGCCAATAGTATGTGGTGTTTGCTCTATTCCAGGGCACCATTGGGAAGCATGTCCTGATGTCGAAGAAGGAGCATATGTTGTGGGTAATAGTGATTATTAGCAAAAGAGGAAGTATGATCCATACTCGAATTACTACAACCTAGGCACAAGAGACCACCCCAATTTCAGATATGGGCCACCTCAAAGACAACCAAATCAAAGGGCACCACCTGCTTATGAAAACTCTAGGCCTGAGCCACCTCAACAACAAGCTGCTAGTTCTTCCCAATCATTGGAAGACCTTATTAAATCTTTGGCCATCAGCACCAACCAGAGTATTCAAAATCTTGCTAACCAAACTAATGCGAGTATCAAGAATGTTGAAAGGCATGTGTCTCAGATTGCAGCTGATGTGAGAGAAATGAAGAATTCTCAAGGGAGACTACCATCTCAGACAGTGGTAAACCCAAGAGAGAATGCAAGTGCTATCACTTTGCGAAGTGGGAAAACTTTGGAAACAACACCTGTCCTAGAAGAGAATACTCAAGAAGAGAATAAGATAAGTGAAATTGAGAAGGAGGTGGAGAAAGAGAAGGAACCCATTAAATTGAAGCCCACGATAGAGATTCTTCCACCATTTCCTGGAAGATTTGCTAAAGCAAAGAAGGACGCTGCCGAACAAAAAATTCTGGAGACCTTTCGCAAGGTAGAAGTGAATATTCCATTGCTCGATGCCATCAAGCAAATACCGAGGTATGCAAAATTTTTTAAAGATCTTTGCACCAACAAGAAGAAGTTAGGCATAGATGACAAAGTTAGAGTGGGCGAAAATGCTTCAGCGATTATCAAAAGGAAGCTTCCCCAAAAGTGCAAGGATCCAGGTATGTTCACTATTCCATGCACTATTGGAAATACGAGAATTGAAAGAGCAATGCTTGATTTGGGAGCGTCTATTAATGTCATGCCACTGTCCATTTATAAAGTTTTGAATCTAGGTCCTTTAAAAGATACTAGAATCATAATTCAGTTGGCAGATAAGTCTAATTCTTATCCTGAAGGAGTTCTAGAAGATGTGCTTGTTAAAGTAAATGAAATCATCTTTCCTGTTGATTTTTATGTGATTGATATGGATGATGATTCTCGCTCTAATTTTTCTCACATCTTGCTTGGACGACCATTCATGAAAACTACTAGAACTAAAATAGATGTGCATAATGGAACTCTTTCACTCGAATTTGATGGAGAAGTAGTGACCTTTAATATATTTGATGCCATGAAGTACCCTCAAGATTTTGCAACTGCTTTTTCTATTGATGTAATTGACCCGCTTGTCCAAGTTACTTTTGAAAGAGTATGTGTGAAGGACTCTCTAGAATGGGTGATTCAAAATTCTGCCATTGATCAAGATGCAATCATGGAACTCGTGGAGGAAGATCAAGACACTATCATGGCTCTTTACTCACTCACAGAGGCCCCAAGAAGGTACGAGAATTTTATAATTCCTTTACCAGTTACTAACGAACATATTCTCCCTTCTGTTGAACAGGCTCCCAAGTTAGAGTTGAAAAAGTTACCTGAGAATCTCAAGTACGTGTATCTCGGCGATAAGGACACCCTACCAGTGATTATCTCCAAGGATCTTGCCATGTTTCAAGAGCAACAATTGATTGAAGTGCTGAGAGAACATAAAACAACCATTGGTTGGACATTGGCAGATATAAAAGGCATCAGCCCTTCCGTATGCATGCACCGAATTCTCTTAGAAGAAAATGCCAAACCGAAGAGAGATCCACAACAAAAGTTAAACCCAGCCACGAAGGAAGTCGTTATGAAAGAAATCATCAAGCTTCTTGACTTGGGTATCATCTAGCCCATCTCATCTCTGATAGCCAATGGGTTAGCCCAATTCATGTGGTTCCGAAGAAGACTGGACTTACTTTGGTCGCGAATGAGAAGAATGAACTGATACCTATGCGAGTCCAGAATGGGTGGCGTGTTTGCATTGACTATCGCAAACTCAATGCTGCAACAAGAAAAGACCACTTTCCCTTACCTTTTATTGATGAGATGTTGGAGCGACTTGCAGGTAAGCCCTATTTCTGTTTTCTTGATGGTTATTCGGGATACTATCAAATGTAGTTGATCCAAAAGACCAAGAGAAAACTACATTCACTTGCCCATTTAGTACATTTGCTTATCGTCGCATGCCCTTTGGTTTATGTGACGCTCCTGGTACTTTTCAACGTTGCATGATGAGTATATTTTCTGACATGATAGAGAATTGCATTGAGGTTTTCATGGATGATTTTACCGTGTACGGCGATTCTTTTAACCACTGCTTGCAGAATCTTTCAAAAGTTTTACAACGTTGTATTGAGAAAAGCCTGGTCTTGAACTACGAAAAATACCATTTCATGGTCACCCAAGGCATTGTCCTCGGACAGGTGATTTCTGAAAAAGGGATTGAAGTTGATAAAGCAAAAATTAATTTGGTTTCTAATCTCCCTTATCCAACTAATGTTCGAGAAGTTCATAGTTTTCTTGGTCATGCAGGGTTCTATCATCGTTTCATCAAGGATTTCTCCAAGATCGCTCTACCTCTGAGCAATCTTCTCAAAAATGACATGGAATTCATTTTCAGTAAGGAGTGCAATGAAGCTTTTGATAAACTGAAGTTGTTGCTAACCACAGCCCCAATTCTGCAACCACCTAATTGGAATCTTCCGTTTGAGATCATGACCGATGCAAGTGACTATGCCGTAGGAGCTGTACTTGGACAACGAGTTGAGAAGAGCAGTTATGTCATCTATTATGCCTCGAAGACTTTGGATGGAGCCCAACGAAATTACTCCACCACGGAGAAAGAATTACTTGCCATTGTTTTTGCCTTGGATAAATTTCGTTCCTACCTTTTAGGAACAAAAGTCATTGTTTATTCTGATCATGCTGCACTCAAATATTTATTGGCAAAGAAAGAGTCTAAACCACGCTTAATTCGATGGATTCTTTTATTGCAGGAATTTTACTTGGAGATTCGAGATAAGAAGGGATCCGAAAATTTAGTAGCAGACAACCTGAGCCGCTTGGAACGTGCTGAGGAACCACTACCCATCTCAGATGATTTTCCTGACGAACAACTATTTGATGTCCAAACCGAAGAACCATGGTATGCAGACCTTGTGAACTTTATTGTAACTGGTAAGACTCCTCCTGGTTTAACGAAAGCAAAAAGGCATAAACTTCGTAGTGATGCGAAATACTTTATTTGGGATGAACCTTTTCTGTGGAAAATTGGCAGTGATCAAGTCATTCGTCGCTGCGTAGCATTACATGAATATGAGTCCATCCTGACTTATTGTCATACGTATGCATGTGGGGGTCACTTTGGTCCTAGGAGAACTGCTAGAAAAGTGCTAGATAATGGATTCTATTGGCCTACTTTATTCCATGATGCCTATGAATTTTGCAAGAGCTGTGACCGCTGTTAGCGAGTAGGAAATATATCTCGTAGAAATGAGATGCCTCAAGTTCCTATACTTTTGTGCGAGGTATTTGATGTGTGGGGAATTGATTTTATGAGACCTTTTCCCAGCTCTTTAGGTAACATCTATATCCTTTGATTATGTCTCGAAGTGGGTCGAAGCAAAGGCTACTCGAACTAATGATTCTAAAGTTGTTGCAGGATTTTTACATTCTAACATCTTTAATAGGTTTGGCATTCCACGTGCAGTCATCAGCGACCAAGGTACCCATTTCTGCAACCGCACCATAGAAGCATTAATGAAGAAATACGGCGTGCATCATCGTGTTGCTACCACGTATCACCCCCAAACCAATGGACAAGCGGAGGCATCCAATCGAGAGGTGAAACAAATATTAGAGAAAATAGTGAATCCCTCACGAAAGGATTGGAGCTTACGTTTAGACGATGCTCTTTGGGCATACCGCACAGCATACAAGACTCCAATCGGTATGTCTCCTTACCGCATAGTATTTGGAAAATTATGTCACTTACCTGTAGAGATCAAGCATAAAGCGTACTGGGCGGTCAAGCGCTGCAACATGGATTTTCAAATGGCTGGCGAAGAACGGAAATTGAAATTGCAAGAATTAGAGGAGATCCTTCTAGAAGCATATGAGAATGCGACGATGTACAAGGAGCGTACCAAAATCCTACATGATAAATTGCTCCTTCGTAAAAATTTGGCTGTGGGTCAAAAGGTACTGTTATTCAATTCTCGATTAAAACTTATGCCTGGTAAGCTTCGATCTCGTTGGACTGGTCCGTTCATTGTGCTTCAAGTATTTCGTAATGGAGTTGTTGAAATTCAAGATTTGCACACTGACAAAATTCTTACAGTTAACGGGCATCGTTTAAAACCTTTTATTGAGAATTTTGTAGCAACTCCAGATGAGACAGCACATCTCGCGCTACCAATTTATGCCACGGAGTAATTCCGAAGTACCGTCAAGCTATTGACGTTAAACAAGCGCTTATTGGGAGGCAACCAAATTTAGTTTTTCCCTTCCTAGATCTTAGTAGTTTATTTTTAGAATTTTTTTTTCTTTTAGTTTCTAATTGATGTCTTCTAGTTTTGCAGGAAAAAAGAAAAAAAAAGGGTTAAGTCGAGACGAGGAATCCACGTCACGAAGTGAACAGAAATATTCGAGAACTTTAGTTTTTCTCGACCCGGCAAAACCATCTCGCACCGACAATCAAAAAAAAAAATACTCGCTGCAAGGAAATTAAAATTTCTGGACAACAACCTCGCAGCGACAACAAGATGACGCCATGATGTGAACAGGGAATTCAGCCTCTTCTCGGAGCGACGAAGCTTGCCCGCGACGAAGTCGACAGAGTGTGTTGGTCCCTGACACGAGCCGAGCCACTTAAGCCAAGCCGTAGACACAAGCTTAGCTGCGAGAGATTTTTTCGGAGCCAAGTTGTCAATATTTTTTCTTCTCTGTGTCCAAGATCTTCATTCCTAATTGGACTCCTACATATTTGCAACCAAATTTGGACTCTTCCTCTACATTACTCTCTTCGTCAATTATTATATATTTAATATCCTGGATGCTCAATTTAATTCATCGATTCTTTTTACAGGAATAAAAGTCCATCTCAATCCCACAATAATTTACCATGCCTCCAAAGAAGATCAATATTACTCGGACGACTCTAGGTAAACGGAAGAGAGGAGATGATCCAGCACCAACAATTGATCTTCGCGACACGTACAAGGCTCCGTTCCTTATCCGAGATGACAGCGAGGGTAAATGTTTTCAATCTCTCTCCTCTAGAAAAATTGTGCAAAATAAGTGGTTTGACTTTCACATGATTGAGAGTATTAGATTGAAGACTAGAATCGAAGAATTGAGTGAATTTCTTGGATGGAAAAAATTTATTGAAAATCCTTTGGCCACTTATGAAACTCTCACATTGGAATTTTTCTCTACTCTAAAAATTGATAACGATTTGAAATATATCCGATGTCGTTTGCATGGCCAAGAATATAAGATCGACTATATCATCATGAATAAAGCTTTTGGATTTCCTATAGATGGTTGTATAATATTCCTTCAACGTTTTGTGACAAAAAGAGTTGGTGTAAGTTGACTGGCTTAGCGAACTTTTGCATGACAAACCCCTCTAATGGATTTATCACTGACCCTGCATATTTACTTTTACACAAGTTTATATGTCATGGAATTTATGGAAAGCAGGAGAGCAACAAAGTCTCTGGTCCAGAGTTGTTTTTGCTTGCATGTTTGCAGAAAAAGAAGCCGGTCAACGCCACCTACCAAATTTTTCAGGCACTGCGCAACACGTTGACTCGCTCAAATAGTGTCATTGGTCTAGGACATTTTGCCACTGGTCTTGCCAAGTTTTATAATGTGCTCCCTACGATGATCTCTCCACCATTGGCCCTCGGCCACATCACATACGGTACCCTAATTTGCGCAGAGATTATTACCGTCAGTGGGAAACTCATTGATGCAAAGGAGAGGAACTATTGGCAAGCGTTAACCTCTCCACAGAAGCGTGCCGCATCGAAGGAGAATCGAGTCCCAGTAACCCTATCTACGACCACAGCGGGAGTCATACAAGCTACATTGGCACGTCTCACCACCATATAGTGCGAGCAAGCCCACGCCACAGTCATGCTCCGCCTCCTTCTCTCCAAGTCTGGATGCGAGCTACCGCCTTCTACAATATGTGACACACCACCCGAGGGAGCCCTTGAACCCTAAACTCATTTATTTTGTTTAATTTCATTTATTTATTGTGTTTTGTTTACTCGCGTCTTCTTATGTTTTGTGTGTTTTATTCTATTTGTTATGTTTCGAGTCAACCTACACTTTGAGGACATGTTGTTTTCTAAGTGTGGGTATGTAGGGAGTCACTAGTATAATTATGTTTAGAGACATGTTGTTCTCTGAGTGTGGGGATGTTTTGTGTGTTTTGTGTGTCGAGTCAACCACCTGCTTAAACTTGCAACCTTGAATTTTTGACCCCTTAGTAACTTAATATCCTTAGGAAAGCTCATGCCAAGATGAAATTAGCAAGGATAGGATAAAGCCCATATTGAGAAGTAGTTTTTGCTTTTCAAAAATCTCATAATTGGATTAAGCGACCACTAGTGTATAAGACTGATATAACACTTGAGAGAATTCGGGTGGCACGGCTGTAGTAACAAACTCCCGCCTGTATCATAAAAATATTTTTGCTGACTTCCGTGAGGATTAACCGAGTGGCGTATAAGAAAACTTGCTGCCCTTCTAAGTTGTGAAAAGAAAAAAAAATGTTTGAAAGGAATGGGAAAGGAAGGAAGGAAGGAAAATTGAAATGCGAAATGTGGAATGTAGAGGTGGAATGTGAATGAATGCTGGCGGAAGGGCAGTAGTCAGGTAAACAATTGGAGTTGATGTTGCCTCCGGCCTGACTAGGGTGGAGCTTGAAGATCGTTATAGGTGTACAATCGGAGCAATAAAAAGTTGTAACCCGGCCTATTGACATCTAAGAATGAAGTCCCAATTGCCATGCAAGTTGAGTGCTAACCATGCTAACCTAAACTGTTTTGAGATGAGGCCAAGCTAAACAGCACTATAAGTACCTTAATATCCAGTCATGCCTGGTGCTTATTGATGTTGAGTCCCTAGTGGTCTTCACCACTTTTTGAATGATTAGAATTATGGGAAACTACTTTAATTTGTGGGCTAGACTTGAATTTTGAAATTGACTTGGCATGAGGATTCCTAGGGATAGTTTGTTGTTGATGGTTTATTAATTCAGTGTGGTTAAAATGCAAGTGCTCATGTTGACAATATCTATTTGCATGTCTATAGGTTAAGTGATTTGCTTGTTGTCTGAAGAGTTGAGTCCTTAGTATTTTGTGTCTAAGTCTTAGTTTATAGTCTTGCTTGGAGACAAGCAAAGTTTAAGTGTGGGGATGTTTGATGTGTGTCTAAAACACGCATTAAACGCATATGATTTCGAGTTATTTTCGTATGTTTGTCTTTAGTTTAGTATCGTTTTAGTAAATATTTGAGATTTGGATGACTAATGGGTTCTTTGTGCTAAATTGTAGGAAAAGGAGGCAAATTTGGAAAGAATTATACTTGGGGAAGAAGTCTGGCAGGGACAGCTGACTTGGAAGGGAATTTCGGTCAACTTTGGAGTCAAATCAGAGGATGCGTATTTGACAGACAATTGAAGATATTTCTTTCCTCTTTCCGTGCATATAAAGAATGCCTAAATCAGAGATAGGAAAAGGAAGTTACGACCAAAACACTGAAGGCTATTCTGGCAGATTTTATTGATGAATATTCGGTACAATATTGGAAATTCGGTTTCTGTATCGCGGAGGACTCTTGAAACGACCCATTAGGTTTTTACACTTAGGAGGGCTTATATATAACCCTCTAGACTTATTTTAAGAGAACTTTTTGATTCCAGAGAACATAACCTATTTTACTTTGTCTTTGTCACGACTATGAGGAACTAAACCTCTAGGTAGATTTGAGGGAGGAGACCCAAGGATTTGGTTGTGAGGATCAGGTTTTATTAATCTATCTCAGTAGTATTTACTTATTTTCTTGTCCTTATTATTGTTCTTGAATGGTTTGCGTTTGTGAATTTATTCTTAAACATATTTGCCTTTGATTCTTGATTAGCAGTTGCAGTTAGAAATTGAACCTAGGAGCAAGGTTAATTCAGCGAGGAATGGTCGTTACCAAACTAATTAACTAGGAATAAGTAAGGCTAGTTTGTAGATACCAAGGTTTTGAGTATAATCGCTAGGAGTAGGAACATCTATTCTTAATGCTATTATCTTATAGAATAGAAATCGGTCGATATTCTGTCTATTAGGTGATAAACAACTAGTTAGGCGATCATTTGGCTAGTTGATTGTTGGATGTTTGTGGTCTCTTTGCGGTTGCGGGAGATTTACACCTACTTGCTACACGTGTTAGATTATCTTTTGTGATCCAGTGATCAACCAACCTGTCATAGTACTCCGATCTCGAATTTGCCGCTTTTCTCTCATTGATTTTTACTTATACTTCTCTCATCTGTGTTTTGTTGATTTCGTTTGATGTACAAATCTCACAAAATCCCCCCTTTTACTTTCGTTTAAATAGTTAGATTAATTGAGTATTCGTCCCTCCTTGGATCTGACTTGGTACTTCCCTTGCTTGCTACAAATTAGTGAGCCGCAAAATATCAGTTTATTTTGAAGGGCCTCGATACGCTCGTCAAGGTTCGATTACAAACTCTAAGAGGTGAGTTTGAATCTCTCTTTATGAAAGAGTCCGAATCAATATCAGATTACTTTTCAAGAGTTTTGATTGTTGTTAATCAATTAAGAAGAAATGGTGAAGTCTTGGACGATAGTCGTGTGATCGAGAAAATACTACGATCACTTGTTCCAAAATTTGACTATATCATTGTCGCAATTGAAGAGTCAAAAGATCTCGTATCTATGACCATGGACGAGGATCCTTGGTGGCCCATAAAGATAGAATGAGAAAAAGAAAGCAAGAGTTAGTTGTATAACAAGTCCTACAAGCTGAGCTCACTATTTCCTCATATACGTCGATGATTTTAGTCAAAAAACCTGAGTTTATTTCTTGAAACAAAAATCATAGGTTTTCTCTAATTTCAAAAAATTTAAATTCCTTGTAGATAAAGAAAGTGGCTTTGAAAATTTGGCTATGAGATTAGACAGCGGAAGCGAATTTACTTCAAAAGAGTTCGAGGCCTACTGTGAAGACAATGGAATACGTCGCCCTCTTACAGTTCCATATACACCACAACAAAATGGAGTTGCTGAAAGAAGAAATAGGACAATTCTCAATATGGCCTGGAGCATCTTGAAGACCAAGAGAGCGCCTAAGGAGTTTTGGATAGAAGCAGTTGATTGTGTGATTTATTTGATAAACCGATGTCCTACAAGAAGTGTGTGGAATATGACTCCTCTAGAAGCATGGAGTGGAGTAAAACCCAACGTATCACATTTGTGGGTATTCAGAAGTATTACATATGCTCATGTGCCGAGTGAAATGAGATCGAAGCTTGATGACAGGAGTGCCAAGTATATATTCATTGGTTATGACTCTCGATCCAAGGGATACAAGTTGTATGATTTGATCAGCCGTAAGGTGGTCATAAGCAGAGATGTGGAGTTTGATGAAGAAGGCATATGGGATTTTAATGTTCAGGAAAAGGATTATAATTTTCTCCCTATCTTAGAAGAAGAAGAATCACCAGAACCAGTTGCTCCAGCTACTTCAGCACCTAAATCACCTCCAACAGTGCCCCATAGTGATCCATCATCATCAGATGAAAGCTCGAGCGAAAGGCCCTTACGGACGAGGAGTTTAAATGACATCTATATAGACAAAGTATCGCTTTTTTATTTTTTTGCAGATAGTAATCCAATAGATTTCGAAGAAGCCGTAGAAAGTGAAAGATGGAGAAAGGCGATGGATGAAGAAATCAAAGCAATAGAAAAGAATAATACCTAGGAGCTCGCACCACTTCTGGAGGGACAGAAAGTAATTGGAGTAAAATGGGTATACAAATCCAAGAAAAATGTCAAAGAAAAAGTCAAAATATACAAAGCAAGATTGGTTGTTAAAGGCTACAACCAAAGAGAAGGCATCAACAATGATGAGGTATTTGCTCCTGTTGCTCGTCTTGAAACTATTAGATTAATTATTTCTCTAGATGCTCAAAATAGATGGAAAGTTTATCAAATGGACGTCAAGTCTGCTTTTTTAAATGGGCATATTGAAGAGACGGTATAAATCGAGCAGCCGCTTGGGTATGAAGTCAAAGGACATAGAGATAAAGTCTTAAAGTTGAAAAAGGCTTTATATGGTCTAAAATAAGCATCGAGGGCGTGCTAGAGTAGAATTGACAAGTATTTTCAAGAAAATAGTTTCAGTAAGTATCACATGAACATGCTCTCTATGTGAAGGTGAATGAAAAAGGAGATAAGTTGCTCGTCTGCCTTTACGTGGATGATTTGATCTTCACCGGGAATAATCTGACAATGTCCGAAGAATTCAAGAAAGCGATGGTGAGTGAATTTGAGATGATGGATATCGGTCTCATGTCATATTATCTTGGGCTCCAGTGAAACAACAGAAAAATGAGATATTTATATCTCAAGAAGGATATGCAGGAGAAATCTTTAAGAGATTCAAAATAGATAAATGCAATCCAATAGTTACTCCCACGGAATGCGGAATCAAGCTATCAAAGATTGATGGAGGCAAAAAGGTGAATCCAACTATTTACAATAGTCTCGTTGGAAGCTTAAGGTACTTAACATGTACAAGGCCAGATATTCTCTATGGAGTTGGACTCGTCAGTCGTTACATGGAGGCATCTACGACTACTCACATGAAGGTTGCCAAGAGAATTTTGCGTTATATAAAAGGTACGCTTGATTTTGGCATATTTTACTCATCATCAGACAAGTATAAACTCGTTGAATATAGTGATAGCGATTGGGACAGAGATTTAAATTTTAAAAAGTACTTGTAGATTCGTATTTTTCTTCGGAGATACGAGCTTCACCTAGAGTTCCAAGAAGCAACCAAGTGTTACACTCTCCATCTGTGAAGCTGAGTACATTGCAGCAGCATCGTGTGTCTGTCACACGATTTGGTTAAAGAGTTTGATGAAAGAGTTAAAAATGGAGTAGGAAGAACAGACTACAATATATGTGGACAACAAATTGACAATAGCTTTAGCAAAGAATCCAGTATTTTACGACCATAGAAAACATATCGACACAAGGTACTATTTTATCAGAGAATTCATATCGGAGAATAAGGTACAATTAAAATATACAAAGACACAAGACCAAGTTGTAGATATATTCACGAAGCCACTAAAGCATGAATTCTTCATCAAGATGCGAGAAATACTTGGAGTTATCAGCAAATCAAATTTAAGGGAGGATGTTGAAAAGTGAACTTGATTTATTTTTATACTAGTCTAGAATTATCTAGATATAGTGAGTTGTAGAATTATCTAGATTACTTTAGTTTGTCTAGAGTTTTCATGGTTGTATTAATATGTCTAAGAATTATCTAGACAAGTTTAGAGTCAATAATTATCCAGAGAAATCTAAGATATTTTATAGTTGATATTTCTTTAGCAAATTATCTAGAGACATCTAGGGTATTATATTGTTGTTGTAAAATTTTACTCTCTACGGAACTCTAGAGAATTCCCAAGTCGGTGTTACCTTCCTATATATAGGAAGTTGAGATAGCAATTGTAAACTGTAATTGAAAGACAAGAGAAAAAGTGAGTATTGAAGAAACAAAAGTGAGGTGTACGACAAAGCTTTTTTTATAACTAATTAGTAATCTTTATTAATAAAAAAAAGAAAATATTACAGAAAAAGATGAGAAAAGAGAAAAATAAAAATAAAAAGCTTAAAAACTCTAAGGCATTACCAGGCAACTAAACTAGCTAATCCGTTACCATAACTAGTAACCAACTCAAGCTAACCCACCCGGATAGACTAGAGTTGTTTGCTACTATATCTAGTGACTAACACCTCCGAATCATGGATGCTGCGTTGAGATCTGGAGAAGGCCTATTGTTGGACGGAGCAGCCTCTAACGAAGCAAGCTGCCCATGTTGCTTAGATGCCACTGAATTGGAGGCAACTGCCATAACAGATGAGAGTGTGGAGAACGTGGCAGCCGTGCTTCCAACTCGTGCATCCTTTGTCTCCGTCATCAAAGTGAAGAAAAGGCGTGTACCTCCCACGAATGGGACCACGGCCTTTGTGTCTCCATGGAACGGTGCCCAAAAAGGGTGACCGAACCAGGAGGATAGAGATCCATAGACTCGACGAGCGAGGAGAAAAGGCCAGCTTGAAGAACTCTTTAATCAGAGATATCGATCCCCACTAAAAGGGAAAACAACCTTAGTCTCGGGACTAGGTTGAAGGGATAACAGATTCAAAAATGGGTCAACCCCATTCTGAAATCTGACTCGTACATCACCAGTCTGCAACATCAAAGCCAAGATACGACCAACACCTCCACCAGACAAAACCACGCCCACCATGTCTCCAATGTGCATCGCCTGAAAAGGGTGATCGAACCCAGAGGGTAGAGATCCATAGATACAAAAGGGGAGAAAAAAGAGGTCAGCTTGAGGAGCACTTTAACCCGAGACAAAAAACCCATCGGAGAGGAGGAAGAGAACGGCTCCGACTACATAGGAGCACTATCGGACAACCTTTCTAGAAACGCCTTTGAGATCATATGAGTGATTGTGGGAAGGGCGTTTGACAAAACCCTAGCCGAGGGGCTAGGTTGGAGGAGCGATGGAATCATAATCGGGCCATCCCCGATACGATTCAAGTGGAATGACCGCACAGAGAGGAGCGCCGTCCTCCCCGAAACCTGTGGGTGCCCCGCCATGATCATCGGCAACGGGGCACGGTGGAAAGGGGTGGGGAATTTGGTCGCCTCAAAATCACCGTTTGGGAGAGAGAAGTTTTTTTTTCGTATGACAAAGCTTTTAAGTGTAATAAAATTCAAATTTTCTTACACTTGAGAGTAGAGAGTTACGATCAACACTCTTTTAGCCTTTAACTTCAAATCCATTTCAACACATACTTTTGAGTTTATCGTTGTGTATGCTATCTTTTGTTCCTAGACTAACTAACAATATTGCAGATTGGTTAGTTAAGGCTTCTAAACTAGGAACTCTTTTGAACAATGTCTTGTCGCGTGTTCCTCAAGCTCTTGAGGAACACCTTTTGTATGACACTCTTGATTAACTAATATATCTAAGCTATGTATTAAAGTTCAAAAAAAGAGAATATGGGGTGAGTTTTGAATCTGCAAGGACTTAGAAAAGAAGTAAAGATCGAATAATATTACAGGATCCTTATGTATCATGCAGATATTTCAAAAAAATAAATAGAGAATGTGAATCTCCTGGGTTCATTATAAATTGATAAATTCTAATTATTTATTATATCAAGTTCTACTTTCAAAGATATGATTGTAAAATTTACTGTAAAACGTCTACTTATAGAAAATAATTACTTTTCCACAGCCCTTCAATTGTTCAAACCCTTTTGTTTTATTTATATTATGTATTATTATGGGTTAAAAAAACCAGCATATTTATCTCTCCATTTTTTAACCTCCTAAAATTTTGTCTAGTTTATTTACAAATGAATGATATATATAGATATTAGATGAATCAATCATTTACTAGACTTTTTTTTTCTATTGAAAATTTTTCCTCGTGAAATCAAACTAAAATACTTGAATTTATTACGTTTTTACGAACAATGCCAGATCTTACGTCTATGTGGAGTTGAGTTGATAAATACCCGATTTATACTATTAATTTACCAGTGTTAATGACCAAGGTGTCCACGGCTAAACCAAATAAATAAAACTCTCTCTATCAAGGGGGTTTAGATTCGGTGCTGAAATGGGGATCGGACAACATGGAGTACAACGTGGCACATCGCAACGGCGGCAAATCACAACGGCACATCAAAATAGCACACATAAAGAATGCCACATCAGGCAATGTGCTACTGTACTTGAACAACACATCTAGCAAAAAACAACGGCTCATCAGTTTTTCAAAAGCAAAAAATAATGGCACATCGATCAAAGGCAAAAATACAAGGGCACACCATAATCAAAAGCACACCAGAATCAAAGGCACAAACACAAGGCACAC
Source organism: Hypericum androsaemum (assembly GCA_963995505.1). Taxonomy (NCBI): domain Eukaryota; kingdom Viridiplantae; phylum Streptophyta; class Magnoliopsida; order Malpighiales; family Hypericaceae; genus Hypericum; species Hypericum androsaemum. The sequence continues at coordinate 8,842,434 of OZ023186.1, read as the reverse complement.
CAATTTAAAAGGCAAAAACACAAGGGGGATGACTCTGACATCGGATCCCCGGACGACTTCAAGTACGACGACGACGCCCTCGTCGAGTTCGACAATAAGAAGGACTACGATGTCGAGCCCTTCTCTCTTTCAGCAACAACAACATCAATTAAATTTCTCAACGAAGAGGTCAGAGTCGGGGCCATTCGGCGCCGCGTCCTTGCGTGAGTACGTGTGTGTCGTCCTCTTCGGCATCTTTCTCTCTCTCTCCCTTTCTCTCTCTCTCTCTCTCTCTCTCTCTCTCTCTGAAGGAGTCTGATTAGGTTAGGGACGGGTTCATCAAGGGATTTCCTGTTGCGGTGGTTAATGAGAACTATGTTCGACGATGGTTACTACATGGTGGTAGCAAGTCCTCTCCCCTTGAACGATGACATTTTTCCGGTTTTATTGGGAGGAGGAAGCAAGTAATGGTTTAGTCGTCTGTAAAGGGTACACACTGGTCAGAAGGACTATTGGGTTGCGGCGGTGGGAGAGAGCAGCAGAGGAGGGAGGAGACGACTCCACCACCGCGCTTCTATTTCATGTTGAAAATTAAGTATGGAGGATGGAAGAATAATCATAGTGTTACACCGACTTCGAAGCTCTTCTAAGGATTCTTTAAGACAAACAGTTCGACCCTCCGGATAAACTCTGCGAGTACAACGGGTCAGCGAACTAATGCCGTCAGGATACTACGGAGCCCTTAAACACCGTCGTCGAGTTCAAGGATTATACTACCTTGACCCGACCAAGAATACACTATGAGAAAAAATCTGATGATGCTTAGAGAGGAAATGAAGGTTGGATTGATTAGAAGTTGGATTATTGGATTGGAGATGAAACTCGATATTTAAAGAGATTGGCACTACCAAGTAATTCTATTTCATCACCTAAGAAGTTCCTGGAATAATTCACAAAGGTGGTTAATGGGAGGGTCACTTTCCTTGAGTTTAAACTCAAGGGACACAAATTTGAAAATGAAACAAAAGGCCACGGGCGTGGAAATTTTCGAAATTTTACAGACAAGCCGAAAAGCTGTAGATTGTAAAATTTCCATTTCGAAAATATATTATAATAGCAAAACGGATAAACGGGTCAAAAGTTATGCTATTTTGAAAATATCTAACATTCTCTCCCTATTTTCAAAACTTTAAAATAGTAAACAAAATAAAAGTTAGAACAACGGAGTGACTACATCACCTAAGTGATTGCCTACGTACTCGTGAGGGATCAAGCCAACGTAGTTCAAGCTAGGATAGGAATGAGCATCATCGTAGAAATCAATACATAAATGATAGGTATCTTTTGGATTTGAACCTTCACTTAGTGTAAGAAATTCAAAGCCTTATCGAGGTTCTATGGTGAATGAGTCTTGAACCAAGTACCCCTAGCGATAAAATTAGAACATTCACACATATTGACTTCGAAAACTAGTGTATTCTGTAGCTCGCACGTTAATGGCCATGTGCTTATGCCCTGAATTTATGAGTCTTCTTTAGAGAGCGATCTTACTCTCTTGGGAAATGACCTGATTTCCGTACTCATATAGGTAAGTCTCTTAAGGTGCTTTTACGAGACACCTGTAATCACGTAGACTTATTAAGAATTTGCATTCATCCTCGTTCATGCAGAAATGCTGCACCAATTTAGAAATGGGAAGTTTAACTTGGTGCACCATAACCACTCTAATGACTTATTGGTACCCATTGAACCTTGTTTATCCATTTCAAAACATAGGTTGGGTTTTCGTCATTGGCGGTCAACCTTTTTTCATAGACCTTAGCCCCATTTTCTTACATTTTATTGAAAACATTCCCTGTGGTAGACTCTTCGTAAAAGAGTCTGCCAAGTTCTTCTTTGTTTTAATAAAGTCAACCGCAACTACTCCTCTCTTGAGCAATTGTCTTACCATTTGATGTCTTAGACTTGCATGTCAAAGTCTTGTTAGAGACGTTATAAATGGTAGCTTGATTGCCATAATTAATCAAGACCACTGGAGATGGCTTCTTCCACAGTGGGATCTCTACAAGTAAATTTGTAAGCCATTCCGCCTCCTTTCTTGCATCAGCCAACACTATCAACTCTGACAACATCGTTGAATCAAAAATACCAGTTTACTTTTTGGAAACCCATGATACTACATCACCTCCTAATGTAAAGATCCATCCAGTAGTGGACTTGAACATGGATTCTACATTATTCCAATTAGCATCACTATATCCTTCTAATATAGCGGGATAGCTTTGTTAATGCAAACCATAATTTATGGTTCCTTTCAAGTAGTTCAACACTCTTACAAGTGCTCCCCAATGTTCAAGTCCGGGGTTACCTGAGAAATGACACAACACTCCCACGGCTTGAGCTATGTCCGGTCTAGTGCAATGCATAGCATACGTAAGATTCCCAATGACACTCGAGTACTCAAGTTATGCATGTGTACGTCCAACATTCTTCATTAACTTTATACTAGGATATAAAGGAGTAGGGGCTGGTTTGTCATCAAAGTGACCATACTTCTTGAGAAATTTTTCAATGTAATGAGACTGGTTTAACACCAACTCATCTCCTCTTCTTAGGATTTTAATTTTCAAAATCACATCAGTCACTCCTAGATCTTTCATATCAAAATTAGAGCTAAGAAATTTCTTTGTTTTTTCTACATAAGATAGGTTAGTTCCAAATAAGCATGTCATCAACGTATAAACATAGAATCATACAACCCTTAGCAACCAATCTGGCCTTAAACTTATCAATAGAACCACCTACATTCAATTTTCTTTTGAATATTCATTTACATCCTATAGGCTTAGCACTAGGAGGTAAATCACACGATATCCAAGTTTTGTTAAACAAAATTGAATTCATCTCATCATTGATAGCCTTTTTCCAGAAAATGACATCTCTAGAACTCATAGCATCAGAATAGATTTTAGGATAATCATCAACATGCATAAAAGACAAACATTCTCAGACATCTCAAATGCTCAATCAACATTGAAATTTTGACACTGACCTTTTCAATGATTTGTAACTTGACAAAAAATAAGTACTTTCTTTTAATACTTGTATCTCCACCACGTCAACGGAACCATAACAATTTGTTTAGGTATGTCATCCCGTAATTGTGGCTCCTGTCCCTGTGATCCTTTGGACAAGTTCAAAGTCTATGCTCGAATAAACCGTTAGTATTGCTAAACTATAATTTTCAATGCATTTTTATTTTCCATTTCAAGCAATTCATCTCTGTTGGAAATCATCAACTGAGTTTTCAAACATACAAAGATTTACCACTCGATACAAAATGCACTTTAGTTTCAAGTTCACCAATTTCAGGAAAATTGGAAATTAGAGCGTACCTCTTGTAGAAGGCTGTCGGTATTAAAAATGGCCAACAAGCACAATTTTCACAGTTCTATTCTGAACTCTATTTTTTTAGTACTTTTACTTTCCCGTAGCAATTTGTAAATCTCCTGACTTTTGGTATAACATCAAATGGCATATTACTTGAATTAAACCCAATAGATGTAATGTTCTGTATAAAGGTGACTCTTCAACTCCAATTAGTGAACAAGAACATGTGTGATATTTCTTATAATTTCAGTTTCACCCGTTTAGGATGATGACTATTGATTAAGAGGGTTAATAAACACAATAATCAATCCAATGATGAGTAACAATGAATTTATTTAGTCAAGTATGTCCTTCACAACCAGAGAACAGCAACCTCAAAAGAAAATTATATGCGAAGTGTATCCCGTAGACATACCCCACGCAACTCACCATTATTTCTTGTACGAAGCAATAATTATAAAAAAATATTCTTCGTCATTCATATGGTATCTCAAATAACACTTTAAGATTGTTCTAGTTTAGTGGGGATAAAATCTAGTTTTTGTAGTGTCGATAAATTCGAGGAAACACGAATATTGGTGCATACCAAAACAGCAGACTATTCGTTGATCCTGGTTCTAATTGTGCACTGCCATCTTCCATGTCCTGCTTTTAAACATGGTGACAAAACTTGACAAATAGTTAATCACTTACTTGAAATTTATGCAAATTGTCGTGCCTCATCTTTATACTGGGCCTAACTTTATCCTCCATTGTCGATGAACTGTTTGTCTGAAAATTGTTGGAAATTAAGTATGGAAGATGAAAGAATAATCGTAGTGTTATACCGACTTCGAAGCTCTTGTAAGGATTCTTTCAGACAAACAGTTCGACCCTCCGGATAAACTCCGCGAGTACAATGGGTCAACGAACTAATATCGTCAGGATACTACGAAGCCCTTAAATACCGTCATCGAGTTCAAGGATTGTACTACCTTGATCTGACCAATAACACACTATGAGAAAAAATATGATGATGCTTAGAGAGGAAATGAAGGTTGGATTGATTAGAAGTTGGATTATTGGATTGGAGATGAAACTCACTATTTATAGAGATTGGCACTACCAAGTAATGCCATTTCATTACCCAAGAAGTTCCTGGAACAATTCACAAAGGTGGTTAATGGGAGGGTCACTTCCCTTGGGTTTAAACTCAAGGGACACCAATTTCAAAATAAAACAAAAGGCCACGGGCGTGAGAATTTTTGAAATTCCACAGACAAGCCGAAAAGCTGTAGATCGTGAAATTTCCACTCCGAAAATATATTATATTAGCAAAACGGATAAACGAGTCAAAAATTATGTTATTTTGAAAATATCCAACATTTTTGCCATTAGATGTGCACACGTGTGGTCACTCTCGAAATCAACGGTCCAGATTTGAGAGCAGCAGGTACTATCAAGCTTATAGTTGTCGGCACTTAATCCAATTCCCAAGCAAGGACATATGTTTCTTCAGTTTCTCCATTTTTGTATTTGTACCTTCTAATTGTTCTAGTTGGACAGAGTGCTAATTAATTTTTCTAGTCATACATAACAAATAACGATTTTAAAATAATAGGCAGCAGCTTAATTAAAGTAACGATACAGCTACAAGACATTATTTTTCCTCTTTATTCTTTGGGAAAAGTACAACCAAAACACAACTGAGGTACAATACAAATAAAAAATAACACAACGGAAGTACACAAACTAAATTAAAAAATTAGGTGTATCAACAAAATATTAAGTAGCAAATCCCAAATGCGATCCAAGACACCGAAATATCCAAGTCTCCATCTCCTACTGAAAAACACAAGAAATGCAACAACCCAAAAGCCTAACACAAATCTAAATGCCGCTGACACCCAGAACCATTTGACATGATCACGATGACCATGCCCGGTTGCGCCACCGGTTGCGTTTCCTGTGATTGGGGTGCAAGTAAAATCTCAAATAGTCCTGATGCATATAATGGAGAATCCAAATATATTGTTTGCATCTATGTTCTTGCATGGAGGATGGTCTCGGGAGTCTCGGTCCAAAAGACCGAGGAGCTTTGATTGTCGAGTAAAATTTCGAGTTTGAATATTATGATTGGAACAAATACTATATTACATACAAAGACTAAATGTGCTCGACTCTGGATTATGAGCTCATGAATCGAGAATATGACCTCAAAAATGAGAAGATCAGTATATCATAGACCAAAAAAATTGTTGTCATTTTTGAAAATTTTGTAATCTGTTAGAAAGTCTTCAAATTTTTAGGAGGGGTGACCAACACTTCTTGCTCGTCCGAGGATTCGCCTCTAACAAAAAGTTTTTGTTTCATTCACAAGATTCATATATCTTTCATCTAAAAGATTCGAAAAGTAAGTAACCAAAGTAATTAGTTAAGAATACCAAGTGACTTACCAATCTAATCAACAACTATTGGTTGACCATTCACGACGCTAAAGTAGGTGGTCAAGCATTAGAATGTGTTAATTGATGTAAAGCTCTAAACCAAATATAGTTGCAAAAAAGAAAAATATTCATGTCGTTGTAATCTCTATTGAAATTGGCTAAAAGGGTGGTTGACAGCTGATCTCCTGATCTAATAAAAGTTGGTTTTCTATTTGGTCCAATTTTTGTGGAGAGAATTGAGAGGCCTCCAAAAAAGGTGGAGCTTAGAAACAGCAGCTGAAGTTGCTAAATTAAGGACAAGATTGAGGCCAAGAATTGGTGGCAGTGGCCATTGACAAGGATAAAAACAGCCAGAGTGACAACGTCCTGCAGCGAGGCCAGACCGTGATTCTCATCCACGTCAACGTAAAAGCGCCGATGCAGTCCTCGGTGTCCTCCCATTACGCGCAAAGAAATGGCACAACTACTTATGACATGTTGTTTCTCATGCAATAGGTTCTTCGGTCATGGATTCGTTTGGTATACGATGGCTTAAACTCGGAGCTTTTTTGTTGCAGGATTCAATCAGATTGCTGATTCAAGTGAGAGCTCGTGATAACGTTATTTAGCCCTAGTCGTAATAAAAATTGTTGTTCTAGGTTGAATCTGTTAGATGTTTCCCAGAGGACCATGCACGAAGAGGGATTCCATACAGGTTTATCCAAACTCGTCTAAATTCCACCTTGAATTGAGGACTCCATGGTGTTGTAAATTTACGACTTTTACCTTCGATTCCTCCTCCAATCTGTTTTGAAAGAGATTAGAACTAGAAGCGTATTATTACCTCCAACTCCAAGGATCCTCAGTTAAGTTGCACGTGACCCGCGCGTGGCACCTTAAGTTGGAGGAGGGAGCGAGGCCGAAGGGGAACGCTGCAGCTGCCAGGGCGACGTCGTTTTTTAAGTTATCTGGCCTTCTGTGTATACAAGCCCATTTACGTAATTAGTCATCGGGCCTTCTGTGATTTTTATCTTGCGTTTGGTGATTTTTACTCCTCCACTAGTCTCTTCCCACAGAGCGCTTGAACAAAGGTATGTTTGCGTGTCCAGATTACATTTTCCTCCTGTCTGATTCTTTTAATTGTTGACGTTTCCTTGAGCTCCGGTTTCTTCTTTGGATACGGCAACAAGAAACTCACGGTTGCCCATTCGCGCTCCTGAAGTTGCCTTGATCAGATCCGCCTTTGCCCTGACAAATCCGAAGCGCGCGTCTGTTTTGAGAGCTTCACTGAAATGTATGCGTCAAGAAAGCTGACCTTAGTGGAGATAAGTACAAGCCACCGGCATAGGCGTTTGAGTATAAGTAAAGTAGGCCTGATGAAAATGCACGGTATTCGTCAAGACATTTTGAATTCGAGCCTTGCAAACACCATACCTATTTACTAAAAGGATTCGAATTAGAATCCAAACTCGTCTTTTAGTTTCTTTTAGTTTAGCCCTTTCCACTTGGTGCTATGTGCGAACATATATTTAGCCTTACGACATCTACGTAGCATAACTTAGTGACTTGTACAGAGATAGTAACTTATATTAGGTGGGAAATTCCGAGAATAACAATATCTCTTCTAATAATGCTGGTAAGACAGAGTGTTAATTAATTTTTCTAGTCATACATAATAGATAACGGTTTTTCTGTTTGTGTCTGTTGCAAGCTCAAGTAGGCGGAGGTTTTCTGTTGGGGCTGGGTCGTGATTATTTCTTGTAATTATGGCCATCATTCTCTGTATATTGCCCAGGAGATTAATAAAGTTTTATTTTACCTTAAAAAAAATTAAAGACATTACATGTACTAACTTAGGTAACACATATGTCATTGTCACCCAAGTCTTTTCCTAATTGCAACAAAACTATCTTCCGTTTGTAGACCACCCCAACCCTTTCTCGTCGGCCTTTGCAAAATCATTATCAACAATCTTATAAACCGAATCTAATTTCGTTGATAAATTTGAGAAAATCCAAAAATTGTTCCCCTAATTAAATTTCTTTCTGAATTTTTTTTTTGAGAAATTCTAAATCTTCTATTTGGCTCGTCTTGGTTGGGTGTCCATTGGCAAGTCCTTGCTGGCTTTTAAAATCTTTTCCGGCCCAACCGCCTCTTGGGTAGCCAACGATCCTCAGGCTCTGGCAAACTGTGGTCTACCGTGTAAGCCGTCGTATCCTCCTCCGCTGGTCTCTTCCACAGAGAGCTTGAACATAGGTCTGTTTGCGTTTCCAAATTACGTTTTCCTCCCGTCTGATTTTTTAATTATCTTTTTGAAAGGTAAATTATTTACAGAAAAAATTATGCGAAATCATGGACTGTCGTCAATTCTGTGACGTTTTGAATTCGAGCCTTGCAAACACAATAACTATTTACTAAATAGGATTTGAATTTGAATTCAAACTTGTCTTTTAATTTATTTTAGTTTAGCCATTTCTATTAGGTGCTCTTGCGGCTTGCCAACAAGAATTTGGCATTACGATATAAGCGTAGCATGACTTAACAGAAAACGACGTTCAAATTTCTAGCAGCTATAACTAGGTGTCAAAAATTTACCTTTGAAAAAAACTCCATATTGTAAAACACTTGCACCCTATACTGGATAGGCAAATGTTTCTTCTTATTGAGGATAGTAACTTGTATTAGATGGGAAAATCTTGATAGGCAAATATATTTTCGACTTCTCAAGTTTTGTACTTGTCTCTTCTAATAATGCTAGTAGGACAGAGTGTTAATTAATTTCTGGCATAAGGATCAAATAGCCATGTTTAAGAAGTGCAATTAGTCCCTCATACTAAAAATGGATCGGATAACACCTTATACTTCTCAAAACGGTTCAATCAATCACTTGAGACTATTTTTCGGTCACCGGTGACACTTAATCATCTTATATGGCATACACATCATTATACACATGCCACGTCAAATTTTTGTTATTTAAAAAGAAAAATATATATAGATTTCCAATAAACACCAACCTCTCAATTTCATCATGAAAAAGAAGAACAATTTTTTCTACCTTCTATCCCTCAGAAAAAGAAAAAAATTTACAGAAAAGGGATGAAGAATATGTTGTGTTGGAGACCGGATTAAGTGGGGACTAAAGAAAATTTGTCTACAGGTGGGGACTACATTTTGGACCGTCAGATTTGATTATCTTTAAATCTGATGGTCAATAACCTATTAGGTGTTATTGGTTTGCATGTGAAGTGATATTGGTTTGCATGTGAAGTGATATTGGTTTGGAAGACGCTGGTTTACATATGAAGTGATATTGGTTTGCATGTGAAGTAATATTGGTTTGCATGTGTAGTGATATTGGTTTGAGTTAGTCCCCATAGTTGGGGACTACCCCAGTCCCCACCAAATCTACCATCGATTCAGAATAAAGAGATTAAAAAAATAAAAATGAGAAACCCTAATTACGCCACCCACAACATGTAGTGGATCGAGGACAGAAACATAATGATAACCCTAATTACAGAGAATCCTTGCAATTCTCCAAAGACAACATAGAAGAGATTTGTGAATCCAATTAGAAAAAGGAAATAACACCGTACTCTCATATCCGAAGTAGAGATCCCTAAAAAATAGAGATCTGAATTTCCAGAAAATTGGAAAAAAGGCGTTAAACGAAAGAAGAATGATGGTGGTTTGAATGAACTAAATGATATAAAATGGAAGCAAAAAGAGGAAATTACTCAGAATACCAAGCCGCTTTATATCCCAAAGATGAGACGAAGGGTTCACCACGTTCTATAATTTCTTTATTTTAAATAAAAAAATTATGATGTGGCATGTATACGATGATTGTGGGTGCCACGTACAACGATTAACTTTTTCCGCTGACTGGAAAACAACCTCGAGGTGTTAATGGACCCATTTCAAGAAGTATAAGGTGCTATCTAGACCATGTTTTAGTACAAAGGGCTAATCGCACTTCTTGATTATGTATAGGGGGCTATTTGAACCTTATTCCTTAATTTTTCGTCATACATAACAGATAACGGTTTTAAACTAATAGCTAGCATAATTAACCTAACGATACAACTATAAGACATTATTTTTTCTCTTTATTCTTTGGGAAAAGTAAAGAACATTGCAACCAAAACACAACTGAGGTACAATACAAAATAACACAACCGAAGTACACAAACTGAACTCTAAAAATGATGGTATCTACCAAATATTACAAGTAGGAAAGCCCAAATGCGATCCAAGACACCGAAGAATCTCAGTCTCCATCTCCTACTGTAAAACACAGGAAATACGACAACCCAAAAGCCTAATACAAATCCAAATGCTGCGGACACCCAGGACCATTTGACATGACCAGGATGGCCATCCTCGGTTGCGCTATCGGTCGCATTTCCTGTGATCGGCGTGCAAGATTTCGCGAGAGGAGGGCCACATAGATCATTGCCACTGAAACATGAAGCATTAAAACCTTGCAATTGAGTGCTGAGAGGAATTGCCCCTTTCAAGTTGTTGCTCGACAAGTTGAGATTGCTAAGAAAGGTTAGGTTGGTGATGCTTTCGGGGATTTCACCGGATAGCTTGTTCATTGATAGATCAAGAGATTCAATCTCTTTCATGGCTCCAATTTGTTGCGGGAATGCACCGGTGAGAAAATTGTGAGACAAGTTGAGCGATTGCAGTGCTACAAGAGTTGTCACTCCAGGTGGTACATCACCTGATAAAGAGTTACCGGAGAGATCTATGAGCCTAACCAAATTGAGAGTATTTCCATACTCCATCACCCTCCCCTTCATCACAACGACCGCATCCTCGGCATAATCACCTCCTGCCTGACAAGAATTCTGATCCCCAAGAACATTTTTTACTTTGCCACTGATTACTAAAGATTGTAACTTGTTGATACAGTGTGGTATATTTCCAATGAGGTTGTTGGCAGCAAGATCAAGAATTTGTAAAGAAGCCAGTGAACAGATTTCTTGAGGTATCTTGCCATGAAACTTGTTTGACCGTAAGTCCAAAATGGTTAGATTTGACTCACCAATCCAAGCTGGAATTTCTCCTTCCAATTGGTTCTCGGCTAGATCAACGACGACCAATTTCTGAGTGTTCCTTAATAAAAGATTCAGTTCTCCGCCGAGACTGTTGTTACGAACATGTAACGACTCAAGAAGACTTAGATTTTGCATGGAGCTTGGAAGGCCTCCCGTAAAATTGTTGTTGTTTAATTTAAGAGCTCTTAAATTCTTCCATGCATTCCAACAATCTGGTATTTCCCCTGATAGGAGATTGTCTCCGAGGTTGAGAATTTCCAATTGTTTGGACTCCTTTGTTTCATGGCACAAGAAGTGAGATATCGACCCAAAGAATGAATTATTTGAAAGATCCAAAGCAATCAAGCTGGATGAGAATGAAGGTACCTGGCCGGTGAAGTAATTTGAACTCAAGTCTACCAACACACCTTCACCTCCAATTTCAATACTTGGTATTTCTCCAACAATACGATTGTTTGCTAGGACAAGGTAAAGTAGTAATGTGGTGGAGTTCCAGAATCCCTTGGATACAGAATCAAATGAATTATTTGAAAGATCCAATTGTCGTACCTTGGAGGAGAAAACAGGAACTTGGCCTGTTAATTTGTTGGAGCCTAAAAAAATTGACACTCCATCCATAAAATTTTCACCAGCCATACTTGGTATCTCCCCAACAATACGATTGTTGGCCAGAAGAATGTCGATGAGCGATGAGGTGGAGTTCCAGAACTCCTTGGATATATATTCATATAAATTATTTGAAAGATCCAAATATTGTACCTTGGAGGATAAAATGGGAACTTGGCCAGTTAATTTGTTGGAGTCCAAATAAATCATCACTCCATCCATTAAATTTTGGCCAGCCATCCTTGGTATCTCACTGGAAATATTGTTTTCAGAGAGGAATATCATTCCGAGTGGGCAAGATAAGTTCCAAAACCAACTCGGAATGGTTTCAATCCCACAACCAGACAAATCTAGAACTTTCATGTCTTTTTGTGTTTGGAGCCAATCGGGTAAATGCTTCCCTAACTTCCATGAGCTCAGGGATAAATGTGTGAGTTGAAATGGGGGAACCCAACTTGGGCTCGTCTTCATCTCCATATTAGAATATACCCTAAAGGACTTCAAATTAGTAAGCTTTTTAAAATGAGCTTCAGAAATAACACCTGTCATTAAATTTTCTCCAATGTGAACTTCCTTCAGGGACTGAAGCTCCCCAAATGATAGTGGAATCGAACCAGAGATTGAATTGGATTCCAGGGTAAGAGTAACCAAAGATGTCAAATTTCCGATGGCACTCGAGATCACCCCTCGCAAGCTGGTTCCTACAAGGGAAAGAAACTCCAATCAGCTACAGAAGCCGGACAACCAACTAGGTGTAGAGGAATTTAAGTTTTTACATGCGAGAGATCAAGACTCTTTAAACGACTCGGGTTTTTGGAGTCCCTCTGAAATTGGGCCCGGATGGAAGTTCCAACTAGAACGATCAAGTGTGTTGAGATTATGAAAGTGAAAAATCAATGTTGGAATAGAAGAATACTCAAAAAAATTCTGATAAAGATCTAGTGAGGCAAGAGAAGATAGGTTGTTGAGGAACGATATAGAAGGGAAGCGATCGAATTGACAACCGGTCAATAACACATGTCAAATAGCCATCGATATAAGATATATAAGGATCACCTTGAAGATGGAGGCCAATGACATGACCCGTGGAACTGTTGCAGGAAACTCCATACCAATCACAGCAGTTGCCTCCGCCAACGTCCACCCAAGAGCCAAGATTGTTGAATTCATCAACGAAACCTCCCTTCAACATGAGGAGGGCTTGTCTCTCACTCTCCAAACAACTCATTGTAGAGCAATCATAGCTCAGTATCACTATAAAGACAGCCAACAAACGAGAATTATGGAAAGCACTCATCATCATATATATGTATATGAATTATATGTCTTGCTATAGTAGTTTCACAAAGTAATTGTATATTTGGTAAGTATGGTTAAGTGCAAGGGAAGGTAGTAGTACTTGAAATTTAAAAAAGGGGTAATGTGGGGTTTTTATATGCGGAGCTCTGGAATAGGAGTCCGTCGTGTAGATAACAAGTTAAGCTTGCTTGAGAGCGATGTATGTGGTTTAGGTTATAAGATGCTTTTTTTTATTGAGATGGTCTTTTTGCGTGTGGAAAAAAAGAGCCATTGACTGACTTGGAAGATCGTTTATTCCAATTTGGTAGTTGACTTGGATTACGATGGTCAACGCGACTTGTTATGCATCTTTTGCTTTGTGGATGCAAATGAGTCTAGCTGACTCGAAGGACTCAACTTCTTGGTTTCTCGTAATTGATTTTTTTGTGGTAACTTGGCAACTAACAAGGTTCAAACCTCTTTCGGAGGAGTTTAGTGTAGGAGCATTCACGGTAATCAAATTTGATGTTAGGAGTTGTTTCGTATTTTAATTAACTTCCTCATATTCCGAGTCTGTCAGACTATCCTCATATTCAGAGTCCTTAAATGAGTTAGGTTCCAGAATTGGCTCCGGAGGGGATTCAAACCCACTTAGATATAGTGCATCGAAGAGCTTTCAAAGCTACGGTAGATGATAGCAAGAGAAGTACTTCTGCGTGCCAAACATTGCTTCGTTACAGAAGTACTTTTACGTGTCAAATATTTCGTTCTATGTGGCTCGTAAGAACCATTTTACTTTCCACTCGGGTGCTCGCAGCTTGACTTGCTTTTTCAGTATAAAATCTGACTTTAAGGTCCTCATGGTACGTAAAGAAGAGCCATAAGCTGGTGCCAGGTGAAAAAGAAAAAAATTAAAAGAAGTTGGAAGACAAGTGTGACTTGACTTGAGTCTTGTTGCGATCAGGAATGACCAAGCATTTTTTATAGTTTTTTTTGGGTAGAAATCGAGGGCTAAGTGCCCGCTAGTCTTTATTAACTGCGTGCTATAACATCAATCCGAGTATGGACTTCAATTCACATAAATTTAAGAAAAAATTACTCGCAAGTCCCTGACCTTTAGTCACTCTCCCCTTAGGGTCCCTGGCTTTTAGAAAATGATTGTCCCGTCCCTAAATTTTGATGATAATAGACTCTCGGGCCAGAATATTCAATTTTTTATGGTGAACTCCCACATGAAATGACCAAAATACCTTCCGTTGTTAAATTTTACTCCACCCCCTTAAAAAAAATTCTCAACGCGTGTTTTATTCTCCACCTTTCTTCTTCGTCTTTCTTCCCACACTTTCCCACGAGTGAACTAGAGCTAAGGGGTCTGGGTTACAAGGCCTAGGGTTCGTTCAAGGGTGTGAGTTCATTCAAGAGTGTGGGTTCGAGGGTACAACATCAAGGGTGTGGGTTCGAGGGTACAACATCTAGGATTTTCTGGGTTCGAATGTACCAAGTATGAAATAAGCAACCACGTGAATACATGGCACACCACTTAACTGCCATATATTGCAGGAGCAGGTACCAAGTCTCAAATGAACAGCATATCTTTTCCCTTCACAAAGCACCTCAAATTGCAAGTCCCTTGCAGGCATAATTATGCACTGTCTAGCATCAGAACACAAGCTTCTCAACTCATTATACACATATGGACTCACTTTTGTTGTGCATTCATCTGCCAACACATATCTGGTATGTTGCCTAGTCATAATCATCTGTCACAGACTGTCAAGGAGTTCAACTATAGATAAATCCCTAATATCCAGAACCCAACTATTGAATGATTCAACTAAATTATTTGTAACATCCATGTTCTTTACATAATCATCCAAAGTATACCATGTGAGATTTTGTCAAGTCATTAGGCTGGAGTTAGCATTTGACCATTAATCTTTCTTGGTGGAATATGTTACAACTTCAATAGTGCTATTTTCTTATAAAAATCTGCCCTTGTTGTAGAATATGCCAGCTCCCAAAAGTATCCCTCAAGATGCACCCATTTGTATACAGCAGTAAGGTTAGCCGCTATATGCTTTGCACACCTTCTATGCCTTGTATTAGGAAAAGCCTGTTCTATTTGATCTCCAAGTCCCTGCATTAGGAAAAGTTGTTGTTATAATCTAGTTATTGCCCAAAGATAAATTTATTTTTAAGTATAAAAGTTACCTTTTGTCCATCGGTCATGAAAGTCAGCACCTTGCCATTTGGATGGTCACCCACACATTCATTTAAAAGCTCCAGAAACCAAATCCAGTTCTGCCCATTTTTCTTATCTACTATTGCCCAAGAAACTGGTACGATTCCGTTATCTGCATCAAGGCCAATAGGGTGCCTCCAAATGGATCTTTTAGGTGGCAACTATCAATACCAATGAAAGTTCTGCAACCATTCTTGAAATTCCACTTCATCGCATATAAGCATATGAAAAGTCTCCTAAATTCAATCGGCCCACTCATGTTGGTCCTAGGCTGCCCTTCTAACGTAATCATAGAACCTAGGTTAAGGCCACACAATTTCTAACTTAATCGCAGTAGATATGGAGACAAGCATATAATTCAGCATGAGAACCTTGCGTTTGCATCCTAGCATATGCCTTGGCCTTCCACAATTTCTAGTTTTGAGGATTAACACCCTAGGCAGCCAGAGCAGCTCGTAATATTTTGTTGTCCAAATTAGGATTTGCTTTCAAGAGGTCAGCTACCTGCTCAGCTATCCATTTAGGGGTGGCCCAATGCCCAGTTCCAACTTGTAGATACGTGTGTTTGCCTTTCAATGTCTTCACCATGAACTATGTCGTACCAGCCAAGGCTGATGCATGAATCCTCTAAGGACAGTCTCTGCAAATTGCAGTACATCTTAATTTGTCATTCTTGATAAACCTGATATCATATCCATCCTTAATTGAATAATGTTTCACTGTCGTCCTGAAATACTCGTGAGATTTGAAGGTCTGTCTAACTTCAAATCTAATATCCTGCCCAAAATTATACCTAAATGGAGCTCCACCATAATCACCAACTGGATCCATCCTGACCCTCTTTCTTCTCCTCCTTTTTTTTGCTCGATCTTCAGCATCTGCCACATCACTATCTGTCTCACTGTTTACAACATTTCTGTTCTTAAAGTTTACCTCAGGAAAGTCAAAACTTTCTAATACAGGTGCATCACCACCATCTCCCTCTTCCACACCCTCTTCAAGACCTTCTTCATCTACATAATCTTCAAGATCATCATCAGAAGACAAACAGAATGTGACATCACTATCATCGTCTGAATCAACCTCCACTTCAGCCTGCACATCCTCCAAATCAACCTCCACTTCAGCCTGCACATTGCCGCAACCTCAGCAACACTCTTAGAAATACCCTTAACAACACCATCAAAAACACCCTCATCCTCTACAATACCCGAAGGACCACCCTCGACCGCTACACCACCCGAAGGACCACCCTCATCCTCTGCACTACCCGAAGGACCACCCTCTTACACACTATGTTTCTATTGCAACTTGGGAAATTCGGGTCTAACATCTCGAACAAACAACACCCTCTCTTTCGGACTTATAACACAAAAGGGGTATACATCGGTCATCCTCTTAAACAAAATTTTAAATAACTTTATCTAGATACATCTCAAACATGAACATAACATCATCATCCTCACTGATTTCCATCCACCCTTGTATTCTGAATTTCAAAAGATCACTTTTAAATTGACCAAGAAATTCTTTATATGCATGTTCAACCAATTCCTTATAACAATACCGATCGAGGTCGACATTATCATAAAAGGCTGACTTATCTTTGAAGATGAACTCAAAGGTTCTTAAGTGGCGATGCATTGTTAGCGACAGTTGAAACCCTAACTTCCAGAAAATTAGTATTTTTAATTTTAGGGGAAAATATGGGCGAAGATGGTGAAGATCAATAATGAGCGAAAGAGAATGTTGAAGAGGAGAAGAGGAAGGGGCGAAGGATTCCTTGTATCGAAGAGGACTGGTCGAAGATAGTGGAGAAGAAAAAAGCAGGAAGGAAGGGGAATAAGGTGAAAAGTCTGTGTTATTTTTTTGAGAATGGAAGGTGAAGAGTGGACTGTAACTTTTTTAAGGGGGTGGAGTAAAATTTAACAAGGGAGGGTATTTTGGTCATTTTAAGTGGGGGTTCATCGGAAAAAAATGAATATTCGGGCTCCAGGGACCATAGAGTCTATTATCATCAAAACTTAGGGACGGGACACTCATTCTTCAAAAGCCAAGGACCCTAAAGATAGGATGACCAAAGGTCAGAGATTTTAGAGTAATTTGCCCTAAATTTAATGCAGTGAATCTCCAAATATGAGTATAATGTTAATCTCAGTGGATTCCACAAAGTGTTCTTTCCTATTGGTCCCCGGAAGGAAAAAATGTGTCGGACTTGGATATTTATAATTGGAAATGACCGACTCAAGTTGGCGGCGGCTCTTAGTCTTTGCTTGCTAGTTGCAAACATGGAGGTGCGAGACGATGCTATAAGTGAGGAGCTTACGGCCGGGGTTTGATGCTTGGTGATTCTTATGGGCACTTCTTGAGAGGAGGACGACTCTTCCTTCCTTCACTTGCTAAAGGACGTGGCTCGAGATTTTGTTTATTTCTTACCTTTTGATCTTCACTAGCTTGAACTCTTCCTTGGGTGTAATCGGGGGTCCCTTTACTTTTGGTAGTGTCACATTTAGAATATGTGTTAGATAGAACTTATCTTTGTTGTCTTAGATTCTTGTCTATCTAGTACCTTAGATGCCCGAATATTATACGCTTCGTACATTCCAATGTAATTACCATGTAATTATCTTTTGGTGATTTTAATACAAATTTACTTCTAAAAAAAATTGACCTACTCAAGCAATTGAGTCAAGTTATAATCAGTATAAAAAATTAAGGAGTCCACTAGTGAGATTCTTTCTCACACATTTTCTTTTAGATGTACTATGCATGTAGAAAAAGATGCCCGTCTACCGTATAACTAGAGTCATAAAGAATCAAGTGACAGAATATGGGCTCGGGTTCTCATGATGCTCGTCCGCATGGTACATGCTCTCCGGCTTCTCATGATTTTAGTTCAAAATCGAGCAACAAAATGGGGAGCAAGAAAAGCCCTACCTCGGCTGATTTATTGACATCGCTATCTCCCGAGGACTTGGCAAAAGTGGAGGCTCGAAAGTCGACTTGCGTTGCAGCGGGAGGTGTTCCTCATTCTCGATCTTCGGGGTCTAAGGGCTCTAAGGGTAAAGGCATGAAGTTCGGTTTTATGGAAAGAACAAGCCTGATCTTACATGATTCAAGGCCATCGATTTTGGGTCGTGCTTCAGCCTTGCCACCGATGGACCCCTTGCCCATCCCGAGGCAAGAAGGTACGGAAGTAGTTATTTTTTCAGAATCTGACGATCTTCCAGATGCATTGAGATTCATGGATGCAGCAGTGAAGATGGCAAAGGGTACCTTGGCGAATGAGGTAGATTTTGGGACAGATTTGTATGATTTAGGCCCGCCTGCCAGAAACACCTGCTATCATGCGAGGCATAGGATGGGGTGGACTTTTGAGGCATCCCGGCTAGGGGTGTGCATTCGGTATTTACCGATCCCAATTACCGAATACCGAATTTACCAAATACTGAAATGCTAAAAAAATTCTACCGATTTCGATCCCGAATAGTATTCAGTAAATTCGGTATTTACGAATTAAATTTTGATAAATTTGGTATTTACCAATTATTTTGGAAAAATTATAATTCATCATTATATTTAATAAAAAAACAAACATAGTTTCAATAAATACAAATGTAATCTAATAAGTACAAGTCATAAAGTCCAATTAGTATAAAGTCTATTTAGAGCATTGACTTTTTGAAGAGGCCAAGGAAATTTTTGATAAATTATATCATTTGGCTTATATATTTATTAATATATTTGATAAATTATGATTTCGGTATTTTGGTATATTCGGTAAAATATCGGTATTTACCAAAATTTACTGAATACCGATATTTATCAAATTTCTCAAAAATCTCCTACCGAATTGATTACCGAATATCGATTTACTGATCTTGAACTACAGATTACCAAAATTTTACCGAATTTACCAAATTCTAGTTACCATTTGCTCACTCCTAATCCCGGCTACTTCATATCATCCTGGACTACCCGACTTGTGGGTTGCTTGGGTGAGTTACTAGATATGGTAGCAGGCTTCCCATCTTGGTTGCTCGTTTAGGCCTTGGCTCTATTTTTAGTCTTTTTTCTTTTTTCTCCCCCTCTCACCACCATTCGGTATCTTTTCTTTTATTTGGTGATAAACTTTCATATTTAGTAAAAAAAAAGTGACAGAATATGGGGTGAGATTTGAATTTGCGAGTTAGAAAAGGAGAAAACATAGAAAAATATTGCTGGATTCTTATATATCAAGTCACAATAGGTGAATCATTGATATTTTAAAAAATATATAGAGTTTAATGTGCACAAATTTAATATAATTATAATATAAAATTTAACTCTTGCGGTATCAACGTCAAGATTGGGACTTTTCTTATTAAGTACTTTTTTTCTACCGCATCCCACTGAATTTTAACGCAATAAAATTTTATTAAGATCGACGGTCACAACATCGAAATAGAGAATTTCACACTACTTAGGTTGTAAATATTACCATTAATAAATTTTATTTATAAAAAATTGTGATTTAATCAGATAATAAATAATTAATGCCAATTGAAAGATGATAATGCCCATTTAAGTTTCTAAAAACTGATCGGAATTTGTGGCAACCCAAGAAGCGTTTCGAGATATGAACTAATGCTGTACATAGAAAGCAGCATACAGATATGCAGATGGTCTAGAGTGTTTGATTGTTGGCATCAACAAAAATGATGATTGGCTCTTGCGTCTCACAACTGTTTGTTAATCCTTTCCTATTAAGTATCTTGGGTTGCCAATTGGTGCTTCATTTGGATGATTCATCGAAGTGCATTGCTTGTAAGAACCGTTTCTTGCTGTCGGGGGTCATCCTTTCTTGACGCATCTTGATCACTAGAAGCCGTTGTCCGTATCTGACTTATGTATATACAGCTGACCGAGTCAATCAGACCAACTCTTTTTTAAGCAGGTAATACTTCTTATATTTTTTATTCGTAAAAATTTATTACTAATCAAAAGGCTACGCTAAATGTGCACGAGTGTACTAGACAAAAAAAATCGTTTAGCACTTTGAATTGTTTTAAAAAATCATAAAATATACCATATACAATTAGATAAAATGATATCCTAGACATTATCTACTCAAACTTCCACATTTTCATTTCCTTCTTGGGTCCTAACTCCATTGGTCTCGTTTCCCTCCACCATCTCTTTTTAAAATTATGGCCAGGTCACTTCGATGACTAGAGCCATCATCTGCTGATCCCCCTATCATCCTGGCCGGTCCATCTTTTACTTTGAATGTTGGTTTTTTTGGGCTGTTTATTTCTCCGTAGTTTGATATCTATTTTTGGGCCGGCCCATTTTTTAGATTCTCCCTTCTGCTATGTTTCTCCTTCCGGGCTTATTATATCTTCTGGCCCACATGTCCTTTCTCTATCCATGCCCACATGACTGGGCGTGTGTCCCAAGTCTTCATGGACTCGCGTGTCCAGCCCAAGACCCCCCTCATCAAACACAACAGGCCCGTTACTTGGTAATTGTTACTGTGATAATTTTAAGGGCAAATTGCCCTCATCCCTTTGGGATTTGCCAAAATTACTATTTCAGTCTTTCCTATTTTGGAATAAAAAATTTAGCCCATTAATTTATTTGTATTAAACTCTAAGATCCCTCGCTGATGTCATCGTTTATTTTATTTTATAAATGACAATAATATCCTTCAATAAAAAACAAATAAATAAAAAGACAAAAGTTGATCTTCTTACCCGACCAACATCGTCCCGACCGTAATAGGATAATACATCTCCATATATTAGCAACATTAAAAGTGTGCACATCTTCAATCAAAGCAAAATCCCCAAATCTACAATCGGGGATGAAGATTCCGATGAAGATGGGATCTTCCTCTGACGAAGATGGCCGCCACCAAACACGACTCTTCTTATTCTGATTTCGAATTCGATGAAATCTGAACCTACTATTTTCTCATGTTCCAGAAATTTAGTACACCCCAATTGTGTGGCCTTTGTGTTTTGTTTCTCATCTGAAACCTACTGTTTCTCGTGAACCTACTCTCATGTTCCGACTTCAACCCCACCCTTCGTCGCCGCTCTCTCCTTGCTCCCTCCCGTTGAACGACACCGACACTTCCTCCCACCGCCCTTACTTCACCTCGCTCCAGCCATTCTTCTCCTCCTCCTCTGCCACCGATCCACCTCCTGGAACCCCCAAATCCAGCGACCCAGTTGCGAATTCCAATCTGGGTTGCGGTACCGGCGATGAAGAATCAGCCAGAGAAGATGGTATCCACGCAAACTTGTTTTCTGAAATGTGTTTGCGTATTGGTTGGATGATATATCTTGTCCATTGCCAAGTGATAACGAAACTCTACACTCCAGCATGATTAAATAGCAATAAATAAGAATGCGGAAATATAATTAGGAGTGGTTTGAGTCTTGGACCATTTAGCATATAACGTAGACAACTAATTAATAATTGAGAACGTTTGAGCTTCAAATTAGCTTAACTGTTTAACATTAATTACACTTTGGTGAAATTGTAAAATTGTGGGCTGGACCATCCCTGGAAGACGAAAGGAAAAAAAATTATGTGAAATAAGTAAATAAATAACGTTGCCCCGTTTGAGCTTTAGACTTCAATTTAGATACCTCATGGTCCTAAAAAAAATATTATTAAGCTTAAAAGACTACTTGTAACAGAAAGTAAAAGTGTCGTTTACTGTTTCCTTTCTGGTACTTTAGCGGGGCTTAATTGTCCATTATTAGTTTTTAGACAATAACGGGCAAGACCCTTATTGTGGATCATTTAAGTGGGCATCATTCTACGTGATCGTCGTTTATTTGTGGATATTGGAATTATACAATAAGATTGGTGAGAACTTTGAAGTTCGTGGGCCAAGTCAACGTCATGGAAAAATTGAAATTGGGCCCATGAATCAAGTTTATGAAATTGGGAAAGTTATTGGGCTTATAAATTAACATATATGGAAAACATGTTAGACTTATAAGTTGCATGATGGGTTTCACTTAGTGGGCTTATTTTTATATTTACATATTGGGCTTGGAGAACCTAGCATAATATTTGTTAAAGAACATGTGTTGCTCTAAGCATATATCCAATGGAAAATTGATATTTTCCAGGTTGGGTTTGAATTGTGGATGTTATGACAAGTCATTATTTGTTATATAGTTATGATAGAAAATGATTGAGATAAATTGTACCAACAACATGAACACTGAGGTTCCGATTATGAGAGCTAGCGACATTGAGGTCGTGATGCTGGTTCTGAGAAACCATGTTGTTTTCTCAATTTGGGAAATCGAAAAAGTTTAAGGGTAGTAGCTTGAAGAGCAAAGGATGAAGTTCTTCTTAACTACATTGAATTTGATCAGGTATCTCAAGGAGAGTAAACCCGAGGAGGATGTTAAAAATCTTCATAAGACTCTTGCTCGTGATGTCCTCCAAGTGGTGATGGTTATTGAAAAATAACTGCCATCTTGTAAGGACTTTAAGATGCCTCAAATACAAGAGGAATATGATGAATCTCGAGGACATTTTGAAAAGATTGCGGAACTCTAGAGAATTCCCAAGTCGGTGTTACCTTCCTATATATAGGAAGTTGAGATAGCAATTGTAAACTGTAATTGAAAGACAAGAGAAAAAGTGAGTATTGTAAGAAACAAAAGTGAGGTGTAGGACAAAGCTTTTTTTTAACTAATTAGGAATTATTATTAATAAAGAAAAGATAATATTACAGAAAAAGATGAAAAAAGAAAAAAAAGAAAAAAAAAAGCTTAAAAACTCTAAGGCCTTACAAGGCAACTAAACTAGCTAACCCGTTGCCATAATTAGTAACCAACTCAAGCTAACCCACCCAGATAGACTAGAGTTGTATGCTACCGTATCTAGTGACTAACACCTCCGATCATGGATGTTGCGTTGAGATCTGGAGAAGGCCTATTGTTGGACGGAGCAGCCTCTAACGAAGCAAGCTGCCCATATTGCTTGGATGCCACTGAACCGGAGGCAACTGCCATAACAGATGAGAGTGTGGAGAACGTGGCAGCCGTGCTTCCAACTCGTGCATCCTTTGTCTCCGTCATCAAAGCCAAGAAAAGGCGTATACCTCCCACGAATGAGACCACGACCTCTGTGTCTCCATGGAATGGTGCCTGAAAAGGGTGACCAAACCAGGAGGGTAGAGATCCGTAGACTCGACGAGGGAGGAGAAAAGGCCAACCTGAAGAACTCTTTAATCCGACATATCGATCCCCACTGGAAGGAAAACAACCTTAGTCTCGGGACTAGGTTGAAGGGATAACAGATTCAGAAATGGGTCAACCCCGATCTGAAATCCTACTCGTACATCACCAGTCTGCAACATCAAAGCCAAGATACGACCAATACCTCCACCAGACAAAACCACGCCCTCCATGTCTCCAATGTGCAGCGCCTAAAAAGGGTGACCAAACCTGGAGGGTAGAGATCAGTAGACGCGAAAGGGGAGAAAAAAGAGGTCAGCCTGAGGAGCATTTTGACCCGAGACAAAAACACCCATAGGAGAGGAGGAAGAGAACGGTTTCGACAGCATAGGAGCACCGCCGAACAACCTTGCTGGAAATGCCTTTGGAATCATATGAGTGATTGTGGGAAGGGCGTTTGACAAAACTCTAGCCAAGGGGCTAGGTTGGAGGAGCGATGGAATCATAATCGGGCAATCCCCGACATGATTCAAGTGGAATGACCGCACAGAGAGGAGCATCGTCCTCCCCGGAGCCTGTGGGTGTCCCACCATGGTCATCGGCGGTGGGACAGGGCGGAAAGGGGTGGGAGATTGGGTCACCTCAAAATTGCCGTTTGGGAGAGAAGTTTTTTTTCGTACGAATAAGCTTTTAAGTGTAATAAAATTCAATTTTTCTTACACTTGAGAGTAGAGAGTTACGATCGACACTCTTTTAGCCTTTAACTTCAAATCCATTTCCAACACATACTTTTGAGTTTACCTTTGTATAAGCTAGCTTTTGTTCCTAGACTAACTAACAATGTTGCAGATTAGTTAGATAAGACTTCTAGACTAGGAACTCTTTTGGACAATGTCTTGTCCCGTGCTCCTCAATCTCTTGAGAAACACCTTTTGTATGACACTCTTGATTAACTAATATATCTACGCTATGTATTAAAGTTCAAAAAAAATATGGGCTGAGTTTTGAATCTGCAAGGACTTAGAAAAGGAGTAAAGATCGAATAATATTACAGGATCCTTATGTATCATGCAGATATTTCAAAAAAATAAATAGAGAATGTGAATCTCCTGGGTCCATTATAAATTGATAAATTCTAACTATTTATTATATCAGGTTCTACTTTCAAAGATATGATTGTAAAATTTACTGTAAAACGTCTACTTATAGAAAATAATTACTTTTCCACAGCCCTTCAATTGTTCAAACCCCTTTGTTTTATTTATATTATGTATTATTATGGGATAAAAAAACCAGCATATTTATCTCTCCATTTTTTAACCTCCTAAAGTTGTCTAGTTTATTTATAAATGAATGATATATATAGATATTAGATGAACCAATCATTTACTATACTTTTTTTTTCTATTAAAAATTTTGCGTCGTGAAATCAAACTAAAATACTTGAATTTATTATGTTTTTACAAATAATGCCAAGATCTTACGTCTATGTGGAGTTGAGTAGATAAATACCCGATTCATACTATTAATTTACCAGTGTTAATGACCAAGGTGTCCACGGCTAAACCAAATAAATAAAACTCTCTCTATCAAGGGGGTTTAGATTCGGTGCTTAAATGGGGCTCGGACAACATGGAGTACAACGTGGCAGATCACAACCGCGGCACATCTCAACGGCCGCATATCACAACAGCACATTAAAATAGCACAAATAAAGAATGTCACATCAGACAATGTGCCACTGTACTTGAACGTCACATCTGGCAAAAAAAATGGCACATCAGTTTTTCAAAAGAAAAAAACAATGGCACATCAATTTTCAAAGGCAAAAACAGAAAGGCACACCAGAATCAAAGGCACAAACACAAGGCACACCAATTTAAAAGGCAAAAATACAATGGGGAGGACTCTGACATCAGATCCCCGGACTACTTCAAGTATGACGACGACGCCCTCGTCCTGGAAAAATTACCCACTTTCTCGTGGACCCACACAACGCAACTGAAA
Source organism: Hypericum androsaemum (assembly GCA_963995505.1). Classification (NCBI taxonomy): domain Eukaryota; kingdom Viridiplantae; phylum Streptophyta; class Magnoliopsida; order Malpighiales; family Hypericaceae; genus Hypericum; species Hypericum androsaemum. The sequence continues at coordinate 8,817,266 of OZ023186.1, read as the reverse complement.
CACACAAACGCACGAGCAAGCACAACGCACGGACCACAAACACAAAGGAAAGCACAAAAAAGGGACACAAAATTTATTCACCCAGTTCGATCCTCAACGATCTATGTCCGGGGGCATCCAAGCCAGGAGAGATTCTACTATAACATGCACATATGGAGCTTCACTCGCTCACTACAATGGATGCCACACTTTGGCTCACTCTTTCTCTCTTTCTCTCCTCTTCTATCATTTCTCTCTTTTCTATTGGAGAGCTCTTTGGCAATGGCAACCACCCTCTTTCAATGATGCAATGTGGGTATTTATAGAGGCACCCTCTATTCTAGGTCTTTGGGGCGAGCAGGGGCAAACTTGTCCAACTCCAGCAACTTTTTCTGGCTGAACTGGTGACCGCCAATCAATTGGCGATTGCCAGTGGAGTCTCACAGAACTCCTTAGAGCGGAGTACTAGCGGAAGCTAGTTGACTTATGCCCGCAAGTCCCATCTAGCGGCCGCTAGTTGGCTGGCGCTCGCCAGCCCTTCAGCAGCCCGACTTCGTGTACCATGTCAGTGACCTGTTATGGTGCACTGGTGTTCATCGACCATCCTTAAGGCTCTTCACTCGAGCCACACGATCCTCGTGCTCTTCACTCGAGCCATCCTCACGGTTCTTCACTCGAACCAATCGAATACTTTACTCGTACTCAGGCTCCATACCCAACAATCTCCCACCTGGAGACTGACCTCCACACGAGCCACCCGTTACTAGACAACCGTCTTCTTCACTTGGCAATCTCCCACCCGGAGACTCACCACATCACGAACCACCTCTCACTAGGCGATTCTTATCACTAGGTAATCTCCCACCTGGAGATTAACCTCTTCATCAATCACCCGTCACTAGGCGATCATCACTTTGTCAATCTCCCACCCGGAGATCGACTTCACTCTCACCCGTCACTAAGTGATCTTCTTCACTTCTCCTCCTTCACTTGGAGGCAACCCTTCACTTGGATCTTCTTCTTCACTTGGAGACTGACCTCCACACGAGCCACCCGTTACTAGACAACCGTCTTCTTCACTTGGCAATCTCCCACCCGGAGACTCACCACATCACGAACCACCTCTCACTAGGCGATTCTCATCACTAGGTAATCTCCCACCTGGAGATTAACCTCTTCATCAATCACCCGTCACTAGGCGATCATCACTTTGTCAATCTCCCACCCGGAGATCGACTTCACTCTCACCCATCACTAGGTGATCTTCTTCACTTCTCCTCCTTCACTTGGAGACAACCCTTCACTTGGATCTTCTTCTTCACTTCTTCGCAACTTGTCACCATTCACTTGATGACTTTCTTCACTTAGTTGCTTATCATCCTTCACTCGGATGACCATCTTTACCAATCGGTACTCGTCACCTGTCACTAGATGACCTTCTCCCAATCGGCGCTTTGGCCTCTTCTCATCACTTCAAAAGGCTAGTTGAAGCCAAGCATAGCTCCAACCTCTCCAAGACATCCCCTTGGGCTTCACACTTATAAGACCACCTCTTCTCTCAAGGTGACTGGATGCCACATTCACATCAACACATCTTGCCACTCTAGCCTTTTTGCCCTCATCACTTAGGCCATTCTCTACAAAGTTTGTTAAGTGGACGGGCACCCACTTCTTTGTCTTCACTTATTGCTTTCTAGGACTTCTCTTGAGCCTTCTCACTACTCCCACAGCATCCGCACTCACCGGCCTTGTACACCTCTTAGCATACCTCTCACGACCACATACATAGGGAATGATTTTTTTTAACTAAGAGACAATTGGGTCATTTTAGGTCCCTCCTCGCCAGAAAATTTTCTAATTCTGACAGCAGAGGTCTTAGAGTTCAATAAAAATAAACTAGGAGGGCCAAATTTTTGATTTCGAAATAGGAAAAGCTGAAACAGTAATTTAAGCAAATTACAGGAGGCTGAGGGCAATTTGCCCTATTATTTTTTTGGGTAGAAACAACAACATCATTATATTAGGTTGGTAGCTGTGATGTCACATGTACATGCGGCTTTATTCCCTTGCTTTTGTACTGGATGTTGGAGGTGTCACAGGTATATATAATGAATCAAAAAGAGGGCAATAGGTATGTTTTTTGCCATTGCTTAGCAAGCAAGTTATATAAGGTGTTTTAAGGAGAAATTTCAACTCCAATCAAGATCTTCCCTCTTCAGTGGGGTACAATTGAAGATCAAGATTTCAATTTGGTCTTTTTTGCTAAACCCATCCATTAATGGATACTCGATTGATTTCTGCCCGGATATGGGAGCAAACGGCTTTCTAATTTAATAAATTTGTTAAGTAGTGATAGCTGACGCTAGAAGCCATTTTAGATTTCTTTTCAACCACTCTTTGAAACTTTGAAAGTATTAGGTTACTCGAAAGGAAGGAGACGATCAATTTTCAAGTTGTGAAAAAAAAAATTGGATTCTTATATATTGGGTTCAAATTTTACAAATGAAAAAATATTGTTAAGAGAACTATCCGCAAATGGGCTCGGTAGCTTGACGCTTAAAGTTAAAAATGTAGTGGGACAAATTCGTTTACCAATATCAAATTGAATACTTATTATGCATCATTTGTCGTGTGCTTCTGAATTTGTAAATCTGCCAATCACCCAACGGATTTTTCTTGTGCGGGCACAAGTATTGGTTGCAGAGTAATATATGAAGTGATCTTCGAAGATTGTCGTTTCCTTGGTGATCATACTTCCCTTATCATATGCCACCTAGTCGAGTTCTTTAGATCATGTCAATCGAGAAGACTAAGTGGACTCCAAAACAACATGTCCTTTCACCTTGATGCCGACCGAGAGTGATTATATCAAGCTCAACACTGTTAGAACATCTCTTTTCCCCCAAATTTCTGATCCCAAGGACTCCGAATTTTCTCCTCCTTGGGTGCGCTTAGGTGGACTCGAATAGGGCTTCCTCGAACTGTCAATTGCTTCCAGGAATTCGTGAAAGCTTGAGCTCCATATACCAACCTTCTTGACTGGTTTCAAAGGGTTTTGGAGTACTAGCGACTGTTTTATTGGTTTTATCTTGCGTTTGGTGATTAACTTGCACCAATACTCCTCCACTGGTCTCTTCCCCGTGACCCCACAGAGCGCTCGAACATAAGTCTGTTTGCGTTTGCAGATTACATTTTCCTCCTGTCTGATTCTTTTAATTGCTGATGTTTCCTTCGGTTTCTTCTTTGGAGACGGCAATGGGAGCCGAGAGGACCCATACAATACCCACAAACACACAAGCGAATTACAATCACAACGAGAAGTACGAACTAGCAAGAAACCAAAGGAAAAGCACAAGAGACAAGATATTTGGTTACCCGGTTTGATCCACAACGATCTACGTCCGGGGGCGTACCAAGCCAGGAGAGAGTTCACTAAACTTTTGAGCTTCACTTGCTCTTTACAAGAAAAGGCCACACTTTGGCACCCATACTCACCTAGGGTTTTTCTCTTTTCTTTCTAGCCACTCTCTCTCTCTTCTATTCTTGTTCTTAGGGGTTATAAATGAGTTACAATGGGTATATATAGAGCCAACAACCCTAGGAAGTAATTACAACACGCAGGGGAAAACTTGTCCAAGTTTAGCAACTTTTTCCGGCTGACTTGGCTGGCGCCAGCCCACGTTTTTTCCTTGGCTGGTGGACGCCAGCCACCTGGTGCGCTTCATCTTCACACGATGTGTACCATCTCGGTTGATCCCATAACGAGTGCAATAGTGTTACGCCTCTCGAGGCCGATCGAACACCACGACTCGTCTCTTAATCCGAATGATCCTCGAGCGTCCCCGAGCACTAAATCAATCCAATCAAGTTCCGAACCGCTTCTCAGGTTCTAAACCCAACAATCTCCCACCTGGAGACTGAGCTCAACTCTTGTCATCGTTCATTTGATGATCCCCTCTTCACTCCTCCTCTTGGTACGCCGAGTCTCTTCTCTAGTTCACTAGACCCGCTGAGGCCATATTTAGCCTCAGTTTCTCCAAGGTAACTACCTTGGTCAACATGTCCACGGGATTCACTTTCCCATCAATCTTCTCAAGCCTCAAGATCTTCCTCTCCAAGAGGTCACGAATGTAGTGGTACTTTAACTCAATGTGCTTCGTTCTTGAGTGGAAGGCGAGATTCTTTGCCAAATGTATCACACTTTGGCTATCACTATGGAGCACACTTTTACTTTGCTCCTTCCCCAATTTCTTCAAGAAGCTTTGCAACCACACCATCTCTTTGCTAGCTTCCGTCACTACCACGTACTCACTTTCCATGGTTGACAATGCCACCACCTTTTGCAACCTCGAGGCCCAAGATATCGCTGTCCCTCCCAGCTTAAAGACATAACCACTTGTGCTCCTCTTCTCATAATGGTCGTTGGACCCCAAGTCTGCATCATAATAACCTAGGAGTTTCACTTCTTTGCCTTCAAAGCAAAGGCACTTCTTAGTAGTACCTCTCAAATAGCCTAAGATCCACTTTACTGCGATCCAATATTGCTCACCCCGATTGCTCATGAACTTGCTCACTACTCCCACCACATGTGCTATGTCTAACCTCGTACAAACCATATCATACATCAAGCTACCCACAGCTGATGCATAGGGAGTCTTCTCCATTTGAGCCTTCTCTGCCTCACTCTTAGGTGAATCCTTATTGGACAGCTTAAAGTGCCCACCTAAAGGAGTCAACTTGGGGTTGGCCTTTTGCATGTTGAATCTCTTCAACACCTTCTCTATGTACTCGGCCTGTGAGAGAAACAGCTTTCCCTCTGCCTTGTTCCTCTCAATCCTCATCCCAAGGATTTGCTTAGCCTCCCCTAAGTCCTTCGTGGTAAATCTCTCAGATAACTGCTTCTTCGCCCTGCTCACCTCTCGAGCACTTGATTCCGCTATCAACATGTCATCGACATACAACAGAAGGATGATGTAGCTTCTTACAATGCTCTTGTAATAGCAACAGTGATATGTTTCACACCGCACGAACTCTATCTCGTGCATGAACCCATCGAACTTTTTGTACCACTATCTCAGAGCCTGTTTTAACCCGTACAAGCTCTGCCTTAGTCTGCACACGAGCTCCTCATCACGTCCCGATAAGTACCCCTCTGGTTGAACCATGTAAAGCTCTTCATCAAGATCTCCATGGAGGAAAGCAGTCTTTACGTCCATTTGCTCCAACATCAAATTCTCCAAAGTAACCACACTTAACACCATGCGAATGGTGGTAAGCTTTACCATGAGAGTGAAGATGTCAGTATAGTCTATACCATACTTCTACTGAAATCTTTTCACTACGAGCCTTGTCTTGTGACACTCGATGCCATCCGCCTCATGCTTGATCCTGTATACCCACTTGTTGTACAGAGCTTTCTTGACTTTTGGGAGCAGGACCAGTTCCCAAGTCCCGTTGCTCCTCAGTGACTCCATCTCATCATCCATGGCAAGCCTCCACTTGTCTTCTTGTCCACTCTCTTGGACCTCTGCAAACTCCTCAGGCTCTCCTCCATCAGTAAGTAGGATGTAGAAATTAGCTGGCAAAAATCTATCTGGAGACCCACGTTGTCTAGTGGACCTCCTCACCGAAATTACTAGCGGTGGAGAACTTGGTCCCGCTTCCTCCTCGGCCTCTTGGCCACCTCGTACCTTCTTGCTCCTACCCGAGTTTGAGATATCTAACTCGATCACTTCACTACTAGAACCCACCTCATCGGGTACACTCCCCATGTCCTTGTGCAACACCTTCTCATTGAATATGACATCCCGGCTTCTCACAACCTTGCGGTTCTTCTCATCCCATAGTCTGAAATCGAAATCATCTCCTCCATGTCCAATGAATGTGCACTTCTTGGACTTGGCATCTAGCTTGCTCCTTTTACTTGCATTCACATGAATATAGACAACACAAGCAAACACCCGAAGGTAGGTTAGATCAATCTCCTTGCAACTCCAAACCTCCTCCGGTATCCTGTTCTCCAAAGGACTTGATGCTCCTCTATTGATCAAGAAAGCTGCGGTGTTCACTGCATCCGCCCAAAACATCTTTGGTAGGCCACACTTCAACCTCATGACCCTAGCTCTCTCATTAATTATCCTGTTCATTCTCTCTGCGATGCCATTTTATTGAGAGGTTCCAGCTACTGTCTTCTCCATGCGAATCCCATTCGTAGCACAGTACTCTTTAAACTCTTGAAGTTCGTACTCTCTGCTATTATCGGATCTCAAGAACTTTACCTTAAGACCCGTCTCATTCTCCACAAAGGCTCTCCACTTCTTGAAAGCATCAAAGGCTTCAGCCTTATATCTTAAGAAGTAGACCCATAACTTCATTGTAGAATCATCGATGAAGGTCATGTAGTACAAAGAATCACCTAAAGATGCCACCGGTGCTGGTCCCCATAAGTCACTGTGGACTAACTCGAGCTTCTCCTCCTTCGGGGACTTGCCACCTCTTGAGAAGCTCACTCTCTTTTGCTTTCCAAGAACACAATACTCGCAAAGACCGACATCCACGATCTTGAGGCCCGGTAGCTTCCTCTTTGAGTGTAGCATCCGTATTCCCTTCTCACTCATATGGCATAGGCAACTATGCCATAAGCCCGCATCATCCATAGCTCCTACTAGATTGATGCTATTAGTGTTCCTTGTCATATACAACATCCCTTCCTTCTCACCTCGAGCCACCACCATGGCTCCTTTTGTGATCTTCCATGTCTTGCAACTAAAGGTCACCACGTAACCCTCATCATCAAGTTGCCCCACAGATAACAAGTTTCTCTTCAACTTCAGAACATACCTCACGCTCTTCAACAACAACACCGATCCATTTGGAGTATGGATTCTCACATCTCCTTTACCGACAACATCCAAAGCCTCATCATCGGCTAGATAGACTTTACCTAAGTTGGCAGGGGTGTACCTCTCCATCATACTCGCGTCACTACAAGAGTGGAATAAGGCACTCGAATCTAACACCCATGCTTCCAACGGTCTTCCCACGCTCAAAACCAAGGCCTCTCCATGGTCTTCTATCGTGGCATTAGCCGACTTGTCATCCTTCTTCTTTGGGGCCGTACAATGGTCTCTAAAATGACCATATTTCTCACAATTCCAACATTGAACAGAACTCCTATCCTTCTTCGACTCACCCTTCATCTTGGACTTAGATCTCCTCTGTTCCTTCTTCCCTTTTGACTTAGAATTGGATCTCCCTCTACTACACGTGCTCAATACCGCTCTCGAGGCTACACCGGACTCCTTCCTTCTAATTTCTTCACTCATTATCAAGTCACCTCATCAAGCTTGAGTGTTACCTTTCCCGTCGAGGTACTCACCGCCGTGACCGTGCCACTCCAACTATCGGACAAGGAACTAAGTAGGATTAGAGCTTTTACCTCGTCATCAAAGTCAATCTTTACCGCACTCAATTGAGAGAGCATCATGTTAAAATTATTGAGATGCTTGGCTATCATCGCCCCCTCCGTCATGTTGAAATCATGTTGAAATCATTAAGGTTAAAGAGCTTCCTCATCAAATGAACCTTGTTGGCCACCGAGGGTTTCTCATACATATCATATAATATCTTTAGCATGTCCTTCGTAGTCTTCTCCTTCACGGTGTGTAGAGCCACATTCCTAGAAAATGAAAGGCGCACTACACTCATGGCCTTGCGGTCTAGGAGCTTCCACTCCTCTTCCTTCAACTCATCCGGCTTCTTCTTACCCAAAGCCAAGTACAAATCCTTCCCGTATAAGTAGTCTTCGATTTGCATCTTCCAATAGGCAAAATCCATGCTGTCGAACTTCTCTTCCTGTGATTTCACTTCACCCATCATGGCCGCTCCCACCACACTCTAAACCCGAGCTCTGATACCAATTGTTGGGAGCCGAGAGGACCCACACAATACTCACAAACACACAAGCAAGCCACAAGCACAATGAGAAGCACGAACTAGCAAGAAACCAAAAGAAAATCACAAGAGACAAGATGTTTGGTTATCCAGTTTGATCCACAACGATCTACGTCAGGGGGGCGTACCAAGCCAGGAGAGAGTTCACTATGCTTTTGAGCTTCACATGCTCTTTACAAGAAAAGACCACACTTTAGAACCCACACTCACCTAGGGTTTTTGGAAAAGAAGCCTTTAAATAAGACATGTTGTGGAGAATTGGTGACAGAAACTCTATTAATCCCTGGTCTGATCAGTGGATTCCTGATCTTGCACATGGAAGATTACATTCAGCTAAGTCGGATGGTTGTAATGTTGATAGGGTGGCTGATCTAACTGAAGCTGGATTAGATGGTTGGGATCAAAGTTTATTTGATGACCTATTTTCTATGCAGGAGAAGGAAGCCATCCTCAAACTGAATCATCCTCAAACGGAACATGAATACAAGCAGCCCCTAGGTGTTGCACAAGTAACGCAACAGCCTGCATAGCCCAATACCAAGCCCATAAAACATGCCTCAGAACAACAGGATGGAACGCCATCATAGAAACGCCATCCCAGAACCACTACACGCAAGCAACATGCTGCAACTCATCTACCCAGAGAAAGCAGGTACAAAATAACATCTTGATCACGAGCCTCCGCAGCTAGTCCCGACCAATAACGCCGCTCACCAAATGCTCTAGAAATTGCGTGAAGCAAGACTTCCAATCAAACCTCATGGTTGTGAAACACCACTTCGTTTCTCAACAGCCAAATAACCCAGAAGATTGCAACAAAAAAGTGAACCACAATTTCTTCAAAGTCTTTCCGCGCACCAGGTTAATCCAGTCCTCAAGCAGCCGCAAAGAGTCTCCCTCATGTACCATTTGACTCCAGCCGAAAAAAGTTCCAGGAGGAACAGTGGGGAAAAAAGTTTGATGACTCCAATTCAGAATAACATAAGGGACATAACGAGCTCTAACTAAAACCACTTGGTGAGGATACCGAAAAGACACATGAATAGCCCCCATCGCTAAGCACCAGATTGTGTCGAACCACAGATATCAGGGACAAGTATGTGAGTTGAAATCGTGGAATATAACTCGGGCTCACCTCCATGTCCAACTGTTTTGTAGAATCTGCCCTAAAAATCTTCAGTTTATCGAGCTTAAGAAATAACACATTTTTTCTGAAAGGTAAATTATTACACTATGACATTGCCAAAGTTTGAATTTTGAACCTATGTACTGTTAGACTATAAGCCCTTTGGCATAAGAAACAACACCTACCAATAAATTACCCTTAATGTCAACATCTCGGGGGACTGAAGCTCTCAAAGGTTAGTGGAATCGAACCAAAGATTGAATTGTTTCTCAGAGAAACAGTAACCAAAGATTTGAACTTTCGGAAAGATACATTGGTTAAGATAATCCTCTGGGAACTATTTTTTTAATTTTTAATTTTTTTGGTAACATCTGATCAATGAGACCGAACACCGCCAGGAAGAAAGAAACTCTGATTACCATCTCGTATATAGTGAGCACGAGAATAGGCAACTGTGAATATTTTAATTTCGCAAAATACCAAAAGCAAGCTATAGTTTTGATCCCTTAATTGTAGAACTACCGGAATACTACAAAAAATTTGGAGAAATCTTAGGTTTTTATTATCAAAAATAAACTCTTCTGAAACAATAGCGTAGGTTGTACTTATAAAGAATCAAACAAAATCTATTAATTACAATCTTATCAAATTCCTAATAATAATCTAAAAACTAAAAATAGTAAATAAATTTATCTCCATCATAATTTTGTTGATAACTTTAAGAAAATTAAAACTACTTCTCTCAAAATTGTTTTCCTAATTGAATTTCTTTCTAAATCTTCGATTTGGGCTTGTCTTGCTTGGATATCCATTGGAAAGTCCTTGCTGGCTTTTAAAATCTTTTTCGGCCCAACCGCCTCCTGTCCACTCTTCCATTCGTGCGGCCCAGCCCGTGTAGGCCTCATGTTTGCTTGCTAAGTTTCTTTTGTTGAATCTTTGGTGTTCCAAGCCATCTTCCTTTTGTTGGCCCAACTGAGACCTCTTTTGACTTGAAAGTGGATCCAGAAGCATTCTCCCAAATTAAACACTAATCTTTCGAATATCTCCTTGGACCATGCATGAAGAGAAATTCCATACAGGTTTAGCCAAATTCGTCCAAATACCATCTTGAATTGAGAGCTTCACTGAAATGTATGCGTCAAGAACGGTGACCTTATTGGAAGTAAGTACAAGCCACTTGGACTTGCTTACAATGGTTTGATTGGATAAAGAGTTTGAGTACCGTAAACAAAATAAAGTAGGGCTGATGAAACTTTTTTTTTTAAAAGTAAATGATGAAACTGTACACTATCTGTCAAGATATTTTGAATTCGAGACTTGCAAACACCAGAACTATTTATTAAATATGATTTGAATTAAAATCTAGTCTCGTCTTTTTTTATATTTCTTTTAGTTTAACCCTTTCCACTTGGTGCTTGTTTCAGATGTAATAAATTAACTCCATATTGCAAAACTCTTTTAACCTATACTGGATAGGCAAATGTTTCTTTTTTTGAGGAACTGAGATACTAACTTATATTAGGCGGGAAAATCCGAGAATAACTTGATAGGCAAATGTTTCTTCGACTTCTCTAGTTTTGTACTTGTCCCTTCTAATAATGCTAGTAGGACAGAGTGCTAATTAATTTTTCTAGTCATAAATAACGGTTTCAAACTAATAGGCAGCTTAATTAAGGTAACGATACAACTATAAGACATTATTATTACTCTTTATTTTGGGCAAAGTGAGGAACAACACTACATCCAACAAAGAACTGAAGTACAATACAAAATAACACAACTGAACACAAACTGAACTCTAAAAACGATGGTATCTACCAAATATTACAAGTAGGAAAGCCCAAATGCGATCTAAGACACCGAAGTATCTAAGTCTCCATCTCCAACTGTAAAACATAGGAAATACAACAACCCAAAAGCCTAACACAAATCCAACTGCCGAGGAGACCCAGAACCATTTGACATCATCATGATGACCATGCTCGGTTGTGCCACCGGTTGCATTTCCTGTGATCGGCGGCGTGCAAGATTTCGGGAGAGGCGGGCCACACAGATCATTGCCAGCGAAACATGAAGCATCAAAACCTTGCAAATGAGTGCTCAGAGGAATTGCCCCCTTCAAGTTGTTGCTTGACATGTTCAGATTGCTAAGAAAGGATAGGTTGGTGATGCTTTCAGGGATTTCACCAGATAGCTTGTTCATCGACAGATCAAGAGATTCAATCTCTTTCATGACTCCGATTTCTTGCGGGATTTCACCAGTGAGAAAATTGTGAGATAAGTTGAGTGATTGCAGCGCCACAAGAATCGTCACTCCAGCCGGTATATCACCTGATAAAGAGTTATCAGATAGGTCTATGTGTCTAACCAAATTGAGAGTATTTCCATACTCCATTACCCTTCCCTTCATCACAATGATGGCTTCCTCGGCATAATCATGTCCTGCCGGCCAAAAATTCTCACCCACCAGAGCGTTTCCTACATCGCCACTGGTTACTAAAGATCGTAACTTATTGATACAGTGTGGTATACTTCCAATTAGGTCGTTGGAAGCAAAATCAAGAATTTGCAAAAAAGCCAGTGAACAAACTTCATCGGGTATCCTGCCATCAAACTTGTTTGATCGTAAATCCAAAATGGTTAGATTTGACTTGCCAATCCAAGCCAGAATTTCTCCTTCCAATTGGTTCTCGGCTAGATCAACGACGACCAAGTTCCGATTGTTTCTCAATAAATGACGAAGTTCTCCCCTGAGACTGTTGTTACGAACATGTAACGACTCAAGAAGGCTTAGATTTTGCATGGAGCTTGGAAGGCCTCCTGTAAAATTGTTGTTGTTCAATTTGAGAGCTGTTAATCTCTTCCATGCATTCCAGCAATTTGGTATTTCCCCGGATAGGAGATTGTCTCCGAGGTTGAGAATTTTCAATATTTTTGACTCATTCGTTTCATGGCATACGAAATGAGATATTGACCCAAAGAATAAATTATTTGAAAGATCCAAAGCAGACAAGTTGGATAAGAATGGAGGTACCTGGCCGATGAAGTAATTTGAACTCAAGTCTATCAGCCCAGCATATCCACCACCGATTGCAATAGGCCTGCTACTTGGTATTTCCCCAACAATACGATTGTTGGCCAGGACAAGATAATCAAATGATGCGGTGGAGTTCCAGAATCCTTTAGATATAATTCAAATGAATTATATGAAAGATCCAATTCTAGTACCTTGGAGGAGAAAATGGGAACTTGACCTGTCAATTGGTTGGAGCCCAAATAGATACCTACTCCTTCCGAAAATGCTTGACCAGCCATACTTGGTATCTCTCCAAAAATATTATTTCCAAAGAGGAATAGTACTCGGGGGGGCCAAAACATGTTCCAAAACCAACTCGGAATGGTATCTTCAATCCCACAATATGACAAATCTAGAAATTGCATGTCTTTTTGTGTATGGAGCCAATGGGGAAAATGCTTCCCTAACTGCCATGATCCCAGGGACAATTCTCTGAGTTGAAATGGTGGAATCCAACTTGGGCTCACCTCCATCTCCAACTGTTTGTTAGAATCTGCCAAAAAGGTCTTCAGTTTATCCAACTTTTGAAAATGAGCTCCAGTAATAACACCCACCATTAAATTATCTTCAATGTCAACATCCTCGAGGGACTGAAGCTCCGAAAAGGATAGTGGAATCGAACCAGAGATTGAATTGTTTCTGAGGGAAAGAGTAACCAAAGATTTGAACTTCTGGAAGGATACATTGGTTAGGTTACCAAATATTCCAGTAGATGTCAGATCTAGCTCCTCCAATTCATTGGAGGGACATGATGAGAATAGATCATGGAAGACGTCAACCACGTCTTGATTCACTTTCACCCACCACAGTACAAGATGTTTCAGATGACAAAGTTGGCCCATGGACTTGAGAGTTTCCCACCCACCAATTTGCAAGTCGCGATCATTGTTCCAATAATTTCCAACATAGTTAGGGATGTCAAGTTTCTAATGGCACTCAAGATCAACCCTTGCAAGTTGAATTCTACAGGGGAAAGAAACTCCAATCAGCTACAGAAGCCGTACAACCAACTAGGTATAGAATTGGAGTTGTTATATTCGAGATCAAGACTCCTTAAACGACTCAGGTCTTAAGAGTCCCTTTAGAATTGGGCCTGGTTGGAAGTTACAACGAGACAGACCAAAGTGTGGAGAGTGTGAAGGTGAAAAATCCATATTGGAATATAAGAGTACTCAAAAAAATTAAGAGAATGATCTAGCACGATAAGAAAAGATAGGTTGTCGATCAACTATATAGAAGGGAAATGACGAATTGAGAACCAGTCAATAACATATGTGAAATATCCATCGATATAAGATATACTAGTAAAATGTATACGCGCGATACAAATATCTATTATTTATTAATTTTTTTTAAGCTGACAAATACCTCGGTGATAGTTAATATTGTACAATTATTACTTTGCCTCTCCTATGTCGTCCCATCTCTCTTTCTTAAATCCAACGTTTCGGTATTTGGTCCGATTTTTTTTTTGGGTGGAAATGGTCCGACTTGTTTATTATACCATGTCCGAGCCCACCTTCCCCAAAAGAATTAAAAGTTCAAATTAGCCAACCCCTGTATTCTTTCGTTGTTATTTATTTATTTATATCAACTCGTAATTGGATATTCATTGATTCTAGTTGGATAAATATTGTAAAAGTGATAAAAAAAATTAATAACTATTAACTCATAACTCGAATTAGAAACTTTAATTAATCTATAAAAAATTACTCAAAAATTGAACAGGTACACGATAATTTTTTCCTTGCATCTTCCCTAGCAATTTGTTTTCTTCTTTTCTATGTTGCAGTCCAATTAGAAAAAGCCTAAATATACAAAACCATAATAAATTTTTTTTAATTTTCTAAACCCTTTTTAGTTTGTTTAGTTAAATGCACCCTCTTTTAAATTATTACTGTATCTTCAGACCCCACCTTAAATCCTTCCAATTTTGTTACTTTTTATCTTCTCTTTCTTCCTTTATTTTCTATTACCTTTCTCTCCGCTCCGTGTTTCAACATTTTTTCAATCCAACTTTTTGTCTTCCTTTTTAAGTTTTTTTGATAACACAACTTTTTGTCTTCCCTATAAACCACCTTTTCCCCTGCACACTTTCTCTTCCCAAGCCATCTTCTCCCTCGTCCTCTTCCTCCTCTTCTTTTCTCCTCACTTCTTCTCCCTCCTCCTCCTCCTTCCTCCTCCGCTATACTCCTCACTTCTCCCGGGAAGAAGAACGAAAAGTTATACCATGAAGTTTTTGTACCACTCGTTTGTAATTTCAATTTTAGACCTAACTTTGCTCTACCTCCTAAGGATCCTTCTCATCAAGACGGGACTAAAATTCTAGACCAAGAGATTATGGAGAATCGCTTGTTTTGTAAGATCTCCCCATACCTCAACTCTCTGTCGTCTCTCCTCCAACGACCGACTCCACTAACCTGGTTTTCCCATCGTCCGCCAAGCCCATCGACATCGCCCCCGCCTCAACCAAGCTGGACGACAAAAAATGCTTTCACTCGAGCCACCCGAATACTTCACTCGTACTCAGACTCCATACCCAACACTACTGCATTAAAGAAGTAAATTGTTATGCACATAGCTCAACGGAAAAAGTAAATTCACGAAAAGTAGATACCGTACTCCATCGCTGACAAGCTCGTGTCACAGCAGGCATGCACTTGCTTTTGGAAAGCATCACTCTTGGTTCCAATAAGATAGGGGATGTTGGCCACGTTCTGGTTCCGGGCCCACTTATCCAGGTGCCATTTCATAGCGAGCTTGCGATAGGCGGTACAGATGTCAGAGAAGGAGGCGTCCCGGCGAATCCCGAGCACCAAGTAGTAGAACACCGATGATCCGCCTTTCGAATCTCCCCCTCCTTCCATCTCTCTTCTATACCCGAACTTCTCCTCCCCAGGTTCCCTAAACCGAACAGGTTCGAGAAGCCAGAAAAAGAGAGCGCTCAAAACACATGAGATCGTTAACCAAATCCATTAGAGAGGCAAATCAAAGAGTAGGCTCCACGGATGCAAACCTTAATGGATTGAAACAGTGCTGATACCTTCACTCGTATACCACAGAAACCAAACATGTAAAGATGAATACAACAGACAAAAATATCGTATTATCTAATATTATCCATGCCCAAAATATTATGACAGGAATTTGACCAATTCGTTTGTTAATTACCAAAACTCTTGAATCCACTAATCCTTTCTCCGGCTGTTTTACCAAATCACCAAACGCATATTACAATCCATGGAATCTGGGATTTCACTAAGACAAACAATTATTATTATTTTTTTAAGTTCTTTAGCGTGACCATTGGTAATCCTACTAGATCAATAACCTGCGACATAACCTAATTTTTCATTTGATCTACGACAACTTCAAATTAAATCTTACCCACAATTCCAGAGGACCAAAAACTTATATCTGAATAACATATTCATAATAAAGTTATGGTAACCGTAGAGGTGTAAATTAAATATATACCTTAAATAAGTAAGTACCTTTCAGCCTTGTGTCACGATAATTGCTCATGGGTAGTGCTCTCGAAAGCAGCCAAAAAATGCAACGAAAAATGGCCTAAGATTACCTGAGATAACCATGCTGCCCTCGGTTCTCTAGCTAAGAAATGCTCAGCTGTGCGCTTCAAAGTTCTTGCACAACAGTGTGGATTACTTCTGAATTAAAACATAGCTTCTACCAATGACTTCGAATATCAACAATAGCTAGCCTACTTCATCGCTCGAGTATTGTCACGCACACTCTCACTAAAATTCCAAAATTACTCCTAAGATTGTTGGAAAAAATAGAAATTTTAGTAGAAAACACAAAATATTTTTGATCTGAGTCGTGTTGAGAGACACTGTACTTAAGACTATTTTACCCGTAAGTATAGACCATCAACATTAAATAGATCCTTCCGAGTGTAAAAACTCGGGTGCCAAGAACTAACAAGAATTTAATATGTAAAGAGATTAACCAAGGAAAAGTAAAATGTGTTCTAACTCTTATCTCATGCCACTTAAGGCCTTATATAAAGGGGGAGTTGTTTAAAATATGTAAATTAATTTAATAAAAACAATTTCATTTAATCACACAACTTACGCCCATGAGAATCTGTAGGCAAGCACTTTGAAGAAGTCAACAACTAATCACCCATGATTAACAACAATCCCGCCATTTTAGGATATGTCAACTACTTACCTTAATTCTTGTCGAAGCTACATCCGATGACCAGGTCCAAGTCCACATCAACGGATTGTCGTGATTCTCTCCCACGTGATCACGAAGTCCCGCTGCCAACTACCTGCAATTCCTTGCTCCATAATCTACAATTTGGCTCCTTCAAATCAGTTGGAGAAGATTGCGGCACTACCTCCACACTTCCTTACGAAAAGCTATTTCATTCCAAACCCTATTTTCATCAATTGCGTGTATTCGGTTGCTTGTGTTATGCGACTAATATAATTTCTCACAAAACAAAGTTTTACCCGAGCACATGCATGCATTTTTCTTGGCATACCTTTTGGAGTAAAGGGATATAAGCTTTACGATTTAACCACTCATCGAATTTTCATTTCTCGAGACGTTGTTTTTTGAAACTATTTTTCCCTTCAAAAATCAATGTGATTTCAATCTGCCCTCTCACCAACCGTATAAACCAACTCCACTAGTATTCCCTAATCTCTCTCCCATTACCGACTTCGACTTATCTGATCAACCTCCACCAACTCCAGAAGAAATCACCAATCTGCCACCACCTGATGCTGAGCCACCAAGTCCACTTCCTCGTCAGTCCACACGAGTTCGATGTCCCCCGTGTCGCTTATCGGATTATATTTGCTCTACCGTCTCTTGTCCGTCGAGTCAGGTACATTGTTCTACCTGATATCCTATCCATAATCACATTTCTTTAGAACATTTATCCCTAGCTCACCGTGCATTTAGTACTTCCCTTCTGGAGCACGTAGAACCTCGTACTTATAGGGAGGCTTCCACCAATGATCAATGGACCAATGCCATAAAATTAACGCTTGCTGCTCTACAGGAAAACAAGACGTGGGACTTGGTGCACCTTCCTCCTGGCAAGCAAGCAGTCAATTGTAAATGGGTTTACAAAATTAAACTCATGGCGGATGGTCCCATTGAGAGATACAAGGCTCGCCTTATTGCTAAAGGCTATACTCAGATCTACGGTATCGATTTTCTGGACACCTTCTCACTGGTGGCTAAGATGATCACTGTTCGTATGTTGCTTGCTCTTGCAGTGGTGAATAATTGGAACCTCCACCAACTCGACGTCAACAATGCATTCTTGCATGGTGAACTCCATGAAGAGGTCTATATGAAGTTACCACCTGGATTGTCCATTCGAGCAGAGGACCATGGCAAAGTTTTTCGTCTCAAACGATCACTCTACGGTCTATGACAAGCAAGTCGCCAATGGTTCGCCAAATTAACGAGCTTGCTACTGGCCTACGGTTATGTCCAATCCCTTTCAAATTATTCGCTTTTCACCAAGAGAGAGGGTCATTCTTTTACAGCCCTGCTTGTCTACGTTGATGATATTGTTCTCGCCGGGACGGATCTTCATTCAATCAACAATACCAAATGCTTCATTGAACAACACCTTAAACTCAAGGATCTTGGTGTGTTGAAATATTTCCTTGGGTTGGAGGTCGGTCAGAACAAAGATGGCATTCACATTTGCCAAAAGAAATATACCCTTGAACTCTTACATGACACAGGTTTCTTAAGTGGTAAGCCAGCTCAATCTCCTATGGCGACTTCTCTTCGCCTCAATGCCAAAGATGGAACGCCCTTAGAGGAAGGACCAGACATAGACATGGATGATGATCATGACCCAGATGTCGATTTACCAGTGATAGCCTCTACTTATAGGCGACTAATTGGTAAACTCTTGTATCTCACCCACACTCGTCTGAATATCACTTTTTCTGTCCATAAATTGAGTCAATACTTGTCCAAACCAACGGACATCCACCTGCAAGCTGCGTTCCAAGTCCTCGAGTATATCAAGGATGCTCCCGGCATCAGATTATTCTTGTCGTCAGCTTCTGGCCTTCACATGAAGGCGTATTCTGACTCAGATTATGGTAAATGCAAGGATTTTGGTTGTTCTATCACATGTTATACTATTTTTCTTGGCGATTCCCTCATTTTATGGCGATCAAAGAAGCAACCGACAGTTTCATGATCCTCCTTCGAGGCAGAATATCATGCCCTCGCTACAACCACATGTGAGATTTAATGGTTATGGTATTTGCTGAATGATCTTGGCATCCCGCATGATCATCCGACTCTCCTTTACTGTGACAACAAGTTCGCTTTGCATATTGCGGATAATCCGGTGTTCCATGAGCGTACAAAACATATCAAGCTCGACTGTCATTTGATTCGTAAAAAAATTCAACGAGGGCTTGTCAAGACGTTCCATGTTCCAACACTACCAAAGCACTATCCGTGAAGTGTCTGCGATTCCTCACTTCCAAGCTGGGAATTCTCGACATACATTCTCCTCGCCTTCCCACTTGCGGGGGGTGTCAAAGCTACATCCGATGACCAGGTCCAAGTCCACATCAACCGATTGTCGTGATTCTCTCCCACGTGATCACGAAGTCCCGCTGCCAACTACCTGCAATTCCTTGCTCTATAATCTACAATTTGGCTCTTTCAAATCAGTTGGAGAAGATTGCGGCACTACCTCCACACTTCCTTAGTTACAACGTGTAAATAATTAGTTAGTAGTGGAACCTAGAATATAGCTAATTAATTCAGCTCTGTTATGAATTATCTATAATCTAAGCATATGAATATAGAGAATAATAAGGAAGAGAGTAGAGAATGAAGTTCTCATTAATAGGTGTAGGATGTGTGTACAATTACAATGCTATTTATAGGCAATTACATCAATTAAACAATAACCCACATCAATGTAAAGTGGAGGAAAACATGGAGTAGAACATGGAGGTGAGGTGGAGGAGAACATGGAGGAACATGGGAGAACATGGAAGAAACATGGCATCCATATTATACATAATACTCCCCCTTGGATGCCATTTGAATAATGAGCCTCATTAAAACCTTATTAGGAAAAACCCTATGGGAAAAATCCTAATCAAAGGAAAAAGAGTACATCATCATAAAATTACTTCCTCATTAAAACCTTACCCGAAAAACCCATTGGGACAAAACCGTGGTTAAGGAAAAAGAGTACAGTGTAAAATGATATCTCCCCCTCATGTCTACATCATTTGAGATCTCTGAGTCGTTTCAGACCAATATTACGAACATGCTTCTCAAAAACTGCAGTGGTCAGGGATTTCGTGAACAAATCTGCCAAATTGTTACTTGAACGAATTTGTTGAACGCTTATCTCCCCATCCTTTTGAAGATCATGTGTGAAAAAGAACTTTGGTGATATATGTTTTGTCCAATCACCTTTAATATATCCTTCTTTTAATTGTGCGATGCATGCATCATTATCCTCATATAAGGTCGTAGGTATTCCCTTTTGAAAAGGTAATTCACAAGATTCTCGAATGTGTTTGACAATAGATCTCAACCAAACACATTCTCGACTTGCTTCATAAATAGCCAAAATCTTAGAAGGATTAGATGAGGTGGCTGCTATAGTTTGTTTCATGGAGCGCCATGAAATGGCAGTACCTCCGTATGTAAATAAGTATCCAGTTTGTGATCGACCATTGTGAGGATCAGATAAATATCCTGCATCTGCATATCCAATTACTTCTGCCTCTGAGATACTAGGGTAATACAAACCCATATCCATTGTACCTCGAAGGTAACGCAATATTTTTTTTACTCTAGTCCAATATCTTCTTGTAGGTGAAGAACTGTATCTTGCTAGTAAATTAACAGAAAATGATATATCAGGTCGTGTATGACTAGCGAGATACATTAGCGCACCTATTGCACTAAGATATGGTACTTCAGGACCAAGTAATTCTTCACCATTTTCTCGATGTCTAAAAGGGTCCTTTTTCACATCAAGTGACCTTACAACCATTGGAATGTTCAACGGATGCGCTTTATCCATATTGAAACGCTTTAGCACCTTTGCTATATAGGAAGATTTATGCATAAAAATTCCTTCTCCAAAATGTTCAATTTGCAATCCGAGACATAATTTGGTCTTTCCCAAATCTTTCATTTCAAATTCGTTCTTTAAACAATCAACTGCCTTTTGGAGCTCTTCAGGAGTTCCAATGATATTGAGATCATCAACATAAACAGCAATAATAACGAACTCAGGTTCAGATCTCCTTATAAAAATACATGGGCAGATTGGATCATTCTTATAACCTTCCTTTAATAAGTAGTCACTAAGACGGTTATACCACATACGCCCTGATTATTTCAATCCATATAAAGATCGACATAATTTGATCGAGTATAGTCCCTTTTGACTAGAATCACGTACTTCTGGTACGTTGAATTCTTCTGGGATTCTCATATAAATGTCACTATCCAGTGAACCATATAAATAGGCTGTAACAATATCCATAAGGCGCATATTCAACTTTTCATGTACTGCCAGACTTATCAAATATCGAAACGTGGTTGCATCCGCATCCGCCACAGGAGAATATGTCTCCTCATAATCAATACCAGGTCTTTGAGAAAAATCTTGTGCGACAAATCGTGCTTTATATCTCACAACTTCATTTTTCTCATTTTGTTTACGCACAAATACCCATTTGTATCCTACGGGTTTCACCCCTCTGGGTGTGCGGACTACAGGTCCAAAAACTTCACGTTTCGCAAGTGAATCTAATTCAGATTTCATTGCGTCTTTCCAATTTGGCCAATCTTTTCTATGCATGCAGTCCTTGATAGATTTTGGCTCTAGATCCTCTTCATCTTCCATAATATTTAGCGCTACATGGTAGGCAAAAATATCGTCGATGTTAACTTCATTTCGGTTCTATTTTTTTCCAGTCATAACATAATTTATTGAGATCTCATGATTATCATAATGTTCAGATACCTGATCTTCCATTGGAAGCGACTCATCTAGAGTCTGCCCTTCTTTGATATTAATATTGACTCGGGACTCTTCAGGAGTCAAGATATCCTCGGTTTGACCATCTTGATATTTTGCTCCTTTTCTTTTACGAGGATTTTTATCTTTGGAACCAATAGGTCTACCACATTTAATTTGTGCCTTATTTTCATTGGCAATAATTGATCGTCCTTCAGGGACATCAATTCTAAAAGGAGCATTAGCAACCAGAATATGTGACTTAGTCACTCTCTTTGGGTCAGCAAAAGCGTCTGGCAACTGATTAGCTAAATTCTGCAGATGAATTATCTTTTGAACTTCAAGTTCACTTTGCTTTGTGCGAGGATCTAAATAACACAATGATAATTCATTCCACCTAATATCTTTTTCAGGATGCTTAGTTTCTCCCCCTAATGTTGGAAATATTGATTCATCGAAATGACAATCGGCAAAACGTGCCGTAAATATATCTCCAGTACGTGGCTCAATCTACTTTATTATCGATGGAGATTCAAACCCAACATATATTCCCAACCTTCTTTGGGGTCCCATTTTAGTGCGTTGTGGTGGAGCAATTGGAATATAAACCGCACATCCAAAAATTTTTAGATGGGAAATATTTGATTCCTGACCATGAACCAATTGTAATGGGGAGAATTCATGATAACTTGTTGGCCTGATGCGAATTAACATTGCTGCGTGTAAAACAGTATGTCCCCAAGCAGAAATATGGAGTTTCGCTCTCATTAGTAATGGCCTTGCAATTAATTGAATTCGTTTAATAAATGATTCGGCAAGACCATTTTGAGTGTGAACATGAGCTACATGATGTTCAACGTTTATACCAATGGCCATACAATAATCATTGAATGTTTGGGAAGTGAATTCACCAGCATTATCAAGACGAATGGTCTTAATGGGATTATCTGGAAAATGAGCTCGTAATCGAATTAACTGAGCTAGTAATCTCGCAAATGCCAGGTTGCGAGTTGATAATAAAGATACATGTGACCATCTAGTTGATGCATCAATTAATACCATAAAGTATCTAAATGGTCCACATGGTGGATGAATAGGTCCACATATATCACCATGTATACGTTCCAAAAATCCGAGGGATTCAGACCCAATTTTAGCTGGTGATGGCCTGGTTATTAATTTGCCTTGAGAGCATGCAGAGCATGACAATTCATTGGATTGGAAAATCTTCTGGTTCCTTAAAGAATGTCCACATGAATTGTTAATAACTCTTCACATCATTATTGACCCGGGATGGCCCAACCGGTTATGCCAAATTGCAAAATCAGTAAACTTCTGGTTTACTGTTGCATGTGCCTCAATTGCACTAATATACGTATAATATAAGCCACATGAATAAGCGGGTAGCTTTTCCAACACACACTTTTTACCCGAAATAATATTTGTAATATACAAATATTCTTTGTTTCCTTCATTTGTTGTCTCAACATGATACCCATTTTGGCGTATATCTTTGAAACTTAATAAGTTTCTTTGAGACTTAGGAGAATATAATGCATTATTTATGCAAAAATTTGTACCTCCAGGTAATAATAAATTAGCTCTTCCGGAGCCTTCAATTAAATTCGTAGTACCTGATATAGTACTAACATTTGCCTCTTGCATTTGTAAATGAAGGAAATATTTATCATCCTTAAGTATGGTGTGCGTTGTGGCACTATCTGCTAAACACAGATCTCTTTCTCGAGTAGATAAGCCAACTCGTGCCAATTCCATACTCTTCATAATGAATAAAATATTTATATTAAATGCGAGCAATGAAAACATGATTAACAAAATTACAGAAAATATTACATTAAAAACAGGTATCAAAAACATGATAAGGGAAAAATACCGAACA
The DNA here is from genome assembly GCA_963995505.1 of Hypericum androsaemum. Classification (NCBI taxonomy): domain Eukaryota; kingdom Viridiplantae; phylum Streptophyta; class Magnoliopsida; order Malpighiales; family Hypericaceae; genus Hypericum; species Hypericum androsaemum. Next base: position 8,794,216 of record OZ023186.1, on the reverse strand, counting down.
CACAAAAACAAGAACATGAATATTAAACTACTTATTCAGTAAGAAAATCAGCCACATCCAAATGAGTGAAGTCATTTTTGCCAAAATCAATGGTAGCATCCACATTCGCAATGCTGGTGCCACCAACATCATTGACAAAATTTGTTTCGGCCTTCCGTTTGCCTTTCAATGATTCTTGATAAAGCTCAACTAGATGCTTGGGTGCACGACAGGTGCGAGTCCAGTGGCCTTTGCATCCACAATGATGGCAATCATTTTCTATTTTCATTCCACCACCACGGTAACCATATCCTCTATGACCATTACCACGTCCACGACCGCGACCCCGGCTTCTATAATTAAATTTTGTCACATTCACTTCAGGGAATGGAGCATAACCAGTTGGGCGGGTCTCGTGGTTTTTCATCAAAAGCTCATTGTTTTGTTCAGCCACAAGAAGACAAGCAATCAACTCAGAGTATTTCTTAAAATACTTTTCACGATATTGCTGCTGAAGGAGCACATTTGATGCGTGAAAGGTGGAGAATGTTTTCTCTAACATATCAGAATCAGTAATATTTTCTCCACATAATTTTAGCTGAGAACTTATACGAAATAGAGATGAATTATATTCACTCACAGCTTTGAAATCTTGGAATCGCAAATGCATCCAATCATAACGAGCTTTTGGGAGGATCACAGTTTTCTGATGCTCATATCTTTCTTTCAAGCTAATCCAAAGGATTAGTGGATCCTTTACCGTGAGGTATTCAGTTTTTAATCCCTCATCAAAATGGCGACGAAGAAAAATCATTGCCTTAGCCTTATCTTGGGCACAAGCTGCATTTTTCTCTTTAATTATCTCTCCCAGACCATTAGCATCAAGATGAATTTCAGCATCCAAAATCCACGATAAGTAATTCTTGCCCGTGATGTGGAGAGCCATAAAATCAAGTTTGGCAAGGTTTGACATTATAATACTATCATGAGCAAGTAGATTATATTAGATTTGATTTATCATAGATAAATATAATTGAGATAAAATTATTATATAGACATAACACAAATATAAGGAAACAAATGATTAAAATGATATTCTGTCCTTATTTGAAAATACGAGGAAATATAAAGTACTAATCTGTAATTCTGTTCCCTTTCTCTCTTTCTTTTTTTCAGCGCACAAAATATCCGTTTAGTACCTATTAGTTTGACGCGTGTGCAAGCAAGGACAAATTCGATGTTCAATGTGTAAACTTACAGTTCAGTCCCTGGAAATTTCTCGCGTGTGCGAATAAGGGCTTAATCCCAATCCGCGTGCACAGGACAATTGCACATAGGTCCTCAGAGATTTCTAATTATTTTATGAAAGGACAACAGAAGGCTTTTTCATGAAAAAATTTTACCAAATAAATCCGATTTTTTTTTTGCAAAGAAAATTTTACAAAATTATTTTCTTTGAGAAAATTATTTATGAGCAAGAACAAAGCTTCATATGATTTAATAACATTGAGAATCCAACAAGAATAAATAATTATAAATGAGAATTTAACAAGAATGAGTAAGAATACTTACAAAAGTTAAACTCAATTCTTCTCAAGAAATTATTGAGAACTTGGTAGAGATTCGTGCTGATAACGTGTTATGAATTATCTATAATCTAAGCATATGAATATAGAGAATAATAAGGAAGAGAGTAGAGAATGAAGTTCTCATTAATAGGTGTAGGATGTGTGTACAATTACAATGCTATTTATAGGCAATTACATCAATTAAACAATAACCCACATCAATGTAAAGTGGAGGAAAACATGGAGTAGAACATGGAAGTGAGGTGGAGGAGAACATGGAGGAATATGGAAGAACATGGAAGAAACATGGCATCCATATTATACATAATAAGCTCTAGTACTATAAATTGTAATCTTCTGGAAACAGTTTATTACAGAATTTCAAGGAGACAATTACTCCTACTCTCGACTTGCCACTCTATCAATTATCTTTCACAAAAATCATCAATTCTCTCAAATAATAATTTATTTTTAAAACAAATAAAACTTTTGAAATAACACAATTTTCCAACACCTATGTCTAAACCTGCCATTCCTACCGTTCCCGACTACTGTATGCCGGGCCTAAAGTCAGAGTTTTCAACCTTGGGAAAGTCTAACCTCATATGGGAGTTGGAATCTTCGTGCCTTCTGGAAAATGCTGTTAACCCACGAGGAGAGACATCCGCAGAGGCGTGCGACATAACACTCAAATCCAACTTGGGCTCACCTCCAAATCCAACTGTTTTTTAGAATCTGTCCTAAAAATCTTCAGTTGATCGAGCTTTTGAAAATGAGCTTCAGAAATAATACCTGCCATTAAATTACCTTTAATGTCAACATCCTCGGGGACTGAGGCTCTCCAAAGGTTAGTGGAATCGAACCAAAGATTGAATTGTTTCTCAGAGAAAGAGTAACCAAATACTTGAACTTCTGGAAAGATACATTGGTTAAGATAATCTTCTGGGAACTGCTTTTTAAATTATTATTTTTGGTAACATCTGATCAATGAGATCGAACACTTCCAGGAAGAACGAAACTCTAATTACCAACTGATATAGTGAGCACGAGGATAGGCAACTACGAATATATAGATTTTACAAAATACCAGAAACGAGCTATAGTTTCGATCCGTTGATTCTAGAACTACCAGAAGACTACAAATAATTAGGAGAAATCTTAGGTTTTTGTTATCAAAATCCAACTCCTCTAAAACAATAGCGCTTGGTCTTACTTATAAAGAATCAAACTAAATCTATTAATTACAATCTTATCATATTCCTAATAATAATCTAAAAATTAAAAATAATGAATAAATTTATCTCCATCAAAAATCGAATGAGATTTCGATTTTGTTGATAACTTCGAAAAAATTAAAACTACTACTCTCAAAATTGTTCTCCTAATTGAATTTCTTCCTAAATCTTCTCTTTGGGCTTGTATTGGTTGGATATCCATTGGAAAGTACTACGTCCTTGCTGGCTTTTAAAATCCTTTCCGGCCCAACCATCTCGTTCAGTCTTCCATTCGTGCAGCCCAGCCCGCGTAGGCCTCATGTTCGCTTGCTAAGTTTCTTTTGCTGAATCTTTGGTGTTCCAGCCCATCTTCCTTAGTTGGCCCAACTGAGACCTCCCTCGACTTGAAAGTGGATCCAGAAGCATTCTCCCAAATTAAACACTAATCTTTCGAACTTCTCCTTGGACCATGCATGAAGAGAAATTCCACAGGTTTAGCCAAATTCGTCCAAATACCACCTTTATTTTTTAATTTCCTTTTTCTTTTTCCTTTTTCTACCCTTTCTCGTCCAAATACCACCTTGAATTGAGAGCTTCACTGAAATGTATGCATCAAGAACGGTGACCTTATTGGAGATAAGTACGAGCCACGTGGACTTATTTACAATGGTTCGATTGGATAAAGAGTTTGAGTAGTAAACAAAGTAAAGTAGGGCTGATGAAACTGTACGGTATCTGATATTTTGAATTCAAACTTTGCAAACAACAGTTAATTATTAAATAGTATTTGAATTAAAATCTAATTTCATCTTTTTTTTAAATTTAACTATTTCCACTTGGTGCTTGTTTCAGATAGAATAAATTATCTCCATATTGCAAAACACTTTTAACCTGTACTGGATAGGTAAATGTTTCTTTAATTTAGGAACAGAGATAGTAACTTGTATTATCATCTCGTGGAAGAACCATGAAGAACCATAAAGCTCCACCCGAACTTCAACAAACTCCACCTTGACAAAATACCGCCCCATGAAGAACCATGAGATCTTGCAAAATCAATCCGACTCCACCGACTCCATCTTGGACCATAGATAACTGTATCAATAAGACCATCTCAACTTTCTCTTCACCTTTTGTTCAATCACTTGGAACTAGCCCCCAAGCTCGAGCTTCTGAGCTTGCTTGGCCTATTCTCTCCAACCTCCATCGAACTCCAACTAGCAAGTCCACCTGCTGAAGCAAACTTGTGACCAATAGATGCGCTCTCTATTTTTCGGTCAACCCCATGCTCCGCAACCTCGAACTGCTTCTCCGCTGGACCTTCTTGCCTCATACCAATGCTACATGCCATAGCATACAAAGGGCAACCTTTTATTCTACTAAGTAGGACCCTCGACATGCCTCGAACTCTACTGTTCGGCCTTGAGTGAGATACTCGATTCGCCCGTGGTATCACCAATGGCTTCGCATGCCCAATGCAAAATCTATCCAACACCTTTGACGTGCACGTCCCTTTAGACAACCATAGCAGGGCACAGCTAACAATGCTTCTCCGAGACAACCATGGCTCTTTGCCAACCATGCCTCCATGAAATAACCATAGCTTGCTATCCATGTCTCCGCGAATCCCAACTACACTCAAACCATCCATGTCAAGCCTTTGCTCCCTCATACGAACCAATCTCATATGACCTGAACTTTTTCCCACTTCATTAGACCCATTGATGTGACTCCACCTACAATAATGTTCCCCACTAACCTGTAGGTATTTTCTTTCACCCTTCATCCCCACCATCGCATCCTTCTCCACCTTCATTAGCATACCTTTATAACTATCACTGTTATAATCCAAGGTCCCTAATGAAAAGAGATTACCAAGATGCATTGGACTTGATAAGACAGAAAACCAGTCACCATCCGACCCGTCTGAATATGTGGCCATGGCTGTGGATGCCGATCCCTCCTCGTTGTCTTGATTCCCAGTTCGTCCTGGATAGTTCCTTTCATGCGCCCTTCTCAGCACTTGAAGCCACTTCCATTGAACTTCTTTGACTCCGACCTGGATCCTCTTCCACAACCCAGCTGGTGGCTCCTCATCATCCGCCAAGCACAAGCGAATCTTCGCTACCGCCTTGACCTCCAACTCTTCCCGCTCTTGCTCCTCCATCTTCTCGGGCTTCTTATCCCAGAGCGCGATAACCATCCCTTGTTTCACGAGGAGATCCTTGACACGCCTTTGCCATAACCTGAAATTCGATGAACCATCGAACTTCACAAGAGCAAACCTCGTGTCGTCCGACATCCTTCAACCTTAGCTCTGATACCAATTGTTAGGAATTCAGCAACTAGAGAACAAGATCGCACAAAGAACACGGAACAAGAGAATTACGTGGTTCGGCCTAATGCCTACGTCCACGGTGAGAAAGGAGAACTTTTATTGATAAGTTTCGGAGCCACAAAGCCATACAAAACCTTAGGGTAATATGCCTTTATATAGAGGCAAACCCTTGTTATATAAGTAACCTATCTAGGTCTAATTAGGAGTCCAAAACCTAGTCAGAATAGGAATAGGAATAGGAAACAAGTCTTTTCTATTTCTCGCCATCCCAACAATGTGGGAAAATCCGAGAATGGTTTGATAGGCTTATGTTTCTTACTAGTTTTGTACTGGTCCCTTCTAATAATGCTAGTAGCACATAGTGTTAATTGATTTTTCTAGTCATACATAACAGATAACGGTTTTAAACTAATAGACAGCAGCATAATTAAAGTAACGATACAACTATACAACATTATTATTCCTCTTTATTTTGGGCAAAGTGAAGAACACTACATCCATCAAACAGCTGAGGCACCATACAAAATAACACAACCGAAGTACACAAACTAAACTCTAAAAACGATGGTATCTACCAAATATTACAAGCAGGAAAGCCCAAATGCGATCCAAGACACCAAAATACGCAACTCTCCATCTCCTACTGTAAAACACAGGAAATACAACAACCCAAAAGCCTAATACAAATCCAAATGCCGGGGTGACCCACAACCATTTGACATGATCGTGATCACCACGCTCGGTTGCGCCACAGGTTGCATTTCCTGTGATTGGCGTGCAAGATTTCGCAAGAGGCAGGCCACACAGATCATTGCCAGCGAAACATGAAGCATCAAAACTTCGCAATTGAGTGCTCAGAGGAATTGCCCCCTTCAAGTTGTTGCTTGACAAGTTGAGATTGCTAAGAAAGGATAGGTTGGTGATGCTTTCAGGGATTTCACCATATAGCTTGTTCATCGAAAGATCAAGAGATTCAATCCCTTTCATGGCTCCGATTTCTTGCAGGATTTCTCCGGTGAGAAAATTGTGAGATAAGTTGAGTGATTGCAGGTTAAAAGAGTCGTCACTCCAGCCGGTATATCGCCTGATAAAGAATTACTAGAGAGATCTATGAGCCTAACCAAATTGAGAGTATGTCTGTACTCCATTACTCTACCCTTCATCACATTAATGGCTTCCTCGTCATAATTAAGTACTGCACCCCACTCATCCTCATCCACCATAACGTTTCCTACTTTGCCACTGGTTACTAAAGCTTGTAAGTTGCTGATACAATGTGGTATATTTCCAGTGAGGTTGTTGGAAGCAAAATCAAGAATTTGTAAAGAAGTCAGCGAACAAATTTTTTCAGGTATCTGGCCATGAAACTTGTTTGATCGCAAGTCCAACATTGTTAGATTTGACTTACCAATCCAAGCTGGAATTTCTCCTTCCAATTGGTTTTTGACAAGATCAACGACGACCAATTTCTGAATGTTCCTTAATAAAAGAGGCAGTCCTCCTCTGAGACTGTTGTTACGAACATGCAACGACTCAAGATGACTTAGATTTTGCATCGAGCTTGGAAGGCCTCCGGTAAAATTGTTGTTGTTCAACTTGAGACCTCTTAAACTCTTCCATGCATTCCAACAGTCTGGTATTTTCCCGGATAGGAGATTGTCTCCGAGGTTGAGACTTACCACTTCTTTTGACTCGTTTGGTTCATGGCACAAGAAGTGAGATATTGACCGAATAAATGAATTATTTGAAAGATCCAAAGCAGACAAGTTGGATGAGAATGGAGGTACCTGGCCGGTGAAGTAATTTGAACTCATGTCTATCACCCCAACAAATCCACCACCAATTGCAAAAGGCCTGCTACTTGGTATTTCCCCCACAATACGATTGGTGGCCAGATTAAGGTAAAGGAGCGATGCGGTGGAGTTCCAGAAATCCTTTGATAAAGATTCAAATAAGTTATTTGCAAGATCCAAAAGTTGTACCTTGGAGGAGAAAATGGGCACTTGACCCGTCAATTGGTTTAAGCCCAAATAGATCCATACTCCTTTCTGAAATGTTTCGCCAGCCATACTTGGTATCTCCCCAACAATACGATTGTTGGTCAGATAAAGGAACCTGAGCGATGAGGTGGAGTTCCAGAATTCCTTGGATATATATTCGAATGAATTATTTGAAAGATCCAAAGTGTGTACCTTGGAGGAGAAAAATGGGCACTTGACCCGTCATTTGGGTTGAGCGCAAATAGATACCTACTCCTTCCGAAAATGCTTGACCAGCCATACTTGGTATCTCTCCAAGAATATGATTTCCAGAGAAGTCGAGTTCCTCGAGTGGCCAAGACATATTCCAAAACCATGTCGGAATGGTATCTTCAATCCCACAATCAGACAAATCTAAAAATTGCATGTCTTTTTGTGTACGGAGCCAATGGGGGAAATGCTTCCCTAACTGCCATGATCCCAGGGACAATCCTGTGAGTTGAAATGGTGGAATCCAACTTGGGCTCACATCCATCTCCAACTGTATATTAGAATATGCCTGAAAGGTCTTCAATTTTGTACCTCTTCCATTATGCACATGGATACTAAACCCTTCCTTGAACTTTTTAGCTGCCTCTTTGTCAGAATTAATCAGTGAAATTATACCATGCGAGACACCGGGAAGGGAATCTCCGGTGATTATACCATGCCAATAACCAAGAGAAATTCCATACAGGTTTAGCCAAATTCGTCTAAATACAACCTTGAATTGAGAGCTTCACTGAAATGTATGCGTCAAGAACGGTGACCTTATTGGAGATAAGTACAAGCCACTTGGACTTATTTACAATGGTTCGATTGGATAAATAGTTTGAGTATCGTAAACAAAGTAAAGTAGGGCTGATGAAACTGTACGGTATCTGATATTTTGAATAGGATTTGAATTAAAATCTAATCTCATATTTTTTTTCCTTATAGTTTAACCATTTTCACTCGGTGCTTGTTTCAGATAGAAAAAATTAACTCCATATTGTAACACACTTTTAACCTATACTGGATAGGTAAATGTTTCTTCTTTTTTAGGAACAGAGATAGTAACCTGTATTAGGTGGGAAAATCCGAGAATGGTTTGATGGGCATATGTTTCGTAGACTTCACTAGTTTTGTACTTGTCCCTTCAAATAATGCTAGTAGGACATGGTGTTAATTGATTTTTCTAGTCATACATAACAGATAACGGTTTTAAACTAATAGGCAGCAGCTTAACTAAAGTAACGATACAACTATAAGACATTATTATTCCTCTTTATTTTGGGCAAAGTGAAGAACACTACATGCAACACACAACTGAGGCACAATACAAAATAACACAACCCAAGTACACAAAATGAACTCTAAAAACGATGGTATCTACCAAATATTACAAGTAGGAAAGCCCAAATGCGATCTAAGACACTAAAGTATCCAAATCTCCATCTCCTACTGTAAAACATAGGAAATACAACAACCCAAAACCCTAACACAAATCCAAATGTTGTGGACACCCAGAACCATTTGACATGATCAGGATGTCCATGCTCGATTTCGCCACCGGTTGCAGTTCCTGTGATCGGCGTGCAAGATTTTGCAAGAGGCAGGCCACATAGATCATTGCCAGTGAAACATGAAGCATCAAAACCTTGCAATTGAGTGCTCAGAGGAATTGCCCCCGTCAAGTTGTTGCTTGACAAGTCGAGACTGCTAAGAAAAGTTAGGTTGGTGATGCTTTCAGGGATTTGACCAGATAGCTTGTTCATCGACAGATCAAGAGATTCAATCTCTTTCATGGTTCCGATTTCTTGCGGGATTTCACCAGTGAGAAAATTGCGAGACAAGTTGAGTGATTGCAGCGCCACAAGAGTTGTCACTCCAGCCGGTATATCGCCTGATAAAGAGTTATCAGAGAGGTCTATGAGTCTAACCAAATTGAGAGTATTTCCATACTCCATTACCCTTCCCTTCATCACAATGATGGCTTCCTCGGCATAATCACTTCCTGCAACCCAATCATCCTCATCCACCAGAAAGTTTCCTACTTTGCCACCAGTTACTAAAGATTGTAACTTATTGATACAGTGTGGTATATTTCCAGTGAGGTTGTTGGAAGCAAAATCAAGAATTTGTAAAGAAGCCATTGAACAAACTTCATCAGGTATCTTGTCATGAAACTTGTTTGATCGCAAGTCCAAAATGGTTCGGTTTGACTCACCAATCCATGCCGGAATTTCTCCTTCCAATTGATTTTCGGCTAGATCAACGACGACCAATTTCTGAGTGTTCCTTAATAAAAGAGACAGTTCTCCCCTGAGACTGTTGTTACGAACATGTACTGACTGAAGAAGGGTTAGATTTTGCATGGAGCTTGGAAGGCCTCCTGTAAAATTGTTGTTGTTTAATCTGAGAGCTCTTAAGCTCTTCCACGCGTTCCAACAATTTGGTATTTCCCCAAATAGGAGATTTTCTCCGAGGTTGAGAATTACCAATTCTTTTGACTCATTTGTTTCATGGCACAAGAAGTGAGATATGGAGCCAATAAATGAATTATTTGAAAGATCCAGAGCATATAAGTTTGATGAGAATAGAGGTACCTGACCGGTGAAGTAATTTGAACGCAAGTCTATCATTCCACATTCTCTAATTGCAATAGGCCTGCTACTTGGTATTTCCCCAACAATACGATTGTTGGCCAGGACAAGGTAACTGAGCGATGCGGTGGAGTTCCAGAATCCCTTAGATATAGATTCAAATGAATTATTTGAAAGATCCAACCATTGTACCTTGGAGGAGAAAATGGGAACTTGACCTGTCAATTGGTTGGAGCCCAAATAAATCCATACTCCTTCCTGAAATGTTTCGCCAGCCATACTTGGTATCTCCCCAACAATACGATTGTTGCTTAGAGTAAGGTACATGAGCGATGAGGTGGAGTTCCAGAATTCCTTGGATATATATTCGAATGAATTATTTGAAAGATCCAAAAGTTGTACCTTGGAGGAGAAAATGGGCACTTGACCAGTCAATTGGTTTGAGTCCAAATAGATATGTACTCTTTCTGAAAATGCTTGACCAGCCATACTTGGTATCTCTCCAACAATACGATTGTTGCTCAGATAAAGGTCCGTGAGCGATGAGGTGGAGTTCCAGAATTCCTTGGATATATATTCGAATGAATTATATGAAAGATCCAAAACTTGCACCTTGGAGGAGAAAATTGGCACTTGACCCGTCAATTGGTTTGAGTCCAAATAGATAAATACTCCTTCCAAAAATGTTTGACCAGCCATACTTGGTATCTCTCCAAAAATATTGTTACCAGCAAGACTTAGATACTTGAGTGGCCAAGACATGTTCCAAAACCAACTCGGAATGGTATCTTCAATCCCACAATATGACAAATCTAGATACTGCATGTCTTTTCGTGTACGGAGCCAATGGGGGAAATGCTTCCCTAACTGACATGATCCCAAGTCCAATTTTGTTAGTTGAAATGGTGGAATCCAACTTGGGCTCACCTCCATCTCCAACTGTTTATTAGACTCTGCCGAAAAGGTCTTCAATTTATCGAGCTTTTGAAAGTGAGCTTCAGAAATAACACCTGCCATTGAATTTTCTCCAGTGTAAACATTCTCGAGGGACTGAAGCTCCCCAAAGGATAGTGGAATTGAACCAGAGATTGAATTGTTTCTTAGGTAAAGAGTAACCAAAGATTTGAACTTGTGGAAGGATACATTGGTTAGGTTACCAAAAATTCCACATGATTCCAAATTTAGCTCCTCCAATGAATTGGAGGGATATGATGAGAATAGATCATGGAAGACGTCAACCACATCTTGATTCACTTTCACCCACGACAGTCCAAGATGTTTCAGATGGCAAAGTTGGCCCATGGACTTGAGAGTCTCTCGCCCACCAATTTCCAACCCACCGCTAGAAGACCCATCCAAAATCAACACAGTTAGGGATGTCAAGTTCCCAATGGCACTCGAGATCACCCCTCGCAAGCTGATTTCTACAAGGGAAAAAAACTCCAATCAGCTAAAAAATCCATACAACCAACTAGGTGTAGAGGAATTGAACTACTGTATATGCGAGATCAAGACTCCTTAAACGACTCAAGTTTCAGAGTTCATCTGGAATTGGGACCGGTTGGAAGATACAACTGGAAAGATCAAGTGTGTCGAAATTATAAATGTAAAAAATCCGTATTGGAATAGAAGAGTACTCAAAAAAAATCCGTGAAAGATCTAGCACGGCTAGAGAAGATAGGTGTTGAGCAACAATATAGAAGGGAAGTGATCGAATTGATAATCAGTCAATAACATTTGTAAAATAGCCATGGATGTAAGATATATAAGGATCACCATTGAGATTGAGGCCAACGACATGACCAGTGGAATTGTTGCACGAAATGCCATACCAATCACAACAGTTGCCTCCGCCAACATCCACCCAAGAGCCAAGCTTGTTGTATTCATCAACGAGGCCTCCCTTGAACATGAGGAGGGCTTGTCTCTCGCTCTCCAAACAACTCTTTGTTGAGCATACATAGCTCAGTATCACTATAAAGACAGCCAACAAACGAGCACTAGTGAAAGCACTCATCACCATTTATATTTATATTATATCTTTATACAGTAGTTGCAAAGAGTAATTGTATATTTGGTAAGAATTTTATGGTTACGTGCAAGGGAAGGCACTAGTAGTACTTGAAATTAAAAAAAAGGGGTAATGGGGTGGTTTATATATGCGGAGCTTTTGATAATTAAACTCGCCGTGTAGTTAACAAGCTCAGCTTGGAAGATGGTCGTGTAGTTAACAAGCCCGTCGTGCGATGTCTATAGTTTAGGTTTTAAGATGGTCTTTTTGATTAAGATAGTCTTTTTGCGTGTGGAAAAAATGACAGCCATTGACTGACTTGGAAGATTGTTCATTCCAATTTGGCCGCTGTCATGGATTACGATAGTCAATGCGACTTGTTATGCATCTTTTGCTCTGTGGATGTGAACGAGTCAACTTGATTTTAGGACTCATCTTTTGCTTTAGATATTCTTCTGGCCGGTTCTTAATTACTAATTAGCTTATTATGCAACCATTAATATTAGACCCAGAACGGCCCATTCTCACTAACCAGTTGCGCCGCAATCCACAAGTTTATAGTCACCATAAGATTTGACAAGCGCCAGAGTGTAATTAGGTCCTGATTAGTCGAGCGAATTTGATAGCTTATTAAATCTAATCAGAATTTTAACTAGTTATCCAAACAATTACTGTATCGACCGTGTGAGATAAGCTCTTCTAACAAATTGTTAATACCACTATTTTTTTTAAATGTGATTCGAGACTTCTTGGTTATGTTTTAATGAGTCGCAACCTTGATACTTTATTGTATACAGGGCAAAGTCCACTTTAGTTCTTATAATATCGCAAAAAATCAAATGAGTACTTTAGTTTAAAACTCATCAATTTAGTCAATTGTTTTTTCAATTAAAATCACTTAAAGGCCCGGACAGCTACCCGGACTCTGTCCAGCTAACTGGAAAGCCACATGAGCTTTCTATTTCTTTGTGGCATGCCAACTAGGCTTTTGTAAAAATAACAAAATGGTCTATATTTTGTATATAATTTTTCAAAGACTTCTACCCATCCCTAATTATGATAAACATCAAAACTAATAAAAAATATGTTTTAATATACAATACTTGGTATCAACCCAATTAAATTAGAAAATTTTAATTCATTTTTTGACTTTTTTAAATAATTCATGAGTACTTTTCTTATATTATTATCTTAATTATTGAAGTTAAAAAAAATTCAAGACAAACTTATTTGTATTTTTACATAAAGAAATTCAAATTTTATGCTATAGAATAATTATATTTTTATTATTTATCTTACACAATTAAATAATCATATTTGGTTAAACATATATTATTATTTATTGAATAAATATATGTATTATTGAAAATTGCAAACACCGGAAACCACTTCCGAATTAAACCATTTGACTTGAATGAGGAGACTGCATGTAGTGTTGCCTTTAAAATATCTGGGACATTCATTTTTAAGGAAAAATTGTGTGCGACAATCTAATGGCTAAGTTCTTCTACGTGTGATCGAGGATATTTTGGGTAAAATTCTCTTTCTCCTTCTCTTTCATTTTCATGTCTATCATATTTTTGGTAAGGTTTTTGGAAAAAAATTAATTAATTTCATTTCTTCTCCTTCTCTTTCTCTCTTCTCATCCTCTTCCTTTCTCTCATTCTCTTCCCTTTTCCTCAACTTTCTTCTTCTACTCTTCCTTTTTTCCCTCTTCCTCTACTTTATTCTTCTCCTCTTCCTCTACTTTCTTCTCATCATCTTCCCTTTTACCTCTTCCTCTACTTTTTTCTCCTTCCCATTATCTTCTTTTTTTCCTCTAGTAAATATCGTCTTTTCAAAGGTGTGTTGCTGTTTTTCAAAGGCGTGCCATCGTTTTTCAAAGGTAGAAAATAACGACACATCAAGTAAAAATAATGATACATCAGTTTTCAAATACAAAATAACCACACATTGTTTTCAAAGATAAAAAATAATGGCACATCAGTTTTCAAAGACAAAAAATAACGACATGTCCGATTTCAAAGGAAAAAAATGACACGTCAGTTTTCAACGGTAAAAAAATAACGGCACGTCAGTTTTCAATTCTAATGCGTTGTTTAAAAACGACGCATTAGAATTTTTCCTGGTGTGTCGTTGTTCTTTGTGTGTGACATTGTTCTGTGTAGATCTGTCGTCGTTCTATTTCTGTGTGCCATTGAGATTTTTTTCGAATGTGTCCTTAAAATTTTTGTCTGATGTACCCTTAGAATTAGAAATATTAGCGTAACTAATAATATACTTGATTATAAGGAATTCTCATAATTTCAAGAGATATTTTTTAATTAGAAAAAGATAATATTTAATAAAAATAAGAGAAATTTCCTAAGGAAATCAATGTCTTGTCTTGTAGAGACATTAATGTCACACACATTCTCAAAATATCTCTGCATATTTACCAATATTACTATAATATCCGGTTAATGATATGTTCTGAAAGACTTAAATAATTTCGTTTCAACAAAGTGCTTTTCCGAAAACTCCAAAGATAAATACGCTTGACTTGGAGTAATTTCAAGATGGGTGACCTCCTGAGAAGTTTTCTCAGGATACGTGAGAGTGAGGACAAAATATACTAGAAAATACTCGAGTTGATCTATGGAGACAACCAGTCATATGATAGAACCTTACAATTGAAAAACACAATCACACGTTTGTGCCCATTGTACCCCACCCAATCCGGACTCTGTAATGAGACAACACCAACATTGCGATGCTCTTTTGCCAATGAAGCCAACAAGGAAATTTCTTCCCTAATTGATTTGATGAGTGCTCTTTTTTTCAAGTCAACAACTCCGGCGTGTTCCTTTAATCGTTTAATTTTTTTGGTTTATAATATTCAAAATTATTTGACTGATTAATTCAGTTTCGAAATGAATAAAATATTTAAGAAGGTAGCAAACATCATTTACAATCACATATGTGCGTAACGGAGTACTTTTGCGTGTCAAATGTTTTTTTTTTGGCTCGCAAGAACCATTTACCCAAAAAATATTCAGAAAAGTGGGGGATTGTTTGACTTTACTTGCTGTAACCAGGAATGACTATAAACATAAACAAGCATTTTTATAATTGACTGTGACCGAGCATCACTTGACTTCAATGAGCATATATCAATGCATTGAATATCTGAAAATTGGAAAAAAAAGAACATCCGAAAATCATATAATTTCTCAGCTGATCATTTGATTCATTTCACGAATTCTTTCAAAATGTCCTTTAAAATTCGACTAAAGGAGGAAAAAAAAAACTTTCGTCGGACATATGTAATCGGAAAGGAGCGACTCAAGCAAATGAGTCAACTTATATATATATATATATTTTTTTAAATGGTAGATTTTATTCCATAATTAACGTCACACCATATATACGGTGGGGAACCCGAAAAGAGACAGAGGGGAAGTAACCACTGCGCATACTTATGTAGAAAACTCACAAGCTAATCCCACCCACTAGAGAGAAATCCAACAACATAAGTTCTAATCAAATTCAAGGAAGTATGAAAACTTTACCTTTAAAAAAAGCTATGCACGAAGGCAAGAGTCCGAACTGGCGTAAAAGAGTCAGGAACGTGTCCATGGCATCAAATCAGACTGTACAGTTCTAATATGCACGCAATTGAAGAAGGTGGATTGAGACACAATCATCTCCAGCCGCATTTAATATGATTCTCATTATCATCGTGGTGTCTAGTGCAAGTACGCAGCAGGGACGGTAATTCAAGCCTTCTTCGGGTTATCATTATCTCCTACATTTTATATGCACTTGGTCTTAGATTAAATTGCATAAAAAATCAACGTGTAAGAAGGAGAGTCAATTATGTAATAGGAGTTTAGACTTGTAAGAGGCTCCATGTGTAATTTTTCAAGGTTCTTTACTAGGTTTTTAGTTTTGTATTTTTTTTATTTCGAGATGTTGGAATCATGTAATTGCAGTGTCATCGGGGTTTTTTTTTCCGTAGTTTTTTCTCATTGAATTTTATCGCGGTAAGATTTTAGAGGGAATCACGGCTGCAACCGAGTACATCCGTAGTAGGGGATTCAACATACAGAGATATATATACAAGTATGAGGTAACCACTATTTAAGTAAATTACACTTGATTGAAAGTAAATTACAGGGAAGGAGAGGAAGAGAAGTTCCCGGGACTTGCATCTTCTGGTTATCAATTGGTCAAGGTCTAAGTGATTCATTTATTAATTGGTTGCATAAATACATAGGCAATTAGAGTCAAATCCTTTGAGACAGAAGCATTGTGGAAGTTTAGAACATCAAGAGAGATGTGGATGCCAAAGCAAGGCATGGATAGAGGCCAAGAATTGGTAGCAGTGGCCATTGACAAGGATAAAAACAGCCACGGTGCTCTCAAATGGGCCATCGACAACGTCCTGCAGCGAGGCCAGACCGTCATTCTCATCCACGTCAACGTAAAAGCCCCGACGCAGTCCTCCGTGTCCTCCCATTACGCGCCAAGTAATGGCACGACTGCTTATGACAAGTTGTTTCTCCTGCAATACGTTCTTGGTATACGACGGCTCGAACTTGAAGTGTTCTGTTGCAGGATTCAATCAGATTGCTGATGCAAGTGAGAGCTCGTTGGTCTGCAAGAACCCTGACCAGCAAACCAAAGAATTGTTCCTTCCCTTCCGTTGCTTCTGCACACGAAAAGATGTAAGCGTTGTTGAAAAAGAAGGCTTCTTCCTTCTTATAAAGATGCAATCTGCTGCAAATTGTATCCATTCCTGCAGCTGAACGTATGAATGGAGTTGCAGTTTTAATGACAAGCGGTTGAACTTATGTGAAACAGATCAATTGCAAAGACATCGTACTCGAAGATTTGTACGTAGGCAGAGCATTGGTCGAGTACGTCAGCCAGACGGCCATTAGTCTGCGCGGGTTGGATCTCTTATTCCAGGAAAACTTCATCAGTTTCGTTAGATACAAAAGTTGGGCCAATATCTATTATCAATAGGGTTCTTGCTGGTGCTTCTGATCACTAGGTTCAAGGCCAATGACATACCGAATAGCGTACTGAAAGGGGCAACAGATTTCTGCAGCATGTACGTCATCTCTAAGACGAAAGTTAGTCTGCGCGGGTTGCAACCCGTCCTGCACCATTAGTCTCTCCATTGTGCAGCCAACTTCAAAGTCAATCAAAGTCAGTGCCAGCTCCAGCTCCAATAGAAGTAAATGTACCAGTTCCCATAAGTAGAAGAGGTTAGAATAACTTCTGCAGTAAAGATGAACAAATTCTGTGATCTAGTAACAATTCAGACATCGTTATGACTTACCGTTGCCTTTGATCAGCAGCATTTCCCGAAAAGCGACAAGCTGGACTACCGAGGAGATCAACCGACGAGACAGATTTCTTTAGGTATGCTTTGGTGCTTATTGTTTCATCTGAAATCAACTGCTTCAGAAGTTGGTTTACTTATAAAAGGTCACCACTCACCAGGAGAGGAGTGCACACGGAGTCGTACGGAGATCTTTCCGTGCCAGACACTGACATATCATTTGTTAGCTCTGGCAGACCGAGCATTGACCGAATGTCCAAAACATCTTCCTCCCAAAATTATTCTCCTAATTGAATTTCTTTCTAAATCTTCTATTTGGGTTTGTCTTGGTTGAATATCCATTGGTAAGACCTTACTGGCTTTTAAAATCTTTTCCGGCCCAACCGCTTCCCGTCCAGCCTTCCTTTCATGAGGCCCAGCCCGCGTAAGCCTAATGTTTGCTTGCTAAGTTTCTTTTGTTGAAGCTTTGGTATTCCAGCCCATCTTCTTCCTTAGTTGGCCCAACTGAGACCGTTAACTTAAAAGTGGATCCAAAAGCTGCTGATCTTTTGATTTTGTTGGAAGGTTTAGATCGTTCACACAAGCTGCTGATGTACTCGTGCCCTTGCTGCAAGTTGCTCCAGCTATTTCTATAGATGGTTCTGCAGATTCTGTGATCTGCAGAATTCTGCAGAACTCACCTCTGCTGCAGAATTCCATTTCTGCTGCAGAACTCTTCATTCAATCATACCCAACATCTTGTAATTAATGTACTCGATGCCAATATCAAGCCGTTGCATCTATCTGTAATTAACATATGAGTAGCCGTTGAACATAGATAGCCGTAGTAGGAATGCTTAGTTCCAAAGAGCATTGAATGCTCCATCTCCTCGATGATGTATAAATTGGATTCTGCTGTACTCAATAGAATAAGACGAACAATTCCCATCTATTGAAAACTAACATGGTATCAGAGCATACTTGATCCTTTTACACATGGAAAACAGCTCCGATCAAAATCTGCCTCAGGTTCTACCACAAATGTCAAACCCATCACAAGCTCCACAGCAGACAAGCTATGCTGGACCAAGAAAAATTTATTACAGCAGACAAGGACTGTAACATCAACCTCAAATTGATTCGAGTACCTCTCAATGGCTTGAATTGCCTGTCATGGGCTCGAGCGGCTTCTTACTCTCTGAATATTAAAGGCATGCTCGGGTATATAAATGGGAGACTCCACAACCTGATCCTACCAGTGACGAATTTGAAATTTGGCAGGCAAATGACCAACTGGTAAGTACCTGGATTCACAACTCCCTCGATGCAAAAGTCTATGCATTATTGTTTCCCAACAATAAATTTCATGCAGAGGAGTTTTAGTGTAGGAGCAGTCACGATAATCATAATTGATGTTAGGATTTGATTCAAATTTTAATAAACTTTCCCACATTTCGAGTCTCTCGAACTTTCTTTAATTATAAAATAACCTTTGCTTGAGTGCCATGTCTGTGGTTTAGATTCAAAAGCAGTACATATACGTCATTTGAATAAGATGGTGCTTTTTTTCTTGTGGAGCCATTGACTGACTTGGTAGATAGCAAACTAGCCATTCATGGCATGGTAGAATATGGTATGCAAAAGAAAGAAGCTCGTCATCACAAGAAGAGCAATTGAAAACAACAACGGATTACGATAAATCCAACTTCCTCACATTATTGGTCCATAAAAAATGAACCAGGCAATCCCGTCCCGCATTAATTCCCGAATATGGTAGCATTCGCGAGCATCCCGTCCCTCACCAATCCTATCCATTGTGTTTGGAAAAGGTAGATAGAAACTTGCCGATCACGATAGTATCGCTGCAAACAACTCCACGCAAATAATGCTAGAATCCAAATAACAAACATTAATTTCAATTAAATGTTGCGAAAGATAATTAGCCTAACGGCACAAGGCATCGCCATATTGAAGGAGGTCTAGTGTTCAACCCTACCAATTGTATTCGTGTAAAAATTTACCTTAAAAAAATTTCAGTTGAATGCTTTACATCTCGTACTGCAAATCTCTAATGACGTTTATATAGCATTTAAAATATGTCTCCTGATTTTAGCATGTATTGTGCAATTATCAGACGCGTTTAGTTCTTGTACTATTTGTACATATGATTGATTATATCAATAAGATTTCACTCATAAAAATATCATAACAAAAGTAAGATGTACGTTGCTTGTAAGAACCGTTGCTTGTTCTCGGGGGGTCATCCGTTTTTAACGCATCTGGATCTCTAAAAGTAGTTGTCCGTAGCTGACTTATGTATGAACAGTTGACCAAGTCAATTAGACCAACTATTTTATTAAGGCTAAACACATACTTTGTTGTAAACGACAAAAAATTCAGGGTTTAATTTTTATAAAGCGTGTACAATTAACAATGGAGGATATCACCCATGTCAATGACCAAGGCGTCCAGGGTTAAACCAAATAAATAAACTTCTCCCCACCAAGTAGAAGACTCCCCAGTAGGCAATTGTTTCTTCAACTTCTCTAATTTTGTATTTGTTCTTTCTAATAATGATATTAGGATAAACTCCTAATAGTTTTATACTAATGATCATAGTTTTAAAATACGAATTTTGGTACGATCCAGAATTTGGTCTGTCCTCCGGATCATCTAGTCCGACCGGTTAAACCGAATATTTTTTATTAAAAAAATATATATACATAGGTAAATAATAAAAAACGGAGGTTGCACCTCCCTTTCGTTGGACTTTTCAACCCACATCTTTCAAGCATGGTTATTTGTACACGTCATTTCCTTTCCTTGTAAATATCGAAACACAGGAAAAATCCCTCAGAAAAGGAAACACAGAGGAAATAAAAATTGTAACCCACCTCTCTCATCGAAACACAAAGGAATTCTTCTCATCGACCTTCTAAAAGCTGTAACTTACCTCTCTCTTT
Source organism: Hypericum androsaemum (assembly GCA_963995505.1). Classification (NCBI taxonomy): domain Eukaryota; kingdom Viridiplantae; phylum Streptophyta; class Magnoliopsida; order Malpighiales; family Hypericaceae; genus Hypericum; species Hypericum androsaemum. The sequence continues at coordinate 8,774,229 of OZ023186.1, read as the reverse complement.
TCTATTTCTTCTCATCAACCCCTTTAACCCAGTTCGTCCCTTCCTTAAACACTAAGCAAGCTACGAAGTACGAATAGAGAACAAACAGGCAAGCCGCTGTGGGGGTGGGAATTGGCCTGGAGAAACCTTGCCGGTGAGGTGCGTTTTTTGCTTGGACGGTGGCGACGAGGTTGATTTGGGCAAGTTCATGGGTTAGGGTTTTGTTGTTGAAGATGATTTTTTGGGCAAATTCGAACAACTACGGTCTCGATGATGATGGGACCCTTCGGCCGTCTGTGGGGGTGGGCTTCCGGACATGGATTGGGAAGTTGAAGGAGAAGTCCCGTTCCAACCGGGAAATCCCATTTTCGCACCATCCTGTGAGCCGTTCCGTCCGATCAAATTTTAGACGGTTCAATCACTTCCCATTTGGTCGACCCGCATTTTCTTAAAACTATGCTAATAATAAAACTACAAAAGAATATTATTCCTCTTTTATTTTTCAGGAAAAGTAAGGAACACTACATCAAAAATACAACTGTGGTACCATACATTTCAAAATTAAGACAAGTGAAGTACACAAATTTAACTCCGATAAAAGGCCCCCAGATTGGACACGGAATAAACTATTCCGTCTCATCCGAAAAAGGGGCAAAAGAATATTTTAAAAAAGGCAAAAAGCACACGTGTGGTGGTGGGGAAAAATAACCCTTGCGTGTGGGAACACGTGCAGAAACCTCAACTTTCAATTTTTACTATTTAATTAATAAATTATTTTTAAATTATAAATAAATAAATTATTTTATTAATTATAAATTTTGTTAAATATTAATTGGCTATCTCATTTTGTCGTAACCGGATGTACCATTTATTATAACCGGGTATGCTATTTAACTAATTATTTAATTTAGTAGTTACTTTATTATAACTTTTTATTAAATATTAATCAGACATGTCATTTAGACATAACCGGGCGTGAAATTTAATTAATTATAAGTTTTATTAAAGATTAACCGGACATACCATTTAGCTACAATCGGGTATATCATTTAGCTACAATCGGATATGCCATTTAGACATAATCGGATATGCCATTTAGACATAATCGGACATGCTATTTAATTTATTATAAGTTTTTATTAAATATTAACCTGACATATCATTTAGACATAATCGGGCATGTCATTTAATTTATTATAAATTTTTATTAAATATTAACCGGACATGTCATTTAGATATACGCAGATATTCTATTTATACATAACCGTACATATCGTTTAGACATACTCGGGTATGCCATTCAAATATAACCGACATGCCATTTACACATATTGGATATTGCATTTTTTTGCACATGAGAGGATGTAACTTCAAAAGTCATTGTTTCAAAGTGAAAATTGTAGTCGTTCGCAAATATTTGTCAAGCTTTTTTCACTCATCAAACTACCTTCAATCAGAAAGGACACAAAAGAGCTCAACCTATTCCAAAACGTTTCACCTGAGAAATCATTAAAATGCGAGAACAGGAAATAAGATTTCAAACTTACACAAACGCCACATTCGACATTTTCCAAAGTGCAAGTTCTTGCTGGATGTTCTGGCTCACCTTGGTGATCAATGCAAGCTGGCAAAAATGTTCAACGATCCAGTATAAGATCCCGAAACTTGCAACAAAATTAAGTACAGTTCAAAGCAGACGAGGAGCTTACCGAGGTCAAATCCAGCATCTTCTCATCGTAATCAAATCCTGGATTCCACACCAGAGATCCATAGCCAAACACCCAGAACACCATCCTGATTTACGTTCAACTCCTGGAATCCAAAATTTTAATTAGCTACTCCAATTACAACTCTCTCGCAATCACATTAACAGCCAACATAGAAATCCAATTAAAAGCATTAACAAATGGGACCAGATTTGGTCCCAGAGGAACCTTTCCAGTATGCTCCTAGTAAAGGTAGGATGGGAAAATATAAAAAGGAAAAAAAATTTAAAAACTGCGGGGACAGATTTAGTGGAGACTAGGGTAGTCCCTAAACATTGGGACTAACTCGAACCAATATCACTACAGATGCAAACCAATATCACTTCACATGCAAACTAATATCACTTCATATGTAAACCAGCGTCTTGCAAACCAATATCACTTCACATGCAAACCAATATCACCTGATAGGTTCTTGACCATCAGATTTAAAGATAATCAAATCTGACGGCCCAAAATGTAGTCCCCATCTGTGGACAAATTTTCTTTAGTCCCCACTCAATCCGGTCTCAAAGAATAAGGGTTGGTCCCACTGTTCACTTTAATTTTTTTCCTAGAACTTTATTTTTTTAAATAGATAATCAGTAACAAATAAAAAAATTATTACAGTAAATTGAATATAACATTTGATATAACCGGATATACTATTTAATATAACCGAGCATACCATTCTTTATATAATTTAATTAATTATTTAACTTTCTTATTATAAGTATTTTAAATAACTAGACACACTGTTCGATATAATTGAGAATACCATTTGATATAGTCGGGCATATCATTTAATATAATCAGACATACCAGTCGATATAATTTAATTAATTATTTAATAACCGAACATACCATTGATATAATTCGGCATATACCATCTGATATAACCCAGCATACTATTTAATATAACCAAACATAACCGAACATACCACATTCTCTCCGCGATTCTGCAGAGACTTGACACAACTTTCATAGGATTTCTCGCAATTACATTGCTATCCTTATCGAATTTGTCAAGTATCTTTCGACATAATGACTTTGGGAAAGTGTGTACCCTTTTGAGATCTTTGTGATTTTCATTCCAAGTATTACATCAGATTGTCCATGTCTTTCATGTCAAAATTATGCGGCAACATTCTCTAGGTAATTTTGATATTATCATTATTACCCACAATCAACATGTCATCTACGTAGAGACATACTATCACATAGTCTTTATTGTTTCCTTTAACGTAGACACATTTATCACACTGGTTTATCTAAAACTCGTTTGATAGCATCACACTATCAAACTTTCTATGACATTGCTTAGGTACTTGTTTTAATCCATACAAGAATTTTACAAGTTTACACACCTAATGTTCTTTACCCGCAATCACAAACCCTTCAGGTTGTTCTATTTAAATCTCCTCTTCCAAATCTCTATTTAGGAAGGTGGAGCATACGTGTCAAAATAATCAACATCCTCGATTTGCTTGTAGCCTTTAACTACAAGTCTAGCCCTATACTTATCCACAGTACCATCCGGCTTCATCTTCTTCTTGAAAATCTACTTGTGGCCTAGTGATTTAAAATCTAGAGATAGATCTTACTAGTTCTCAAGTATGATTATGCAAGATAGATTCTATCTTGCTATTTATCTCTTCCTTCCAAAGAGCAGAGTCTGTAGAAGACATTGCCTCTTTGTAGGTTACTGGATCTTTCTCTAAAAGATAAATTAGGGAATCAGATCCAAAGAACTTTTCCTTACTTGCCCTTTTCTCACGTCTAGGGATTTCCAACTTCATCTCGAGATTCCTCTCCTCCTACATTGCTCCCACTTTGGTTAACTTGACTGTCAATCTCTGATTGAGCTTTGCGAGGAAAGATTTTCTTAAAGAACGAAGCATCCCTAGCTTTAATGATAGTATACACGTGGACATCAGAATTGTCAGACTTGTATAATAGGGATCGGTATGTAACACTATTTTGTGCATAACTGATAAAATACACAATCTACCATCTTAGGTCTCATCCTTGTCCTCTTGAGAGGTGAGATCAGAACCTTAGCAAGACATCCCTTAACCTTTATGAGTTTATAGCTAAGTGCAAGAGCTTTCCATAAAGACTATGTGAGTACTCTCTTTAGCACATAGTTGGTCGAAAGCAAAGCTTTCCCTTACAACTTCGAAGATTCTTGATCTTCTCCCCAAGTTGGTTCTCGACTTCATTCTTATAGTGAATGAACAAATCTATTGCTTGGTCTTTCCTTCTCATCAAGTAGATATGGCAATATCTTGTACAATCATCAATCAAGTATCGCACTTGTGTTTATAATCGATGTTGAACTTTGGTAAAAGATTTAGGGACATAAGCTTTTGCGAAGACTTATAGTTCATATGACCTAATTTACCATTTCACAATTGTAATGATTCGAGAATATACAAAATTTGTATTTTCTCAAATATTCATTACAATGGTACTAGTGCTAACCTCACAAGCTGCACCTTTATCAATATGAATATTAGACTTTGCCTTATAGACTAATGTCATTACCTCATCTTGAAGAGGTTGTTAAATAGCCCTTGCTAATAAACCTTCCACCCTTCAACACATTGACTTTTCAGACTCAAACACAAGTCGAAAGCCTTTCTTGTTGAGCACAACTTTGGGGATAGGATTTTTCCAGATCTCAGGTATATACAACACATCGGTTAGCCTTTTCTGGAGGTCACCTTAAGTACAACCATCCTTTTGCCTTTAACCTTGAATACTAACTAGCTTTGCATGTAGCAATGCTCATCATCCACTGGTTGATAGGTCTTAAACATCCATTTGTTCGCACAAATATGACTTGCGGCCCTATTGTCCACCTACCGATAAGATTCACGTTGGACACAAGTTTCGTGAGGTACATATCATCAAGGTTGAACCTCAAGCTTATCTCATAGTCATTAGCATGAGCGAACTTCTTGTTCTTGATATTCAAAGTCCCTGCCAAATCCTTGCCCTCAACGACAAGACGTTTGTAGTAATCCTTAGCTCTATGGCTAGATTTACCATAAATAACGCAAGTACTGGTAAAACTCTTATTAAGAGCATCTCCTTTGGAATCTTTAAAGTATTTCTGCAGATTCCCATAGGAGCTCCCGCTAATCTCGACCATATTGGCATTGGCAACCACACCATTTGGTTTCTTCTCAACCTTTCGGTCATCTTGCTCGATACACAACCTTTTTCTTAGGTCCTCGAGATTTTTTTTCCCTTTTGTATTTGAGATACATCTTGAAGTCCTTCCAAGATGGCGACAAATCTTTTCCAACACCATCGCCACTTGGAAGACATCATATATAAGGATCTTACGAAGATCTCTAACAACCTCATCGAGTTTATTCTCTTTGAGATATCAGATCAAGTTCAAGGTAGTCAAGAACAACATAATCATTTGTTGTCACCTCTTAATTTTACTATCCTTAAATTTTTTTTGACTTCTCAAATTGAGAACATATTAATGGTTTTCCAGAACCGGTATTACGACCTCAACATCGCTAGCCCTCCCAACAAGAACCTCAGTGTTCATGTTGTCAAATATAATAATTAATGACCTGGGGCTATCACCCACGATTAAAAGTCCAACACGATGGAAATTAATTTTCAATTAGATCTAATCTTAGAACACAATTCTTCTAGGCCCACAAAATGAAGCCCAATATCCATTACAATTTACGTCAATAAATGATCGGTAAATTATGGAAACAACAATTCCTCCGATTGCAACAGAAACAAATTGAAGAAATATGAACCATCTAGGGTTGGATTGGGTGGGATTGTGCTAGTCATTACGGGGACTAACACAAACCAATATCATTACACATATAAACCAATATGAGTTCATATGCAAACTAATATTATTTTATATGTAAATCAGTCTCATGCAAATCAATATCACTTCACATACAAATCAATATCATTTCAAATGCGAACCAATATCACTTGATAGGTTATTGACCATCAGATTTAAAGACAATCAAATTTGACGGTCCAAATTTAGTTCCCTCCGTATGAACATCTTTATATAGTCTCCACTCATCATGATCCCCAATTTATAAACCCATTAAGATTCAATGGGTTCCACCGTAAACCCATCAACAAAACCGTTCATGTCCAAAGTGTACAATTTAGATAAACTCAGAAATAATATATATTTCTTGGCGTAACACCGGCAGTAAGCAAATACAAACCTCAACAACTTATTCAATTGCATGAACAACGGCAAAACATTTTTTTTTCCAATCAGTTACGAATAGTAACCAATTAATTTTTCCAACGGTTACGACCAACTTAATCATGTAATGGCTTAAAGATATTTTAATCTTTTCCCAAGCCAATTAGCACAAGAAGCAGACAATCTTATCTATAAACTTCTCAGAAAAAAATGCTTCTGGCGTACATGCTAATTTATAAGTCAGTTAGCGACGATAACAACGATAGCTCGGTTTAAGCTATACTCCTTGGCGTACATGCTAATTTATAACTTTCTGCCTACATATGAACTTTTTTTCCCCACTTTCTGTACGATTAGTTTTAAGCTATACTCCTTGACGGAAAATATAATCAATAACCATAAAGATCATCAATATTTGAACTAATAATTTGAGGTTAAGCCAATTTATTTTCTTTTTTTTAGCTTTCTGTCTTGCGTTTCAAATCTTATTTGTAGTTTAATTCTAGGATTGAACAATAGACTGGACACCGAAACCTCTAAACGTATTCTTTAATTGTATCCACAATGAAACAGTAGTGATTATTTTTATTACATTCCTTATTTCCACACAGAAACAAAAATAAATTAACGCATGCAACTCTAGTAGTACCACAATGAAAGGAGGATAGCAGACTACGAATTATGCAGTACAGTAAAGAACATTTCTCACAGTGATATAAAAAATATATACATACATACTAACAAACCAATTTAATAATATTTAAAAATAGTCAGAGTTTAAGGTTGTTGGAAATAATAGTAAATTATGGTTTGAACATATATATAAATTACAAGTAATATAAAAGAGGAGAGTAAGAATATAGCTTACAACCATACTTCGAGCAAAGTGTGAATATCGTCTTCTCCAAGGTAGGGGACTTCGCATTGCATCCTCCTATTTGATAGTCACGAATTCGGATTTAATCCTGGACGAGGTTATAGCAAGCCATGTGCCCTTAAACTCTTATTACCTGCCTTATAGCTTCAGGCCTTCGTGGGTAAAAGAGTTCCCAAGGTACAATGCCCAATTACGTGAACAATAGGAAGCACTATTGAACACCTTTCGAACCTTTGATGATTGCAAAACACCGACTCTATGCAAGATGAAAATGCCTATACTAAGGGGGAGAGAGGATAGTAAAACTCTATGTGAGTTTTGGTGTGTGTAAAATGAGAGGAGGCCGCTTTTATAGGGAAGTTTTGAGACACCATTAAATGGAGATCAATAAATTCTCCATATTAACCATGGTCAATAAATGAGTGGTTACCGGAGTCATAAATTTTGAATTCATGATGACCGGTAAAACTCATATCACTTCGAAGTCAATTTCTATGCACACAGGGAATTGATTTTTCGCAAGTGTCATTCATCGATACAAAATTTTCTCAACGTGTTTCACATTGATCATACTGACACCCAAAACTAATTGGTGTGACCTATGTTAGCTTAAAATTTCTAAGAGACTATATTTAATTAGAATTCTATTTCTAATTAATCTCTTAGGTCCATGCCCAACTTAAACCTTCGTTGGGCCAACCTCCTCGTTGGATTAAAAATCCAATTCTCCAACGGTACTTTACCTAGAGCAACGGACAAGAAGATTTTGACCACGTTTAGTGAAAATTTGATCAGTCCTTTGCCACCTAGAGGTGGTTTGATTTGTTTCCAACTTGCCATGCAGAAGCAGGACCACAGATTTGCAGTGATCATAGTCCGATAGTGGTGAATTTAAGGAGGGGGACCAGGGATGTATGCGCAGTACTTTTATTTTGAATCGATGTGGCTATGCCATGAGGATTTAAGTCGCAGATCACATCTGGTTGTGGCTTGGCTCCGGAGGGGGCAGATTTAACCATCCGGCTTGAGACATGTGCTTCTAAGCTTGATATATGGGAAAAACAAGTTTTTGGAAGTGTGCGAAGAGACAAAGCGTGGCTAGAAAGGAAATAGCGGCCATCCAGGCAGACTTGCTAATGGGTTAACATAAATGAAGATGTTAGAATTTGTCTCAAATTCTAGACAAATTAGTACTCTATTCCTAATTAGAGTAGGGTTATAATCTCCTATATATACTGGCCTATGCCTAGGTCTTTTGCGTAGTAGTTGAGAGTTGTGAGGTAGAGAGAACCCTCACGGAGGCCTTGTAACCGATTGGACTCACATAGTGGACGATTCTCCTTTGCCCGTGATTTTCTCCCCGTCTTGGGATTTCCACGTAATTCTTGTGTCTCGTATTTTACTCGTTTCGATCTTATTTCTCAACAATTGGTATCAGAGCCGGATCTGAGTATACGAGTATTTGACAAAAAAAAATTGTGAACAGTAACCGATTTGGGGAAAATTGGGATTTAGGGTTTTTGACCCTTTGGAGCCGCAGCCGCTCAGCCCCGACCGCTGCCCTGAGTTTCGGCCCACCGCCCGCGTCCAGTCGCCCCGACGTCGCCTCGTACTCGCCGTCGCAGCTCCTTGAGAAGTCGAGCCATGGCATCGCAGAGAGGAGAACCCGAGGAAGAAAGGCTCAGGGAGAGAGACAGTTGCGAGGAGAGAGAGAGATACGGGGAGAGAGAAAAGAGAGCTAAACTCCGCGTCTCTCCACCGCCGCCTAGCACCGTCACAGTCGCGCCCTGCTCGTCGCCGACCGAGGCCGAGCCGTCGCCGCCCAGCCGTGGTGGTCGCCGTCCAGCCGCTGCCTTAGAGGATTGGGGGTTGAAAAATCCTAATTTTCGAGTTGACTTGGTCAATGGTTTGACTAGTTGATCGAAAGTCAACTGATTTGGCTGATTTTGGTTTTCTAACTTGTTTTTGATGGATTTCTTAGTTCGAGTTGTTTCAGGATGACTTCATTGAAGTACGAGATTCCTCAGTTGACGAGAAAAACTAATTTTTATTTGTGGCAGGTCAAGATGCGCGCTATTCTGACACATTTAGAGCTGGATGAGACTCTACTTGATGTCAAGTCAATGCCTTCGAGTTGGGATGCTGTGATGAAGGCGTCAAAGAATCGTAAGACTGTGAGTCAGATCTAGTTGCATCTCTCAGATGATATTTTTCGGGACGTGTTGAAGGAGACAATAGCTTCCTCATTATGGGCAAAGCTTGAAAAGTTGTGCATGGCCAAGAGTTTGACCAACAAACTGTGCTTGAAGCAACGACTGTTTTCTATCCGGATGCAAGAAGATAAGTCTGCTCACGACCACCTTAATAAATTTAAGGATATAGTGGCTGATTTTAGAACTCTGGATGTGAAATATGATGATGAAGATCTTGCTTTATTGTTACTGTGCTCGTTGCCTGCTTCTTATCAGTAATTCAGAGATACTCTGTTGTTCAGCCATGATACTCTGAGTTGGGATGATGTTCATGATTCGCTCTTGGAGAAAGAGAGAATGGATAAGCACACTGTGAGTTCCTCTGAAAATAGCCAAGGGACTGGCTTGGTCGTGAGAGGGAGGTCTGAGGAGAGGAATGCTAAGTCTAGTTCGAGAAAGAAGAGCAGAAGCAAATCAAGGTCAAGGCACAAGGATAAGACTTGTTTCAATTGTCATAAGGTTGGGCATATTAAATGGTTCTGTCCGGAGTTGAAGAACAAGAAGAAGGGCAAAAAGTCCAGTGCTCCGAAAGGAGAAAGTTCTGATAGCGGCAGTGCTAGTGTTACCACCACCACTCAGAAAGAAGAATATGATGGAGACCTTTTATCTGTGATTGATGGGAAGTCTAAAGTTGATGCTGCTTGGGTCCTTGATTCTGCTTGTACGTTTCATATGTGTCCTATTTGGGACTGGTTTTCAACATATGAACGTGCGGGGGGTAATGTTCCTATGGAAAATAATTTTGTCTACAAGGTTGTTGGTATTGGCACAGTGAAGATCAAGATGTATGATGGTCATTCGAACCTTGACGAATGTGAGGCATATCCCTGATTTGAAGCGAAACTTGATTTCGCTGAGTACTCTTGATACATTAGGGTACAAGTATACTGGAGAAGGTGGAGTTCTTCATGTGAGTAAGAACTCATTAGTGCATATGAAGGCCAAGAAAGAGCTTGGAAATCTGTACGTTTTGTAGGGTTCTACAGTTACAGGGACTGCTGCTGCTGCATCTGGCTTGTTGACAGATTCTGAGAATACCTCATTGTGGCATATGCGACTTGGTCACATGAGTGAGAAAGGCATGACCGAGATGAATAGGAGATGATTATTATGTGGAAAGGGTATTGGGAAGCTGAAATTTTGTGAGCACTGTGTGTTTGACAAGCAGAAGAAAGTCAGTTTTCAGAAAGGTGTGCACACTACAAAGGGAAAACTTGACTATGTTCATTCTGATCTTTAGGGACCGTCTCAAGTTGCAACAAAGAATGGTTCCAAGTATATGCTGACTATTATTGATGATTATTCGAGGAAGGTGTGGGTGTTCTTCTTGAAGAGCAAGCATCATGTCTTTGTCACTTTCAAGCAGTGAAAGACTATGATTGAGAAGCACAGTGGGAGAGATGTCAAGCATCTCCGCACATACAATGGATTAAAGTTTTACTCTAGTTGGTTTGATGAGTTCTGCAAGAATAAGGGTATTGTCAGGCATAAGACAATCCCTGGTACACCTCAACAGAATGAAGTCGCTAAAAGAATGAACAGAACTTTGTTGGAGAAAGTTTGTTGTATGCTGTCAAATGCTGGTTTGCCTAAGTCATTTTGGGCTGAAGCTGTTTTCACTGCCTGTCACCTTGTCAATCGTTCACCTCATACATCACTTAATGGCAAGGTACCTGAAGAATTATGGTCTAGAAATCCTCCTAATTATGATGATTTAAAGATATTTGGGTGTCCTGCCTATGCTCATGTGAATAATGGCAAGTTAGAGCTAAGATCTGTGAAGTGTATCTTCCTTGGCTATGCTTCTGGAGTAAAGGGATACAAGTTGTGGTGTCCCGAGCTGTCTAAGGTCTTGTTGAGTAGGAATGTTATTTTCAAAGAGACAGACATGCTAAGTAAGAGGGAGGATGTTTCTTCAGCTGGTGTTCTGAGTGCTCCAAGTGTGGACTTACAAAAGTCAAAAGTGAAGAACCGTCTAGTTACTCAGATGCTGTGAAGTCGAAAGACTCTGCTAGATGGTTGGTTGCTATGGAGGAAGAAATGGAATCTCTTCACAAGAACAAGACTTGGGAGATTACTAAGCTGCCTAAGGATAAGAAGGTTGTCAGTTGCAAGTGGGTATTCAAGAAGAATGATGGTATACCTGGAGTTGAAGAGCCTAGATACAAGGCTAGGCTAGTGGTTAGAGGATATAGTCAGATTCTTGGTGTAGATTTTAATGAGGTATCTTTACCAGTTGTGAAGCACACCTCGATTCGTTCTCTACTTGGTATTGTTGCTATGCAGGATTTGGAACTTGAACAGCTTGATGTGAAGACAGATTTCTTGAATGGAGAGCTTGAGGAGCGGATGTATATGGCACAGCCAGATTTCTAGACCATATGTGCTTGTTGAAGAAGTCCCTGTATGGCCTTAAGCAGTCTCCGAGGCAGTGGTATAAAATGTTTGATTCTTTTATGATTTCTCATGGTTATGAGAGGAGCAAGTATGATAGTTGTGTTTACCTGAAAAGGCTACGTGACGGTTTCCACGTGTATTTGCTCCTGTATATGGATGACATGTTAATTGCTGCCAGTGACAAAAGAGAGGTGAGGAAGCTCAAAGCTCTGTTGAGTAGCGAGTTTGAGATGAAAATTTGGGTCCTGCTAAGAAGATTCTTGGCATGGAGATTGCCAGAGATAGAGGAGCAAGGAAATTATTTCTGAGTCAGGAGAGTTATATTGAAAAGGTACTTGACAGGTTTGAAATGACTGGTAATCCTGTGAGAACTCCTCTTGGTACACATTTTCAGCTTTCGTCTACCTTATCTCCACTGTCAGCTGCTGAGGTCGATTACATGTCTGGTGTTCCATACACTAATGCTGTTGGTTCTCTGATGTATGCTATGGTTTGCATATGCCCAAATTTGGCCTATGCTGTGAGTGTCGTTAGCAGGTTTATGACAAATCCTAGAGAAAGTCATTGGAGAGCAGTGGAGTGGATTATGAGGTACTTGAAGGGTACTAAGGGCATGTGTCTACAGTTTGGACGCACCAGTGATAGAGTTGTTGGTTTCGTGGATTCAGATTATGCTGGAGATCTTGATAAGTTCAGATCCTTATCTGGATATGGCTTCACTCTTTGAGGATGTGCTATCAGTTAGAGAGCTTGTCTACAGGCCACAGTGGCGTTGTCTACCACTGAGGTAGAATACATGGCTATAACTGAAGGTATGAAGGAGGCTATCTTGTTGAAAGGTTTTTTCAGTAAAATCTATGAGAAGCTGCAGGTCAGTACAGTATACTGTGATAGTCAAAGTGCTATCCATCTCACGAGGGATGCTATGATCATGAGAGGACAAAGCACATTAATGTGAGGCACCACTTCATCCGAGAGCATATTGCTCAAGGTGACATTGTTGTGAGCAAGGTGGGTACCAAGGACAACCCTGCAGACATGTCGACGAAGCCGCTTTCTAGTACTAAGTTCGAGCATTGCTTGGACTTGGTAGGTGTTCATGCTTCATGCTGATTGCCCATAGGGGTTGGTGGTGAAGGTGGAGCAGCGTTGATGTTGAAGTCATAGAATTTGGTCCAAGGTAGAGATTTGTTAGGATTTGTTTCAAATTCTAGACAAATTAGTACTCTATTCCTAATTAGAGTTGGGTTATAATCTCCTATATATACTGGCCTATGCCTAGGTATTTTGTGTAGTAGTTGAGAGTTCTGAGGTAGAGAGAACCCTCACGGAGGCCTTGTAACCGATTGGACTCACATAGTGGATGACTCTCCTTTGCCCGTGGTTTTCTCCCCGTCTTGGAGTTTCCACGTAATTCTTGTGTCTCGTGTTTTACTCGTTTCAATCTTATTTCTCAACAGAAGACTGGAGGATTACCTTCGACAGAAGGAGGAGATACTATTGAGGGACGAGGCGCTGTGGGTCCAATGTTCGATGGCGGATTGGTTGGGGGAGGAGGATAGAAACACCCAATTTTTTCACTAGAGGGCAAATCATCGACATGCCAAGAACATCAGTGTTGAGGTAGCGGATGAGAGGGGGAGATGGTGCGTGACTGGCCTAGCATCGAGGGGGTCTTTAGTTCTTTTTTTGGCTCACATTTTACCTCTTCTGAGCATGTGGAGGTTGAGAAAATCACGAGCAAGGTTACCCTGGGGTAACCAACAAGATGAATATATCACTTATTGCTCCCTACACACGAGGAGGTGTATGCCACAGTTTACTAGATGCACCAAACTAAAGCTCTAGGACGTGGCGGTATGTTACCTTTGTTTGATAAATTTTTTTGACATGTAGTCAGACCTGTTGTTTTTCGCTTTGCGCTTGTAGTGCTAAATGAGGGGTGTATCCCTTTTGACCTTAATCAGACGATCATTGCACTTATTCTAAAATTAAAAATCCTAAGTTGTGCTCGATGTCTTGGTCTATGAGCTTATGTAATGTAGCTATGAAGGCTATCATTATGGCCATAACTAATCTAGTAAAGGTTTTCCTACCAGATATCATTCATGTTAATCAAAGTACATTTGTAGAGGGGTGCCTAATTATGAATAATGATTTAATTTCTTTGGAGGTTTTTCATTTTACTAAGAAAAGGATCTCAGGTCGAAGAGGATTATGTGCTTTGAATCTTGATATGATGAAATGATAGATTAGAGTGGTCTTTTTGGCTGATCTGATGATTGTGTTGGGCTTTTCACTGTCATTTGTGGACTAAATGATGAGATGTATTATTTCGGTGTGATATGCGGTGCAAAATGATGTCCAAATTGGTGAGTATTTTTCTCCGAGTAGGGGTGATGTGAACTCTGTTACGGATCCACGCGGAAGCTGAATCTTTCTACGTTTAAATCGGTGAAAATCTCGACCTGTTATTTGCGCCTCTGCAAGAACCTCGGTATGAACAACCTCGACCTGCTGCTGTAGGGAAACAAGAACCTTGATTTGATGAAGACGCCACAAACGGTGATGTAGATCCGCTTGATAAGTTAAAGGTAAATGTGATGGAATCTCTCCGCTGTGTTCGAACTATTCCGAAGAACCAAGAGAGCAAATCCCACTTTTTTTTTGCATCCAAATTATTCTCCTTATTCACGTTGATAATGCCTCTATATGTAGGCAGAAAGTTACAAAGAGATTCCTAATTAGACAAAACTTCTAGCTATTGAAAACTCTATTTGAAAAGGGAAACTAATAACGCAAACAACTATAGGCCTTCTAAGAATGCTCAAAACGTGATTCATATCTTAAATAACAATAAAAGTTGCTTGAACTAAGAATCCTAAACAAATCTAATGACTAGAGACATAAACTTCCTAAATAAAATCCTAATTATTAGGAAACAATCTCCTAAATTAGTCTGCTGGAATTTTCTTCTAGGACATGAATTAATGCTCTAATTCCTTGTGAATTTCGTGATTCTTGAATAATGAACTTTAACAAAATCACTTAATCTAACTTTCTCAAATTTGCTTGAAAATCAGTTTGCGAAGTTGTGACTTTAAGCGCTTTGCACATGCTATCAAACTTGGTCAAATTGGCACTTGAAATCAACATATGAGTGCTACTTTGATTCATATCATTGTCCTCAAATCCTTCCATACGTCATGCATGTGCCAATCAATAATAATGAAGGAATATGATTGAATCTTTGAATGTCTTGGCTGCACTTGATATCTTCCATCCCAACAAAATAGATACTTTGAACATAAACAATTTGAAATCATCTCCAAATCAAAAGCCAATGACCTATAGATTTGTATAAGTCTTTCAGCAACCTTCAAAGTATTCTACAAGTTCTCCAGTGCTAACCCTCCAAACATAATCAAACTTGTCAACTCCCAAGAAATCAATATGCTCAACGTATTCAACTTGAAAATCTGGAGTTATGTAAGATATGGGTTGAATGACTTCCTTGTCAACCACAACAACAAGTTCTTCATGTTCACCAATAATAGAAATTATGCACTTCTTCGTGTGAACAACATCCACAACTTCTGATTCATTAAATAAATCTCTCAAGTAAAGAATTGACATGGCATGCTCATTAAAACAATCTCCATTGAATAAGTCAATGGAATAATCACCAAACTCTTCTCTTGTCAAAACCTCTTCTTCAACAATCTCATCGGATATAACCTCCAAGCGATTGTTAGAACTACATACCTTATCCTCAATAGTATGAATGGTATTCTCCATGATCTTTCTTGGTTGAATTCTTTTTCCCCTACACAAATTAGGAATGTCATGTAGTTTCTCTTGTTTGCACACTATCCGGTCCATCTTTTTGCGAAGCATCTTGACCTCCGTTCTCATTATATGCCTCATCCCACCCATCATGGCCTCTATAATCTTTGGATTAAGCATTGACAAATCAGCTTCAAAATCTCTTCTTGTGCAGTTATAGGATATCTTTTTTTCACTTTTCTTTTTTTATTTTTTTAGATTTTTTTTCAGCCTTCTTTCTTCTTTTTTTCTAGGCTGCCTCTATTCTTTCTTTCTTTTTCGGATGTTTTTTACCTCTTTTTTTTCTTTTCTCCAACTCAGAATACAATAAGATCAATAACTGCAAACTAATGATAAAAAAAAGAAATTTAAAGATAGATGATCTGAAGTAGAGCCTAAGCTCTGATACCAACTGATGTGAATCCCGTTACGAATCCACGCACAAGCCAGATCTTCTACGTTCAGAGATTGATGGAGATCTCAACCCGTTGTTTACGCCTCTGCAAGAATCTTGGTATTGAACAACCTTGACCAGCCGCTGTAGGAAAATAAGAACCTCGATCTTAAAGCGAATACGCCATAAACGGTAGTGAATGAACTGTTTGATAAGTGGTTGTTCGTGCAAGAACAAGTCAGCCTGCAAGAACCAAAAGAGAGTAAAAAACTCACATATTTTATTCAGCAAAAAAGTGTGTTTTTATTTTGTTTGTGCCTCTATATATAGGCAAAGTCTAGGGCAAGAGAATCCTAATTTGAATTGAGATATGCTCAAAACAAAATTATAGCATCCTAATTAGAATTGAGATATGCTAAAAAAAAATTATATCATCCTAAACAGATTTAAACTTCTAAAAATGAAATTATCCAACAAGGGACTTCCTAAATAAACTAGAACTCCTAAAAATTCAGAATTAACAAATATCTGACTTCCTAAATAGTTTAGAACTCCAAAAAAATAAAATCAAAATAGAATTAACTTTCTAAACATACTCAAAAATCTCATAAATAAAATTATTAATTAATTTGGACTTCTTGTATATCTGATTCATATCAAGGGGGCTCTATCAAGGAGATCCATTACCCCCTTATCTTTTTTTTGCGGACGACTCCATGTTGTTCGGCCAAGCCATGAAAATGGAATTCCAGAGGGTTGTGGATATCCTTGATGTTTACAGTTAGGCGTCGGGGAAAAATGTGAATCTCGCCAAAAGTTCTATCAGTTTTAGCTGCAATATTTGAATAGAGGAGCAGACACAGTTAAGGGAGTTTGTTGGCATATCCATAGGGGACGGGGATGAGAAGTATTTGGGCCTCCTGGATGTTATTGGAAGGTCCAAAAAGAGTGTTTTATCTAGCATCATAGATCATATCAGGGCAAAAATTAATTCGTGAAAGGAAAGGCGTCTTAGTAGGGCGAGACGTGCGACTTTGATCTGGTCATTGCTTTATCCATCCTGACGTATGTTATGGACTTTTTCAAATTTTCCTTGGAGACTTGTGAGTTTATTAAAAAAAGCATATGCAACTTCTTTTGTGTTAGGAATTCAGCAACTAGGGAACAAAACGCGCAATAGAACACAGACACAATAGGTTATGTAGTTCGGCCTAATACCTACATCCACGGGGAGAAAGGAGAACTTTTATTGATGAGTTTTCGAGCCACAAAGCCATACAAAACTTTAGGTTAACATGCCTTTATATAGAGGCAAACCCTTGTTGTACAAGTAACCTATCTAGGTCTAATTAGGAATCCAAAACCTAGTCAGAATAGGAATAAGAATAGGAAATAAGTCTTTTCTATTTCTCGCCATCCCAACAATCTCCACCTTGGCGAGAAATTATCTCGTGGAAGAACTATGAAGCTCCACCCGAACTTCAACAAACTCCACCTTGACAAAACACCGTCCCATGAAGAACCATGAGATCTTGCAAAACCAATCCGACTCCACCGACTCCATCTCGGACCATAGATAACTGCATCAATAAGACCATCTCAACTTTCTCTTCACCTTTTGTTCAATCACTTGGAGCCAGCCCCCAAACTCAAGCTTCTGAGCTTGCTTGGCCTATTCCCTCCAACCTCTATCGAACCCCAACTAGCAAGTCCACTTGCTGAAGCAACCTTGCGACCAATAGACACGCCCTCTATTTTTTGGTCAGCCCCACGCTCCGCAACCTCGAACTACTTTTCCGCTGGACCTTTTTGCCTCAAACCAATGCTACTAACTATAGCATACAAAGGGCAACCTTTTGTTCTACTAAGTAGAACCCTCGACATGCCTCGAACTCTACTGTTCGGCTTTGAGTGAGATACCCGATTCGCTCGTGGTGTCACTAATGGCTTCGCATGCCCAATACCAAACCTACCCAACACCTTTGACGTGCACGTCCCTTTAGACAACCATAGCAGGGCCTAGCTAACAATGCTTCACCGAGACAACCATGGCTCCTTGCCAACCACGCCTCCACGAAACAACCATAGCTTGCTATCCATGTCTTCGCGAATCCCAACTACACTTAAACCATCCACGTCAAGCATTTACTCTCTCATACGAACCAACCTCATATGACCTGAGCTTTTTCCCACTTCATCAGACCCATTGATGTGACTCCACCTACAATAATGTTCCCCACTAACCTGTAGGTATTTCCTTTCACCCTTCATCCATACCATCGCATCCTTCTCCACCTTCATTAGCATACCTTTATAACTATCACTGTTATAATCCAGGTCCCTAATGAAAAGAGATTACTAGGATACATTGGACTTGATAAGACAGAAAGCCAGTCACCATCCGACCTGTCTGAATATGTGGCCATGGTTGTGAATGCCGATCCTTCCTCGTTGTCTTGATTCCTAGTTCGTCCTGGATAGTCCCCTTCATGTATCCTTCTCAGCACTTGAAGCCACTTCCATTGAACTTCTTTGACTCCGACCTGGATCCTCTTCCACAACCCAGCTGGTGGCTCCTCATCATCCGCGAAGCACAAGCGAATCTTCGCTACCGCCTTGGCCTCCAACTCTTCCCGCTCTTGCTCCTCCATCTTCTCGGACTTCTTCTCCGAGAGCGCGATAACCATCCCTTATTGCACGAGGAGATCCTTGACACGCCTTTGCCATAACCTAAAATTCGATGAACCATCGAACTTCACAAGAGCAAACCTCGTGCCGTCTGACATCCTTCAACCTTAGCTCTTGATATCACTTGTTAGAAATTCAGCAACTAGAGAACAAAACGCGCAAAGAATACGGACACAAGAGGTTACGTGGTTCGGCCTAATGCCTACATCCACTGGGAGAAAGGAGAACTTTTATTGATGAGTTTTTGAGCCACAAAGCCATACAAAATCTTAGGATAACATGCCTCTATATAAAGGCAAATCTTAGGATAACATGCCTCTAATTAAATACTACTGCAAGTAAAAATGTAAGTATATTTTGATAAATTTAGATCAAAGTATTGAGATAAATTTACGAATTGAATTAAGTTTATCTATAATTTACAAAAAAATAAATTTCAATAAATTCGGCCACTATTAATTGCTCGGCCTCTCCTTATTTATTCTTCGACCAAATATATTTTTTTAGGAATGCAAAAAAAAATTATTTGGAGGCGCCAACTTGTGTATTTTTTTACCCATTTAAGAAAAAATCCCCCTTAAATGCACTTACTATAATATTCGACATTATACACTTGTTTTGTGATTATCGTCTAAGTAATTTATTTTAGATTTTAATCACGTAATTTATTTCAAACTATTACAAGTAAATATATTAATATATTTTGATAAAAACAAGTGGTTGGAGATCAATTTAGTCTCCCAGAAAACTATTACAGACTATTGTAATGCATAGTATTCGGCAACTATTACGGGCAGCCCGGAAAAGGAAATTTTTTTTGGAGGCGCCAACCTATTAGGGCGCCTCCACTAATTTTTTTTAAAATATAGTTTCCCGACAAGCTTGCAGTCGAGGCGCCATTTACAGAGGGCGACCTATTTTAGGAATATGTTTAACTTTTTACTTATTTAGAGAAAATATGTATATTTTTTACCTATTTTAGAAAAAATCCCGGGATAGGCTGGAGACCCTAGTATGGGAAAATCCTAGAGAGAGACAAAACCCTAATAAGGGACATCAATTACTTTCTCACACCCCTCAAAATTTTCACACACCTTTTATTATTTATTATTTAATATGGATAATTATTCGTACAGATGAGCCAAAAGCTGGTTCCAGGTGGATTTGGAGCTCTCCACAATAAAAAGAAATTCAAAAAGGTTGGAGGGCAAGTGTGGCTTGACTTGTTGCAGCGAAGAAGACCTACCATGACTTGACTTAAGTTACATAAATTATTACGGTAAATATCCGAATATCATATAATTTCTAAAGTGTTGAATGCCAATCTCAGCGGATTCGACAAAGTGTCTTTCCAATTGCACACGGTGAGGAAAAAACGTGTGGGACTCGGATATCTGTAATTGGAAAGGACCGACTCGAGCAAATAAGTCAAGTTATAATTAGTATAAAAGAATAAGGAGTCGACTAGTGCGTTACCTTGTCGTACATTTTTCTTTTAGATGGACTTTGCGTGTAGAAAAAAATGGCCGCCTACCGTGGAACTCAAGTTGCAAAGAATCAAGTGATAGAATATGGGGTGAGTTTTGAATCAGTAAGGACTTAGAACAGGAGTAAAGATCGTATAATATTACAGGATCCTTACGTATCATATGTAAATCATTGATATTTTAAAAAATAGAGAATGTGAATCACCTAGATCCATTATAAATTGATAGATTCTAACTTTTCATTATATCAAATTCTACTTTCAAAGATATTATAGTAAAATTTACGGTGAAACGTCTACTTATTAAAAAAATTACTTTCTCACAACCCTTCAATTTTTCACACCCCTTTATTTTATTTATATTATTTAATATGGATAATTATGGGTGAACAAACCCAACATATTTATATCTCCAATTTTTTTAACATCTTAAAGTTTTGATCTAGTTCTTTTGTAAATGAATGATATATATAGATATTAGATGAATCAATCATTTACTAGAGTTTTTTTCAATTGAAAATTTTGCCTCATGAGACCAAACTAAAATACTTCAATTTATTAAGTTTTCACAAACAAGGTGAGATCTTATGTCTATGTCGAGTTGGGTTGATAAATATTTGAGTTCATACATACTAGATAAAAAGGTAACCGTAGAATTTTATATAGCAATACTATCGCATGTACTCTTTTCCTTATTATAATATTTTCTTAATGAGTTTTACTATGATAGATTTTTTGATGAGATCTAGAGCTGCAATCGAGTATTTGCACGAGGTGAATTTATTTTGAAATGTAAAATTTTCAATAAAATTATATCAACTTAAAAAAGATCTACTGTCATGATACTGTATTAAAATATTCTTATCAAATCAAATACTTTAAGGTAATGACTTTGCAAGTTTCTTCCAATTTTTGAATCTGAACAAGCTACTTAGAGCTATTAAATACAAGTTAGGTATAACGCATTCGCGATGATGAATCAATATTTAATAAAAATATGTACAAGTATACATTTTATGTAGAGACATCATCTGAAAATAGAACAAAAATTGTCTAATAACATAGATGCTATAGTCAAAATTTCAACATTTCAAAGTCTCATCTAACTTAAATTTGGATTAGTTAGTCCAAAATATAATGAGTGATTGTTTCCAAGCCCAAAAAATCAGTTCATCACAATTTGGAAGACAAGTGTGACTTGACTTGTTGCAACCAGAGAATGACCAAGCATTTGTTATAGTTTAATGTGATCTAGCATGACTCGACTTCAATTGGCATATATTATTTCTGAATATCCAAATATCATATAGTTTCAATAGAGTAGAATGCCGGTCTCAGCGGATCCAACAAAGTGTTCTTTCCTATTGGACTTCGGAGGGAAAAAACGTGTCGAACTCGGATATCTGTAATTGGAAAGGACCGACTCAAGCAAATAATGAGTCAAGTTATAATTATTATAAAAGAATAAGGAGTCGACTAGTGAGTTACTTTGTCGTACATTTTCTTTTAGATAAACTTTGCGTGTAGACAAAATGCCCGTCGACCGTGTAACTCAAGTCGTGAAGAATCAAGTGATAGAATATGGGATGAGATTTTGAAATTTATGTGAGGACTTGGAAAAGCAGTAACATCCAATAATATTAGGTGGTATAAATAAAAAAATGAGAAGTTTTTCTAGAAAGAACATCATTATTATGCCTCTTTATATTAGTATAAAGAACATTTACATAAAAAAATTTACCAAAGGGTATTTAGTCTTATGGTACAAAAAATATACAGATTTTAGAAAGTTTAAAATTCAAACTCCGACATAATTATGATTTAAAATTTTACGTTTTTTATTTACATGGACATTTTGCGGGTGGAAAAAAAGTCATTGACTTGGAAGATTGTTCGTTCAAATTTGGCAGATGACTTGGTCTTTTTGCATGTGGAAAAAAAAGTCATTGACCTCAGCATAACTTGGATTATGATGGTCAACGTAGACCTCAGCATTTGTCAACGTAGACCTCAGCATGACTTGGATTATGATGGTCAATTTGGCAGATGACTTGGATTATGATGGTCAACGTAGACCTCGACATTTGTTAGAATCTATTATGTGATTCCATACGATTCGATTCGTTAAAATTTGATTTGATTCGTCACTAATTTGGTTATTTAAAAATTCAATTTGAATTCTTCCGGAGACGAATTGAATATAGTTCACGATTTCTATAATTCATCGAATTGGCAAATTCTATTCGAATTTGATTTGAGAGTCAAATTCGTGTTGAACCATTTGAAGGGGGAAATAGGGATAATTCAATTTGAATGTGTACAAGTGCAGGACACTTCTTCGGTATACATACCTACGCGTGCGTCTAGCTACTTGCCAGACTCACTTATGAACTAATGCAATCAAGGATTAGATACATTGTCATAGTCCTCGTGAAATTAGTCCGACTTCGTATGAATAATTTAGGAGTAGAAGACCCACAAGGAGATGGTCGAAATTAGCATGAAAGTTTCCTATTCGTCGGTACTCTATACTCCAGTTTTCTTTTTGTATTAAAGAAAGTTTACATATTTTGAGCTTAAATAATCGCACCTTTTGGTTTTGTCAAGATATACTTAGACCTTGTCATTGCTAGAATGTGATTCGTGATTCAATTCAATTCGATTTGTCAAAATTTGATTTGATCGTTAAAAATTTGGAAGTTATTGAATTTTTTTGCTAAATATTAAAAATTAAAGAATAATTTAAATTTAATTCACCTTTGGATGAATTGAATACAGTTTAAGGTTTTAATAAATTTGAATTCGAAATAATTCGATTCAAATTTATTCGAATTTAAACCGTGGTCAATATAGATCAATGCGACTTGTTATGCAACTTTTTCTTTGCGGATGCAAATGAGTCTACTCGAATGGGACAATCAGAGTTTGTACCAGAAATCTACGGCAAAAACACTAAAAATGGGTTGACTGTAAGTTGTTTGTAAAGTTTTATCCACTTTAGAGGGCATTTTGCTCTTTTTCCCTGCAAAATTAGGAGATCGCTATTTCTAAAAAAATTGAAGATCTAATTTTTAGCTTTCTAGAGACGCCAAGACCACTTCAATTTAAGTTTGGATGAAGAAGTTACAACTACAATACCAAAGACTGGTTATTTCTGTAAGGTGGTTCCAAAATTTCTAATTTGTCTTATCTGACCATGACCATTTATGAGAGAGACTTTGCTGAATTCAAGGCTGACCTCTTAGAAATAAGAGCAAAAATTAACGAGATCTGCAATAATTTGAATTCAAGGGTTACAACGGCAACCGAGGAAACCCCAAGTGTCGTACCAAATATGAAAGACATTTTAAGGCCTTCGCTAGCTAAAGGAACCTTTGGACCTTCACCAGCAAATAGAATTTTATGACCTCTACTAAGCAAACCGCTGTGGAAGACAGAGTCCCAACTTATGCCACGCACAGTGAGCCTCCTTTGCTTGCCCAATTGTGTCTCAACTCAACAATGAGACACTAGGAGACAAGCCTATACTCAGAATATCAGTGAGAATTCTACCTCACCCGGGAGCATGAAGGCCATTGTAATATTGCAGTCGATGCTCCTACATCGGTCAAAATTATCTCAGCTGGCGACAAGAGGTGCACATATTGAAGAAGATAGATGATGAAGAAGTCAAGTCTTCGACTCCTCCTCAATAACCAAGAAAGGGTACGGTGAAGCAAAAAATCTAACCCGCTGGTTCAACCTCGACCATTCAAAGTTTTAAATTAAAAGGAGTGTCCTCAAGTCACAAGGCTAAAGTCAATCGAGAATGATAAATAGCCGTCTGAACGTGGGTTAAGAGAGATGTGGTCACTCAATTTATGACCGAACAAGGAGTTCTCCAAGAAAATAAGCCCTTTCGAAACCAATCTTGGAGGATTTTTTCAGAGCAAACCAATGATAGGAGACATGAACTTCATAAAATTAACTTATGAATATCTGTTTACTTTTGTAGGTTGTGTCATGGCAGACCAAGCTACTGAAATATGTTGCGCTATTTATAATTGAGGTTGAGTATATTGCAATGACCGAGGTAGGAAAAAGTTAATTTGGTTGAAGAGGTTCCTTCGATAGCTCGGCTTGAAGCAAGATGAGCATGTGGTTTAAAATGATAGTCAAAGTCTTCTAAACCTAAACAAGAATGCCACATACCATGGTCACACTAAGAACATCGTTATTCGCTACTTTGTGCTTCGAATTCTCATTAAAGAGCAGGAGACAAAGCTACAAAAGATTCATGTAGACAAGAATCATGATGATAAGTTAACTAAGGCAGTGCCTAGTGAAAAGCTTCAATTCTATGCCAAGTCATCTGGTGTGGGTGTTCTTTATTAAGTTCATTTTGGTGGTCTCTCTCAAGTGGACATGAGGGGAATAATTGATGGGGTCCTGCCCATTTAATGTCCTCTATTAGACATGATATGTCTGCCATGGGAAAGGAAAAAAATGGCACAAGCATTTAATGCTTAGTTTAAAAAGATTGAGCTACAAGATATATTGAAAGGTTTGGATGGCAACTCAAAGATTTGATCCGATCATTTCACTTGTCGATGGAGCACCTCCCTTCCTATAAAAGAGTGCTCCTCATCCTCGTTAAGATATCCATTAAAGTGTGGAACTTCAAGCAGTAAGTTCTGAAAGAGAAAAAAAAAGTATTGCCAATATTTTATATTGGGATAGTTTCCATGTTCCAAAGAGAGATCTTGAGGTAAAGAGTGAGTAAAAATTATGTACTATATAGTACAAGTGAACACGAGAGTAAGATAAATCGAGGTAATGGACGGTGATGATATTTTTATCGCTGTAATTTCTCTATTTACTAGTGGATATTTTTGGAGATAATCTTATGATTTTTTTTTCTGATATTTAGAGAATTTTTAACGTAAATTTTGGTGTTCCTTCCTGCTGATTTATTTCTATCTATTTTTTATCGTGATAGTTATTAATTATCAAGATAAATTTTATTTATTGCTTTTGCTGCGGAATCAAATTCTCAACACCATAAGCTAGTGTCACTGGATATGCAACCCTCCACAAGAAAAAAAGAAAATTTAAATTTTTTTGAAAAAAAGGGTGACTTGACTTGTTGCAACCAGGAATGATTTTCTTCGGTATATGACAAGAACCAAGCATATTTTTTTTTATAGTTGACCGTGACCGAGCATAACTTCACTTACCATAAAAGTGAGTATCCAATAGAACGCCAGGCTTTTTCGATAAGCAAGTTTCTTTATTAATATATAAATAGTATTTACATGAGTGATCCTTCATGTGAATGTTGATTCCTCTCGTAGAATTGTAAGAGGGTTGAAATAGAGTACTCACTAAAACCTCTATCATAAAACTCAATGAAAAAATGACGATCAAGAAAATAGGTGCCTAGATAACATTATGATACACGCTAGACCCTCACTTGACTAAATAACGAATACCAGTCAAGAGAAAGAAATTTATAATATCGTAGCCGTTCATGATTATTTTGGCCGATTAATTTTCCAATATTTATGTTTGTTATTGTACCATATTAGTATTCACCATCGCAAGTAAAAGCCAAGGAAGCCAACGATGAACCCACTGTCTAATGTGCCATAGAATCCAAGTATAGTCCCAGGTCTTGACCGCATAGAGTAGGTATTGATTTCGGCCATATTAATCATTCTTTTACCCGAGTTAAAATAAAATGTATGAAAATCTCGTGATCACATCTAATACTATAAAAAATCATCCGATTCGAAAGATTTCACATGCCCCACATGATAGAACAATAGATGACAAACCACATCTTACCAAATATTCCACCACTAGTTGGCCCAATCCAGTTGGTAAACGACAGAATCATCGAGCTGTTGGATGCACCAACTCAAACCAACTTTTTTTGAAAAAATATTCCAAACAAGCCATGATACTCGGCAATGTCGAAATAGATGGTAATCAGATTCATCATATGTGCCGCAAAAGGGACAAAGAGCAAGTCTCGGCCGATCATCTCACTGATTCCCTCGAAGTGTCCTTTCCAATTCGACCTAGAAGGAGAAAAACTTTCGTCGGATATCTGTAATTGGAAAGGAGAGATTCGAGTCCAACAAATCTCGAATTTGAGTCTTTGAAAATGTAGCAATATTAAATATTTGGTAAAAGAATTTTTCCAAATTTCAAAAATCTTATTCGGCTCGAATTTAGATTAGTAAGCCCGATGAATAGGATACAAGGTGCATAAACCAAAAAGGAGAGACTCGAGCAAATTAGTCAACTTATAATTATTATAAAAAATACTGAGTCAACAATTGAGTTTACCATAAAAAATACCAAAAAGGAGAGACTCGAACAAGTTGACTTGACTCTATTTGACTCGAGCCACATGTCGATGACGGACTATTTCTTTTAATTTGTAGGATATAATGTGCATAATTATCATATAATCAGACACCAGATATTTAATTTATATCTTATAATGCAGATTAAAGTTTCTCGTGGCGATCGTGTCTTTTTGTCTAGGAATCGGAACTAGAGACTTCTATGTTGCCCTTGCTTTCCGCTGCCAATATTAAACAATCAGGAGAAGGTTTAAGTTTATATGAACATATGCTAAGGATAAGATCATTTATGTTGGAGATACTATAGTGAGGCAGAGGACGGAGTTCCATCGGAGTTGAGCAAGATTTGGACTGGGCACATTCCATTGAAAGCGGAAAGTTTTTTATGGATTTCTTTCTAAGGAAAACTATATGCTAGACATAACTTGATCAAGAGCGTGGAATTCCCTCATGCAGAGCATTTGACGAATTGGGTGGTTGCCTATTTCTACAATGCTCTTTCTTCAACTTCGCCAATTTTGTATTCGTCCGGTCTAATACTGCTATTAGGACAAAGTGCTAATTACTTTTTGTAGTCATACATAATAGACATGGTCTCAAAATAATATACAGCTTAATTACAGTAATAACGCAGCTGTGATTACCACAAAAAAATAATAGTGCAGCTGTGAAGCATTATTATTCCTCTTTATTCTTTGGGAAAAGTGAGGAAAGCTACATCCGACACACAACAGAAATACAATACAAAATAACAAAACCGAAGTACACAAACTGAACTCTAAAAAAGATGGTATCTACCATAGGAAATTCCAAATGCGATCCAAGACACTGAAGCATGCAAGTCGCCATCTTCTACTGTAAAATATTGGAAATACAACAACCCAAAAGCCTAACACAAATCCAAATATCGCGGATACCCAAAACCATTTGACATGATCAGGATGACCATGCTCAGCTGCGCCACTGGTTGCATTTCTTGTGATCGGCGTGCAAGATTTCATGAGAGGAGGGCCACACAGATAATTGCTAGTGAAACATGAAGCATCAAAACCTTGCATTTGAGTGCTCAAAGGAATTGGCCCTTTCAGTTTGTTGCTTGACAAGTTGAGATTGCTAAGAAAGGTTAGGTTGGTGATGGTTTCAGGAATTTTACCGGATAACTTGTTGATCGACAAATCAAGAGATTCTATCTCTTTCATGGCTCCAATTTCTCGCGGGATTTCACCGGTGAGAAAATTGTTAGACAAGTTGAGTGATTGCAGTGCTACAAGAGTTGTCACTTCGGCTGGTATATCACCTGATAAAGAGTTACCGGAGAGATCTATGAGCCTAACCAATTTGAGAGTATTTCCATACTCCATTACCCTCCCCTTCATCACAACGACGGCATCCTCAACATAATCATCTCGTTCTTGCCAAAAATTCTCATCCACCAAAATGTCCCCTACATTGCCACTGGTTACTAAAGCTTGTAAGTTGCTAATACAGTGTGGTATATGTCCAGTGAGGTTGTTGGAAGCAAAATCAAGAATTTGCAAAGAAGTCAGTGAACAAATTTCTTTAGGTATCTTGCCATGAAACTTGTTTGATCGCAAGTCCAAAATGGTTAGATTTGATTCACCAATCCATGATGGAATTTCTCCTCCCAATTTATTTTGTGCAAGATCAACGACGACCAATGTCTTACTATTCCTTAATAAAAGAGGCAGTTCTCCCATGAGACTGTTGTTACGAACATGTAACGACTCAAGAAGACTTAGATTTTGCATGGAGCCTGGAAGGGCACCCGTAAAATTGTTGTTGTTCAATTTGAATACTCTTAAACTCTTCCATGCATTCCAACAATCTGGTACTTCCCCGGATAGGAGATTGTCTCCGAGGTTGAGATTTTCCAATTCTTTCGACTCATTTGTTTTGTGACAAAAGAAGTGAGATATTGACCCATTAAATAAATTATTTGAGAGATCCAAAGCAGATAAGTTGGGTGAGAATGGAGGTACCTGGCCGGTGAAGTAATTTGAACTCAAGTCTATCATCGCATATTCACCACCAATTGCAATACTTGGTATTTCCCCAACAATACGATTGTTGGCCAGGACAAGGTAAAGGAGCGATGCGGTGGAGTTCCAGAATCCCTTGGATATAGATTCAAATGAATTATTTGAAAGATACAATATTTCTACATGCGACGAGAAAATGGGCACTTGGCCTGTCAGTTGGTTTGAGCCCAAATAGATATCTACTCCTGCCTTAAATGTTTCACCAGCCATACTTGGTATCTCCCCAAAAATATTATTTCGGGAGAGTCTTAGTTGCTCGAGTGGCCAAGACATGTTCCAAAACCAACTTGGAATAGTATCTTCAATCCCACAATCAGACAAATCAAGATATTGCATGTCTTTTTGTGTACGGAGCCAATGGGGGAAATGCTTCCCTAACCGCCATGATTCTAGGGACAATTCAGTGAGTTGAAATGGTGGAATCCAACTTGGGCGCACCTCCATCTCCAACTGTTCATTATAATCTGCATAAAAGATCTTCAGTTTATCGAACTTTTGAAAATGAGCTTCAGAAATGACACCTGCCAATAAATTTACTCCAATGTAAATTTCCTCAAGTGACTGAAGCTCCCAAAAAGATAGTGGAATCGAACCAGAGATTGAATTGAATTCAAGAGTAAGAGAAACCAAAGATTTCAACTTCTGGAAGGATACATTGGTTAGGTTACCAAATATTCCACATGATTCCAAATTTAGCTCCTCCAATTCATTGGAGGGACATGATGAGAATAAATCATGGAAGATGTCAACCACATCTTGATTTAGTTTTACCCACGATAGTACAAGATGTTTCAGATGACAAAGTTGGCCCATGGACTTGAGAGTTTCCCGCCCACTAATTTCCAAGCCATCGTTATTCCCACTAATTTCCAGCACAGTTAGGGATGTCAAGTTCCCAATGGCACTCGAGATCACCCCTTGCAACCTGCTTCCTACAAGGGAAAGAAACTCCAATCAACTATTGAAGCCGTACGACCAACCAGGTGTAGAGGATAAGACTCCTTTAACGACCCAGGTTTTTGAAGTCCCTCTGAAATTGGGCCCGTTGGGAAGGTACAACCAGAAAGATATTGTATGTTGAGATTATGAAGGTGAAAAATTCATATTAGTATAGAAGAGTACTCACAAAAATCCAGAGGAAGATCTAGCACGGCAAGAGAAGATAGGTTGTTGAGCAATGATATAGAAGGGAAATGATTGAATTGACAATCAGTCAACAACATATGTAAAATAGCCATCGATATAAGATATATGAGGATCACCATCGAGATTGAGGCCAACAACATGACCCGTGGAATTGTTGCAGGAAACTCCATACCAATCACAACAGTTGCCTCCGCCAACATCCACCCAAGAGCCAAGCTCGTTTTCTTTATCAACGAGGCCTCCCTTGAACATGAGGAGGGCTTGTCTCTCACTCTCCAAACAACTCATCGTTGAGCATACATAGCTCAGTATCACTATAAAGACGGGAAACAAACGAGAAGTAGGGAAAGCACTCATCATTATATATATATTATATCTTGCTATAGTGGTTGCACAAAGTAATTGTATATTTGGTAAGTATTGTATGGTTACGTGCAAAGGAAGGTAGTAGTAGTACTTGAAATTAAAAATTAGGGTAATGTGAAGTGGTTTTTATATGCGGAGCTTTGAAATGTTAGCCTGTCTCGTAGTTAACAAGCTATATGTGTTTTAGATTCTAAGATGGGTCTTTTGAATAAAGATGGTTGTTTTGCGTGTGGAAAAAATGACAGCCATTGACTGACTTGGAAGATTGTTCATCCCAACTTTGCAGTTGATTGACTTGCTGTACATCTTTTGCTTTGTGGATGCAAACGAGTCGACTTGATTTAAGGACTCAGCTTGCTTTAGATATTCTACTGACAGGTTCAATCCACGAGTTTAGAGTCACGAAAGGATTTGACAAGCACGACAGTGTAATTAGGCCGTGATTAGTTGAGCTAATTGGATAGCTGATTGAATCCAATCAGAATTTTAACTTGTTATCAGAACACCCAAGACTACTTTAGTCTCGAGTCGGGTGAGACATTTGAAAAATGATAAAGCTCTCCCAACAAATGTATAACACTGTTGCACTCCCAAGAGCTCAGACTCGAGACCTCTTGATTAAGTTAGAACGATGTCTTGACTAGTTGATTTGTGCCTTGGATGATCCACATCTCAGGGTCAGGTGCTGATAAGTACATTGAACTATCCATGTGGCTAAGAGCCCTCACAGCACAGACACAACGACGCAATTATCAGGGACGCGCTCTACCACTGAGCTAATAGCCCATCATGCGGGCCGCCCGCTATGCCAAAAGCGAGAGAAACCTCATCCCTCTCTTTCCTTTTTACGTCCCCATGTCCCCAGTTAGTCTGTCCCCAATAATTAATTCTCGCTAAGCCCACCCTATCGGGATTGTCGAATCAATAGCAATAAATCATGTTTGCAGAGGCTCATATACGGATCGCCTCAAAATAATACCTGGAGCACGGAATTCGATTAACCGATATTGCGAAGATGAAATTTCGCCACAACCATAAGTGCTGAGGCGCATGATACTTGATTGTATATAATATGCTCCTTATTATATACAATAGCTTGCTATCGACCCAATTAACTTTTAATTCGTTGCTGAACTTTTTCAAATAATTCATGAATTCAATTCTTATATTATTATCTTATTTTTAAACGAGATTTAGGGAAAGCACTCAACAAACGTTGTATGTGGCTTAAATTCTAAGATGCTCTCTTTTTGCGCGTGAAAAAAAGCCAATGGCTGACTTGATTACGATGGTGAACGCCACTTGTTATAAACCTTTTGCTTTGTGGATGCAAACGAGTCAACTTTATTTTAAGGACTCGGCTTGCTTTAGAAATTCTTTTGTGCAACCATTAGTATTAGACCCAGAACGGCTCATTCTCACTACCTAGTTGGGCCTCAATCCACAAGTTTAGAGTCACCAGAGGATTTGACAAGCACGATAGTGTAGTTAGATTTCTGATTTGTTGAGCCATCTGGATAGAAATTCAATTGGAATTTTAAATTCCGACTGAACTAATATACGGTCTATATTTTTGAAAGGTAATAACGTTCTCCTAATTTTAAGACTAATGTGTTCTCAAGAGTTCAAACTCAAAATCGGCTGATCAAACTAGAACAACATACTTATTAGTTTAATTTAAGTACTGGTAACCTCGATACTTGATTGTATATAGTATGCTTATAATTATGGAAAGCTCCAAAAGTAGTAAAACAGAAATATGTTTTTTATATACAATAGCCGGGTATCAACCCAATTAAATTTGAAAATTATTATTCGTCCTCAACTTATTTAAATAATTCATGAATTATTTTCTTATATTAGTATCTTATATTTTTAAGTTAAAAAAATCAAGACAATATTATGTATATTTTTACATAAAGTAATTGAATTTTTATGCTATACAATAATTATATTTTTTGTTATTTTTATTACAGAATTTTATGATAGTATTTGATTGAAATAATATTTATTATTTATTGAATAACTATTAAACCCATGTTCGGAATTAAACCCTTACTACCGCTATGAGACAACACCAACTTTGCTGTGCTCTTCTCAAAAATAATTTGCTATGCTCTTGCGTATCAAAAAAAAAAATTCTATGCTCTTTTGCCAATGAAGCCACAGGAAATTAATTCCCTAAATGATATGAGGAGTGTTTTTTAAGCTAATTTTTTTAAATAATAATTATATTTGACAAGTTTTGAATCCTAAATATTTTTTTAATATGTACATGTATTGTGTCATTAGTCTAAATATCCTTTCACACATGAGAAGCTCTCTTTTTTTTCAAATCAACAACGCGGACGTGTTCCTTTAATCATTTAATTTTTTTGGTTTATAGTATTCAGATTTATTAAATCGATTAATCTATATTTTAACTCGATGAAATATTTGAGAACATATTAGAAGTTCTCCTTTTTTTCAAATCAACAACTGGGACGTGTTCCTTTAATCGCTTAATTTTCTAGTTTATAGTATTCGAATTTATTAGATAGATTAATTCACATTTTAACTCTATCAAACATTTGAGTGGTGGTAACATCTACAATCACATATTTGCGTAACGTACTTTTGCGTGTCAAATGTTTCTTTTTTATCCTCGCAAGAACCATACACAAAAAGTATTCAGAAAAGTTAAGAGATTTTTTACTTTACTTCCTGTAACCAGGAACGACTACAGACATAAAAAAGCATTTTTTATAGTTGACCGTCACCGACTTGTCTTCAATAGCCATATTTCAATGCATTGAATATCTGAACATCATATTCTCAACAAAAAAAAATCTGAAAATCATATAATTTCGACACACTAAAATGCTAGTTTATGCTAGTCTCAGCTGATCGTTTGATTCATTTCACGGATTCCCTCAAAATATCCTTTACGATTCGACTCAAGAAGGGAAAAAGCTTTCGTCGGATATATGTAATTGGAAAGGTGCGACTCCAGAAAATGAGTCGGCTGATAATTTTTTTTGAAACGGAAAACTTTATTCCAAAATTAACGACGAAGTAGATACACCCATTATTAAAATTAAAGCAAGATGCTTCCTTGATTTAGGAAGAAAATTAAGGAATTTTTCTTAATTTCTTCCCCAATTTAAGGAAGATGCTTCCTTAATTTCCTCCTCATTTTTCTCCTTAATTTCCTCCTCATTTTCCTCCTTTATTGTTTGTTTATACAACTAGGTAGATTCACTTCTTAGTATAAATATCCATGTTGTACATCGTTATTTTCTTAAGTTGTTCATTCATAAATCAAAATCTCTACAACTTCATTTCTCCTTCCTTTCTCCTTATATGGAGTTTTTCAACATGGTATCAGAGCATTAAATCTCTATACTCTTCCGCTTGAAAACATTGTCTTGTTCCTCTTCTTCTCCTTCCTCTTCCTTTCAGAAATCTATTCAACAAAATGGCAGTGATACAATCTGCGCGAGTCCCTACTGGTAAATTTACAAATCCCTTTTATGTACATCCAGGGGAGAGCCCTGCTGAAGTTCTAGTCTCCCCTCTCCTTGACGAGAAAAATTATCACTCTTGGGTATGAGCTATGAGTCAATCTCTCGAATCCAAGAATAAGCTGGGTTTTGTTGACAAAACCATTGCAGTCCCAAGTCGGGAGGATGCTCTGTTCCCTTCTTGGAAGAGATGCAACACCTTGGTGATAAGGTGGTTGATTTGCTCTATTGAACCAGACCTCGGAGAAAGCCTTCTCTGGTTCGATTCAGCTACTGATATGTGGGACCACCTCCGTGAGCGTTTTGGCCGTGGAGACTTCGTCAAGATTGCCAATTTAAGGAAGGAAATCTCTAACTATTCTCAGGGAATACTCTCTGTCAATGAGTATTTCTCAAGATACAAATCTCTTTGGGACCAGTTGGTTCAGTTTCTTCCTCTACCCGCCTGCAAATATGCCTCAGATGCTCACATTACCTGTGCTGCAACCACTCAGATGGCAGAGCAACTTGCACAAGATCACATCATGGGATTCCTGACAGGTTTGAATGATAATTTTTCTACTGTTAGGACCCAGATTTTGATGCTTGATCCACTTCCTACAATGACTAGAGTTATGTACTTAGTCACTCAACATGAAAGACAAATTATAGACTTACCTCTACCGCCTAAACCAAATGCTGCTCCTGCCATTTTTTTTCACATATTGTGAATGATTCTGCTGCTGTGCTTGCTGCCCAATATACTGCTAAGTGCTTTGGTTTAAAGAAACCCTTCTGTACACACTGTCACAGAGAGGGACACACCATTGAGAAGTATTTTAAATTGCATGGTTTCCCACCTGGTTGGAAGCCAAAACCAAGAAATGGCCAGGTGATTGCAACAGCACATGGTGAATCTTCAAGCAGTCTTACTGGGAACTATGGTTTTAGCCAGGAGCAGATGAGAGGACTGATGAATATGATGCAGAAAACACTCTCCCAAGGGCAGGTGACAGCTCATTCTGCAAGACCTATTACAGAAGAAGCTTATGGTTCCAAAGTAAATTCAATGACTCACCTGTCTGATTCCAAGATGAATTCAGCAGGTACTTTTTCAATCTGTAATCTGCAGGGAGATCAGAATATGCCTATTGGATCCTAGGCCTGGATTCTGGACTCAGGAGCTTCCACTCATGTGACTTGTTCAACTAAGTGGTTTGTTGAATACAAGTCAATGGATCCTGTTTATATTACCTTACCAAATGGGAGCAAAGTTCAAGCAAGTCATATTGGCACTGTACAATTATCTTCAAAATTGCACTTATTCAATGTGCTTTATGTCGCTTCTTTTGTATTTAATCTGATCTCAACCAGCCAGCTAGCAAAAGATCTTCCAGTGTCACTGACTGTCAACTCTACTTGTTGCTCAATACAGGACCTTACCACACAGATGAAGATTGGCAATGCTGAGAGATCCCATGGCTTATACATCCTCAACCCAGACACTACCCTGCTCAACTCAAACACTACCCAATCAACCTGTTTGGGTACTACCAATAACTATATTCAGCATAAATTAGATCTCTGGCATTGTAGACTAGGTCACATTCTTAGTTCTAAACTCTTGCTACTACAGAAGATGTGTCCCTCTATCTCTGTAGGAGCTGATTTACCTTGTGACTGTTGTCATTATGCCAAACAAAAGAGAAATCCTTTTCCTTCCAGCTTGAATACAACAAAGTCTTGTTTTGATTTGATACCTGTGGATGTTTGGGGTCCATACTCAGTCCCTTCTTATGATGGTTACACTTATTTCTTAACCATTGTTGATGATTATTCTAGAGCCACTTGGGTATATTTGATGAAAACCAAATCTAAATCTTGTTCAAATCTCAAAAAAATTTGCACTATGGTTGAAAGACAGTTTAATTCTTCTATCAAAAGGATCAGATCAGATCAGGGTGGAGAATTCCTTATGCATTCCTTTTTTCAACATAAAGGGATTCTTCATGAACAACTTGTGCATACACACCACAACAAAATGGTCGTGTTGAAAGAAAACATCAACACATTCTTAATGTAGCAAGAGCCATTCGATTCCAAGCTTATCTCCCTCTTCAATTTTGGTCTGCTTGCATCTTACATGCTGTGCACTTGATCAATATCACTCCTTCCATTCCTTTTTCAAACAAAACTCTATTTGAAAACCTCCACAAAAAGCCTCCTACCTTCAACCATGTGAAAAATTTTGGTTGTTTATGCTACGCCGCAATATTTCCCAAGCCTAACAAATTTAAGTCTAGAGCAAGAAGATGTATTTTTATAGGCTACACAAGTGAGATAAAAGGTTATAGGTTGTATGACTTAGACAATCACACCACCTTTACTTCTAGAGATGTAAAATTCTATGAGCACATCTTTCCATTCCAAACTACCTTACCATCTCCCTCCATATTTCCCTCTATAATATCTACTCCAAGAATCACTCCACTACATCTAGATATGCAAGATGCTCAACCGCCATTACCTAACCCAGAGCTTCTTGTACTGCCAGATCCTACTGAAGATCAACTTCCTACACAACTTGATCAACTACCTAAAACCAACCTCAGGAGATCCTCTAGAACCAGACATGAACCTGGCTACCTACAAAATTATATTACCTCTTCCCTTATCTCTCAGCAGAGCTGGTCAAATTCTGCAGGTAAAGGTACCCAGGTTTCTGACCATCTTAGATCAGTTCTATATCCTATTTCTTCTGTGCTCACAACTAATTATCTTGGATCATCCCATAAGGTGTTGGTTACAGCACTTGACAGTATTAGAGAGCCAGAGACCTTTGCAGAAGCTTATGAGATGTCGTGCTAGAAGGAAGCCATGAATGCAGAACTCGCTGCACTTGAAGCCAACAATATATGGGATGTAGTGTCTCTTCCTCCTGGAAAATAGGCAATTGATTGTAGATAGATCTTTAAAGTCAAGAGACATGCTAATTGGAGTATTGAAAGGTTTAAGGCCAGGTTAGTTGCTAAAGGCTACACTCAAGCTTTTGGCATTGATTACTTAGACACCTTTTTACCTGTAGTCAAAATGACTACTCTCCGAATGATTTTGGAAGTTGCTGCTAGTCAAAACTGGTTTTTGGAAGAACTAGATGTTAATAATGCCTTCTTACATGGTGATCTTCATGAGAAAGTATATATGCAGCTTCCACCTGGGTTCTCAGCTCCTGGCAACAGAGTGTACAAACTAAGGAAGTCTCTCTATGGTCTCAAGCAGGCCAGTAGACAGTGGTTTGAAAAACTTACATCATTGCTACGATTGTTTGGTTTTACACAAGCCAAATCTAACTACTCCATGTTTACCTTACATAAAGATGGCTTTTTCACTTGCCTCTTGGTGTATGTCGATAATATAATTGTAGCAGGAACATCTTTTATCCACACACAGGAGATTAAAAGTTTCTTGGACACTAAATTGAAGATAAAAGACCTTAGGAAGCTGAAATTTTTCTTGGGAATGGAAGTGGCTAGATCTAATACTGGCATTCACATTTGTCAAAGATAATATGCCATAAATCTCTTAAAAGATGCTGGTTTCATTAATTGCAAGATAATGCAGACTCCCATGGTGTAAAATCAGAGACTGAGTCACTATGAAGATTCTCCCCCAGCTGAAGATGTCACACATTACAGACAGTTGATTGGTAAACTTCTCTACTTAACCAACACTCGACCTGACATCTGTTACTCTACTCATCAACTCAGTCAGTTTTTTAGTACACCACTGATTATACACAAAAAGGCAGTACATCGTATTCTTAGATATATCAAAGGGCATCCAGGTTTGGGCTTGTTCTTCCCCAGCAATATTAGGCGTGATACTACTGGTTACTGTGTCTATATAGGAGGCTCCCTTATCTCATAGAAATCGAAGAAGCAACAGACAGTTTCAAGAAGTTCTTCTGAAGCTGAATATCGAGCCTTAGCATTTGTGAGCTTCGAAATTCAATGGATCACTTACTTGCTCAGAGATTTAAGGATTCAACACACTCTACCTGCTACTGTCTTCTGCGATAGTCAATCAGTGATACATATAGCCGAAAATCCTATGTTTCACGAGAGGACAAAACACATCGAGATTGATTGCCACTTGGTGCGAGAGAAAATTCAAGATTGGCTAATCAGACTCTTCCATGTCCCTGCATTTCACCAAACGGCGGATGTATTAACCAAGCCTCTACCGTCATCTTTATTCCTTCATCATGTTTCCAAGCTGGGACTGTTAAGCATCCACAGTCCAGCTTGCGGGGGAATATTAAAATTAAAGGAAGATGCTTCCTTGATTTAGGGAGAAAATAAAGGAATGCTTTCTTAATTTCCTCCCCAATTTAAGGAAGATGCTTCCTTAATTTTCTCCTCATTTTCCTTCTTAATTTCCTCCTCATTTTCTACCTTTATTGTTTGTTTATACAACTAGGTAGATTCACTTCTTAGTATAAATATCCATGTTGTACATCATTATTTTCTTAAGTTGTTCGTTCATAAATGAAAATCTCTACAACTTCATTTCTCATTCTTTCTCCTTATATGGAGTTTCTCAACACCCATAACCCATTACACCCTGCAAAAACACAACGACGAAGGCAAGAGCCCGAACTAGCGTGAAAGAGTCGGGAACATGTCCAGAGCAACAAATCAGACTGTACAGTTCTAATATGCACGCAATCGAAGAAGCTGGATTCAGACACAATCATCGAGAGATACATCAGGCTCCACAAGCTGATCAACCTGAGCATTTTCGCAATTTAGACATTCACAGAAATGCTCAGGATATCGTCCTCCCTCTTCTCAACCCACCCAAATTGCCTAATGTCAAGGCAGCCGTAGGCCAAATCTGAAT
This sequence comes from Hypericum androsaemum, assembly GCA_963995505.1. Classification (NCBI taxonomy): domain Eukaryota; kingdom Viridiplantae; phylum Streptophyta; class Magnoliopsida; order Malpighiales; family Hypericaceae; genus Hypericum; species Hypericum androsaemum. Next base: position 8,736,061 of record OZ023186.1, on the reverse strand, counting down.
TCGGTTAATCATTTACCCTATTTGAGACAAACTCATCAATTCTGACATCGTAAATTTCTTCACCAATTTTAACTTTTGACCTCTTACCTTGGCAATCCATAGATTTCAATGAGATGAACACAAAAGCGGCATCTAGTCGTTTCATGCTAATAATGAGCTTGTGCACTTCTTTGAAATCTCCAAATGGAGCAACCAACCATTTGAGGAAAGATTGAGTCCATACCTGTAGAGGGACGCCTCTGATTTGAAGCCAAAGACTTTTCGTGGTGGCTCTGAAACTCGGAGACCAGGGCAGGATTTCTTTGAAATAGGACCCTAATTGCTTACTCAATCTCAGTATCTCCTCGACCTTCGAGAAGGTAATGAGTACCTCATGCCCACCAAGAGCCCTAATTTGAAAGTCTCTCACACCATAGTTAAGATGTTATGTTTGACAAAACTTGTTTGTCCCACATCAATCAGAGTCCCACATTTTCTTCTTTCTTGGGCCCTAACTCCATTGGGCTCGTTTTCCTCCACCATCCCTTTTTAAAATTATGGCCAGGTCACTTCGATGACTAGACCCATCATCTGCTGATCCCCGATCATCCTCACTCTGTTCTGTGATCTCCGTAGTTTGATATCTATTTTTTAGGTTCTCCCTCCGGCCATGTTTCTCCTTCCGGACTTGTTATATCTTCTGGTCCACATGTCCTTTCTCTATCCATGCCCACATGACTGGGCGTGTGTGCCAAGTCTTCATGGACTCGCGTGTCCAGCCCAAGATCCCCCTCATCAAACAAAACAGGCCCGTTACTTAGTAATTGTTACTGTGATAATAACAATCAATTAGATCTAATATCCAACAATCTTAAGCTCATATTTATTAGAATCTTATTATATTACTATTATCACTTCTGTCGGACAAATAAATCAATATTTATGTCATGAACTTGTTTTCAGAAATGTGTGTTCGTATTGGTTAGATGATATATCTTGTCAGTTGCCAAGTGATAACTAGGGATGTAAATGGGCAAGATCCGGGCATGATCCATAGAACCCAGATTCTTATCCTCTTTTTGTATGGTGGATCTAGATTCTTACCCTTATCCTCTTTAAAAATAAGGATTCGGGCGAGATCTAAGTCCCAAAAAATCTGGCAGGATTAGGGCGACCTGCGGGTCCGTATTTTTTAAAACAATGTTTAATTAAAAAAATTTATCTTTTGATAGTTTTCAAATAGCAATGAGACATTTCCATTCATTAAACAAATTATTACAAAGACACCAAACAAACAAATTCAAAAATAATTGAAGTCGGGTAAGTTAAAATTAAGAATTTGGGGTAAGTTAAAATTAAGAATTTGGTATTATGTATAATAATTAATATTAATATATTATTATAATATTAATTAAAAAATTCGGGTAGGATCAGGGCAGGATCCTATAGATCCGTATCCATGCCCTTATCCTTTTAAAATATAAGAATAAGAATACGATCAGGGTCTAGACCCGATCGAAGTCAACGGGTCTTAGACCCTTCGGATCTGGATTAGAGTAGTTCTTCAGGGTAAGGATCTAATTGCTATCCAACGAAACTGTACACTCCAGCATGATTAAATAGCAATAAATAAGAATGCGGAAATATAATTAGGAGTGGTTTGAGTCTTGGACCATTTAGCATATAACATAGACAACTAATTAAATAATTGAGAACGTTTGAGCTTCAAATTAGCTTAACTGTTTAATATTAATTAGACTTTGGTGAAATTGTAAAATTGTGGGCTGATTATCCCTGGAAGACGGAAGGAAAAAAAATTATGTGAAATAAGTAAATAAATAAGGTAAAATAGTTATCGGTCCTTGATGTTTGAGTAAATTAACTCTTCAGGATAAGTATGTATTAATTAGTCCCTCATATTTAAAAAAAAAATTTAGTTAGTCCTTTCGTAATTTTTTGATTAATTTTTCAGCTAATATTTTTAAAATTTCGATTGTACCCCTGAACAAAACCCAATCCCATCCCACTCCCGGCAGACGGCCCATTCCCTCTCTCCCCTCTGGCCGTAGGGACCCCTTCGGCGGCGGCCTCCTTGTGGGAGGCTTTGCCTTCTCCTTCATGATATTCTTTTTTGGGTAGAACCATTCCTGATCTTCTTAAACATAGTAAAGTGAGAAAGAAGGCAACGACAACACTTCTTCTGCTTCCATTGGGTCCTATCTCAAGACTTGCCAATCCAATCCATGAAGGATTATTATGGTTAAAAAACGAGAGAAAGAAGTAAAAATAATTAATCGGAATTTTAAAAGAGAGGAGAGGGTACAGGGTCTTGGAGAGGAGGTTTAGAATCATAGGCAGTGTGCGTGGACTGGGACGGGGTTTTGTCCAGGGTATAATCGGAATTTAAAAAAATATTAGTAGAAAAGTTAATCCGAAAAATGACCCAAGGATTAACTGATTATTTTTTAATATATAAGGGACTAATTAATATATGTTTATCCTGATTAGTTAATTTACTCAAATATCAGTGACCTATCACTATTTTACCCAAATAAATAACGTTGCCCCGTTTGACTTTGAGTTTTAGACTTCAATTTAGATCCCTCATGGTCCTAAAAAAAATATTATTAAGCTTAAAAAACTACTTGCAACAGAAAGTAAATGTATCGGTTACTGTTTCCGTTCTGGTACTTTAATGGGGCTTAATTGTCCATTATTAGTTTTTATACAATAACGGGCAAGACCATTATTGTGGATCATTTAAGTGGGCATCATTCTACGTGATCGTCGTTTATTTTGGATATTGGAATTATACAATAACATTGGTGAGAACTTTGAAGTTCAGGGCCAAGTGAACGTCATGGAAAAATTGTAATTGGGCCCATGAATCAAGTTTATGAAACTAGGAAAGTTATTCGGCTTATAAATTAACATATATGGAAAATATGTTAGACTTATAAGTTGCATGTTGGGTTTCACTTAGTGGGCTTATTTTTATATTTGCATATTGGGCTTCGAGAACCTAGCGTAGTATTTGTTAGAGAACATGTTGCCCTAAGCATATATCCAATGGAAAATTGATATTTTTCATGTTGGGTTTGAATTGTGGGTGTTAGGCCAAGTCATTATTTGTTATATAGTTGTGATAGAAAATGGTTGAGATAAATTATACCAACAACGTGAACGCTAAGGTTTCGATTATGAGAGTTAGAGACGTCGAGGTCGTGATGCCGGTTCTAAGAAATCATGTTATTTTCTCAATTTGAGAAATCAAAAAAGTTTAAGGATAGTAGCTTGAAGAACAAAGGATGTTAAACCCGAGGAGGATTCCGGTTCTTGACTACATTGAACTCGATCCGGTATCTCAAAGAGAGTAAACCCGAGGAGGATGTTAAAAATCTTCATAGGAATCTTGCCCGTGTTGCCCTCTAAGTGGCGATGATGATTGAAAAATAACCGCCATCTTGTAAGAACTTTAAGATATCTCAAATACAAGAGGAATATAATGAGTCTCGAGGACCTTTTGAGAAGGTTGCCTATCGAGCAAAATAATCAAAATATTGAGAAGAATCAAACGACATAGTTGCGAAGGCCAATGTGGTTAAGGTTGATACGTGCTCTTGTGGGAATTAGCATAATGCTTCAAGGGAGATGCTAAAAAAAAGAGCTTCACCCATACCTTGTTTGTTTGAGGTAAATTTGGCCATAGAGCTAAGGATTGCTACAAACCTCATGCCACTAAAGGCAACAGTATTTCAAGGGCCAGAGCAAGAAGCTCAATCGAGTTAAAATGGCTGAGAGTAGCTTGAACTCCGACCTTAATGGTATGGACACCGGTGCCACACGCCACATTTGTGTGAGCAAATGGATATTTAAGACTAATTAACTAGTGGATGAGGAGAATTTGCTACATGCGAAACTTGGCGGTAACCAAAATTGAAAGGATGGTGGTGCTCAAGGTGATCTTGGGTAAGAACTAACCAATATGTTGCATGTGCTTAAGATCTGAAAGAATCTCCAGAGTTTTTCTCATCAAGAAAGGCTTTCGACTTGTGTTTGAGTCTGGAAAAAAAGTCATTCTGTTGAATGAAAAAAATTTATTTCCAAGGTTTATTTGACCAATATCTTCCAAAATGCGTCAAGCTGGATCAAGGTTTATTTGAACCGACGATCTCCGTCATTTCTTCTCCAAGCATGCAAAATTAGTGGATGCTTTTGTGCTAGGAAAGGTTTCTAAGCGCGGAACTAGGTTCGGCTTCGTACGAGTTCCTCAAGAAAGTGACTCTATCCTCATCATCAAGAGTCTTAACGGTGCTCAACTTGGCAAGTCAAGAATTCTAGTCGATGCCGCGCGCTTTGAACACTCAGTCATTCCTCCAAAGGCTCCGGCAGTGAAGCCGAAAAAATATCAGGGACCTGTGGGGACTCGTTATGTGAAAAAATACAGGGGGAGCTCTGGTTTGAGACCTTCCTATGCTGAATTGCTCAAGAAGAAGGAACAAAGGGGTCTTAATACAATCTCAAATGCTCCGGGTCCTTCGAGTCTCTGTGTGGTTTTTTCTCCCCCGAACTCTCAAAGTTGGCTTCTTTGCAGCATCATTGTTATAGTAAGTGAATGTTGAGAAATAAGATCGATACGAGAAATACGAGACACACGAGAATTACGTGAAAATCCCAAGACGGGGAGAAAACCACGGGCAAAAAGGAGAGTCGTCCACTATGTGAGTCTAATCGATTGAAGGCCTTCGTGAGGGTTCTCTCTACCTCACAACTCTCGACTACTACACAAAATACCTAGGCATAGACCAATATATATAAGAGATTATAACCCTACTCTAAATAGAAATAGAGTACTAATTTGTCTAGAATTTGAGACAAACCCTAACAAATCTCCACTTTGGACCAAATTCTATGACTCCAATATCAACGCTGCTCCACCTTCACCACCAGCCCCTAAGGGTAATCAGCATCAAGCATGAATACCTACCAAGTCCAAGTAATGCTCGAACTTAGTACCAGAAAGCGGCTTCGTCAACATGTCTGCAGGGTTGTCCTTTGTACCCACCTTGCTCACAACAATGTCACCTTGAGCAACATGCTCCCGAATGAAGTGGTACCTCACATTAATGTGCTTTGTCCTCTCATGATACATAGCATCCCTCATGAGATGGATAGCACTTTCACTATAATAGTACACTGTACTGACCTGCAGCTTCTCACAGATTTCACTGTAGAAACCTTTCAACCAGATAGCCTCCTTCACACCTTCAGTTATAGCCATGTACTCCGCCTCAGTGGTAGACAATGCCACTGTGGCTTGTAGACAAGCTCTCCAACTGATAGCACATCCTCCAAGAGTGAAGACATATCTAGACAAGGACGTAGACTTATCAAGGTCTCCAACATAATCTGAATCAACGAAACCAACAACTCCATCATTGGTGCTTCCAAACTGTAGACACACGCCCTTGGTACCTTTCAAGTACCTCATAATCCACTCCACTGCTCTCCAATGACCTTCTCCAGGATTTTCCATAAACCTGCTAACGACACTCACAGCATAGGCCAAATCCGGGCGTGTGCAAACCATAGCATACATCAGAGAACCAACAGTATTGGAGTATGGAACACCAGACATGTAATCGACCTCAGCAGCTGACTGTGGAGATAAGGGAGACGAAAGCTAAAAATATGTACCAAGAGGAGTACTCACAAGATTACCAGTCACATCAGACATGTCAAGTACCTTTTCAATGTAACTCTCCTGCCTCAAAAATAATTTCCTTGCTCCTCTATCTCTGGCAATCTCCATGCCAAGAATCTTCTTAGCAGGACCCAAATCTTTCATCTCAAACTCCCTACTCAACAGAGCTTTGAGTTTCCTCACCTCTCCTTTGTCACTGGCAGCAATTAACATGTCCACACCAGGAATCTGACTATATCCTCTAGCTACTGGCTTAGCCTTGTATCTAGGCTCTTCAACTCCAGGTATACCATCCTTCTTCTTGAATACCCACTTGCAACTGACAACCTTCTTATCCTTAGGCAGATAAGTAATCTCCCAAGTCTTGTTTTTGTGAAGAGATTCCATCTCTTCCTCCATAGCAACCAACCATCTAGCAGAGTCTTTTGACTTCACAGCATCTGAGTAACTAGACGGTTCTTCACAGCTATTAACTTCTTCTGCCACATTTAGGGCAAAAGCAACAATATCAGCCTCACCCAACTTCTATGGAGGCCTGATAATTTTTTTGGGCCTGTCTCTAGCAATAGAATACGCTGGCTCCCTCTCAACTGTGCCAACATTCTCAGTTTCATTAGAAAACCCACCATGAGTAGGACCATGGCATTCAACATCACAAAAGGAACTCGCTTCTGGATCAGCATCAAACTCCACCTGCACTTTTGACTTTTGTAAGTCCACACTTGGAGCACTGTAAACACCCGGTGAAGAAACATCCTCCCTCTTACTCAGCATGTCTGTCTCTTTGAAAATAATATTCCTACTCAGCAAGACCTTAGACAGCTCAGGACATCACAACTTATATTCCTTCACTCCAGAAGCATAGCCAATGAAGATACATTTCACAGATCTTGGCTCTAACTTGCCATTATTCACATGAGCATAGGCAGGACACCCAAATATCTTCAAAATAGCATAATTAGGAGGATTTCCAAACCACAATTCTTCAGGTACTTTGCCATCAAGTAATGCATGAGGTGAACGATTGACAAGGTGACAGGCAGTGGAAGCAGCTTCAGCCCAAAATGACTTAGGCAAACCAGCATTTGACAGCATACAATGAACTTTCTCCAACAAAGTTCTGTTTATTCTTTCAGCGACTCCATTCTATTGAGGTGTACCAGGGATTGTCTTATGCCTGACAATACCCTCATTCTTGCAGAACTCATTAAACCAGCTAGAGCAAAACTCCAATCCATTGTCTGTGCGGAGATGCTTGACATCTCTCCCAGTCTGCTTCTCAATCATAGTCTTCCACTGCTTGAAAGTGACAAAGACATGATCCTTGCTCCTCAAGAAGAACGCCCACACCTTTCTCGAATAATCATCAATAATAGTCAGCATATACTTGGAACCATTTTTGATGCAACTTGAGATGATCCCCAAAGATCAAAATGAACATAGTCAAGTTTTCCCTTTGTAGTGTGCACACCTTTCTGAAAACTGACTTTCTCCTGCTTGCCAAACACACAGTGCTCACAAAATTCCAGCTTCCCAATACCCTGTCCACACAATAATCCTCTCTTATTCAGCTCGGTCATGCCTTTCTCACTCATGTGACCAAGTCGCATATGCCACAATGAGGTATTCTTAGAATCTGTCAACGAGCCAGATGCAGCAGTAGCAGTCCCTGTAACTGTAGAACCCTGCAAAATGTAAAGATTTCTAACCTCTTTTTTGGCCTTCATATGCACTAATGAGTTCTTACTCATACGAAGAACTCCACCTTCTCTGGTATACTTGTACCCCAATGTATCAAGAGTACTCATCGAAATCAAGTTCCGCTTCAAATCAGGGATATGCCTCACATTCGTCAAGGTTCGAATGACACCATCATGCATCTTGATCTTCACTGTGCTAATACAAACAACCTTGCAGACAAAATTATTTCCCATGAGAACATTACACTCCGCATGTTCGTATGTTGAAAACCAGTCCCGGATGGGACACATATGAAACGTACAAGCAGAATCAATGACCCAAGCACCATCAACTTTACACTTCCCATCAATTACAGATAAAAGGTCTCCATCAGATTCTTCTTTCTGAGTGGTGGTGTCAACACTAGCACTACTGCTATCAGAACTTTCTCCTTTCGGAGCACTGGACTTTTCGCCCTTCTTCTTGTTCTTCAACTCGGGACAGAACCATTTAATATGCCCAACCTTATGACAATTGAAACAAGTCTTATCCTTGTGCCTTGACCTTAATTTACTTCTGCTCTTCTTCTCGAACCAGACTTAGCATTCCTCTCTTCAGACCTCCCCCTCATAACCAAGCCAGTCCCTTGGCTATTTTCAGAGGAACCCACAGTGTGCTTATCAATTCTCTCTTTCTCCAACAGCGAATTATGAACATTATCCAAACTCAGAGTATCATGGCTGAACAACAGAGTATCCCTGAATTGCATCATTGTACAATGCACTTGTACCATTGTTAGTCACAACTGTACTACTGTTTATCGATTGTTGTACTATTATTATGCTAGGCCCCAAAGCACCCACTCTGACCCCTTCATAATTGAATCATTGCTATAATTAAGCTGTATGTTGCTTTAAAATTGTTATTTAATATAATTTCTATAAAGTGATCTCCTGTGATAACTTCTCTAAACTGATAAAAATCCTGGTCATGAGTCAGGACCATTGTAAAAATTTAATAAACTATCTATCGTAATAACTAATACTTTTCAGAAAATTTTAGTTCTAAATTATGGTCCCAATTTTGCGTAATAATTTTGAACAAATACATATATTTTTACATACCTTTTGAATTCAAAAAATATTTTAAAATACTAGTTTCTGCTAGATTTGCTTGTTTGATAAATTATACATCATCATTCATCTTCTTAATTATCTCCAAATGGTCCTTGTGCTTATCGTCTTGTTGTAAGAAAATATCTCAATCGAGTGTAGCATTTGAATAATATGACATATATTAGTATTTGGCGTCAGATAATGATACGACACACGATAAACAATAGTACAATACGCAATGAACAATGATACGACTGCGTTATATAATAGTACAACACGTTTTTAGATACAAAATTATTAAATTGACCCTATGAAATCTCTAACATTAATAGTGTCCGCGTTACGTTATCCAGATCTTGCTTTTTTTATACAAAAAAATAAGGGCAAATTACCGTCACATCCCTGAGGTTTGGTCATCCTCCCCCTAGGGTCCCTGACTTTTGGAAAAAGATTGTCCCGTGCCTATGTTTTGACGATAATAGACTCTCGGGTCCCTGGCTGACGTCATCGGCTCTTTTTTTCATTTTTGGTCATGGAAATGACCAAAATACCCTTAAACAAATGACCAACATTTAACCTCCTCCCCCCCCTCCCGCTCCCGCTCCCCCCCCTCCCGCTCCTTCCCTCTCCCCCTCCGGCTCCCTCCCTCTAATCTGATCAAAGCCAAACTCACTGCTAAAAGACCAAATCGCTGAAGTTGCGATGTGTTTCGAATGACAGGGCTACTTTGTTCTTCTCTCATGGAGCAGGGCAGCTTACCGGAGAAAAAGTTCCCGAACAGTTGGAGCTCGTAGAGGTTGAGGCTCTCCAGCGGCAATGCGGTCAGTTCCACCAGAACCAAACCCGTCAGCTCATTCATCGACGCGTCGAGCAGCCTTAATCGGGTCAGGTTGGCCCACCCGTGAAGTTATTGCCGATCAGGTCGAGGTACTCGAGGTTGGGGAGGATTGCGATGGAGGAGGGGAGTGGGCCCGTGAGGAGATTCTCGGAGAGGTCGAGGGTGACGAGGGAGCAACACGTGGCGATGTCGTCGGGGAGGGTGGAGGTGATGGAGTTGTTGAAGAGAGAGAGAGGGAGGTGAGGTTGGTGAGGTGGCAGAGGGCGAAGGAGGGGAATGGGCCCTCGAGGTCGGAGTTGGAAAGGTCCAGGCCGGTGACTGAGTGGGTGGCCGGGTCGCAGGTGACTCCCAGCCAGGTGCACGAGGTCGGGTCGCAGTCGGACCAGGTGGAGAGGAAGCCAGTCGGGTTGCAGGTGACTCCGGCATACATCACAATGGCCCTAAGCCTGAGCTCCTTCAGCCAAGCCGGGAGTGGGAGGGGGAGAGGGAGGGAGCAGGAGGGGGAGAGGGGGAGGAGGGGGGGAGCGGGAGCGAGAGCGGGAGCGGGAGCGGGAGGGGAAGAGGGAGGGAGAGGGGCAGGAGGGAGGGAGCGGGAGGGGGAGGTAAAATGTTGGTCATTTTGTTTAAGGGTATTTTGGTCATTTCCATGACCAAAAATGAAAAAAAAAGCCGATGACGTCAGCCAGGGACCCGAGAGTCTATTATCGTCAAAACTTAGGGACGAGACAATCTTTTCCAAAAGTCAGGGATCCTAAGGGGAGGGTGACCAAACCTCAGGGATGTGAGGGTAATTTGCCCAAAAAATAATTTTATTGATCACCATGTAGTAGAATTCCCAGAGACGAGGTTGCAGTAGCTTGATCCCGTTAAAACTGTATCATGGCAAAACTAATGGGAAAAAACCATGATAGTGAAAAAGTATCGAGAATACTCTAAGTCTACACTTCTAGTACATAATACAACTACAACGGAACATGAATACAAGCAGCCCCCAGGTGTTGCCCAAGTGACGCAACAGCCTGCATAGCCCAATACCAAGCCCATAAAACATGCCTCAAAATAACAACCCAGAAAACAAATTACAGATTGAGAATGCCTAATTGATCAGCACCAAAAGCCATCCCCAGAACCACTACATGCAACCAGCACGCTGCAACTCATCCTCCCAAAGAAAGAAGGTACAAAATAACATCTCGAATACAAGCCTCCCCAGCCAGTCCCGACCAATAACTCTGTTCACCAAATGCACTAGAAATTGCGTTAAGCAAGACATCCGATCGAACCTCATGGTCGTGAAACACCGCTTTGTTTTTCAACAGCCAAATTCCCCAGCTGATTGCAGCAAAAAGCGTGAACCACAATTTCTTCAAAGTCTTTCCGCGCACCAGGTTAATTCAGTCCTCAAGCAGCCGCAAAGAGTCTCTCATGTACCATTTGACCCCAGCCAACGTAAGAAAAACGTTCTAGAAGGAACTGTGGAGAAAAATGTGGTTCAGAATTACAGTTCGCAGTAGGTTATCTCTCGTCTTGATTTTTTTTAGTAGAGCCATCCAAATGAAGCAAGTGACCTTGTAAGGCACCAATCTGGAGAAACAACAACTAAAAGCACTTGGTGAAGATATTGAAAAGGCACACGAATAGCCCCCATCGCCATGCACCAGATCTTTTCGAACCACAGATATCAACATGTCCAACTTGGGCTCATCTCCATGTCTAACTGTTTTTTAGACTCTTCAGTTTATCGAGCTTTTGAAAATGAGCTTCAGAAATAACACCTGCCATTAAATTACCTTTATTGTCAACATCCTCGGGGGACTGAAGCTCTCCAAAGGTTAGTGGAATCGAACCAAAGATTGAATTATTTCTCAGAGAAACAGTAACCAAAGATTTGAACTTATATTATTCCTCCGTCAACTGTTTTTTTTTTTAATTTTTTCCGGTAACATCTGATCAATGGGATCGAACACTACCAGGAAAGATAAAACTCTGATTACCAATTGATATAGTGAGCACGAGGATAGGCAACCATGAATATGTTAATTTTGCAAAATACCGAAAATGAGTTATAATTTTGATCCGTTGATTCTAGGACTACCGGAAGACTATAAATAATTAGGCGAAATCTTAGCTTTTTATTATCAAAATTTAACTCCTCTGAAACAATAGCTTAGGTCCACCTTAATAAAGAATCAAACTAAATCTACTAATCTTATCAAATTCCTAATAATAATAATCTAAAAACTAAAAAATAATTAATAATTAATAAATTTATCACCATCATAAATCGAATGGGATTTAGATTTTGTTGATAATTTGAAAAAATTAAAACTACTTCTCGCAAAATTGTTCTCCTAATTGAATTTCTTTCTAAATCTTCTATTTGGGCTTGTCTTGGTTGGATATCCATTGGAAAGTACCAAGTCCTTGCTGGCTGTTAAAATATTTTCCGGCCCAACCGCCTCTTGTCCAGTCTTCCATTAGTGCGGCCCAGCCCGTATAGGCCTCACGTTTGCTTGCTAAGTTTCTTTTGTTGAATCTTTGGTGTTCCAGCCCGTCTTCCTTAGTTGGCCCAACTGAGACCTCCCTTGACTTGAAAGTGGATCCCGAAGCATTCTCCCAAATTAAACACTAATCTTTCGAACATCTCCTTGAACCATGCATGAAGACAAATTCCATAAAGGTTTTAGCCAAATTCCGTCCAAAGACCACCTTGAATTGAGAGCTTCACTGAAATGCATGCGTCAAGAACGGTGACCTTATTGGAGATAAGTACAAGCCACTTGGACTTATTTACAATGGTTCAGTTGGATAAATAATTTGAGTATGGTAATCAAAGTAAAGTAGGGCGGATGAAACTGTACGGTATCTGTCAAGATATTTTGAATTCAAAACTTGCAAACACCAGAGCTATTTATTAAATAGGATTTTAATTAAAATCTAATCTCATCTTTTTTATTTTTCTTTTAGTTTAACCCTTTCCATTCGGTGCTTGTTTCAGATGTAATAAATTAACTACATATTGCAAAACACTTTTAGCCTATACTGGATAGGCAAATGTTTCTTTTTTTTAGGAACTGAGATAGTAATTTATATTAGGCGGGAAAATCCGAGAATAACTTAATAAGCAAATGTTTCTTCGACTTCTCTAGTTTTGTACTTGTCTCTTCTAAAAATGCTAGTAGGACACAGTGCTAATTAATTTTTCTAGTCATATACGTTGTTTTAAACTAACAGGCAGCTTAATTAAGGTAACGATACAACTATAAGACATTATTATTACTCTTTATTTTGGGCAAAGTGAGGAACACTACATCCAGGCTCCAGCAAAGAACTGAAGTACAATACAAAATAACACAAACGAAGTACACAAACTGAACTCTAAAAACGATGGTATCTACCAAATATTACAATTAGGAGAGCCCAAATGCGATCTAAGACACCGAAGTATCCAAGTCTCCATCTCCAACTGTAAAACACAGGAAATACAACAACCCAAAAGCCTAACACAAATCCAACTGCCGCGGACATCCAGAACCATTTGACATGATTAGGATGACCATTCTCAGTTTTGCCACTGGTTCCATTTCCTGTGATCGGCGTGCAAGATCTTGCGAGAGGCAGGCCACACAGATCATTGCCAGTGAAACATGAAGCATCAAAACCTTGCAATTGAGTGCTCAGAGGAATTGCCCCTGTTAAGTTGTTGCTTGACAAGTCGAGACTGCTAAGAAAAGTTAGGTTGGTGATGCTTTCAGGGATTTCGCCAGATAGCTTGTTCATCGATAGATCAAGAGATTCAATCTCTTTCATGGATCCAATTTCTTGCGGGATTTCACCAGCGAGAGAATTGTGAGACAAGTTGAGTGATTGCAGTGCTACAAGAGTTGTCACTTGAGTCGGTATATCGCCTGATAAAGAGTCACTAGAGAGATCTATGAGCCTAACCAAATTGAGAGTATTTCCATACTCCATTACCCTCCCCTTCATCACAACGACTGCGTCCTCAGCATAGACAGCTGGTGCTTCCCATGAATTCTCATCAACCAAAACGTTTCCTACTTTGCCACTGGTTACCAAAGCTTGTAAGTTGTTGATACAGTGTGGTATATTTCCAGTGAGGTTGTTGGAAGCAAAATCAAGAATTTGTAAAAAAGACAGCGAACAAATTTCTTCAGGTATCTTGCCATGAAACTTGTTTGATCGCAAGGCCAAAATGGTTAGATTTGACTCACCAATCCAAGTCGGAATTTCTCCTTCCAATTGGTTCTCGGCTAGATCAACCACACCCAATTTTCGGTTGTTCCTTAATAAAAGAGGCAGTCCTCCTCTGATACTGTTGTTACGAACATGTAAGGACTCAAGAAGACTTAGATCTAGCATGGAGCTTGGAAGGCCTCCAGTAAAATTATTGCTGTTTAATTTGAGAGCTCTTAAATTCTTCCATGAATTCCAACAATCTGGTATTTCCCCGGATAGGAGATTGTCTCCAAGGTTGAGAATTTCCAATTCTTTCGGCCAGTTTGTTTCATGGCACAAGAAGTGAGATATTGGCCCAATAAATGAATTATTTGAGAGATCCAAAGCAGACAAGTTGGATGAGAATGGAGGCACCTGGCCGGTGAAGTAGTTTGAATTCAAGTCTATCACCCCACCTTCTCCAATTGCAATAGGCCAGCTACTTGGTATTTCTCCAACAATACGATTGTTGGCCAGGACAAGTTGAGAGAACGATGTGGTGGAGTTCCAGAATCCCTTGGATATAGATTCAAATGAATTATTTGTAAGGTACAATTCTCCAACTTTGGAGGAGAAAATGGGAATTTTGCCTGTCAATTTGTTTGATCCCAAATCGATAACTACTCCATCCTGAAATGCTTGACCCGCCATACTTGGTATCTCTCCGAAAATATTGTTTCCAGAGAGGATTAGATCTCCGAGTGGAAAAGATGAGTTCCAAAACCAACTCGGAATGGTATCTTCAATCCCACAATTAGACAAATCTAGAGATTGCATGCCTTTTTGTGTATGGAGCCAATGAGGGAAATGCTTCCCTAACTGGCATGATCCCAGGTCCAACTCTCTGAGTTGAAATGGGGGTATCCAACTTGGGCTCACATTAATCTCCAACTGTTTATTTCTACTTGCCCAAAAGTAATTCAGTTTATTTAGCTTTTGAAAATGAGCTTCAGAAATAACACCTGCCATTAAATTACCTTGAATGTAAACTTCCTTCAGGGACTGAAGCTCCCCAAATGATAGTGGAATCGAACCAGAGATTGAATTGTAGCTTAAGTAAAGAGTATTCAAAGATTTGAACTTCTGGAAAGATACATTACTTAGGTTACCGAATATTTCAGTAGATGACAAAACTAGCTCCTCCAATCCATTTGAGGGACATGATGAGAATAGATCATGGAAGACGTGAACCACATCTTGATTCACTTTCACCCCTGGCAGTCCAAGATGTTTCAGATCACATAGTTGACCAATTGACTTGATTGTCTCCCGCCCACCAATTTCCAAGCCACCATACCCATAAATATCCAAAATAGTTAGGTATGTCAAGTTCCCAATGGCACTCAAGATCACCCCTCGCAAGCTGTTTCCTACAAGTAAAATAAACTCCAATCAATTACTAAAGCCGTACAGTTAACTACGTGTGCAATAATTGAAGTTGTTATATGCGAGATCAAGACTTCTTAAATGATTTGAAGTCTGTCTAGAATTGTGCCCGGTTGGAAGTTAAAACAAGAAGATCAAGTGTGTTGAGTTTATGAAGGTGAAAATTTCATATTAGAATAGAAGAGTACTCAAAAGAATTCAGAGACAGATTTAGCATGGCAAGAGAAGATAGGTTGTTGGGCAACAATATAGAAGGGAAGTGGTCAAATTGACAATCAGTCAATAACATATGTAAAATAGCCATCGATATAAGATATATATGGATTACCAACAAGATCGAGGCCAACGACATGACCCGTGGAATTGTTGCAGGAAACTCCATACCAATCACAACAGTTGCCTCCGCCAATATCCACCCAAGAGCTAAGGTCGTTGTCTTTATCAAAGAGGCCTCCCTTGAACATGAGGAGGGCTTGTCTCTCACTCTCCCAACAACTCATTGTTGAGGATACATAGCTCAATATCATTACAAGGAAAGTCAACAAACAAGAACCAGGGAAAGCACTCATCGCCATATATTTATATGTTATATCTAGCAATAGTAGTTGCTCAAAGTAATTGTATATTTGGCAAGTATTGTATGGTTACGTGAAAGGGAAGGCAGTAGTACTTGTAATAAAAAATGGGGTAATGTGCGGTTTTTATATGCGGAGCTTTGGCAAGTATTGTATGGTTAGGTTCAAAGATGGTCTTTATGATTAAATCAAAAAAGATGGTCTTTATGATTAAGATGGTCTTTTTGCGTGTGGAAAAAACTGTCATTGGCTGACTTGAAGATTGTTCATTCCAATTTTGCAATTGACTTGGATTATGATGGTCAACGCGACTTGTTATGCATCTTTTGCTTTGTGGATGCAAATGAGTCCATTTGACTCTAAGGACTCAACTTATAGGTTTCTCGTAATTGATTTTTTGTAAACAATCTGGTAGTGAGATATCTACTTGGCAACTAATGAGGTTCAAACCAATCCTTTTTTTACGAAAGACAATTAAGTTCATGCGGAAGAGTTTTAGTGTAGGAGCGTTTGATGAGTGTGTAAACGCTAATGTTTTGTCATATGTTTCGTGCGTGTTTAGTCATGTTTTG
The DNA here is from genome assembly GCA_963995505.1 of Hypericum androsaemum. Taxonomy (NCBI): domain Eukaryota; kingdom Viridiplantae; phylum Streptophyta; class Magnoliopsida; order Malpighiales; family Hypericaceae; genus Hypericum; species Hypericum androsaemum. The sequence goes on along the minus strand of OZ023186.1, from coordinate 8,719,976 downwards.
AGTTATATTCATCATATCATGTCAAGTCTTATGATCGTTTTAGTATATTTATGTTCGGGAATGGATTTCTACCCATTGTCATATTTTGTAGGAAATTGGAGCTCGATGAAGGTAGTTCGAGGGGTAATTTTGAGAGACTATATTACAAGAGCCATAACTTTCTGTTCAAGTTTCCGAATGCATCAAATGAGATACCGTTGGATAGCTTGAAGAAAGATCTACATTTTGTCTTTTATAGTCGAAGCCAAATTCGAAGTGAAAGAGGGTCAAAAATGTTAAATACGAAGATGTGACGAAGCTGATTAGCGACCCGGCGAGCGCCAAATACTTGGCGGGTGCCAAGTCCGTTACAGAAAGTTCAGTTGGCGGGCGCCAACACCATTGGCGGGCGCTAGGCCCTCGACGATGAATTTTTTCGGACTTCTCTTTTAGACGGAGACTCGATTTATTTTAGTTATATTCGACTTTTAGCCTCCTGTTTTGGCTTTAGGACTTAAGTTATATTATTTATATTATTACTTGGCCAGCAAGACTTCCAATTTAGCTTAAGCTCCTTTAGATTTTCCTAATTTTTAGTTAGACTTTTGGCTATATATAGTCCTTAGTTTCTTAGGTTTAGAGAGGACGTTTTTTAGGACGTGACTACTACAACTTTGACACAGCCTTTGGAGCTTAATAAAGTCGCGATTTCAGTTAGCACGGGAAAAGGATTGGCAAAGGTTGATCATCACGACTAAGCTTTCTCTATCTCTACCCTTATGTTAATTGCTATCATATTCTTCGTTAATCTATTGTACTTTGTTAACATGCTTAGCGAGTAGTTCTCTTGTGAGTGCGATGCCCTAATTATGTGATTGCTCGTCTATGTTAGCTATGGTTTGATTATCTTTCATAGTAGTTGTCAATTGATGATCTTAATGCTTAATCTAACTTGATCACTTAGATTATGATATTTAGTTGATAATAATAAACCGGAAGGCATTAGAATCAACGGAAGTGTCAATTGACATGTCTTAAGGTATTAATGAGAAATCTTGATAATAAGGGATAACCCGCTAGGAGTTAACTTCATAATTGAGTTTAGCTTAGTTCTTGGTCTAATTAAAGAGCGGAAGTGTTGATTTGTAATCATGAACTACTCTAGCTTAGTTTTGTCATCCTAATGAGCGGAAGCGTTAGGGAGATGCATTAGAACACTCCGGGTACTAGTTAGAACGTCATAAAAACCATAGTCTCGACATAGATGGGTAGTCCATAAGGGTATCGTGCTCGTTTATCTCCATTGATTTACAACTCATCTTTTATTTGCGTTTCCGATTTTGTTTATTTACCTGCAATCTTTACAATCTTTTAATTTTTCCGCTCGACATAATTATTTGCATTGATTTTGTGTTTAACCCTTAGTTCTAAGAACTTTACTTACCACTATACTATTTGCTTGTGCGTTTAATTGTTCGCAATTTTGCGTACATCAGCGTTCACGGTAATCAAAATTTGACATTATTATTTGTTTCAAATTCTAATTAATTTCCGCACATTTCAAATCTCTCGGACTATCATTTTATTATATAATAACCTTTGCTTGAGTGCGATGCCGCTGGTTTAGATTCAAAATGATGCAGGGGATGTTTTTTTAGGTGGTGTACCTGATTAGGATCTAGTATAGTCGAGGTAAGAGTTTTGCTCTTTCTCCGTAAGACGAGATTGCCCCGTATTAAGTGCTCACGGACTACGGCAATCGTTTCCAAGATACAACGACTTTCGGAGTTCAAGTTCGTAGTACAACGACCCTCGAAGCTTCAGGTGAACCGTCGGATATTCGAAACTTTCTGAGAGAGGGAAAGAGAGCCTACAATTGCTAATGAATGCTTATGCAAGTTGTAGCGGGGTAAGATGCAAATGAGGGGGAGAGGCCTATTTATAGGCACTGGATGGGAGGGAGGCAGGCACTCCGAAAGGGGGCGTCCGTTCTTCGGTGACATTCTGGATCTCTTTGGCAGGCAGCCCTCCGCTCGTGTCCCTTCGGCGAACATCTGAGCGCAGGCACCTTTTCGCACTCTTTCGTGACCCTTCTGAAGTTTTTCAAAATTTGCCAAAACTTTAAAGAATCTCAGCTCCTCGTGATGTTACGCACGTGCGAAGTGCTTACTGCCCCACAAAGAGTCCAATGCACCATGCGCACACGCACGTGCGTGTTCGCGTGCTCGGATGGTGCGCAACGGTCCGAGTTGGCTTTCCAGGTGGTCAACTAATTTTTTAGCTAATAAGGAGCTTCTCATTATAAACTAGGAAATTTTTCTTGTTGTTTCCAATGTGGTAATGCACTTTTCATTTCTACTAATGGGCCTACCACTTGGGTTTTCCACTTTTGGGCCAAATGCATTAATTTTACATTTATTCCAATAATCTTCCACCTGAATGATGATTAATGCATGCTGATACTTTTAAGAAAAGTTCTGACGAGTTATCATTGCATCGAGGAAGGTAGCTTACAGCTTTGAACCTTCCCTAGTAAAATGCTATCAGATTTACTTGCTGCTCAGTGAACGCGATGTCTTAAACTTGTCAGCTTTTTTATGTAAAACAAGATAATAACATTTACAAAATGATATCTCTAATACCCTTTGGTTCTCATGTTTTGTCTGTTTCGGCCATGCACCTTATCTTGGATTCATAAGTGTTTGTTCTGTTTGAAGTGGCCTCACTTCACACTTATATAGGTGATCTCCTATCAAGAGTATCCTGCCATACTCTACCTTTTTTTGGTATAGGAATTATTAAAAGAGTAGATGCTTAACCTTACCACACCTCTGCAGGTTCACACTTGGGCAGCTTTTGAGAATGAGAAGGGTTCCAAGTAATCATCTGAACCATCCATAACTTAGTTGTCTCATTGAACCAAGTTTGTGGGATCTCCACTCATCATGGTTGAGTTACCACTATGAATATTCTTTAATGTGTGCGTTTTAACCCCATTCCCCTTACTGCATTTTACATTTGATCTCTATTGATTCCTTTCATCAAAAGATCAGCTATGTTGTCCTTGGACTTCACATAGTCAATCGTTATTACTCTACTTGAGATCAATTGTCTAACGGTGTTATATCTCCTATGGATGTGTCGAGACGTACCATTGTACATAGTACTTTGAGCTCTCCCTATTGCTGACATGCGATCACAGTGTATCAATACAGGAGACAGAGGATTATTCCAACAAGGAATATCCTCTAGGAAGTTTCTGAGCCATTCAGTTTCTTCTCTAGCTTTGTCTAGTGCTATAAACTCCGAATCCATAGTGGATCGAGCTATGCACATTTTTTTAGAGGATTTCCATAATACAGCTCCTCCACCTATAGTGAATACGTAGCCACTAGTATATTTGGAGTCTTTAGTGTCTGATATCTAATTTGCATCAATGTATCCTTCCAATACATCTGGATATCTCGTATATAGTATGCCATGGTTCAATGTATATTTTAGATACTTTAGAACTCTTTCCAGAGCTAGCTAGTGATATGTTTCTAGATTACTTGTGAATCTACTAAGCTTGCTAACTGAATAAGCAATATCAGGGCGTGTACAATTTGTTAAGTACATCAGGCTCCCAATGATCCTTGCATATTTCAGCTGAGATACTGAGTTCCCTCTATTTTTTAGCTAAGTGTAGACTCAAGTCTACCGGAGTCTTAGCTGGAGGTTTGTCAAAAGCTTCAAATTTCTTTAGTACATTCTCAATATACTGAGATTGTGACAAGATAATTCCTTCAGTCGTCCTAGAGATTTTAATATCTAGTATGACGTCAGCTAGACCCATATCTTTCATGTCAAAGTTATTTTTTAACATATTCTTAGTTTTTACGATAAGATCATTACTGCTTCCCATGATTAGCATGTCGTCTACATACAGGCATACAATCACGTAAGTATCATGTGTGCCTTTAATGTATACACATTTATCACACTTATTGATCTTATAGCAGTTTGACATCATTATTCTGTCAAATTTCTCCTGCCACTATTTCGGTGCCTGTTTCAGCCCGTAAAGTGACTTGACCAGCTTGCATACTTTATATTCTTGTCCGGGGGCAACAAACTCTTCAGGTTGTTCCATATATATCTCCTCTTCCAGTTCTCCATTTAGGAAAGCTATTTTTATATCCATCTGATGTATCTCGAGGTTATAGAGTACTGTAATAGCTATGAGTACTCTAATAGATGTGATTCTTGTGACTGGCGAATACGTGTCAAAGAAATCATATCCTTCCTACGTGTGGTTTTGCATGATGGACTCTATCTCACTGTTGATAGCTTCTTTCCAGAGAGGAGCATCTGGACTAAACAACGCCTCTTGGATTATCCCAGGTTCATTTTCTAACACGTATGTCAGAAAATCTAGACCAAACGACTTGGCCGTTCTGGCTCTTTTGCTACGTCAAGGTTCCCCAACCTGATGAGAACCTTGAGTAGCTTCATGACCTTTTTTATTAGAGCTTAGGTCTTTCTTCTCCTTGTTTGGAAAGATATTCTCAAAGAATGTTGCATTCCTTGATTCCATGACCATTCCCTCATTGATTTTATGATTTTCAGACTTGTGCACTAGAAATCGGTATGCGCTACTATTGTAGGTATATCTGATAAAGATACAGTCAACGGTCTTGGGTCATATTCTCACCCTTTTAGGTGGAGGTATTTCTACCTTAGTTAGGCACCCCCACACTTTAAGGTAACCGTAGGAAGGCTTTCTCCATTTCCATAATTCATAAGGGATTTTTTCCCTTTTCTTGTGTGACAGTTTATTTAGAATGTGGTTAGCTAAGAGTACAGCTTCCTCCCATATGTTCTGGGGTAAATTCAAGCTAATCAACATAGCATTCATCATCTTCTTGAGAGTTCGATTCTTACGTTCTGCTACGTCATTTGATTGAGGTGAGTATGATGCAGTCGTATGATGAATAATGCCATTTTATTGGCAGGATTCCTCAAACGGAGCTACATATTCTTCCCTTCTATCGCTTCGAATCATCTTGATTTTAGTGCTAAGTTAATATTTAACCTCATTCTTATAACTCTTGAAAGTTTCTAGAGCTTCGTCTTTTCCTTTCAAAAGATGTACATAGCAGTACTTCGTGCAATCATCAATAAATATGATGAAATACTTTTTCTTACCTCTAGTTTGCACATATTTCATATCGCAGATGTCTGTATGAATTAACTCTAAAGGTGTAGTACTTCTTTCCACTGAATAAAAAAGTACTTTGGTCATTTTTTCCTCAATACATACTTCACATTTATTGTTTGGGTCAAACTCCATTTTGAGTAATAAATTTAAACTTACTAACATCCTTAGTGAGCTCAAATTTATGTGTCCTAATCTATCATGCCATAAGTTAGAACACTCAGCCAAGTAAGAAGAATTAATAACTTTATTAGGCCCCTCTAAGGCACATTTGACAGTTATTATATTCATCTTAAAGAGCCCCCTCTCGAGGTAACCCTTTCCTACAAAGGTACCACCCTTAGTTAACACAAATCTATCAGTCTCAAAAACTAACTTCAACCCGGCTTTGCTTAACCGGGAGCCGGATACTAGATTCTTACGAATATTTAGGACATGTAGCACATTTTAGAGGGTCAGCTCTTTTCCGATGTCAGCTTCAACACCACCTTACCTAATCTGACTATGAGGGAAGTTACGAAGTTATCCATAAACAACTTCTGTCTTATTTTAATTTATCAAATTCAGCTACCAAAAAAATAGAGAATGTCTTATTTTTAAGAACCAAAAGAAATTAGAATTCTACTATAAATTAATATCATAATAATAATCAGATTCGACAAAGTGTATTTCCAATTGGACCCAGGAAGGAAAAAAATGGGTACTTTGCGTGTAGAAAAAGAATAAGCTACCACCCTTAGTTAAGACAAATCTATGAGCCTCAAAAACTAGTTTCAATCTGGCTTCAACCTGGCTTTGCTTAACTGGGAGTCGGATACTAAATTCGGAGACCGAATTTTTATAAGGAGGGAAGAATGTAATACCCGATTATGGAAGTTAAATATGGTAGGATTTAACCAAGTATGCTTAGTCATTCAGTAAGATATAAATATACTATGCTAAAAATAATAATAATGCAAATTGGTCATCGAGAAATTATTGTTGTTTCGGAGGTTTGGTGTACTTGATTAGGATCACTTCAGTCTAGGCAAGTGTTGAACACTTTCTCCGTAAGACGAGATTGCCCCGTATATTTCAGTGCGGTACGGGCTAAGGCAATCGTCCCCAAGATACAACGACTGTTTAGGGCGTTTCCAAGACCGTTGCACACGTATCTCGAAACTTTCAGGCGAACCCTTATATACCCAGAACTTTCGAACTCTTTTTCTATGTGAAGAACGGGAGAAGAGGAGAAGACAACAATGCTAGGAGTATGCAATTGCTGCTGGGATGAGGAAATGGCAAGGAGGGCACGCCTATTTATAGGCTGAAGAAGGCAGGGAGGCAGCCACCCCGAAGGGACGCATCCGCTCGGCCAATAGGCTGTCTGGCTGCGCTCGTGACCCTTCGGCGACTTCTGGACCCTTCCTGGCGCTCCAGGCTGCGCTGGCGCCCTTTCGTGGCTGATTTCGCAGCCCTTCGGCCTTCTGGAAGTGAAGTGCCATTGCGACCTGCGTCCAATGCGCCATGCGCACACGCACGTGCGCGTGCGCGTGCGCGAGCACGTGCTCGTGCTCGTGCTCGTGCTCGTGCTCGTGCTCGTGCACGTGCTCGTGCTCGTGCTCGTGCTCGTGCTTGGACGGTGCTTCGCACCGTCCTCGCAGGCAGCTAGCGGTGAGTCAGCCTTTTGGGTAGCCAATCAAGTTGATAGGCAAGGAGGGAAATTCCTTATAAACAAGGAAATCCTCCTTGCTCTAATCAATGTGGGATTGCAACCTTCCCATTTCCCTTTGGGCCTTCATTTTGGGCCTTACCATTTGTGGGCTTGCATTGAATTTTCATTCAAAACCCAACAATCCCCCACATGAATGATGATTAATGCATGTAGACTCTAATCGAAAGTTCTGATGTGTTATTATTGCATCGAGACAGGTAGCTTGTGGCTTTGAACCTTCTCTAGTAATATGTTATCGAATTTACTCGCTGCTCGGTGAACATGATGTCTTGAACCGTCAGCTTTTGGTGTAAACCAAGACAATAACATTTACACAATAATAACCCTAGTACATTTAGGTTCTCACGTTGTGTCCGTTTCAGCCATGGACCGTATCTTGGATTCATAAGTATTTTTTCCTATTTGAAGCGGCCTCACTTCACACTTACATAGGTGATCTCCTATCAGGAGTATCCTGCCATACTCCACCTTAATCAAGGTATAGGAATCACTAAAAGCGTAATGCTTATCCTTACCACACCTCTGCAGGTTAATACCTGGGCAGCTTCTGAGAATGAGATAGGTTCCAGGTGATTCACTGAACCCTCCATAACTTAGTTGTCTCATTGAACCAAGTTTGTGGGATCTCCACTCATCATGGTTGAGTTACCGCTATGGACGTTCTTTATTGTGTGGATTTTAATCCCATTCCCCTTACTGCGTTGTACATTTGATCTCTATTGATTCCTTTCGTAAAAGAAGCAGCTAAGTTGTCCTTGGACTTTACATAGTTAATGGTGATCACCCCACTAGAGATCAACTGGCTAACGGTATTGTGTCTCCGACGGATATGTCGAGACTTTCCGTTGTACAACGTACTTTGTGCTCTCCCGATTGCAGACATGCTATCACAGTGTATCAATACGGGAGGCACTGGTTTACTCCAGCACGGAATATCCTCTAGGAAGTTTCTGAGCCATTCAGCTTCTTCCCCAGCTTTATCTAGTGCTATAAACTCCGACTCCATGGTGGATCGAGCTATGCACGTTTGTTTAGAGGACTTCCAAGACACAGCTCCTCCTCCTATGGTGAATACGTATCCACTCGTAGATTTGGAGTCCTTAGTGTCTGATATCCAGTTTGCGTCACTGTATCCTTCTAATACAGCTGGATATTTAGCATAATGTATGCCATGGTTTATGGTATGTTTTAAATACCGTAAAACCCTTTCTAGAGCTAGCCAGTGATCCTTTCCTGGATTACTTGTGAATCTACTAAGTTTACTGACTGAGTACGCAATATCGGGACGAGTGCAGTTTGTTAAATACATCAAGCTCCCGATAATTTGCGCATACTTCAGTTGCGATACTGGGTCCCCTCGATTCTTGGCTAAGTGTAGATTCAAATCTACTGGAGTCTTAACCGGAGGTTTGTCGAAAGCTTCAAATTTCTTGAGCACATTTTTCACGTAGTGGGATTGTGTCAAGATAATTTCGTCAGCTTTCCTAGAAATTTTTATTCCTAGTATGACGTCTGCCAGACCCATATCTTTCATGTCAAAGTGGTTTTTTAACATGTTCTTAGTTTTCACAATAACCTCTTTATTGCTTCCCATAATTAGTAAGTCATCTACATAGAGGCTGAAGAAGGCAGGGAGGCAGCCACCCCGAAGGGACGCGTCCGCTCGGCCAATAGGCTGTCTGGCTGCGCTCGTGACCCTTCGGCGACTTCTGGACCCTTCCAGGCGCTCCAGGCTGCGCTGGCGCCCTTTCGTGGCTGATTTCGCAGCCCTTCGGCCTTCTGGAAGTCTCCCAAATTTGCCAGCCCATCGTGCCTCTTCGGGGGCCAACCTGAAGGCGCTCGCAGCTCCTCGTCGCTCCGGTAGCTGCGCAGCTGCCCCCGGACCCGGGCAAAATACTTAAGGCTCCTCCAGCTCCTCGCGACGATGCGCACGTGCCAAGTGCCAAGTGCGCCACAAAGCGCCCATTGCGACCTGCGTCCAATGCGCCATGCGCACACGCACGTGCTCGTGCTCGTGCTCGTGCTCGGACGGTGCTTCGCACCGTCCTCGCATGCAGCTAGCGGTGAGTCAGCCTTTTGGGTAGCCAATCAAGTTGATAGGCAAGGAGGGAAATTCCTTATAAACAAGGAAATCCTCCTTGCTCTAATCAATGTGGGATTGCAACCTTCCCATTTTCCTTTGGGCCTTCATTTTGGGCCTTACCATTTGTGGGCTTGCATTGAATTTTCATTCAAAACCCAACAATTATAGAAATATGGTTAGATATAGTTTGGTACGAATTAAATCAAGGTACAATGTTCGAATGAGCATGTGCTGGCTAGGTCACAAGTAGGTTCACTAATAATATGATAAGGTTAGAAGATATACATTGGAACAAAAAAAAAATTTCCTAATGGTAAAAACGTGGCACTTTATAACATTGTCCACTGAAACACATATACCAATGTAAGGTTGTTGTGGGTGTAATTAGCTGATAGCTTTCAGCGAGAAAATGAAAGATAAAATGAGTTTGGAAATTTCACTAAGAAATTCTCACAAGGACTACCGAAACAATTAAAATAATTAGAAGAAACTAGCTACAAAATGAAGAGAGATGTAATTGAAATTGGATAACTTCATAAAGCAAAGGATAAGAACAAAGAAATGGAGCGAAACGTGGAACTAAAAGAAATTTACACCAAACAAAACAACGACAAGGTAATATTTAAAATAAGAACATGATAAGCATAAGAAGTAAATTAAAAACAAACGTGGCAACAAATCAATGTAAACACAACTTAGTCATTCGGTATGTTAATTTTAAGGATAAGTTCAAATGTGAAGTAACCTTCTTTATAGATAAGGATTTATGAAGCAAAATATGATAAGTTATAAAAAAAAAAGTGAAACGTGGCTGAATTTGGGAATTGACAGCAAGTAAATAATGATAAAGGTCAATTTGAAGCGGTGGGTACTTGCTGTGAGCAATATAAAATGCTCAATTCCATCCTTCCCTCCTAACTGTGGACCAAAAACATAAACCAATCGAAAATCAAAAACAAAATTTAAAAAAATGGGGAAAGAAAGAAGAATGCGATTCGGAAGAGAAAGAAACAAAATTGAACCAATTAAAAAGAGGAAGGTGCTGACGAAGAGAGGATAAATGGTTACTTAGGTAAGGTTTTCAAGTGAGACTATTTGTTCTTGAGCAACAGCACTAAAAGGGCAATAAAGAAAAGAAAAATTAATAAAAGGGGCAGTAGAGCAATTGAAAAATTGGTGAATATATATGTTTATATATAATTAGCCATTTTTTCAGTTTCAATGGAAAAAAGGACCATATGAATGGAGAGGGTGAACCTACAGAGAATGAGAAACTATATAAGTTGATTAAGTTAGAAATTTTTATTTGTCATAATTCAATAAGATGAATTTGGCGAGACTTATGTATATGAAGTAAATAGCAAATTATTTAAGATAGATTTTATCGGTTAGTAAAATATATTAGAAGAACTATTCATGTACCTAGGAAATTAAGGAGCTCAACTAATTATGTAAATTAAAAGAAGCTGTGAGAGTGGATGAATTCCATTAGTTTCGACAAAACATAAAATAAGTAAAAGAAGAACTAGAGAAGACAAAGAAAAGAAAGAGAACTAGAAGAGAGACGAAGGAAAATAATAGAGGTACCTAGATATAAGTTATCCAATCATGTTTAGCTTGATTATTTAATTATGAGTACGAAGTTAAGTAGGGATGATAACTTCTCACGAGAACTGAAATGACAAGTGATTGTTAATCATAGGAATCATGGTTATGTAAGATTGGTTAAGAAATTAATGCAATTGAAAATATCTTGTACTCATAAGTGTTAACCGAAGCAAACAAAATTAGAAATGCTAACCGAGAAAATAATAAAAGGGACAGAAATAAATATTTGATCTAGTAAAATAAAAACTGAGTATCGTTACTATGTGACAGGTTTATGAATATATTTCCAAGAGATTTGAAAACAAACCTTGCGGTTATTGAACTCATAATTTGATTGAAGGAGTATTTGTACTAGAAAGAGGATGATCATTCAAGATGGTCGTCAAGCCGAAATGGGTAAATAAATAATATGTGACTCATGCTTTCTTTAACGCACTCTATTTTTTTGTCATGATTTGAATATGATAACGTGAGTGCATTTGTGAATTTGTCATATGAGCATATGGTATGACATTATGATTTGTGAAAGTTTGTTTAATCTGGCCCCGAGGGACACTGGATATGTTTGATATATTTTGAGAGCCTATGAATTTGTTATGATATGAAAGTCTGTTATATGGATGGCTCGGCTCTGTGATTTGGACGTCTAGTAGGCAGAGGTCTACCCGTGACCAACCGGGGATGTTGGCATATGTGCACATATACTGAGAATACAATGGATTCTGATATGATCTGTTTGGCCGGCGGGGTTAGATATGGTATCCTCGTGTCGGAGTTGGAGTGACACTATCTAGAACTTGCCGAACGTTCGTCCAATTTTGTGATTTGATTTTGGAATTATGTGTTCATGTGTCAAATTGCGTGACGGAATGGGACGTTGCGTAGTTTGCTCATGTTTTTGTGACTTTATGATTATATACTATATTTGGTCATCTGGTAAGTATGATCTTTGAATAATGTACATCTCCGCATAATTCATTTGCCATATTAATTATGCATGGTTTAGGAATGTTTGTGCATTGAGTAGCTAAATAAATTGCGATGCATATCTTATTTGTTTACTGGGTGTTCCAAAACACTCATCCCCCCACCCACTAATTTTGCAGGAACTCGTACATGAGTTGTGTTGGCTCGGAGATCTACTCTGATCGTACCAAATCTGATTTGTTCTTCAGGACTTGCATCGAGGTCTCCAGTTTGTATTTTGCTCTTTCATCTAGAAGCTCTGTAGTCACAAGATTTGCTTTGATCTTGGAAATGTTTAATTATTAAGAATATATTAATTTTGTTTAATCGAACAAAGCTTGACAATTGGTTATAAAATTTTGATGTTTAAAATGCAAGATAATATAAGTTTTAGTTATAAGTTTAATGGTTTAAGATTTATAAGAATTTGAATAAGTTTGAGGTTGACTAGATCTTTGTGTGTGATTTAAGTAGTCAAAGTCTGGTACCGGACACTGACCACAGATTTGGGTCGTGACAGGTATGAGCATTCGATATATACCGATCCCAAATACTGAAAATACCGAATATCAAATTTTAAAAAAAATTCATGCCGATCTGAACCAAAATTATCTTGATATCTACCGAATACCAAAAATACCAAAATTTACAAAAATAAAATAAAATCCAACATTAAGTTGCTGTCTCCCCAAGCATTTGTAGAAGAGAGATTAAGCAATCACGCTGTGATTACCAACACTTCTAGATGACTAGCATAACATGGGAAAATTTCATGAAGCATTTCAAGACTCTTTTAAAAAATAAGATAGAGATTTGAAAGAAAATCATAAAACCGAGCATTCTACTCGCACAAAAATCCCTCATAAACCCTTATGCTTCGACCCGAAATCTTTAAAATAGCAAATTTGAAAAATTTTCTAATTTTGAAACCCTAATTTTTTGGCTTAGAATAACTGATGCGAGGGAAGTTGCCTTCGGTGCTGGCTGAGAGGGAGGCAGCGTGGTGGCATGGCTACGTCGGTGGTGGCTGAGAGGCGTGGTGGTGGCCGGAGGTGGAGTCAGGAAGCTCTGCCGGAGGTGTGTGTTTTTGTGAAGAGGCGTGGAGGAGAGGAGAGAAGAGTCGTGAGTGAGGGTCTTTTTTTTCTGTCCAGAAAGAAGAAGAATCATGAGTTATATTTAGATTAGAATAGGAATTGGTTTTTATACTTTAGCAAAGTTACAGTTTAGTAATTCAGGATTTTCGGTATTATCGAAATTCGCTGAAATTTTTCAAAAGTCGAAATAAAATTTCGTAAACCGAAATATCGATCCCGAAATATCGAATACAGAAAAAATATCAAAAATTTCGAATACGGAATGCTCAACCCTACCCAAGCTTATGGGATCCTGGAAAGCCTCAGGGGGAGGCGAAGAGATAGCCTCCTCCGCATATTTTTGGAGTTGTTACTATGCTGACATGGTTTATGTTCCTAGCTTTCCAAGCTAAGTCCCTATTTGATCCTACTTATTTCAACTCCAATGGAGATGGGAGCTGCATGCAGCAGGTAAGTCCCTATTTGATCCTACTAGCCTCGGGCATCAGGTAAGAAACTAATAGGGTGTAGAAATAAGTAGGATCAAATAGGGACTTAGCTTGGGAAGCTAGGAACGTAAACCATGTCAGCAGAGTAACAACTCCTTGCGGAGTTACTCCAGATCATGAATCCATTAGAATTCTCGTCAAAGGGTATTTAACCTAACGACATAATACGTGTAAAAATTCAATGAGGTTCAAAACCCTGGCATGGCATAAAAAATTGCCTTAAAAAAATCCATTAGACTTCTCTGTGCTAGGAGTGTATCTTGTCTATGGAAGGAGAGAGAACAACCAGACCAGTTTAGCCAATTCGCTGCCCTCCTGAGAATGGTGTTAATCAATTGTTGAGGATCCATTTGGCCACCTTGAAATACAACATGGTTACAATGTAGCCATCTTCGTTTAAGTTTTCCTCGAGCAAAGCCCATCCAGTAATCAAAACCTCTCCTGATCAGATATGCGAAATCACAATTAAGTAGAAGGTGGCCAGTTGTCTCAGTAGCATTGCTACACCAAGCACATAGGGACTCTTTTCTGGTCACCACCCCAATCCTAACCAAATTTCCCCTGGTTTCATTTTGTCCGGAAGGCCAACCATAGAAATCAAGAAACTTTATAAGGGATAGAATCAATCCAAGGTTGTCCAAGAACTGTTGGAGAAGAGAAATGCTCTCTTAGAGAATGATTATAAAGACTTTTATCCGAAAAGGAACCAGAAGAGTCATATTTCCATAACAGAGTATCATCCATCCCCTGATTGTTTGATGTTAATCGGCATTATGAAATCTTCAATTTATTTCCGTTTATCCTCCTCCCACGCTCGCACCGCCTTCTCCAAGTCAAACCCCAGATCCACTCACCCCAAAACCAAGAACCCCATCTATTAATTTTCTCATCCTGTTGTTCAGAGATCATGAAGAGTCTTGAAAAAAGGTTTTTTAGGAGAATGTTAGAAGCCCAAGGTACCACCTCCATTCTGTATTTGTATGGTCAATCCGTCTCTGAACTTTTCGGAAGATACTTTATTTGAGATTATGAATGAGATAATTCTATGCCAAATCCCCCTCTTCCGGATGTTGAATAGAACTCTTGATACAGGGAAGCAACGTTGATGTGGTTGTCCATTCCCATGGATTCCCTGAAATAGGTAGGGTCAGCTTCTTCCAAGCAACCAGGCTAAAGACGGTTTCTTTCCGAGTCCCCCCTCCCCAAAGGAATCGCCTTGTTCTCTTCTCTAGTTCTTTTATAACTCATGCAGGCATCTTATAGAAGGAGAGAGGAAGACTTTCTAGAAAAGATGTAATGAGTGTTAGCTTGCCTCCCAAACAAATTATTTGTCCCTTCCAATTAGCTAGCCTTTTATCAAACAACTCAATAATTTGTCTCCAGCTAGAGATCCTTCTCATGTTGGCACCAATAGTTAGCCCCAAGTACTTGAAAGGTGAAGTCTGAACCTTACGGTTCCAAGAGTCAGCCAACTCATGAGATCGTCTTTCTGTCAGATTGATACCCGTAACTGAATTCTTGGAGAAATTGATATGCAGACCTAAGATGAGAGTGAACCCATTTAGAATCCTTCTGAGATTGGTTAGGATCCCATTAGAGGCTTTGGAAAATATCAGTGTCATCAGCAGTAATGATATCACCATTTCAAGGCCAAGGTGTCCAGGGCTAAACCAAATGAAGAAAATTCTCTCTAACAAGTAGAAGACTCATCACTAGGCAAATAATTGTTCAACTTTGAAATAATTGAAGAATTCTTATTAATTGAATTGTATCTTACAATCGATTACACTAGGGGGATATATACACATACTAACAGCTATAATTACAACGTCTATCACCTCTAATTGCGTCTATTAGCTACACAAGACAACTACTAACTTCCTTAATTGTACAATTACACATTGGTAGCATCGATTACTTTCTTATCTGCATATTCGGTAATCGTTGCTTCCTCAATTGATTCGGATTGCAAGGATTGCTTCTGTTGAATATGTCGAGAAAAGCCAATGGAGGAAATTTGGGCATGGTCAGCGGCCGCTAGCCCCCTAGCCCTCGCTGGGGGGTGTTACAGAATGTAGAATTTCTGAAGGCCCAACGGCCGCTGGGAGGGCAGTGCCAGCTGGGGTGCACTGGGAGAATTTTTCTGTTTGGCTAGGACTCTCATTTAGACTCCTAGATTTGACCTAGATTGGTTACTTGATGTACAAGGGTGTCGTCCATTATATAAGGATGTGTTACCTAGGTTCTTGTATGGCTTTGTGACTTGGATCCATCAATAAAAGTTCTCCTTTCTCCCCGTGGACGTAGGCACTAGACCGAACCGCATTATCTCTTGTGTCCGTATTCTTTGCGCGTTTTGTTTTCTTGGTTGCTGAATTCCTAATAATTGGTATCAGAGCTTGAGTTGGAGGATGACAGATGGCGCAAAGTTTGCTCTTGTGAAGTTTGATGGTTCTTCGAATTTTGGGTTATGACAAAGGCGTGTCAAGGATCTCCTCGTGCAACAAGGGATGGTCATCGCGCTCTCAGAGAAGAAGCCCGAGAAGATGGAGAACCAATAGTGGAAGTAGATGGGGGCCAAGGCGGTGGCGATAATTTGCTTGTGCTTGGCGGACGATGTGATGTATCACGTCATGGATGAGGAGTGACCAACTGAGGTATGAAAGAAATTGGAGGCAAGGTATATGTCTAAGTCTTTGTCGAACAAACTTTATCTTAAGCAAAAGTTGTATGTGCTTAAGATGATGGGGGTGCTTGGATTTGAGCCAATACATTAATATTTTCAATCAATTATTGAGTGATTTGAGAAGGGTCGATGTGAAGTTCGAGGAGGAAGATAAGGCATTATTGCTCCTGAATTCCTTAACGGCTTCCTACGAGAATTTGGTTACAACCTTAACTTGAGGGAATGAGTCCCTGGTGTTGGAGGAGATCACAAGTGCTATGCTAGGATTTCATCAAAGGAGGAAAATTGGCGATGAATGAATGGAAGGGCTCATTGTGAGGGGTAGCCATGGGGGTCGTAGTAAAGGAAAAGATGGAAGGGGATCCAAGTCGTGGTCAAGGAGGTTCAAAGGAAATTGCTTCAAGTGCAGTGAAAAAGGGCACGTAAAGAAGGATTGTCTAAGTAGAACTCGGGATCGCGAGGGAAAAGGATATGGTTTCATGAGTGTAGCCTCTTGCTCAAACGGGTCGGATGGTGACTGTCTTTCTGTTTTGTCAGGTCCAAAGCATGCCGATTCCTGGATTTTGGATAGCACCTATTCTTTCTAGAAGACGCCCAAGAGAGGGTGGTTCGACACCTACAAGTTTGTTGATTCACGTATAGTGACTATGGGTGATGGTTCCGCTTGTAAAGTCACTGGAATAGGTGATATCCGGATCAAGATGTGGGATGGTGTCATGGTAAAGTTGTGTGGGGTTAGGCATGTTCCAAAGTTGAAGAAGAATTTGATCTCATTAGGAGCCTTGGATTGTAGCGGGTATGGCTATAAGGTTGTAGGTGGGCTAATTGAGGAGGAGAAGGATGCTATGGCGGTGATGAAGGGTGAAAGAGCTGTAAGGAATACCTACAGGTCAGTGGGGGACACTATTGTAGGTGTAGTCACATCTTTGGGTTTCGATGGAGAGGGAAAAGCTGTTGTAGGTGGAGTCACATCTTCGGGTTCCGATGGAGAGGGAAAAAGCTCAGGTCATATGCGGTTGGTTCGTATGAGGGAGTAAAGGCTTGACATGGATGATTTGAGTGCAGTTGGGATTCACGAAGACATGGATAGCAAGCTATGGTTGTTTCATAGAGGCATGGTAGGTAGAGAGCCATGGTTGTCTCGAAGAAGCTTTATTAGCTAGGCCCCGCTATGGTTGTCTAAAAGGACGTGCATATCAAAGGTGTTGGTAGGTTTGGCATTGGGCATGCGAAGCTATTGGTGACACCACGGGTGAATCGGGTATCTCACTGAAGGCCTAACGAAAAGATTTCAAGACATGTCAAGGGTTCTACTTGGTGGAACAAAAGGTTGTCCATTATATGCTATGGCACGTAGCATTGGTTTAAGGCAAGAAGGTCCAGCGGAGAAGTAGTTTGAGGTTGCGGAGCATAAACTAACCAAAAAATACAGGAGCATCTATTGGTCGCAAGGTTGCTTCAGCAGGTAGACTTGCTAGTTGGGGTTAAATGAAGATTAGAGGGAATAGGCCAGGCAGGATCAAAAGCTCAAGGTTAGGGGCTGGCTCCAAGTGATTGAACAATGGTGGAGAGAAAGTTGAGATGGTCTTATTGATGGTTGTTATCTATGGTCAAGGTGGAGTTGGTATAGTCGGTTTAATTTCTCAAGTTCTAATGGTTTTTTATGGGGTGGTGTTTCATCAAGGTGAAGTTTGTTAAAGTTCGGGTTGAGCTTCATAGTTCTTCGCAAGAGATGTTTTCTCGCCAAGGTGGAGATTGTTGGGATATGTCGAGAAAAGCGAATGGAGAAAATTTGGGCATGGTCAGCGGCCGCTAGCCCTCCAGCCCTCGCTGGGCGGTGTTACAAAATATGGAATTTCTGAAGGCCTCCTATTTTTCTCGAACTCTGATTTGGACTCCTAAATTTGACCTAGATTGATTACTTGATGTATAAGGGTGTTGTCCATTATATAAGGACGTGTTACCTAGGTTCTTGTATGGCTTTGTGACTCGGATCCATCAATAAAAGTTCTCCTTTCTCCCCGTAGATGTAAGCACTAGGCCGAATCACATTATCTCTTGTGTCTGTATTCTTTGCGCATTTTATTCTCTTAGTTGCTGAATTCCTAACAGCTTCTTAGTTGACTTCTTCCCAATTAATGCTCTTGCCTTCTTTGGTTGATTTGATGAGTTGGCAAGATCATCCCGGGATTGCTGGGTTGGCATATCTCCAACACTCCCCCTCAAGTTAGATGTGAAGAGATCGAACATTCCCAACTTGCCCAATAGAACTCTAAATTGCCCGGGTTGTATAGGCTTCGTAAACATGTCTATAATTTGCCACTTAGTGCCGATAAAAGGAGTGCAGATTTCCTTGCTTAGGACCTTCTCCCGTACATAGTGATAATCCACTTCAATATGTTTTGTTCTTTCATGAAACACGAGATTTGCAGTTGTATGAAATGCAGCTTGATTATCATAATATAACACCATACTCTTTGATGGTATGAACCCAAGGTCGACGAGTACTGATTTCACCCAAATTAGTTCACGAGCAGCTTGGAACGTGGCTCTATATTCGGATTTGGCACTCAAACATGATACCACATCTTGCTTCTTGCTGCACCAAGTAACTGGATTCCCACCTACAAACACACAAAAACCAGTAGTCGATCTTTGGCAGTCAACTGATTTAGCATAATCTGTATCAGTATATCCTTGAATTTTTAAGTGACCGTTATTCCTAAACAAAAGACCCATCCTCGGACTACTTTTAATGTATTGCATGATTCTATCAGCTATATCAATATGACTTGTCCTAGAATTATGCATAGCTTGACTGATTAGGCTTACATCATAAGAAATATCTGGTATAGTAATAGTTAGATAAATTAGCCTTCCTACTGTCCTTTGAAATTGAGCAACATCAGTGACTAAATCTCTATCGTTCATAGAAAAAGTTGTACCACATTCAACTGGACTTCCTACAGGTCTGTAATTAAGCTTCTTAATTTCCTTTAGAAGGTCTAAAACATATTTTTGTTGAGATAGAAACAAACCTTTGCTTGAGTAAGCGAACTCAATACCCAAAAAATATTTTAACTTACCAAGATCCTTGATGCTCAAAGTTCATTTAAGAGAATCAATGCCTTCAACATCGTTTCTTATGATTAGAATATCATCCACGTATATACACACAACAATCTTCCTCATCCTATTATCTCTAATAAATAAGGTTTCATCTGCATAGCTTTTCCTAAACCTTAGACTCTCAAATTCTCTACTTAGTCTATGATACCACGCTCTAGATGATTGTTTAAGACCGTAGATAGGCTTATTTAACTTACAAACTTGTCTAGGGTAGTTTTGTTTAAACCCTGGTGGAATATCCAAGTAAATTTCTTCCTCAAAGTCACCTTGAAAGAATGCATTTTTTACATCCATCTGAAATATAGTCCAATTAAGATTTATAGCTACACTAATCAAAATTATGATGGTGTTCATCTTAGCTACAGGGGCGAAAGTCTCATGATAATCGACTTCAGGAACCAGAGTGAAACCCTAGCCATTAATCGTGCCTTGTTCCTCTTTATAGTCCTATCACTATTATATTTAACCTTGTATATCCACTTACATCCAATTGATTTCTTGTCCTGAGATAAAATGGTTAATCTCCAAGTTTTATTTCTAGCTAGCGCATCAATTTCTTCTTTCATAGCATTTCCCCAAACCTGATTTTTTTAGCATCTTCAAAAGTAGTAGGTTCTTCAATCATATTAATTTTGTTCAAATAAGCAAGGTACTTGGGAGAAACTGAGAGATACAAGATCTACCTGTGAATGGGATATAATTGAGGCGAATATACCTTATAGTAGTTTAATTTGGCTGGAGGTTTGAAACTACGAGTATATCTCCTCGGATTTTGCTCAACTTCTTTAGTTTTTCTGCTCCTTCGTCCTCAACTTCTTGATGTTCTATAGATGTTTCTTCAGGATTTCCTCCCTCAATTGATTCAAATTCAATTGAGTGATTTTATCCTTGATGGCTGCTTTGCTTGCTCTGGTGTACCTGTTGAAAAGCACTAGATTCACACAATTCTTATGAATTGGTACTTACATGTCATGATGTCTATCATGCTCGCTCATCAGCTACCAAGCTTGGTTCGTTGATCTTTTTAATTTTCTCCTCTTGAGGCTCATCTCTGTCTTCTCTCGATATATTGTTAGAATAATAAGGGACATTTTCCAGGAATTGAACATCTATGGAAATAAATTTATGTTTGGTTCTTGGATTAAAACACTTGTACCCTTTAGATATATTTGAATAGCCCAAGAAAACACACCTTTCAGACCTTGGATAATGTTTATCATTTTCTGAGGAGGTATGTGGACATAGCATGTGCATCCAAATACCTTCAAATGTGATATGTTTAATAGTTTGTCAAGGAGAAACTCAAGAGGAGCTTTCATTTTTAACACTTTCGTAGGCATTCGATTAATCAGATAACTGGCAGTTAGAACCGCATCAGACCAGTAGCTTTTTGGAACGTTCATGTAAAATCTAATCGCCCGAGTTACTTCTAATAGATGTTTATTCTTACCCTCAGCCACCCCATTTTATTGAGGCGTGTAGACGCAAGAGGTTTGGTGTATAATACCAACTTGTTTAACACAAGTGATGAAATCTTTATATTATTTAGATCTGTTATTAGTTCTAAACACTTTAATTTTTTTGTTAAACTGAGTTTCTACCATTTTCTTAAATTCTTGAAAGCAGTTGGAACTTTAGTTTTATTTTTTAGTAGATAAATCCAACTCACTCTAAAGTAATGATCTATGAAGCTTATAAAGTATTTATACCCATCATGAGATAGAATAGGCGAAGTCCAAAGATCAGAATGAACTAAATCAAACAAATTCTCATAGATAGTTCTAGAAATAGCGAAGGGTACACGACATTGCTTAGCCATTTTTCAACTCTCACAATTTTCCTCATTAAAAATACGCCTAGAACTAACAGCAGCTTGCAGAACAGGAGTTGCAGGATGACCAAGTCTGAAGTGCCATATCCTATCAGGTTCTATCGAGATTGATTTATTCGCATAAGCAATTAGGAGATCATCTAGTATGTATAGCCTTTTTTTTAAATTCCTTTACCAATCAGCTTCAAGTTTTCATATCCTGAAAAATCATTTTATCAGGTTTAAAAATAACATGACATTTAAGCTGTTGGATAATTTTTCTTACGGACATAAGTTTAGCAGCAAAATTGGACACTGCAAGCACTGCAAAAGAGGGTTGATTATTCAAGAAAACTTTTGACCCTTTTGTAGTGACATTAGTGCTAGAACCATTTGCTACAATGACAAACGATCCATCCTTTAAACAGGTTTGTTTAGTTAGTTCACTTGAATCATAAATCATATGTTGATTTGCACTTGAATCCACTATCCAATTTAACTTATCGTAATTAATTGCAGAAAAGGATGTGAATTGAATCGTACCTTGTGGTGGAGCAGGAGCTTGTGTAGGTTGTTGACTTGAACTTGGTTTGTCACCAAGCCCTTTCTTCAAGTGCTGAAGGAGATGTTGGGCCAATAGTTTGAGATAATTACCTTTTGGTTCTGTAGGACTGTTTGAAGTAGTATTTGCTTGAGTAGGCTTATCTTTTTCCGGTGTCAAGTGGGGATTAAGGAACCAGCACCTGTCCTTCGTGTGACCTTTTTTTTAGTGATCACGTACGAACTGGTTTCTATTACCAGTTGGCCTAGTTCCTCCTCTTCCTCTAGAAGAGTTCTTAGAGGAGAATCTATCTTTGGATTCAGATTTTATATAAAATACACTTGCTTCAGAGTTTTCTTCTCTTTTAGTCACATTCATGACTTTCTTTCTCATTTTCTCTTGCAAGATTTTAGCACATATATTTGCAAGAGATGGAGCATCAGAATTAAGCAATAATTGAGATTGAACTTTTTCATATTCAGGATTTAATCCCGATAGCAATTCGAATATTTTGTCTTGCTCCATCCTCTTTTGTAGAGCAACAAGATCAGTTGTGGGAGGATGAAATATAGCTAATTCATCCCACATGCTTCTCATCTTGCCTAAGTACTCAGTAAAAGATAGATCACCTTGTTCGATTTTAGCAATACCTTTTGTTAGCTCAAAGATCCTATATAGGTTATTTTGCTGACCATATAGGTCTCTAATTGCTTTCCATAATACTTTAGCATTGCTAGTAAATGAGAACATGTCATAAATTTTTGGATCAAGAGAGTTGAGAATCCAGGTAGTTACCAGTTCATCATTTCTTTCCCATTCAGCATACCCTTCTTTGAGGGGACTTGGCTGGGTGATCTTCCCATTGATGTAGCTCGCTATGTCTTTGGTGTTGAGATTTTTTGATAATGTCCTAACCCATGACAAGTGGTTGTGGCCATTGAGAAGCATTAGGGTCAGCTTTAAGCTGATATTGCTATCATTTTTAAAGGTGGTGAATTTTCTGGTGGGAACGAATGATTGAGAGCCTGCAGTAATTGAATCCGCAGGTCCTTGATCATGAGTTTGCTCGTTTGAGTCTTCCATTGGAAGTTGTCCTGATATCATAAAATAATTGAAGAATTCTTATTGATTGAATTGTATCTTACAATCGATTACACTAGGGGGATATATACACATACTAATGGCTATTATTACAACATCTATCACCTCTAATTGCGTCTATTAGCTATACAAGATAGCTACTAACTTCCTTAATTGTAAAATTACACATTGGCGGCATCGATTACTTCCTTATCTGCAGATTCGATAATCGTTGCTTCCTCAATTGATTGGGATTGCCAGGATTGCCTCTTAATTGACTTCTTCCCAATTAATGCTCTTGCCTTCTTTGGTTGATTCGATGAGTTGGCAAGATCATCCTGGGATTGCTGGGTTGGCGTATCCCAACAAACTTCTCCATTTTTGTATTTGTCCCTTCTAATAATGCTAGTAGGACAAAGTGCTAACGGTTTTATAATAATAAACAGCTTAATCACAATAATAACTCAACAGTAAAACATTATTATTCCACTTTATTTTGGGCAAAGTGAGGAACACTACATCCAACACACAACTAAGTTACAACACGGATCTGAATAACACAACCGAGGTACACAAACTAAACTCTAAAAAAAAGGTGTATCAACCAAATATTACAAGGAGGAAATCCCAAATGCAATCAAATAATCTGAAGTATCCAAGTCTCCATCTCCTACTGTAAAACACAGGAAATACAACCACCCAAAAACCTAACACAAATCCAAATGCCGCGGACAGCCAGAACCATTTTACATGATCAGGATGACCATGTTCAATTGCACCACTGGTTATGTTTCCTGTGATCGGCGGGCAAGCTTTTGCGAGAGGAGGGCCACATAGGTCATTGCCAGTGAAACACGAAGCATTAAGACCTTGCAACTGAGTGCCCAAAGGAATTGGCCCTTTCAAGTTGTTACTTGACAAGTCGAGGTAGCTAAGAAAAGTTAGATTGGTGATGCTCCGAGGGATTTCACCGGATAGCTTGTTCATTGATAGATCAAGAGATTCCATCTCTTTTATGGCACCAATTTCTTGCGGGATTTCACCAGTGAGAAAATTGTGAGACAACTTGAGTGATTGCAGTGCTACAAGAGTCGTCACTTGAGCCGGTATATTGCCTGATAAAGAGTTACCAGAGAGATCTATGAGTCTAACCAAATTGAGAATATTTCTATACTCCATTACCCTCCCTTTCATCACAAGGACCGCGTCCTCAGCATAATCACCTAGTTCTTGCCAAGAATTCTCATCAACCAAAGCGTTTCCTACTTTGCCACTGGTTACTAAAGCTCGTAAGTTGCTGATACAGTATGGTATATGTCCAGTGAGGTCGTTGGAAGCAAAATCAATAATTTGTAAAGAAGCCACTGAACAAATGTCTTCAGGTATCTTACCCTGAAGTTTGTTTGATCGTAAGTCCAAAATGGTTAGATATGACTCACCAATCCAAGCCGGAATTTCTCCTTCCAATTGGTTTTCGGCTAGATCAGCCACGACCAATTTCTCATTGTTCCTTAATGAAAGAGGCAGTTCTCCCATGAGACTGTTGTTACGAACATGTAACGACTCAAGAAGACTTAGATTTTGTATGGAGCTTGGAAGACCTCCTGTAAAATTGTTGTTGTTTAATTTGAGACCTCTTAAACTCTTCCATGCATCCCAACAGTCCGGTATTTCCCCGGATAGGAGATTGTCTCCAAGGTTGAGAGTTTCCAATTCTTTTGACTCATTTGTTTCATGGCACAAGAAGTGAGATATGGACCCAATTAATGAATTATTTGAAAGATCCAAAGCAGACAAGTTGGATGAGAATGGAGGTACCTGGCCGGTGAAGTAATTTGAACTCAAGTCTATCGCTGCATGTTCACCACCAATTGCAATACTTGGTATTTCCCCAACAATACGATTGTTGGCCAGGGAAAGGTAAGAGAACGATGTGGTAGAGTTCCAAAATCCTTTGGATACAGATTCAAATAAATTATTTGAAAAATCCCAATATTTTATATTGGAGGATAAAATGGGAACTTCACCTGTCAATTGGTTTGAGTTCAAATAGATAACTACTCCCTGAAATGTTTCACCGGCCATACTTGGTATCTCCCCAAATATATTGTTTTCGGAGAGGAATAGTTGCTCGAGTGGCCAAGACATGTTCCAAAACCAACTCGGAATGGTATCTTCAATCCCACTATAAGATAAATCTAGGATTTGCATGTATTTTTGTGTACAGAGCCAATGAGGAAAATGTTTCCCTAACTGCCATGATCGCAAGGACAAGTATGTGAGTTGAAATGGGGGAATCCAACTTGGGCTCACCTTCATCTTCATGTCTTGTTGTATATTTGAACCTGCCGAAAAGATCTTCAGTTTATCCAGCCTTTGAAAATGAGCTTATGTAATAACACCTGCCATTAAATTACCATTAATGTAAACATTCTCGAGGGACTGAAGCTCCCCAAAGGATTGTGGAATCAAACCAGAGATTGAATCTGATTCCAGGAAAAGAGTAACCAAAGATTTGAACTTCTCAAAGGGTACATTGGTTAGGTTACCAAATATTCCAAATGAATCCAAATCTAGCTCCTGCAATCCATTTGATGGACATGATGAAAATAGATTATGGAAGATGTCAACTACATCTTGATTCACTTTCACCTCTGACAGTCCAAGATGTTTCAGATGACAAATGTGGCCCATGGATTTGAGAGTCTCCAGCCCACCAATTTCCAAGCCATCATAGTTGCCACCAATATTCAATACAATTAAGGATGTTATGTTCCCAATAGCACTCGAGATTTCCCCGTGCAAGTTGTTTTCTTCAAGGGAAAGAAACTCCAATTCGTTACTGAAGCCGTACAACCAACTAGGTATAGAGGAATTGAAGTTGTTATCAGCTAGATCAAGACTCCTTAAACGACTTAAGTTTTGGAGTCCCTCTGGAAATGGGCCCGGTTGTAAACGACACATAGAAAGATCAAGCGTGTTGAGATTGTGAAGGTGAAAAATCCATTTTGGAACAGAAGAGTATTCAAAGAAATTCTCAGAAAGATCTAAAACGACAAGAGAAGAGAGGTTGTTGGGCAACAATACAGAAGGAAAATCATCCAATTGACAGTTACTCAATATTAGCTCTGATAAAAAAGGAATGGTGTTTATCGAATAAAGCCAATCTTTGGCCTTGAAAAGATCTATGGTGCTCAAATCGAGATTGTGAAGCAAAGAAAGATGAGAAACCCAATGCAAACTATCAATTGACACACCATACTGTGCTAGTCTTAGATAGTTCAAATTAGTTAAGTTACCGATTTGAGAAGGAATTTTACCACCAAATCCAGCATAGGACAGATCGAGGTGCTTAAGACTTGCCATCAGTCCCAAAAAGGGAGGAATCTATGTTCCCCCAAAATTATTCCCGCTGAGGTTCAAGTGCACCAACTGCTTCAGATGAAGCAAGGAGGGACTAATGGTGCCAGTCAATTGGCTACTGCGATAAGGTTCGGGATCATATGGATCACCTTGGAGTTGAAGGCCGATGACATGGACTGTGGAATTGTGGCAGGAAACTCCAGTCCAATCACAACAGTTGCCTCCACCAACATCCACCCAAGAGCCAAGCCTATTGGATTCATCAATAAGAGCTCTCTTGAACATGAGGAGGGCTTGTCGCTCACTCTCCAAACAACTCATCGTTGAGCTCACATAGCTCAGTATCAAAATGAAGACAGCCAACAAATGGAAACTAGGGAAAGCACTCATCACCATATATATTATATCGTGCTATAGTAGTTGCAAAGAGTAATTGTAATTTTGATAAGTATTGTATGGTTACGTGATTTAAAAAAAAGGGTAACGTTAGGTTTTATATGCGGAGCTTTGAAATGTATGCCCGTGGTGTAATTGACGAGCTGAGCTTGCTTGAATGCGATGTGTGTGGTTTAGGTTCTAAAATGCTCTTTCTGAATAAGATGCTCTTTTTGCGTGTGGAAAAAAACAGCCATTGACTGACTTGGAAGATTGTTCATTCCAACTTGGCAGTTGCTTGGATTACGATGGTCAACGCGACTTGTTACGCATCTTTTGCTTTGTGTATGCAAATGGGTCTACATGATTCTAAGGACTCAACTTATAGGTCTCGTCATGAGTTGTCTACTTGGCAACTATTGACGTTCAAACCAACTTTTCATTACAAATGACAATAAAGTTTATGTAGAGGAGTCATTCACGGCGATCAAATTTGATGTTAGAATTTATCTCAAATTTTATTTAGATTTGAACTATATTACTATTGTATAGCACAATTTGTCTCCTGAAGGATTGGGTAATAAGAATTTGTTGGCTTAGTTTGACAATGGCCATAGTAGCATCGACGTGAGATATAAGCCGGAGGCATAGTCTCGTCTATGACCTATGAGCACCTGATCTCCACATATTATATGTCATCTTATCTCTCGCTACTATTTGTTATAAGTATTTAAACATCTATGTTTTCAGCTCTATTGTCCTAATCATTGGCATATGTGCTTTGAAAAGCTGATGGACTTTTTAAAAAAAAATTATGAACCTTTATTAATTAGAAAAGAAAAGATTATAGAATGGGGTTAGAAAGGGAGAAAAGGAAAGAAAGGGGAAAAAATAAAGCCAATGCCTAAACGGGTAACCATATTGGCAAACCCGCTGGCATATTTAGTAACTCATCCAAGCAAACCCACAAGTTGGGTAGTCAAAGGTGATACAAATCAGCCGAGGCACATCAAGAGTCCACCTCATACTCCAACCAACGTAGATCCTCACCAATGTAGGTAGTACCAGCCCTCTTCCTCACTTGAAAGGCAGTGTTCTTGGCAAGCGGTAGGTCAAAATCCTCCAAGTCTGGCTACAAATCAGCTTCATCTGCCCAATTATTCTTCAACTTCTTCGTCATCGAACCCATGAACTTCAACGAGTCTGGAAGATCATCGTTGTCAAAAAAAGCAACGACCTCATTTTCTTCCTGATCCAGGATAGGCATGGGATCCGTAGCAGGTAAAGCAGAGGCGCGGTCAAAAATACACAGGGACGGGCCCTGTAGAATCAGAGTTCCCTTGTCAAGGAATCCGGGTTTGAGACTCTTATGCTTAGAGGCCTTAGAACTCGAAGATCAGCTAGGCAAAACTCCTTCTGCAGCAACATAGGCGGCCTTTCTAGCTTTAATTTTTGCCAAATCTGAATCAGACAAATACAATGACAAACTCGAACCCAATTTATAACTCTTTTTACGTGCACTTTTCTTGCTCAAAATTGAACTAGTACCCTGCGAACTTGTAGAGTCTGAAAGAGGCGAGCTAACTCTCGAAACTGGGGACAAAGGCTCCGTGACGATTGGCAGAGTAGTTTGCGAGCCTGTATTAGGCGCTCTACTAAGCATTTGTCCACCCACCAAGCATGGCAAAAATTCACCTATATATGTCAAAGCAAGGCATCCGGCCTTCTCATCCGTGCCACAACTAAGAATTGATCTGCCCTCGTGCTCTTTTTCGTCGCCAAACAATGTCCCCAAGATAAAAGAAAGTTCCTCAATCTAATCCAAACTGGGATAGTGCAAGGCACCACGTGCACTCTGAGCCAAATTCAACTCTGTATTCGATGCATTAATGACATCCGACATAGCCCTATGAAGTTGCAATTTCCCATAATCAGTTATCACCAACGTGGGGGTACCTTTCTCACCGGAGGCATGCGGACAAGAGAAGGCCTTTTCATGCAAATCGGTGGGGTCTCCTTGTCAATTGTCGTATCATGCATCAAAATGCCTTGCACTCCAGAAGTAGGTAAAACTTCAACCTCATTGTTCAGTGCACTCCATACCTGATCAGATAAAACCAAATCCAAAGGTGGAAGTCCATGATCGAGCTCCTGAACATCAGCCTATTGTTCGGTGCATAGAGCATCCGAAGCCTGATCAAATTTACATGAGAGCACACCCTCAAACATATGCGGAATTACATCTCCCACTCGCAGCGGCTCCTCGTCCTAAAAAACTTCTCCTTCTCCGTGAGATGCATCAAAAGCCTTGGAGGTAGGGACCACCTCCGACTCCACTAAAGCATAAAAAATAATGGAAATTGGAACAAAAGGTGATTTCATAGTGGAACCCAGTCCTGAGACCACAACGCCGTCCAGAACATGATATGCAAGAGAAATTCGTAATCACAAGAAAGAGCAATTGAAAACAACGGGTTACGATAAATCCAAATACCTCAGATTATCCATCCAAAAAAAGGTAAAGTCTACTTTAATAACTTGTGATATTGTGAAAACTATTTTAGTACTCAGTGGTATAAAATTAATTAATTGAGTCAAATTTATTCTAATTAAAATCAATTAGGTTCACGGACAATTACCCGAACCCTACCCGTCCTGCCCGGACTCCCTCTTTTCCTCTCTCTCTTCCTTCTCCTTTCTCCTCCCCTCTCTCTACACCTCCTCTCTCTCCCCTCCCCACTCTTCGTAATTCTCTCTCTTAAAGTAACTTTCTTTAGTGATAAAGCTGTGATCTTTTGTTGGATTGTGATAATGGGTTTTTGTTTTTCCTAGAATTGGTGCGGTTTGAAAAGGTTTTGTAGCTGGTTGTGCGTTAAAGGTTCAATGTCGAACCATTAGTGGCTTGATTTGTTAGCACACGGGTTGAATTGGGGGAAATTATTTTCGCGTGGGTATTTGTTTCGCCACCGGACGATGTTTGGCTCCGAGGACGAGGGAAAGGAGGGCGAAGATGGTGGACGGTTCATCAAGGGAATTCTGATTTGGTCCGGCCAGGACGGATAGGATCCGGGTAGTTGCCCATAGATTTAATTAATTTTAATTATAATTAGTTTGACTCAATTGATCAATTTTAAATCACAAAATACTGAAATAATTTTTTGCGATACGACAAATACTAAATTGGACTTTTTCTCAAAAGGAAAATGAACCAGACACCGTCTTTAACCAGACGTTAGTACAGATCAGCCAGAAGGTGGTTCCAACTTCCAAGGCGATTTGCCTCTCTCCACAATAAAAAGATGAAGAAATTCAAAAAAGTTGGAGGACAAGTGTGACGTTACTTAACATACTTGTCAAAAGAAAAAGTGTGACTTGACTTGTTGCAACCAGGAATAACCACCTACCATGACTCGACTTAAATTCATATGAATTAATGTTGTAAATATTCAAATATCATATAACTTTGAAAAAGAAAATGTCAGTCTTAGCGGATTTGGCAAAGTGTCTTTCAAATTGGACCCGGCAACGAAAAAAGGGGTCGAACTAGGATATTTGTAATTGAAAAGGACCGACTCAAGCAAATGAGTCAAGTTATAATTAGTATAAAGGAATAAGGAGTCGACTAGTGAGTTTCTCACGCATTTTCTTTGAAAGGTCTTTTAAATGTACTTTGCGTGTAGAAAAAGATGCCCGTCTACCGTGTAACTCAAGTCGCAAAGAATCAAGTGAGAGAATATGGGGTGAGATTTTGTAATTTCTGTAAGGACTTAGAAAAGGAGTAAAGATCAAATAATATTACAGGATCCTAACGTATATCATGCACAATATGTGAATCATTGATACCAAAGAATATTTGAACTAGTAGTACAAAGTGTAGCACGAGTTTACAGATGTGCACGATTTAAATTATGGTAATGTATAATTTCTTTTTCAGGATAAAAATTTACTTTATTAATCTGATTGACAAAATCCCATGAAAGAATATATGAATCATCTTCTAAATAAACCTAAAGCACCCACGTAAAATAGCATAAAGGGACTATTACCCACTTTATCCCACAATCCAACTCTTGTCCCTACGAGGAACTACTCTACCTATCATATCTTAGAGGTCCATCGCACAATAGTGCGAGGATACTACCCACCTATATTGATGTGTGTCTAAAACACACATTAAACGCATAGGATTTCGAGTCATTATTGCATGTTTGTCTTTAGTTTAGCATTATTTTAGTAAACATTTGAGTTTTGGGTGACTAATAAGTTCTTTGTGCTAAATTGTAGGAAAAGGAGGCAAATTTGGAAAGAATTATACTTGGAGAAGAAGTCTGGCAGGGACAGCTGACTTGGAAGGGTATTTCGGTCAACTTTGGAGCCGAATCAGAGGATACGTATTTGACAGAAAATTGAAGATCTTTCTTTTCTCTTTCCGTGCATATAAAGAGCGCCTAAATCGGAGATCGGAAGAAGAAGTTATGACCAAAATACTGAAGACTGATCTGGGAGATTTTATTGACGAATATTCGGTACAATATTGAAAATTCAGTTTCTGCATCGCGGAGGACTCTTCAAACGACCCAATTAGGTTTTTACACTTAGGAGGGCTTATATATAACCATCTAGACTTATTTTAAGAGAACTTTTCATTCCAGAGAACATATACCTTATTTTTGCCTTTGTCAAGACTTTGAGGAACTAAACCTCTAGGTTGATTCGAGGGAGGAGACCCTGGTTTTAGTTGTGAGGATCTTGGTTATTCAATTTAATTCAGTAGCATTTACTTATTCCTTGTGCTTATTATTGTTCTTGGATGGTTTGCGTTTGTGAATTTATTCTTGAACATATTTGCCTTTGATTCTTCATTAGCGGTTGCAGTTAGGAATTGAACCTAGGAGCAAGGTTAATTCAGCGAGGAACGGTAGTTACCAAACTAATTAACTAGGAATAAGTAAGGCTAGTTTGTAGATACCAAGGTTTTGAGTATAATCGCTAGGAGTAAGAACATCTATTCTTAATGCTATTATCTTATAGAATAGAAATCGATCGATATTCTGTCTATTAGGTGATAAACAACTAGTTAGGCGGTCGTTTGGCTAGTTGATTGTTGGATGTTTGTGGTCTCTTTGCGGTTGCGGGAGATTTACACCTACTTGCTACTTGTGTTAGATTATCTTTTGTGATGCAGTGATCAACCAACCTGTCGTGGTACTCTGATCTCGAATCTGCCACTTTTCTCTTATTGATTTCACTACTTCTACTTTCTTTTGTGTTCGTTGATTTCGTACAACTTTGAATCCACAAAACCCCCTCTTTTTACTTTTGTGTTATTAGTTAGATTAATTGAGTATTTGTTCCTCCTTGGATCTGACTCGGTATCTTTCCTTGCTTACTACGAGTTTGCGAGCCATAAAATATCGGTTTATTTTGAGGGGCCTCGACACGCTCATCAAAATTTGGCGCCGTTGCCGGGGAGGTTTTGATTTATTTGATTGATCTGACTCTATATGTTAACTCGTTCTTCAGGCTTAGGTACTTTACCTCTTGACTGGGAGATTGAGAAGACTGCAAAGGCAAACCGGAAGGCCAAAAGACAAGCTATTGCTTCTGGTGATTCTACCAATGAGGGAGACTCTACTTCTTCATCTGACACTGAAAGCACTCCTGAAGATATTTCTAACATGGCAGACCAACAGCTTACTATGAACGCCATGGCAGACAATGATGTCAACCAACAACCGTTGTGCATTATTCTTCCTGATAATATTCCTCCGTTTGAGCTCAAGTCAAGTTTGATTCATCGGCTACCCACCTTCTATAGACGAGCTGGAGAGAATGCCAACAGACATCTACAAGGAATTCACATCGCTTGCTTTACTATGAAACAAGCAGGAGTCTCTACAGAATTAGTCAAGCTGATGGCTTTTCCATTCTCTGTTGAAGACGAAGCTAGGGACTGGCTATACAGTCTTGAGCCAGGATCGATAACGACATGGGCAGAATTGCAAAAGAAATTCTTGGATAGATACTTTCCTGCTTCTACAGTGATATCTAAAAGGAAAGAGATTAGTGGCATCACCCAGCATTCTGGCGAGACGTATGAATACTGGGAGAGATTTCAACAATTGTGTTCTAGTTGTCCACAACATCAAATTGCAGAGAATCAGCTCATACAATATTTTTATGAAGGACTCCTCCCTTCAGAAAGGAGCATGCTTGATGCTGCCAGTAGAGGTGACCTCATGGATAATACACCTGCTCAAGCAAAACAGCTGATTGAAAGGATGGCTAAAAATACACGAGGACGTCAAAGTTCAGGAGAGCAGAAAGTCAACGAAGTGGGCACTTCTAACTTAGAAGAGAGATTCAATGAACTAGAAACATTTGTGAAGTCAGCCTTCAAAAATGGCTCAGCCAAGCCAATAGTATGTGGTGTTTGCTCTATTCCAGGGCACCATTCGGAAGCATGTCCTGATGTTGAAGAAGGAGCATATGTTGTGGGTAATAGTGATTATCAACAAAAGAGGAAGTATGATCCACACTCCAATTACTATAACCCAGGCACAAGAGACCATCCTAATTTCAGATATGGGCCACCTCAAGGACAACCAAATCAAAGAGCACCACCTGCTTATGCAAACTCTAAGCCTGAGCCACCTCAACAACAAGCAGTTAGTTCTTCCCAATCATTGGAAGACCTTATTAAGTCTTTGGCCATCAGCACCAACCAGAGTATTCAAAATACTAACCAAAGTATTCAAAATCTTGCTAACCAAACTAATGCGAGTATCAAGAATGTTGAAAGGCAAGTGTCTCTGATTGCCGCTGATGTGAGAGAAATGAAGAATTCTCAAGGGAGATTACCATCTCAGACAGTGGTGAACCCAAGAGAGAATGCAAGTGCTATCACTTTGCGAAGTGGGAAAACTTTGAAAGCAACGCCTGTCCTGGAAGAGAATACTCAAGAAGAGAATAAGACAAGTGAAATTGAGAAGGAGGTGGAGAAAGAGAAGGAACCCATTAAGTTGTAGCCTACGATAGAGATTCTTCCACCATTTCCTGGACGATTTGCTAAAGCAAAGAAGGACGTTGCCGAGCAAGAGATTTTGGAAACCTTTCGCAAGGTAGAAGTGAATATTCCATTGCTCGATGTCATGCCACTGTCCATTTATAAAGTTTTGAATCTAGGGCCTTTAAAAGATACTAGAATCATAATTCAGTTGGCAGATAGGTCTAATTCTTATCCTGAAGGAGTTCTAGAAGATGTGCTTGTTAAAGTAAATGAATTCATCTTTCCTGTTGATTTTTATGTGATTGATATGGATGATGATTCTCGCTCTAATTTTTCTCACATCTTGCTTGGACGACCATTCATGAAAACTGCTAGAACCAAGATAGATGTGCATAATGGAACTCTTTCACTAGAATTTGATGGAGAAGTAGTGACCTTTAATATATTTGATGCCATGAAGCACCCTCACGATTCTGCAACTACTTTTTCTATTGATGTGATTGAACCACTTGCCCAAGTTACTTTTGAAAGAGTATGTGTGAAGGACTCTCTAGAATGGGTGATTCAAAACTCTGCAACCGATCACGATGCAATCATGGAATTTGAGGAGGAAGATCAAGATACAGTCATGGCTCTCTACTCACTCGGAGAGAACCTAAGAAGGTACGAGAATTTTATAATCCCTCTGCCAGTTACTAACGAACATATTCTTCCTTCTATTGAATAGGCTCCCAAGTTAGAGTTGAAAAAGTTACCTAAGTATCTTAAATACGTATATATCGGCGATAAAGACACCCTACCAGTGATCATCTCTAAGGATCTTGCCATGTTTCAAGAGCAACAATTGATTGAAGTGCTGAGAGAACATAAAACAGCCATTGGTTGGACATTGGCAGATATAAAAGGCATCAGCCCTTCCGTATGCATGCACCGAATTCTCTTAGAAGAAAATGCCAAGCCGAAGAGAGATCCACAACAGAAGTTAAACCCAGCCATGAAGGAAGTCATTATGAAAGAAATCATCAAGCTTCTTAACTTGGGTATCATCTACCCCATCTCCGATAGCCAATGGGTTAGCCCAATTCATATGGTTCCGAAAAAGACTGGCCTTACTTTGGTCGCAAATGAGAAGAACGAACTGATACCTATGCGAGTCCAGAATGGGTGGCGTGTTTGCATTGACTATCGCAAACTCAATGCTGCAACAAGGAAAGACCATTTTCCCTTACCTTTTATTGATGAGATGTTAGAGCGACTTGCAGGTAAGCCCTATTTCTGTTTTCTTGATGGTTATTCGGGATACTATCAAATAGTAGTTGATCCAAAAGACCAAGAGAAAACTACATTCACTTGCCCATTTGGTACATTTGCTTATCGTCGTATGCCCTTTGGTTTATGTGATGCTCCTGGTACTTTTCAACGTTGCATGATGAGTATATTTTCTGACATGATAGAGAATTGCATTGAGGTTTTCATGGATGATTTTACCGTGTATGGCGATTCTTTTAACCATTGCTTGCAGAATCTTTCAAAAGTTTTACAACGTTGCATTGAGAAAAGTCTGGTCTTGAACTACGAAAAATGTCATTTCATGGTCACTCAAGGCATTGTCCTCGGACATGTGATTTCTGAAAAAGGGATTGAAGTTGATAAAGCAAAAATTAATTTGGTTTCTAATCTCCCTTATCCAACTAATGTTCGAGAAGTTCGTAGTTTTCTTGGTCATGCAGGGTTCTATCGTCGTTTCATCAAGGATTTCTCCAAGATCGCTCTACCTCTGAGCAATCTACTCAAAAATGATGTGGAATTCATTTTCAGTAAGGAGTGCAATGAAGCTTTTGATAAACTGAAGTTGTTGCTAACCACAGCCCCAATTCTGCAACCACCTAATTGGAATCTTCCGTTTGAGATCATGACCGATGCAAGTGACTATGCCGTAGGAGCTGTACTTGGACAACGAGTTGAGAAGAGCAGTCATGTCATCTATTATGCCTCGAAGACTTTGGATGGAGCCCAACGAAATTACTCTACCACGGAGAAAGAATTACTTGCCATTGTTTTTGCCTTGGATAAATTTCGTTCCTACCTTTTAGGAATAAAAGTCATTGTTTATTCTGATCATGCTGCACTCAAATATTTATTGGCAAAGAAAGAGTCTAAACCATGCTTAATTCGATGGATTCTTTTATTGCAGGAATTTCACTTGGAGATTCGAGATAAGAAGGGATCCAAAAATTTAGTAGCAGACAACCTGAGCCGCTTGGAACGTGCTGAGGAACCACTACCCATCTCAGATGATTTTCCTGACGAACAACTATTCGATGTCCAAACCGAAGAACCATGGTATGCAGACCTGGTGAACTTTATTGTAACTGGTAAGACTCCTCCTTGTTTAACGAAAGCAAAAAGGCATAAACTTCGTAGTGATGCGAAATACTTTATTTGGGATGAACCTTTTCTGTGAAAAATTGGTAGTGATCAAGTCATCCGTCGTTGCGTAACCTTACATGAATGTGAGTCCATCTTGACCTATTGTCATACATACGCATGTGGAGGTCACTTTGATCCTAGGAGAACTGCTAGAAAAGTGCTAGATAATGGATTCTATTGGCCTACGTTATTCCAGGATGCCTATGAATTTTGCAAGACTTGTGACCGCTGTCAGCGAGTAGGGAATATATCTCGTAGAAATGAGATGCCTCAAGTTCCTATACTTTTCTGCGAGATATTTGATGTGTGGGGAATAGATTTTATGGGACCTTTTCCCAGCTCTTTAGGCAACATCTATATCCTACTTGCAGTTGACTATGTCTCGAAGTGGGTGGAAGCAAAGGCCACCCGAACTAATGATTCTAAAGTTGTTGCAGGATTTTTGAAGTCTAACATCTTTAGTAGGTTTGGCATTCCACGAGCAGTCATTAGCGACCAAGGTACCCATTTTTGCAATCGCACTATTGAAGCATTGATGAAGAAATATGGAGTGCATCATCGTGTTGCTACCACGTATCACCCCCAAACCAATGGACAAGCAGAGGTATATAATCGAGAGGTGAAACAAATATTGGAGAAAACGGTGAACCCCTCGCGGAAGGATTGGAGCTTACGTTTGGACGATGCTCTTTGGGCATACCGCACAGCATACAAGACTCCAATCGGTATGTCTCCTTACTGCATAGTCTTTGGAAAATTATGTCACTTACCTGTAGAGATCGAGCATAAAGCGTACTGGGCGGTCAAGCGATGCAACATGGATTTTCAAATGGCTGGCGAAGAACGGAAATTGCAATTGCAAGAATTAGAGGAGATCCGTCTAGAAGCATATGAGAATGCGACGATGTACAAGGAGCGTACCAAAATCCTACATGATAAATTGCTCCTTCGCAAAAATTTTACTGTAGGTCAAAAGGTACTGTTATTCAATTCTCGATTAAAACTTATGCCTGGTAAGCTTCGATCTCGTTGGACTGGTCCGTTCATTGTGCTTCAAGTATTTCGTAATGGAGTTGTTAACATTCAAGATTTGCACACTGACAAAATTCTTACAGTTAACGGGCATCGTTTAAAACCTTTTATTGAGAATTTTGTAGCAACTCCAGATGAGACAGCACATCTCGCGCTACCAATTTATGCCACAGAGTAATTCCGAAGTACCGTCAAGCTATTGACGTTAAACAAACGCTTATTGGGAGGCAACCCAATTTAGTTTTTCCCTTCTTAGATTCTATTAGTTGATTTTAGAATTTTCCCCTTTTTAGGTTCTAATCAAAATTTTCAAGTTTTGCAGCAAAAAAGATGAAGTCGAGTCGAAGAACCTATCTCGTGATGATGTGAACAGGAAATGAGGAAGGGTCTCGTAGCGAAAAAGCCAACTCGTAGCGAATTAGACAGAGAAATTTTCTCTCCTCGCACTAACAAGCCACCTGGCGCCGACCAAGCACGTCAACTTTAGTTTTTCCTTCTACAACAAGCTGAAGCTGAGCCGCTGGAGCCGAGTGCATCTCAAAGCCCAAGCCGACGATTTTTTTTTACGGAAACAAAGATTCTCTCTCCGTTTTCCAAGCCCGAGAATTTTAGTCTTAATTGAATTCCTTTTCAGAATTTCTACGGGATTTGGACTCTCTTTCGCCCCATTATTCTTTTCTTCTATTATTATATATTTAAACTCCTGTTATGCTTACTTTAACTTATTCTTTTACAGAGACAGCAACTTAGTCTCATTATACCAGCAGAATCGTCGAATTTCTTTTCTCACTCCAATTTTTATCATGCCTTCAAAGAACAATGTTACTCGTGCCAATCAAGATAAACGAAAGAGAGGAATGGACTCAGTGCCAACCGTCGATCTTCCCAACACACTACCTAAGGGAGCCTTCGAATCCTAAACTTATTTGTTATATTTTAGTTTATCGTATTCTGTTTCACGTATCTTGTTATGCCTTGTGTGTTTTATTTTATTTATTATATTTAGAGTCAACCTACACCATGAGGACATGTTGTTTTCTAAGTGTGGGTATGTCGGGCGTCACTAGTATGTTTGTTTTTTGTTCATGAGGACATGTTGTTCTCTAAGTGTGGGGATGTTTAGTTGAAATGTTTAGTATGGTTTGCGTGTCGAGTCAACCATCTGCTTGAACTTGCAACCTTGAATTTTTGACCCCTTAGCAACTTAAAATCCTTAGGAAAGCTCATGCCAAGATGAAATTAGCAAGGATAGGAATAAGCCCATATTGAGAAGTAGTTTTTGCTTTTCGGAAAAATCTCATAATTGGATTAAGCGACCACTAGTGTACAAGACTGATATAATACTTGAGAGAATTTGGGTGGCACGGCTGTAGTAACCAACTCCCGCCTGTATCAAATATATGTTTTAGAGCTGACTTGCGTGAGGATTAACCGAGTGGCGTACAAGAAAACTTGCTGCCCTTCTAAGTTGTGAAAAAAAAAAGTGTTTGCCAGGAATGGGAAAGGAAGGAAGGAAAATTAAAATGCGGAATGTGGAATATAGAGGTGGAATGTGAATGAATGCTGGCGGAAGGGCAGTAGTCATGTAAACAATTGGAGTTGATGTTGCCTCCGGCCTGACTAGGATGGAGCTTGAAGATCGTTATAGGTGTACAATCGGAGCAATAAAAAGTTGTAACCCGGCCTATTGACATCTAAGAGTGAAGTCCCAAGTGCCATGCAAGTTGAGTGCTAACCATGCTAACCTAAAATATTTTGGGATGAGGCCAAGCTAAACAGCACTATAAGTGCCTTAATATCCAGTCATGCCTGGTGCTTATTGATGTTGAGTCTCTAGTGGTCTTCACGGCTTTCTGAATGATTAAAATTATGGAGAACTACTTTAATTTGTGGGCTAGACTTGAATTGTGAAATTGACTGGGCATGAGGATTCCTAGAGATAGTTTGTTGTTGATGGTTCATAAGTTCAGTGTGGTTAAAATGCTAGTGCTCGTGTCGACAATATCTATTTGCGTGTTCTATATGAGTCTTTTGAGTCTGTCTTAGTTTAGAGTCTTGCTTGGGGACAATCAAAGTTTAAGTGTGGGGATGTTTGATGTGTGTCTAAAACACACATTAAACGCATAGGATTTTGAGTCATTATTGCATGTTTGTCTTTAGTTTAGTATCGTTTTAGTAAACATTTGAGTTTTGAGTGACTAATAAGTTCTTTGTGCTAAATTGTAGGAAAAGGAGGCAAATTTGGAAAGAATTATACTTGGAGAAGAAGTCTGGCAGGGACAGCTGACTTGGAAGGGTATTTCGGTCAACTTTGGAGCCGAATCAGAGGATGCGTATTTGACAGACAATTGAAGATCTTTCTTTCCTCTTTCCGTGCATATACAGAGCGCCTAAATCGGAGATCGGAAGAGGAAGTTATGACCAAAATACTGAAGACTGATCTGGCAGATTTTATTGACGAATATTCGGTACAATATTGGAAATTCGGTTTCTGCATCGCGGAGGACTCTTGAAACGACCCAATTAGGTTTTTATACTTAGGAGGGCTTATATATAACCCTCTAGACTTATTTTAAGAGAACTTTTCATTCCAGAGAACATATACCTTATTTTTGCCTTTGTCAAGACTATGAGGAACTAAACCTCTAGGTTGATTGAGGGAGGAGACCCAGGTTTTGGTTGTGAGGATCTTGGTTATTCAATTTAATTCAGTAGCATTTACTTATTCCTTGTGCTTATTATTGTTCTTGGATGGTTTGCGTTTGTGAATTTATTCTTGAACATATTTGCCTTTGATTCTTCATTAGCGGTTGCAGTTAGGAATTGAACCTAGGAGCAAGGTTAATTCAGCGAGGAACGGTCGTTACCAAACTAATTAACTAGGAATAAGTAAGGCTAGTTTGTAGATACCAAGGTTTTGAGTATAATCGCTAGGAGTAAGAACATCTATTCTTAATGCTATTATCTTATAGAATAGAAATCGATCGATATTCTGTCTATTAGGTGATAAACAACTAGTTAGGCTGTCGTTTGGCTAGTTGATTGTTGGATGTTTGTGGTCTCTTTGCGGTTGCGGGAGATTTACACCTACTTGCTACTTGTGTTAGATTATCTTTTGTGATGCAGTGATCAACCAACCTGTCGTGGTACTCTGATCTCAAATCTGCCGCTTTTCTCTTATTGATTTCACTACTTCTACTTTCTTTTGTGTTCGTTGATTTCGTACAACTTTGAATCCACAAAACCCCCTCTTTTTACTTTTGTGTTATTAGTTAGATTAATTGAGTATTCGTTCCTCCTTGGATCTGACTCGGTATCTTTCCTTGCTTACTACGAGTTTGCGAGCCGTAAAATATCGGTTTATTTTGAGGGGCCTTGACATGCTCGTCACGCAAAGCAAAAACTACTTCCCAATATGGACTTATTCCTATCCTTGCTAATTTCATCTTGGCATGAGCTTTCCTAAGAATTTTAAGTTGCTAAGGGGTCAAAAATTCAAGGTTACCCACCTATATAACTAATTCTCAATGTGTAAAACTCTTCTCGTACATAGTACAAGATTACAGTTGTCGACCTCGGTAAAAATTTATTCTAGAAAATCTGCCCCCACTGGGAAAAAATAGAATAAAAAAAAGAGTGTATCGTGGTAAAAATCTACTCTAGCGATAACACTGCCAAAGAAAGAGCCTTACACATTTCCCCTTATGCAACCATACCCCAATTAGAACCCCGAAAACCCAAACCTGTCCCTCCCACCACCTACCCCTATGTACTTGTACTCTGGTGCTCGAGATCTTCTTCAAGAGCTGATAGTATCTCCGCCTACGGTGATGAAAGTATTCCCACCGAACTAGTCTCCTCCTCAACCCGATGCATAGCCATGCCATGTGCAGTAGAATCGCCCTCTCTCAGCACAAACTGGAAGCGAACTTCAGTGAAATAGGACCCAACATATTTGCAATCCTCGATTAACAAAGCCAGGTCACTTCAGTCCACCATTTCCTTCAGTAAAGCTAGCCAAACTGGCAGGCAATCAGTCTCCACCACTACCCGTGCAAAACCCTGCATCATCCCCACGTCCAATTCTGTGCGCACACTCCAAGCGTCCAGCAAAGTTGGATGTTTAACTCGAGGTAAACTCCTCGTCGCAGCTGCCACAAAGTTTCCAAGTTTGTCATTTGCCACCTCTTCTGCTAGACAGTCCCCACTCTCAGAGAACCCACCATCGACATTAATCTTAAACCATTCTGACTTCAGTGGGCACCAACGCGTAAGACCCGACTTTGCTTGTACCTTATCATCCTTTCGAACTTCAACATAATCATTCCAGAACCTGATTCCTACCTCCAACAACCTATCCAGTTGTAGTTCTAACACCATTAAATTCCTTAACTTCCAAATGAACCACATATATGTTGCCCTCTTACTACATTCCATAATATCCGCGGGAACAAATAAGGAATTGAGCGCCTCCTCCACTTGCTGAAAATCCCGAGCAGGTAGGGAGATCTCCACTCTAGCCCATATATTTCTCGACCGTCTACAGTTGAAAAATAAGTGCATAGCCGATTCTGCCATCTCCCCACAACACGGGCACTCCTCCTGTACCTCCATCCCCCTCCTCCGCAAATTCACTCCCAACGGCAAATTATTGTCTGTAATTCTCCATAGCAAAGTCAAAATCATTGGCGGACATTGAATCGCCCAACACTTCTTAAACAAAGACTGGTCACCACCCGGAAGGTCTGACCACCTGAAGCCAACCCACCACACACTAAAGTCCACCCTATACTCGCTTTTGACTGAATAACCTCCATCCACCCCGTACTTCCATCGCAGAAGATCCACCGGTGCTCTTACACTTAATGGGATTGATAGAATTTGGCCAATGTCCTCCTCTGCAAAGAGTTCATGTAAGATGTCCCTATTACAATCTCGTCCATCCTATGATAATAGGATTTAAACTCTCTGTATGCAATCTGTCCCTGGGTAGATGTATCGAGGGTGTCCTCTCTCTAAGTTCGGGATTCATCTGTCCTGCCATATATTTATCGAGCTCCCTCCATTCTAGCCCTACTTTCAACAATGAAATGCCTTCATGTATACTTCGCCATATGTAGCTTCTGTTATACCATATCGATGCTTCAGTGACTGGCACCCTTGGGAAATACTTAGCCTTGAAAATCCTAACTGCAAATGAGTCGGGGTAACAAATGAGCCTCCAAGCCTGCTTCGCCCTGTTGAAGTTATGCAGCCATCGAAATGCCAGAGCCCTTTTATGTTTAGCTCTACACATCTTCTCCCAATTTTGTCGGTGTATCTTGTCTTGACTCTCGAACGAACCCCTATAGAACCCACAAAGCATCTTTTCAATTCTCTCACAAGTGTCTACAGGGAGTAAAAAGCAACTCATAATATATCTGAGTATAGACTTAAGAACAGACTTAATCAAAATTTTCCTTTTTGATCTT
Organism: Hypericum androsaemum; assembly: GCA_963995505.1. Taxonomy (NCBI): domain Eukaryota; kingdom Viridiplantae; phylum Streptophyta; class Magnoliopsida; order Malpighiales; family Hypericaceae; genus Hypericum; species Hypericum androsaemum. Next base: position 8,677,921 of record OZ023186.1, on the reverse strand, counting down.
GATAGGCTTCGCGCTTGCCACGTTCCGATCCTTTCCCTTATTCTATCTTCCAATTGCGTAAAAACCAGCTTCTTTGAACGTTCGATGATAGTTGGCAAACCCATACATTTTTCTTTTAGATGTACTTTGCGTCTACCGTGGTCCTCAAGTCGCAAAGAATCAAGTGAAGAATATGGGGTGATTTTTGAATCTGCAAGGACTTAGAAAAGGAGTAAAGATCGAATAATATTAGAGGATCCTTATGTATCATGCAGATATTTCAAAAAAAAATAGAGAATGTGAATCTCCTGGGTCCATTATAAATTGATAAATTCTAACTATTTATTATATCAAGTTCTACTTTCAAAGATATGATTGTAAAATTTACCGTAAAACGTCTACTTATAAAAAACAATTACTTCCCCACAGCCCCTCAAATTTTCAAACCCGTTCGTTGTATTTATATTATGTATTATTTAATATGAATTATTATGGGTTAAAAAAACCAGCATATTTATCTCTCCATTTTTTTTAACCTCCTAAAGTTTTTGTCTAGTTCATTTATAAATGAATGATATATATAGATATTAGATGAATCAATGGCACATATAAATGACACATCATAATAGCACATATAATCATAATATATCAATGGAACATATAAATGAACTAGACAAAAATAATGCACATCACATCGATACATCATAATAGTACATATAATCAATAGCACATCACGCAATGTGTCGCTGTATTTGAACATCACATCTCGCAAGAAGGATTCTGATGTCGGTTCCCCGGACAAGGACACTTTGATTTTCAAAGACAAAAATACAAAGGCACACCAGAATCAAAGGCAAAAATACAAAGGGGACGACTCTAATGTCGGCTCCCCGGAAGACTTCAAATACGACGACGACGCCCTCGTTGAGTTCGAAAACAAGGACTATGACGTCGAGCCCTTCTCTCTCAGCAACAACAACATCAATTGAATTTCTCAACAAAGAGGTCAGAGTCAGGGCCATCCGGTGCCGCGTCCTCGCTTGTGTACGTGTGTGTCATCCTATTCGGCATCTCTCTCTCTCTCTCTCTCTCTCTCTCTCTGAAGGAGTCCGGTTAGGTTAGGGACGGGTTTGTCGAGGGATTTGTAGTTGCGGTGGTTAACGAGAGCTATATTCGATGACGGTTGCTACACGGTGGTCGAGCAAGTCCTCTCCCCTCGAACAATGACATTTTTTTGATTTTATCGGGAGGAGGAAGCAAGTAGCGGCTTAGTCGTCTGTAAAGGGTAAACGTTGGTCAGAGGGCCATTCCGAACACCTGTTCTGCCAACCAGCAGCTACATCAAAATGTCGCACAACTAAACCAATATGAATCCTCCCACCTTGGTTCCATTCAGCCAGTGCCTAACATCATCCAATTACATGTCATGGCGTGGTCTAATGGAGGTTGTATTATACGGTCAGGGCCTCTACAAACATGTCAATTAAAACTTTACTGCTCCCTCGCCAACCATAGCGAAAGCTAATGAAGCTGGTGTTGTCAAAACCGCTCCAAACCCAGAGTACGCGGATTGTTTTTAAGAGGACAAGCGAGTGTTATCTTGGATAATCCTCTCGGTGACGGATTCAATCACGCCACAAGTTGTTACCTACGTCATGGCCAAGGAGGGATGGCAAAGGTTAGCCCGAGTGTATGCATTAGGATCCCGTGCTCAAATCCAGAGTCTACGACAAGCTCTTGGAGCCCCAAACAAGGGTACTGACTTAGTGTATGCCTACCTTCAGCGGATGGAGCTAATCATTGACCAACTGGCAGTGCTAGGACGTCTGGTAGCCGAAGAAGAAGTTGTAGAGAAGGTGCTGTGCTAGACGAGCCCTTCCATCCATTTGCTCGCCAAATCGAGACCAGGATCGAACCAATTGGCCTTGATGATCTACATGCTTACCTGCTCAGCGAAGAAATCAGTTTAAAGGGTGCAAGTGCTCTAGCACCTCCCTCCTTTCTGCCTATCATTAATTACACTACTGCCAATGGAAGGGGCGATCGTGGCAATAGAAGAGGAGGCTGTCACGGCAGAAGAGGAGGCCGCTGTGGCTCTTGGACCTCAAATAATGGAGGCAAGGACTATGACAATGGACCTCATAGGTTTGGACAGAAGGCATATAATGGTAGTGGGCCGGCCCACTTCCCTCCACCTAAAGAGAATGAAGCCCGTTGTTACAATTGTGGAGGATACGAGCATCTGGCCTGCAATTGTTCATCTGCACAAAGGGGCAGCCCATCAAGATCAGGCCCACCGCAAGCTCATCACATTGTCTCTTCCTAGGGTTCTTCGTGGATTCTCGACAGTGGCATGACTCAGCACCTTACTTATAATCTGCAAAACCTTCCCATCCACTGAGAATACTCGGGAACAGAAGAAGTGACCTTTGGTAATGGCCAATCTCTCCCCATTTTTCACATCGACACATGTCATTTTTATTGTCTCATTCAAATGTTTTATTGTCTAATATCCTTTGCATTCCGCATTTGAGTACTAATTTGATTTCTCTTAGTGCTCTCACCCGTGACAATAACGTGCCTGTTAAATTTGTTGGTGATCAATTTTATGTAAAGGATAAGGTCACGAAGGTAATTTTGCACCAAGGCAGGAGTAAAAATGGCCTTTATCCTCTTACATACTTGCCTACACCATCAAGCCCCCAAGTCTACTTCTTGGTGTTGTCACCATCTCTTTTCATCTGGCATCAACGACTTGGACATGCCAACTTTCAAGCCGTTAAACATGCTTTACGCTCTGAGTCAATTTCATTTTCTAATAAGACATCCTATAATTTGTGTCATGAATGCAGTGTCGGCAGAATACACAAATTGCCCTTTTATGAGTCTATTTATTATCATGCTTCAAGTCCCTTAGAATTCACTTGTAGCAATCTGTGGGGTTCGTCCCTTGTCACCTCTTTTGATGGATACTTTTATTACGTTGTCTTCTATGATCATTTTTCAAAGTATGTCTGACTATATTTCCTTAAACACAAAGCGGAGCTCCTTGATGCCTTTATCCTATTTCGTACACAGGTGGAAAAATATTTCGAATGGCCAATAAAAGTTTTTCAATCCGATTAGGGGGCGAATACCAGTCACTAAACAAGTACCTTACATAACAAGGCATTACACACCAAGTATCATGCACATATACTCCTGAACAAAATAGGTGTGTGGAATGCAAACACTGACATATAGTGGAAACCAGCTGAGCCATATTACACCATGCCTCAATCCCTCTTCGATATTGGTCGTTAGTCTTCGACTCAGCTGCCTATCTTATAAACCATACACCCACACCCATTTTCGACCACAAAACACCTTGCCATAGACTATTCGGAGAAACACCTACACTCAAGACCTTAAGGGTAATTAGTTGCCTATGCTACCCCTGGGCACGACCCACCACCAAATATAAACTACAACCTAGATCTACTCCATGTGCATTTTTGGGATATAGATCATAAGGGATATTGTTGTTTCTCGTCATGTTCTATTTGATGAGTCTATTTTTCCCTTTACAGATCTGAGGTATACCGGTGGTCGTGCCATCACTTCGAACCCACATGAGAACCCCGATAGCTCTTTTATTGGGCCTGATCCAAGCTCAAGCCTGGCAACCTTGCCAGCTGCACCGAGGTCTCCTCCACCCTCGGGCCCTATTGATGGCCCTGCAGACCAACCAATTGATAGGCCTCCTTCACATCCACATGCAAGTCCTACTTTGGATGAGTCTCCATTGCCCTCGGCTCTAATACGTGATGGGCCTCTAGCGGCCCTACCTCCCCAACCCAGCATGAGGGAGTGTTCTACTCAAATGCCTGAACCAAGCTTCTCCACTCTGCCTGCTCCACCAAAATTGCTCGTGTACTCCCACCAACCACGGGAACCTGCACCACCACCACTCCCATTACTGGTATGTGCCCCATCCGAACCAAGGAGGACCCACCCTATGAAGACACAGTCTCAAAAAACTCCACCGCAAGCTCTAACTGATGCTGCTATCGAGCCTGTTGTACCCACATACTTCACTCAGGCCAGCAAGTCCCCTCAATGGTGTGCTACAATGGTGGAGGAATTCAATGCATTGTTAGAGAATAAGACCTAGGTCCTTGTTCTACGGTCAGCTGCGATGAACCTACTTGGAAATAAGTGGGTCTTCAGCGTAAAATACCATGCCGATGGCACCATCTCACGATATAAAGCTCGACTTATCGCCAAAGGATTCCAGTAGCGTCCGGGCATTGACTACCAGGAGACTTTCAGCCCCGTGGTGAAAGCAGAAATGGTATGATTGCTTCTCGCTATCTCTGTCTCTCGTGGATGGCTAATAAGACAACTTGATATCTCAAATGCATTCCTTCATGGACAATTATATGAGGCAGTCTATATGGCTCAGCCTCCCAGCTTTGCTCATCCATAATATCCGAACCATATTTATCAGCTGCGCAAGTCGTTATACGAGCCAAAACAAGCCCCACGTGCCTGGTTCTATTGTCTGAGAGAAACCTTGTATGAGTTTGAATTTCTCGGGTCCAAGATAGATTACTCTCTGTTCTACCTATACCGGGGGCAATTGCATCTCTTTGTTTTCGTTTAAGTGGACGACATTCTAGTCACGGGTAACCACTTGATCTTATTACAGCAGTTGATCAAGTTCTTGGAGGAAACATTTACAGTAAAAGATCTTGGTCAACTGTCTTATTTTCTTTGCACTAAAACAATTAGATCACAGCAAGGAATGTTCCTCTCTCAATCTAAATACATCATGGAAATACTTTCTAATGCCAAGATGATTGGTTGTAACTCCTTGGCTACACCAGCAGCTGTGTTCGAAAGTTCCTCAGCTCATGACACCGAGTGCGAGGAAGAACTATATCGCCAAATCGTCAGAAGTCTCCAATATCTTGGAGTGACAAAACCAAAAATTACTTTTGCCGTAGGGCGTGTTTCTCGCTATATGCACAATCCTACACCAGCACATTGAAGCTCTGTCAAGTGCATTTTGTGCTACTTACAAGGCACCCACAATTATGGTTTGTTCCTTCGGCCCTCAACATCACACACGTTGGCAGGATGCAGTGATGCTGATTGGGCTAGCAGTATTGAAGACCATCGCTCCACCACGGGCTATGGCATGTACTTAGGGCCCAACCTCATCTCATGGGCTTCGAAGAAACAGCAATCTATGTCGCGCGCCTCCACCGAAGCTGAGTACCGGGCGCTTGCTAATGTGGCCTCCGAAATCATATGGATCCAGTCCCTATTAAAAGAAATCAGACTTCCCTACTCCACTCCTCCAGTGCTTTGATGTGACAATCTCGGCACCACGTACCTGTCAGCCAATTCTGTGTTCCATGCTCGAAGCAAGCAAGGAAATAGACTTCCATTTCATCTATGAATGCGTTCAAGATGAAAAATTGCTTGTCCAGTACATATCAAATCGTGAAAAAGTGGCGGATATCCTCACCAAGCCGTTGCCACAGCTACGATTTCAAGATTTGTGCTCCAAGCTCATGGTCACCGACCATTCACTTATGGGGGAGTAATGAGATATCCGCAATATCTCTAATGGATCCCACATAATCTGCCCAAGACATAAATGCATTGACTACCAAAGATTATTGTCCCACAACTCACGTACATAATATTCTCTGTAATCTAATGCATTAACTACCAAAGAGCCTAGTTGCTGTATAAATATAAAGCCTTGTACAGACTTATGAATCAACGAAAAGCATTACCCTTTACACACACAACTGAAGTGCAATACAAAATAACAACACAACCGAAGTAGACAAACTGGGGAGTGGATTGAGCACGGAGTGAAGGAATCGATTCCGTACGGTTTGGAGTGAACGGGGACCGCAGTGGCAAGCGCAGTTGTGTGATAATGGCAAGCACAGTTATGCGATAATGGCAAGCGCAGTTATGCGATAATGGCATGTGTATTTGTGACAGTGGCAAGTCCCCATTGATGATAATGGCGCGCATGGTTTTTTTTCATTTTGGTCCCCCAAGTTTTAGCATTTTTACAAAAAGATCATACTGGCATGCACAGTTATGTGATAATGGCATGCACAGTTATGTGATACTGGCATGCGCAGTTATGTGATACTGGCATTTGTATCCAGGCTGCGTTTGTGCGTGGATTTTTTCATTTTGGTCCCCATATTTTAGCACATTTGCAAAAAAGTCCCCACGTGTCTTCATTCCGAACAGTTCGGAATCTGAGCATTCCGTGCCCAATCCATACCCGACAAACTGAACTCTAAAAATGATAGTATCTACCAAATATTACAAGCAGGAAAGTCCAAATGCAATCCAAGACACCGAAATATGCAAGTCTCCATCTCCTACTGTAAAACATAGGAAATACAACAACCCAAAAGCCTAACACAAATCCAAATGCCGCAGTGATCCAGAACCATTTGACATGATCATGATGACCATGCTCGGTTGCACCACTGGTTGCATTTCCTGTGATCGGCGGCGTGCAAGATTTCACGAGAGGCAAACCACACAGATCATTGCCACCGAAACATGAAGCATCAAAACCTTGCAATTGAATGCTCAGAGGAATTGCCCCCTTCAAGTTGTTGCTTGACAAGTTGAGATTGCTAAGAAATGATAGGTTGGTGATGCTTTCAGGGATTTCACCAAATAGCTTGTTCATCGACAGATCAAGAGATTCAATATCTTTCATGGCTCCGATTTCTCGCGGGATTTCACCGGTGAGAAAATTGTGAGACAAGTTGAGTGATTGCAGGGCTAAAAGAGTTGTCACTCTTGCAGGTATATCGCCTGATAAAGTGTTACTGGAGAGATCTATGAGCCTAACCAAATTGAGAGTATGTCCATACTCCATTACTCTACCCTTCATCACAACGATGGCTCCCTCGTCATAGTCACCTCTTGCTTGCCAAGAATTCTCATCCACCAGAACGTTTCCCACTTTGCCACCGATTACTAAAGCTTGTAAGTTGCTGATACAGTGTGGTATATTTCCAGTGAGGTTGTTGGAAGCAAAATCAAGAATTTGTAAAGAAGCCATTAAACAAATTTCTTCAGGTATCTTGCCATGAAACTTGTTTGACCACAAGTCCAAAATGATTAGATTTGACTCACCAATCCAAGCCGGAATTTGTCCTTCCAATTGGTTCTCGGCTAGATCAACCACAACCAATTTCCGAGTGTTCTTTAATAAAAGATTCAGTTCTCCCCTGAGACTGTTGTTACGAACATGTAACGACTCAAGAACACTTAGATTTTGCATGGAGCTTGGAAGGTCACCCGTAAAATTGTTGTTGTTTAATTTAAGAGCTCTTAAATTCTTCCATGCATTCCAACAATCTGGTATTTCCCCGGATAGGAGATTGTCTCCAAGGTTGAGAATTTCCAAGTCTTTTGACTCGTTTGTTTCGTGGCACAAGAAGTGAGATATTGACCCAAAGAAGGAATTATTTGAAAGATCCAAAGCTACCAACTTGGATGAGAATGAAGGTACCTGGCCGGTGAAGTAATTTGAACTCAAGTCTACCAGCACACATTCAACACCAAAATCAATACTTGGTACTTCTCCAACAATACGATTGTTGGCCAGGACAAGGTAAAGGAGCCATGTGGTGGAGTTCCAGAATCCCTTGGATACAGAATCAAATGAATTATTTGAAAGATCCAATTGTCGTACCTTGGAGGAGAAAACGGGAACTTGGCCTGTTAATTTGTTGGAGCCTAAAAAAATTGACACTCCATCCATAAAATTTTCTCCGGCCATACTTGGTATCTCCCCAACAATACTATTGTTGGCCAGAAGAATGTCCATGAGCGACGAGGTGGAGTTCCAGAATTCCTTGGATATATATTCAAATAAATTATTTGAAAGATCCAAATATTGTACCTTGGAGAAGAAAATGGGAACTTGGCCAGTTAATTTGTTGGAGTCCAAATAAATCATCACTCCATCCATTAAATTTTCACCAGCCATACTTGGTATCTCACTGGAAATATTGTTTTCAGAGAGGAATATCATTCCGAGTGGGCAAGATAAGTTCCAAAACCAACTAGGAATGGTTTCAATCCCACAACCAGACAAATCTAGAACTTGCATGTCTTTTTGTGTTTGGAGCCAATCGGGTAAATGCTTCCCTAACTTCCATGAGCTCAGGGATAACTGTGTGAGTTGAAATGGGGGAACTCAACTTGGGCTCACCTCCATCTCCAACTGTTTATTAGAATATTCCCAAAAGGACTTAAGTTTATCGAGCTTTTGAAAATGAGCTTCAGAAATAACACCCGTCATTAAATTTTCTCCAATGCGAACTTCCTCCAGGGACTGAAGCTCCCCAAAGGATAGTGGAATCGAACCAGAGATTGAATTGTTTGTCAAGGAAAGAGAAACTAAAGATTTGAACTTCTTGAAAGGTACATTGGTTAGGTTACCAAATATTCCACATGAATCCAAAGCTAGCTCCTCCAATCCATTGGAGGGACATGATGAGAATAGATCATGGAAGACGTCAACCACATCTTGATCCACCTTCACCCCCTGCAGTGCAAGAGTTTTTAGATAGCTAAGTTGGCCCATGGACTTGAGAGTCTCCCGCCCATCAATTTCCAACCCACCTTTAATAAACCCATCAATATCTAATCCATTAATTTCCAACACAGCTAGGGATGTCAAGTTCTCAATGGCACTCGAGATCACCCCTTGCAAGCTGATTTCTACAAGGGAAAGAATCTCCAATCAGCTACAAAAGCCGTACAACCAACTAGTTGTAGCGGTATTGAAGTTTTTACATGCCAGACGAAGACTCTTTAAACGACTCGGGTTTTAGGAGCCCCTCTTAAATTGGGCCCGGTCGGAAGTTACAACGAGAAAGATCAAGTGTTTTGAGATTATGAAAGTGAAAATTCCATATTGGAGTAGAAGAGTACTCAAAAAAATTCTGAGAAAGAGTCTTGATATAGGTTGTTGATCAACGATATAGAAGGGAAGTGATTGAATTGACAATTAGTCAACAAAATATAATGAAATTACCATCGATATAAGATACATAAGGTTCACCTTGAAGATTGAGGCCAACGACATGACTTGTGGAATTGTTGCACGAAATGCCATACCAATCACAACAGTTGCCTCCGCCAACATCCACCCAAGAGCCAAGCTTGTTGTATTCATCAACGAGGCCTCCCTTGAACATGAGGAGGGCTTGTCTCTCACTCTCCAAACAACTCTTTGTTGAGCATACATAGCTCAGTATCACTATAAAGACAGCCAACAAACGAGCACTAGGGAAAGCACTCATCACCATTTATATATATATAATATCTTTCTTAAGTAGTTGCAAAGAGTAATTGTATACTTGGTAAGTATTGAAAGGAAAGGTAGTAGTACTTGAATTTAAAAAACGGGGTACTGGTGGGATGATTTTATATGCGGAGCTTTGAAATGTAAGCCCCTCGCGTAGATAACAAGCAAAGCTTGCTTGAGTGCTATGTATGTGGTTTAGGTTGTAAGATGGTTTTTTTTTTATATTACGGTGGTCAACGCGACTTGTTATACACCTTTTGCTTTGTGGATGCAAATGAGTCTACTGGACTCTAAGGACTGAACTTATAGGTTTCTCGTAATTTATTTTTCGTAAACTAATATCAACTTGGCAACTAACGAGTTTCAAACCTCACGCGGAGGAGTTTTAGTGTAGGAGCATTCACGGTAATCAAATTTGATGTTTGGATTTGCTTGAAATTCTAATTGACTTCCCATATTTCGAGTCTGTTGGACTATCTTCAATTATATAATAACCTTTGCTTTTTTATTTTTTATAAATTATAATAATAGTAACATTTGCTTGAGTGCGATGTCTGTGGTTTAGATTCAAACGCAGTACATATACGTCATTTGAATAAGAAGGTGTTTTTGCTTGTGGAGCCATTGACTGACTTGGTAGATGGCAAAATAATCATTCATGGCATGATAGAGTATAGTATGCAAAAGAAACTCGTAATAACAAGAACATCAATTGAAAACAATGGGTTACGATAAATTCAAATACCTCAGATTACCGATCCATAAAAAATGAATCAGACATTCTTAAGCATCCGGTCTCTAACCAGATGAGCCAGAACTGGTTCCAGGTGGATTTGCAGCTCTCCACGAGAAAAAGAAAAAGAAATTCAAAAAAGTTGGAGGACAAGTGTGACTTGACTTGTTGCAACCAGGAATGACTTACCATGGCTTGACTTCAATTCAAATAAATAAATCCAGTCAATATCCGAATATCATATATTCAAAACAGTAGAATGCCAGTCTCAGCGGATTCGACAAAATGTCTTTCCAATTGGCTCAGGAAGGAAAGAAAACGTGTCGGACTCGGATATCAGTACAAACAAATGACTCAAGTAATAATTAGTATAAAAGAGTGAGGAGTTTTCTCATAATTTTTGTTTTAAATGTACTTTGCGTGTAGAAAAAGATGCCCGTCTACCGTGTAACTCAAGTCGCAAAGAATCAAGTGAGAGAATATGGGGTGAGATTTTGAAGTTTCTGCAAGGACTTGGAAAAGGAGCAATAAAGAGCGAATAATATTACAGGATCCTTACGTATCATGCACACAATATGTGAATCATTGAAATTTCAAAAAAATAGATAATGTGAATCTCCTGGGTCCATTATAAATTGATAAATTTTAGGAAAAATTACTCTCAAGTCTTTTGTATTTGTTTAAATACACGTAAAAGTCCTCTGTATTTGAAAAAGGATTTTGTTATCTCTTTTGTTTAATTTTATTATAATTTTGGGTCCTTAGTTAATGTCATTTTCAATTTTTTTCATGAAAATGACAAAAATATCCTTAAAAAATAAAAAAATATGTCATCTTCTTCCTCACTCTTCTTCTTCTTCCTTGTGAATTAGAACACCATGATGAACACCCAGAACACCATTCAGAAATTAAGAAAAAGAACAGAATCGTAACATCTACAACAATATCCAATCTGCAAATATCTAAAATCCACCCCTAAAAATGAACACATCAAGAATGGTGGCAGCCCAGCCCACCTCCCAAGACTCCTCCTCTCCACCCTCCTTCCAAGACCCCACAACCCCAGGCCCCCTCGTCTTCTCGCCACCAAGTCCACCCTCACCACCACCCACAATGGCCTCTTGCTTCTAGAAGAAGACCCGGTTGGTCCTCCTCTGCCGTGGCCGACGCTCCCTCTCAATAAGCTCTTCGTCCCGCCTGAGACGGACCTCCCACTCAATGAGCCGTCCATCACTGCCAGGGTTTTGAAGGGTTCCAACATTATCCTCAGTAGGTACGCCAAGGTGGACCAGGCCAAGTTTGTGAAGAGAAACGTTAATACGGAGGATTGCCCCGCTGACGGTCTCCCCGAGCTTGCCCTTGTCACCCGGTCCCATGTGGGGAAGTCACAAAATCTATCCAGAGCACCCTCATCCTCGCCAAGCACCATCCTCACCAAGAACCGTCATAGCAAAATCTATTGAGAGCACCGTCGCCAAGCATCTCGAACCCGTTAAGGCCGGAGTGTGGCTTCCTCAACAGTTGCAGTGGTGAACGACTTCAGAGTGTGGCTCCCTCATGTCTTTGATTGGGTCTCTCATGGAAAAATTCTGAGCGGAAAATTGGGGAAGAACCTTCCCGGTTGGAAATTAGGGTTCTTACCAATTTTGGGGATTTTTAGTGAATACTTACGTATTAATCCCAACAAGTTAGGTAAACCAAAAATCTGTTATAAATAGATTAAACCAAAAATATTTTCTATTGGTTTGTTGTTGTTGGCTATCATTTGATGTTAGGAATCTGTTCTTTTTGTTGATTTCTGGATAGTGTTCTTGGTATTCATCATGGTGTTTTTGTTCACGAGGAAGAAGAAGAGGAGCAAGGAAGAAGATGAGTTTTTTTTTTAAGAGTATTTTCTATGAAAAAAAGAAAAAAATCAAATGTGACATCAGCGAGGAACCCGAAAATATAATAAAATCAAATAAGATGGACAAAAGGTATTGGGAATGTCTCAACTTCCTATTTAGTTATGTACCTAATGTAATATGATTCTAATTAGGAAAGAACTCTAGAGTTAGTTTCCTATAAATAGGAGGGCAGTATTAAGGAGTTCCTTCGGGAAAAAGCAATGGGAGTAGTGTAGGTAGGGAGAAGGGCTTGAGGCGAGTAGCCTCGTCGTGGCCTATGTATCCATTGTACTCTATATCATAGTGAAAGATCGTTTATACCCCGTAGAGTAGGTCAGTTGGTCGAACTATGTATATCGCGTGTCCTTAGTGTTTTTATTTTTCTCCTATCTCTCTGTTGTTGTGCATTGACCTATCAAAAGTGCTTTCGCTACCCTAACAACTTGTATCAGAGCTTGGTGTATTTCCGGAAGACCTTGGTGGAGGAGGCAAGGAGGGACTATTCTACAATTCCAGAAGAAGGTCAAGGGCAATTGGTAATTTTGCCAAAATTGGGGGGAAATTAAGATTACGGTTTCCACCCCCTTGGAGTTGGCCGTCGCGCATGGAGGGAGCCGCCGCAACGCCGCCCGCTATCCGTTCACCGTGTGGGCGTCATCAAAGTCTAGCCTCGCCACCACCGAGCCGCTGTACGCGGCTATCCGAAAGAAAATCCACGCGAGGAGTGAAGTCTTGTGCGAGGAGAGAATCCACGCGAGGAAGGAGATCCGTCTGCCAATCGCTGTACAACCCGTCGTCGCCAGCCCCGTTGTCAAAAGCCACCGTCGTTCGAAGCCAGAAGATGGTCGCACCGGGAGGAGAGAGAGAAAGTTAGGGAGAGAGGAATCTCCTCGCCTACGCACCGACGCGCGCTGCCCACAACCAACCAAGGCTGAGCTGCTGCAGCCCATTTGTCGTCCACCGTCCGGAAGGAGTCCTGGCCACCGCTACCGGAAGATGGGTCACCGGCCGCCGTCCCCTTGCTTCTTTGGGTGTTTGGTTGTTTGAGAAGATGGAAAACTATAGATTTTTGTTGACCAAAAGTCAACAGTTTGACTGGTTGACCAAAAGTTAATAGTGTGATTAAAAGTCAATGGATTGGCTGATTTATGATTTTTTTTTCAACAACTTTGGAGTATGCAGGTATGTAGATTGGGCAGATGATGGGCTTGGTGAATTTGTTCGAATTTGGCCGAGTGAAGGACAGATTGAGGTCCTGTTGAAGCAAATGAGTTCAGGTCAAGTAGATTCATAGAAGATCGATCACAAAGTTTGGTTCAAGGTGGAGGGGTGATACTCCCTTCTTCTGTGGGATTTGATCGGATCGTGGGTTCATAGTGTTGGACCAGAATAGTTATGTTCCTAATGTAATAGGGTTATAATTAGGAAAGAACTCTAGGGTTAGTCTTCTATAAATAGGAGGGCAGTGTTAAGGAGTTCTCTGGGGCAAAAGCAATGGGTACAATAGTGTAGGCAGGGAGAAGGGCTTGAGGCGGGTAGCCTTGCCATTGCCGGATATATATATATCCGTTGTACTCCATATCATAGTGAAAGATCGTCTATACCCTCGTGGAGTAGGTCAGTTGACCGAACCACGTATATCGCGTGTCCTCAGTGTTTCTATTTTTCTCCTATCTCTGTTGTTGTGCATGGGCCTATCGAAAGTGCTTCCGCTGCCCTAACAAAAAGATCATTTTTCAAACACTCAGAACTTTTGCATGTATTTAAACAAACAGGAGAGACTTTGAGAATAATTGTCCCAAAATTCTAACTATTCATTATAAAAGTTCTACTTTCAAAGATAGGACTGTAAAATTTACGGTAAAACGTCTACTTATAAAAAAACAATTACTTTCTCACACCCCTTCAATTTTTCACACCCCTTCAATTTTTCACACCCCTTTATTTTATTTTTATTACTAAATATTTAATATGGATAATTAAGGGTGAAAAAAACCGACATATTTATCTCTCCTTCTTTTTGAAACGTCCTAAAGTTTTGGTCCAGTTCATTTATAAATGAATGTTATATATAGATATTAGATGAATCAATCATTTACCAAACTTCTTTTCTATTGAAAATTTTTCCCCATAAGATGAAACTAAAATACTTTAATTTATTATGTTTTCAAAAGATCTTACGACATAGTTGAGTTGTTAAATATTTGAGTTGATAAAGACTCGATAAATACCCGGTTTATACGATTAATTTACGAGTGCATGAGAAGTTAGTCTAGAAGGTCCATCCCAAAAACAAGGCCGATATCACCCATGTCAATGACCAAGGTGTCCAGGGCTAAACCAAAAAAAAAACACACTCTACGAAGGAGACAAATTGAATGTTGACAACGTTGGCAGCACCATTCTAACAACATAAACTCGTCAAAATCATGACAGAGAACGGACCTCTGAGGAGTTGTAACTTTTCGTAGAGATCGGCAGAGACATAGATGGTACAGCTGGTATCCAAGGCGTCTGGGAGGACGCGTGTGATGTGGACGCCAGGGTCGAGACGGATGGTGGGCCCAAATCAGCGACTCCAACGAGGAACATGTTGTAGCTGTTTAGCAGTTCCACGAGGTGCCTGGCAGCAAACCCTTGCCCGCCCGTCACCACGCACCATCTCTCCTTCCCTCTTCCCATTGGTTTTATCTCTTTCTTTTCTCGCTGTCTGGATTACTTTTGAAATTGATATACTCCTGTATTTTTTATTTGAAATTGACGTATTTTTATATTTTAACTTTGAAATTGAAATACTCTTATATTTTAGCCTTGGAAATTGATGTGCACTTATGTTTTTTTCTTTGAAAATTGATGTATCGTCATTAATCTTGTCTAATTTGCTATTGCAATTTGCCTGATGTGCAATTCAAGTACAACGATACATCGAGTTTGTGATTTTGAAAATTGATGTGCTCTTAAATTTGTTATTAAAATTTTCCTCTACGAGGTATATGTTTCTTCAGTTTTGTATTTGTCTCTTCTAGATGTGCTAGTTGGACAGAGTGTTAATTAATGTTTTTAATAGCAGGTGGTGTACTTGATTAGGATCTTTAAGTCGAGGCAAGAGTTGGACTCTTTTTCCGTAAGACGAGATTGCCCCATATTCATGCTACAATAGGCAGGCTGCGCTCGTGGCTCTTCGATGGCATTCTGGATCCCTTCGGCAGGCAACCCTGCACTCTTTCGGCGATGCGCACGTGCCAAGTGCGCCACAAAGCGCCCATTGCGACCTGCGTCCAATGCGCCATGCCACACGCACACGCGCGTTCTCGGATGGTGCTACGCACCATTCTTGCAACGGTTCGAGTTAGCTTTCCCGATGGTCAATTCATTTTCTAACTAACAAGGAGCAACTCTTTATATACTAGGAAAATCTTGTTGCACTTTCCAATGTGGGATTACTATTTTCTATTCCATATTGGGCTTCCCATTTTTGGCTTTGCATTTGACCCAAATGTATTCATTTTACATTCAAAAACCAAACAATTAATTTTTCGAGTCATGCATAACAGATAACCGGTTTAAACTAAAGGCCACAGCTTAATTAATGTGACAATGCAACTACAAGACATTATTTTTCGTCTTTATTCTTTGGGGAAAGTGAGGAACACTACAATCAAAACACAACCGAGGTACACAAACTAAACTACAAGTAGGTGAAGAATTCAAGCTGCTGTTTTATTCAATGGTAGAGTCGGACATATATAGCCTTACAGAGGAGCAAACGTGCTAAGCAAGTTCCTTGTAAATAGGAACGAAACCAAGGTACAAAAGGTAAACTGTAAAGACGTGATCAAGCTAAACTAGGACATGATCTAAGCTGATAAGAAAACGAACTAAACAGGACAAACATAATCTCCAACACTCCCCCTCAAGTTAGCGCATGGAGATTCGTAATGTCCAACTTGCTAAGAAGGTGATGAAATCGTTGGCGACCTAGTGCTTTGGTGAAGATATCCGCCAATTGACTAGCACTATCAATCTTCCTTGGCGCAATTTCGTTAGACTGAACGCGCTCCCAGACAAAATAACAGTCCATTTCAACATGTTTGGTCCTTTCGTGATAGACCAGATTAGCAGCAATATATAAAGCAGCTTGATTGTCACAAAAGAGCGTTGTTGGTCCGGCTTGTGGTGTTGTAGCTCCCAAAACAACCATCAAAGCCAAATAAGTTCACGTACAGCAGCTGCCATGGCCCTATACTCAGCCTCCGCTGAACACCACGCAACGATGGATTGTTTTTTGGTGCGCCAAGACACATGAAAATTCCTAAATAACACGAAGTATCCCGTCCTAGAATGATGAGTCATCAGGAAACCACCCCAGTCTGTGTCACAATATGCCTTGAGAACGAGGCGGCCTACGGACGGTAAGAAAAAAGCCTTGTCCAGGTGATTTCTTGAGGTAGTGAAGTACTCGATCAGCTGCATCAACATGAGCTTGTTGAGGGCTGGTAACAAATTGACTCAGAATACTGACCACATATGCAATGTCCGATCATGTGACGATGAGGTAAAGGAGACGCCCAACTAGCCGGCGGTATCGACTAGCATCAACCTATCCAGTAGTCATTGCCATTGTCAAATGGTGATTTTGCTCTATAGAAAAATCAGCGGGTCGTCTTCCTAAGTATATCAATAGTATATATCCTTAAGTATATCAATAGTATATTTCCTTTGACTCAAAACAAGCCCATCAGTGGAGCAAGCTACCTCAATTCCCAAAAAATATTTTAAAGCTCCCAAGTCCTTAATGGCAAACTTGACATCCAAATATGCAGTGACCTCTTTAATCTTTGCCTCGGTATTCCCAGCTAGTATGACATCGTCTACATAGATCAACGCAAAAACAACAATGCGATCTCCGAGAAATCTGAACAATGAGGTATTGGAATGACATTGAATAAAACCAATATAAGTGAGTGCCTGAGTGAAACTTATGGTACCAGTTACGGGATGCCTAGCGGAGTCCATAGAGCAATTTACTCAACCAACATACTCGTGTGTCATAAGCGAATGAATATCCAAAAGGCAATTTCATGTAGACTGCCTCATCAAGATCACCATGTAAGAAGGCATTGTTGACGTCCAGCTGCATTATGAACCATCATCTCTGGACAGCCGCTGCAAGGAGACAACGGACGATCACAAGCTTTGCTACTAGTGCAAATGTATCATGAAAGTCGATACCCTCAATTTGAGTGTATCCTTTAGCCACCAGACGCGCCTTATAACACTCTACATCTCCATTGGGCTTGTAATTAATTTTGTACACCCATTTAGAGTCAATTGCCTTCTTGCCAGGGGGTAATGACTCGAGATTCTATGTGTCGTTCGCCTCACGTGCTTGTATTTCATGTGGTATTTCTTTCCTCCACTCTTTACTCTTGACTGCGTAAAAATAAGTCTTTGGTTCATCACGTTGTGTGACGGCAGCGAGAAAGACCTTATGGTTGTCAGAAAACTTTGAGTACGAAATGAAATGAATAAGAGGATATACCATCGAGTTCCCGAATGAAAGGGCGGGCAGTGGGTGGTCAATGGAGGGTGGTATGCATGTCTCATAATCTTTTAATCGACGAGGAACCTATTTTGATCTGGAGCTTCGTCGAGCGATTGGCATATTCTAACTTCCCTCGTTATCTGGAACCAGGGCAGGCTCTACTAAATTTTCAATTGGCTCTCCAGTATCCTTTACGGGAACAGTATTATTCTCAACTGGAACAAGTTCTTCCAAAATAGCCTCCCTTTCAGTATGATCCATAGGCTGTTCTGAACTCAACTCAAGCATGAAATCGTCACCTTGACTATCAATAGTATGTGGGACCAGCTACTACATTTTGTCCGAGTGGCCCTTCTTAAAAGGATACATATGCTCGGCGAAGGTGTCATCTCTTGTGTGGCGAATACGTCTATCCTCTAGGTCAAAAACATGGTACCCTTTTTGTCCTTCAGGATATCCAAAAAATACACATTTCTGACTCCTTACTTGAAACTTGTCTCTGAGAGGACCTAGAACATGTGCATAGACGAGACACCCAAAAGATCGTAGATGAGTGTAGCTTGGTTCTTTACCAAAAAGTATCTCATAAGGCATCTTGTTATTGGCAGCTCGTGTGGGAAGCTAATTGATCAGATAAACTGATGTTAGCACACTTTCTCCCTAGAAATAAGTCGGCATACCTGAATGAAAAAGTAACGCATGAGCTGTCTCCAGGATATATCGATGCTTATGTTCCGCTACACCATTTTGCTCTGGTGTATGAGGACACGATGTCTGCAACAAAATTCTCTTATCCCTATAAAAATTCATCATAATGGTCGACTGAAACTCTGTTCCATTGTCCGTCCTAATTTGTTGCACCTTCCTTCCGAATTGAGTTTCAATCATATTGCAAAATATGACAAAAAAAATGAGCAACATCAGACTTACAACGCATGAGATAGACCCACAAACCACGACTATAGTCATCCACTATAGTTAGAAAATAGTGTGCCCCTAAGAGCGATGCAGTCTTATAAGGTCCCCATATATCACAATGAACCAATGCAAAATAAGAATCAGTCTTTATTGCACTATTCGGGAAAGAAGGTCTTGTTTGTTTTGCCTGTAAACAAGCATCACACAAAGCATTGTGATCCAACTGAATATTCATACGTAAGTGATGTAGATTATATAATTTTCCAACTGATGGATATCCAAGTCTCTCATGCCAAATGCGTGTTGAAGCTCCTTTGTCCACATGCATAACCACCCTAGCATTTGAAATAGGCTCCAACAGGTACAAACCACCACAGTGCCTACCCACTCCAATCAGGATCCTCGAAGGTAGGTCCTGCAATACACATACATCTGCAACAAAGATTAGTGTGCAGTTCAGGTCTTTAGTCAGCCTATGAACTGATGTAAGATTGCATCAAAAAGCAGGGATGTATAAAACATCTTTCAATATAATCTCATTATGAAGCTTAACGTCTCTGATTCCTTCCACTGGAACATCATCACCAGTTAGTATTTTGACTAGTGTATTCTTAGTTCACCTAACTGGACCTGTAAAAAAACTTGAATCACAAGTTATGTGTTATGTTGCTCCTGAATCGATGATCCAGGAGCGTTGTCCTAAGTTCATACCAGCCATATGCACTTCAGCTACTGACTCACGTACTCTGCGTCCACTTTTATCTTCCCCCTAGCTTTAATACTTCGAGCAGCCTTGTGTATTGATCGGTGGACAGTCTAGGAATTGGACTCGTCTCTACCTTCGCAGCACGCAGTTACTGTTTCTGTATGGTGGAGGATGTGGCATGTTCTTTCTTGCCTACTTCTTCTCCTTTCCACCATTCCGGATAGCCGATGAGTTCGAAGCATTATTCCTTCATGTGGCCAGTTTTCTGACAATGGTTGCACCTCATCTTTTCTTTCTCTTTCTTTCCAGCCTTCCGTTGTGAGGCATCATTAAGTCGCCTATAGTTCCCAATTTGGAATGCCACTGCTTCTACAGTCGGTTGTCTGTTGCCGTGATGATTCAACTTTGATCATCTTCTAGGATCACATGAAATGCTTCTCCTAGGGTTGGAGGTGGCTTGGTGTTCAGGATTTGGGATTTCACCGTACCATATACTTCGTCCAGCCCCATGAGAAACACATAGAGTTGTTCTTGATCTCGTGTTGCTGCATACTGACGTTTTGCGTCGCACATGCACGTGGCCATTGGTGAGATGGACTCCATCTCATTCCAGAGGGATTCCAATTTGGAGAAGTACGCGGAGACTGAATCTTCTCTTGTTGCAACAGTGAAACCGATCGCTTAAATCATAGGCCCTCGGTGCGCTGCTTTTCCCGAATCTCTCCTTGAGATCCGCCCAAACCTCCTGTGTCGTCTTTGCATAGCAGACACTTCCTCGAGTATGGCCAACCAGCCCTTGACCATAGATAGCATCACAACGTAACTAGATGTTGTGATCTGCAGCGGTTGCCTCCGGTTTGACTATCGTCCCGTCGACAAACCCTAGTTTGTTTTTTGCCAAAAGGAAATTGGCCATCTCACCAACCCAATCAGAATAGTTTCTTTCGTTGAGTAGTTCGCTCACATTGACTTGTCCCGGGTTGTCCGAGGGTTGTAGGAAGTACGGCGAAGACATGTTGTTTGCTGCTCCATTGCCGTTCTTCGACTTTTTTTTTTGGTAGGGTAAGAGATTTTGCAATGGGTAGACTTATTTGGTGGGATTTAATCAGATCTTTGCTCTGATACCATGAAGAATTCAAGCTGTTGTTTTATTCAATGGTAGAGTCAGGCATATACAGCCTTACAGAGGAGCAAACGTGTTAAGTAAGTTCCTTGTAAATAGGAACGAAATCAAGGTACAAAAGATAAACCGTAAAGACGTGATCAAGCTAAACTAGAACATGATCTAAGCTGATAAGGAAACGAACTAAACGGAACAAACATAATCTCCAACAGTAGGAAATCCCAAATGTGATCCAAGACACTGAAGTATCCAAGTCTCCATCTCCTACTCCAAAATACTTGATATACAAAAAGCCAAAAGCCTAACACAAATACAAATGCCATGGACATCCAAAACCATTTGACATGAACAGAATGGCCATGCTTGATAGTGCCACCGGTTGCGTTTATTGCGATCGGCGTGCAAGTAAAATCTCAAATAGTCCTGATGCGTATAATGGAGAATCCAAATATTTGGTTTACATCTATGTTTTTGCATATGGAGGATGGTCCTGGGAGTCTCGGTCCAAAATACCGAGGAGCTTCTACTGTTAAGTAAAATCGCGAGTTTGAATATAATGATTGGATCAAATACTATACTAACTGTGTTCGTTTCTGGATTATGAGCTCATGACTCCAGAATATAACCTCAAAAATGAGAAGATCATTATAGACAAAAAGAAATTCTTCTCATTTTTTGAAATTGTTGCTATATGTTAGAAAGTCTTCAAATTTTTAGGAGGATGGCACCTCTTCTTGCTCGTCCGAGGATTCTCCTCCAACAAAAAGTGCTTGTTTCATTCACAAGATTCATATATTTTTTTATTTAAAAGATATGAAATGTAATTAATTAAGAATACCAAGTGACTTACCAATATAATCAACAACTATTGGTTGACCATTCATGACATTAAAGTAGGGGGTGAAACATTGGATTGTATTAAACGAAGTAAAACTCTAAACCAAATGTATAGTTGCAAAAAGAAAAATCTTCACGTCGTTTAATCTCTATTGAAATTGGCTAAAAGGGTGGTTGACAGTTGATCTCCTGATCTAATAAAAGTTTGTTTTCTATTTGGTCCAATTTTTGTGGAGAGAATTGAGAGGCCTCCAAAAAAGGTGGAGCTTAGAAAGTTGCTAAATTAAGGACAAGATTGATGTTAGGGAAACACATGTTACAAAAGAGATCCTTGGTACTTCCTGTCTCTCTTTTCCTTCCAGAAAAGAAAGAGAGAGAAGGAAAAAACCATTTTGTTTAATACATAGGCAATTATAGTCAAATCCTTTGAGGCAGAAGCATTGTGTGTTTTGTTTGGCAATAGAGGAAGTTTGCAACATCAAGAGAGATGTGGATGCCAAAGCAAGGGATGGATATAGGCCAGGAATTGGTGGCAGTGGCCATTGACAAGGATAAAAACAGCCAGAGTGCTCTCAAATGGACCATCGACAACGTCCTGCAGCGAGGCCAGACCGTGATTCTCATCCACGTCAACGTAAAAGCGCCGACGCAGTCCTCCGTGTCCTCCCATTACGCGCCAAGTAATGGCACGACTGCTTATGACGAGTTGTTTCTCCTGCAATAGGTTCTTGGCTCGTGGATTCTTTTGGTATACGATGGCTTAAACTCGGAGCTTTTTGTTGCAGGATTCAATCAGATTGCTGATTCAAGTGCGAGCTCGTTGGTCTGCAAGAACCCTGATCAGCAGACCAAAGAATTGTTCCTTCCGTTCCGTTGCTTCTGCACACGAAAAGATGTAAGCATTGTTAAAGAAGGCTGCAATCTGCTGCAAATTGTATCCATTCCTCCAGCTGAACGTATGAATGGAGTTGCAGTTTTAATGACAAGCGGTTGACCTTATGTGAAACAGATCAATTGCAAAGACATAGTGCTCGACGATTTAGACGTAGGCAGAGCATTGGTCGAGTACGTCAGCCAGACGGCCATTGAGACATTGGTTCTTGGCGCCACAACCAAGACAGGCTTTCTAAGGTTTGCACCTCTCTTATTCCGGGAAATCTTCATCATTTTCACTAGCTAAAGAATTGATTTAGCCATGCTTAGATACAAAAGTTGGGTCAATATCTATTATCAATAGGATTCTTGCTGGTGCTTCTGATCACTAGGTTCAAGGCCAATGACATACCGAATAGCGTATTGAAAGAGGCGCCAGATTTCTGCAGTGTGTACGTCATCTCTAAGACGAAAGTCCAGTCTACACGGGTTGCAACCCGTCATGCACCATTAGTCTCTCCGTTGCGCAGCCAACTTCAAAGTCAATCCAAGTCAGTTCCAGCTTCAGCTCCAGCTCCAATAGAAGCAAATGTACCAGTTCCCATAAGTAGAAGAGGTTAGCATAACTTCTGCATTAAAGATGAACCAATTCGAAGATCTAGTGACAATTCAGACATCGCTATGACTTACCGTTGCCTTTGATCAGCAGCATTCCCTGAAAAGCCGCAAGCTGAACTACCGAGGAGATCAACCGACGAGACGGATTTCTTTAGGTATGTTTTGGTGCTTATTTTTTCATCTGAAATCAACTGCTTCTGAAGTTGGTTTACTTACAAGTTTGCATCTCTGGAAACAGGTCACCACTCACCAGGAGAGGAGTGCACACGAAGTCGTATGGAGATCTTT
Organism: Hypericum androsaemum; assembly: GCA_963995505.1. Lineage (NCBI taxonomy): Eukaryota > Viridiplantae > Streptophyta > Magnoliopsida > Malpighiales > Hypericaceae > Hypericum > Hypericum androsaemum. The sequence continues at coordinate 8,655,057 of OZ023186.1, read as the reverse complement.
CCGTGCTAGACACTGACATATCATTTGTTAGCTCTGGCAGACCGAGCATTGACCGCATGTCGCCATCAGTATATGACAGCCTTGATCCGAGTCTCAGCCCTCCGATGTCACATTTTTCGGATATCGACAGCAACCACAGCTTTGAGTCAATGCACATGGGCAGGAGATCGATCGATGTTGGCACTCCGCCCGAGTCATTTGAGAGTGGCAGGCTTTCATCAGCTTCACAGGGCGTGGTATGAGCAATGTTCAGTAGTCGACTAATCGGTTATAGCATTCGGAAGTTGAAGAACTTCAAACAAATAATAATTCTCCATCTGCAGGATGATGTTGAAGCTGAAATGAGAAGGCTAAAGCTGGAATTAAAACAGACAATGGAGATGTATAGCACTGCTTGCAAAGAAGCACTAACAGCAAAGCAAAAGGTGCTTTAAGCAAATCTTCTGTTTCCTTTTCCGACCAAGTACCAGTGTCGTCGGTCTTAACGATCTTAGATGAAAACATAATGCAGGCAAGGGAGCTGCAAGCATGGAAACAGGAAGAAGAGCGGAGGTTAGAGGAAGCCCGGTTGGCGGAGGAAGCAGCATTGGCACTCGCCGAGATGGAAAAAGCTAGAACCAGGGCAGCCATTGAGCATGCCGAAGCAGCTCAGAGACTCGCAGAAATGGAAGCAAGGAAACGAATGAGCGCCGAATTGAAAGCATGCAGAGAAGCGGAAGAAAAGAAAAGGGCCCTCGATGCCCTCAACAAAACGGACGTCAGATACAGAAGGTACACGATTGAGGAGATCGAAGAAGCAACACAGAACTTCACAGAGTCGCGCAAGATTGGTGAGGGCGGGTATGGACCAGTGTACAAGGGAACGCTGGACCATACGCCTGTGGCGATTAAGGTTCTGCGTCCGGATGCATCACAAGGACGATCTCAGTTCCAGCAAGAGGTATGTGTCCTAAGCATCATATCAACATGGTTACATATAGGGAGATGAGGCAGCTGCAAATGACCTTGAGTTGTGACTACCTGCAGGTTGAGGTACTATGTTGCATACGGCATCCAAATATGGTGCTTCTCCTCGGAGCTTGCCCCGAGTATGGATGCTTAGTATACGAGTTCATGGGTAATGGGAGCTTGGAAGATCGCCTCTTCCGTCGAGGGGACAGTCCGGCTCTGCCATGGCAACTAAGGTTTCGTATCGCTGCAGAGATTGGTACTGGATTGTTGTTCCTCCACCAGACTAAACCAGAGCCACTCGTACACCGGGATCTAAAGCCAGCCAACATCCTACTCGACCGCAACTTCGTAAGCAAGATCAGTGACGTTGGCTTGGCCAGGTTAGTCCCACCATCCGTAGCTGACTCTGTGACACAGTATCGCTTGACATCAGCGGCAGGCACCTTCTGTTACATCGATCCTGAGTACCAACAGACCGGCATGCTCGGGATAAAATCGGACGTGTACTCACTAGGCATCATCTTTCTTCAAATCCTAACTGCCAAATCTCCAATGGGACTAACACATCACGTTGAGCGTGCTCTAGAAAAGGGTACCTTCGAACAAATGCTTGATCCTGCAGTACCTGACTGGCCTATTGAAGATGCCAAGTCACTTGCCAAGATGGCTGTCAAGTGTTCAGAGTTGAGGCGGAGAGACCGACCGGACCTTGGAAAGGTCGTCTTGCCAGAGCTTAACAGATTAAGAGCGCTGGTGGAAGAGACGGTGCACCAAATGCCAATCGGCAGCCCTCTTTCCCGGTCACCTATCAACAACCAAGTCTCTGTAGAGCTAGTGAGTTCATGATCTTGAAGAATCAACACACAAATTAACTAGATCAATTTCACAGCAAGATGTTAATAGAAACATTGTCTCTCTTTTTCAAGAATGAACATTCTCATCCCTGAACGATGTCCGGCATCAGCTAAGCCGGAATAATCCGTCGGCCGCTAGGCCAAAGGACGAGAAGAGAGGTGTGAAGAGACTCCATGTAACTACAGTAGCAATCTGATAAAGGAAAAGAGGTGCCGTGCCCTTTCCAGTCATACAGACTGCACTCAGGTAAAGCTAGTTAACATTTAAAAAGCCAATGTATAGATTACAAGGCTCCTCTATGTACAGTATTTCTCTCTTCATCTCTCCATCTCCTCTAAACCTTTCTTCTGTGATTTTGTGTCCGAGAAGCTCAAGCTTCTACGTGGAAAGTAACTGCATGAAACAGCTTAAAAATACATCAGATGGTGTACTTGCATTTTTCTTTGCTTTCGTCATCCATTTGCAAGCTCACTCCAGTTTGTGGCCATTATGGATGAGCGAACCACGCTCACATTGTACACAATATTGACCCTATAATACATATTTTTTTGTCGAAACAACCTCATCTACTCAACCAACTAATCTAAATTCGGATCAGACGTGGACACAAATAAACACAAGCTACTTGTGATACTTTTATCGGACTCGTCATCAGGGAGTGGAGTGGACAGTTACGGGTATGAAATTGTTACATTATTTACAAAAATTCAAAGTTTCACGTCGTCTTCCAGTGTTATTCTTGACTTTGTCCAAGGTGATACAAACCAATGTATCACCTTGTCTGGTTCTCATGTCTCTTTGATCAACTTTTTATAAGACCGTCACTTCGCGAACAAAAACTCTCCATATAACAGTCAAGTATAAGATCTGCAGAACAAATCCAGACCGGCATTTGTTGAACCGGAAGCAAGTAACAGCCGGTAAGATGATCCGGTTCTCAACTTTCTTAGACATGAAGGAGACCAGGAAAATTAACTACCAAACTCAAAAGCGTTTAACTAACTTATTCGGTACGAAGAAGACTCTGGATAGTGAGCTACTAGTTGATCAAGTTCTTCTAGGTACTTCAGTAAGCTGAATATCTGATAACACACGGAAGGCGTCCGCGCAGACAATGCGATAAAACCACAGCACAAATAAATAAAACCCAATTCAATGCTGATGGGAAATTAGTCATCCACCACATCTAGCATTACCTGATGTGCATAAAATCGTGATTATTATTATAATGCCTCAATCTTTGGGGAAGCTAGCACATCAACTCGCAAAACTTCTTTTTCTGTGCGGATCTAGGTGAATGGGTGACCCAAACTGTTTGTTTATTAATATCAACCAGAGAACATAAGAACCGGTGTCCACTGACGGTACACAAGTTCAAGGCATTGCAACATGGATACCAGAAATAGGAGATGGGTCCGAAATAGAAACGCGCAGAAATCTTGCATCACTTCAGTTTTGTAAAGAGCTTAGGCGCAACCTGGATACCAAAAAAAGAGAGGCTTTCAACGATAACAAAGACAAATGAAGACAATTCTTCCAATAGTGATGGAATAACACTCACGCATTTGTCAACACAGGACCAATAGTCAAAATACTGTCCAGTGCAATGCTTGTGCCCACTTTCATCACCTTGGATCCTCTTCACGCATGCCTGAGTTCCAAGAAGAAATTCAAAAGGGAGCTCATGCCATTTATAAATATGACCCAAGGTAAACAGATAAGCAAACTATGGACCTCAGAAAACCTAAATTCTTTAAAGCAGTCTGATGGGAAAGATTGGTATGTTTTTGTTCAATACAGAAAAAAAATATCAAAAGAAGCATGGAAATGTAACATGAAAGAGGACCGTCAAAACATAGAGAAGTTCAATTGGTAATAGCTTTAAATAAGCATGAAAAAAGTTGAACTTGAGTCGAGAGTTTCTTATGCTGATATGAAAAGGTTAAATAGAGAATAAGCGTTCTCCACTCCCTTTTATATTGAATCATTATTTTGTTTTGTGCTGCTCCGCAAGAAAACAGTCGTGAACGATTCAATTAGAAAATTTCCCATTTACTGAAATCTAAATTAATTTGAGCTGAGCCTGAACTGTCATGATCTAGGACAAGGTTCTGACTGACAGGCCTCCAGAACATATCTAAGAAAGCTAACACAAGAGATGAAAGTCCACCAAAAAGAGAGAGCTTATAATGATTCTCTTTGAAGTTGCATCACACAACAACGTTGAAGTTGCAGCATGAACTTTTAATGCAGAAATTGAAATGCTTTCAACAGGGACAAACCTGATATTCAAGCAATGGTTTAACACACTTTGGCTTGCAAGAATCTTCAAGGTACTTCTTCTGGTCAACAGGTTCTTCATCGGCCCTAAGTACAGGGGGAAAATATAAAAGATATCAGAAAGGGGAAGGCGGTGGAATAGCAGCATCAGCACACAAAAGAAATGTTAATGCAAGGAAATCAAGGGAAGACAAGGAACAAGATACAAATGCAGTCCTATGAATAGTGTCACAATTTGGGACTTCCTGCTCCCAAAAGTCATCAGAGCAATGGCAACTCATTTTGGAATCAACTTCATACTTTACTGAATAATAGTTGAACAATAAGAAATCCAAGAGAGCATCACATATCAATTGTCTGATAACAAGATGGTACAGAAAAATTAGCTCTATCGCCATTGCCTTCCCCTATTATCAGCGACTCTTATACACCGCTAGCACTCGAGCAGCCTCGCTAAGTTATAATCCGTTAAGATAGTGTTATTGTTCTACCATCAGCAGATTCAATAATTAAAATCTAGAAGCTAGCATCAGCAATATGCATTTCCATTGTTTTAAGATCTGGATATTTTCCAGAACCTCCGATGGCATCAAATGATGCTTAATGGCAGAAAGAATCAATCATACAGAAACAAAAAGATGATGGTAGGAAGTATATCAATTTATATCCCTCTAATTCTGAACCCTTCAGATGCAAACAAAGGACTTTAAACAAAGCCAACTACAATTTTGGAGGGGGGGAAGGTTGGTCTCCCATTAGTCTTTTATAAAAAAGCTCAAGTAGCAGTGGAAATCACATGCTTTAAAGTACCAGCCAAACAATCCCTAAATGCTGGAAAAAATTGAGAAATCATCCAGTTCAGTGTAGGTTGCCTTCCGAACACAGTAGAATTTTTTTCTGTAGAATTGGTGAATGATAGTAAAAGTTGAGTGAAAAGATATCTTAGTCCAAAAGGTTGAGGAATGGTGAATTACAGAAACTGGAAAAAAAAATATAACGGGTACTATGAACAGCAGAACCTGCTCAAAGAAAAACACTAATGAGAAGACCTAGTGAAATAAGAAACTAGTATAATGCATCATTATTACACTGAGCCCACAATCTTCCATCATTACAAAGGAAAGGCAGCGCTTCAAAAGATCAAATGCTTCAGTTAATGGAACCAAAGTAGTGGAAATGTGAGGTCCATAGCCAAGAAGGATAAGAAAATGATTGAAAGATATGTAAATCAACACAATAATGTGCGCGAAGGAAAAGAAGGATAACCAGAAGTCTTACATGATTGTAAGTTAACAAAGTCGGCAATCAAGATTCCAAATGTCTGCAAAACCAAGAAATCTGTGAGAAATGACAAGAAAAGATTACCAAGTAGTGCATACTACATTGACAATATGCCACTCTTAAACATGAAATTTGGTTTGTTTCAAGGAAATTCAATAACACTCTATCTGAAAGACCCAGTAAATAAGAAGATAAGCTTATCAAATAAGGGCAAATTCTTGATACTATCAAGCGAAAATGAGACCTAATTCTCCGGAAAGAGTTGGAGTGAGTATCAGGCCAGCTATCAATATCGAAATCTATTTCCAATTACTAGTCCACAGACCAATACTCATCCAAAATAATGCTTAGCTTAGCAAGTATATAGAGCGGCTAGCGGGAACCACATCTTTTTCTAAAGAATTTCCTTCATGATTCTGTACACAAGGATTAGTACCCAAGATTGAAGAATCCCCAACAATTCTGGGAGAAAGAAACTCACAGATGAAGGATCCACTCAAATCATGCATTTCCGCGACAAAAACCCGCCCACCAAACAATCAAAAACACCACCAACTAAGTGAACATTCAACGCAAACACATCGAACAATGTCCAAAACCCTAAAATCTCATACACTACCGCAAGAAGAACCCGGTACGATTCCCATAACAGATCCCAAAACCCACCCCAACAACAACAACAACAAAAAAACCCCAATATTCAGATCCCACGAAAGGGCACAACCCAAACACGAAACCAAACTCAAACCCAACCAAAAACCGACACCAAGATTGAATCTTTGAACGCTAAATGAATCCCCCGGGCGGTGAAATAGTCAACCGGAGAGGGTCAAAGTGGGAATTTTACCAGAGGCGAGGCGGCGCCGGAGGAGGAGGGTCTAACCGAAAGGGAGGAGCGAGAGAGAGAGTGTACGGTGTGGGGCTGGCTGGGATGATGACGATGAGAGAAGAAAATAAGGACTCCGGAAAAACATATTGCGTGTCAAATTACACTAATGATCACTTAATTTTCTGTTAAGTTCACTTTTGCCACAAGCTGATTGTAAGATGAACTACTCGCTCAGTATACCTTATTCATAAATTTTTTGATTATTTAACTTAGCAAACTATGTTTAATACTTCGTTGTCTATAAATGATTCTATTATATTTGTGACCGTATTTTCAAGCGACAAAAAATTTGAACTCTTTAAGGTTGAACACTACTAAGATAATACGAATTCTCTACTAAGATAATACGAATTCTCTATTTGCTCGACTAACTTCTGTGTGATTGAGTTGATGAGTGTTACCAAAAAAATAATCATATTTTTATGGTTATTAAGACTAAAAATGAATAATTAAATTGGGTTTATTATTTTGCGTCAGTCGTGTTCAGGGCTGAGTAATCAGCGGAGCTATTTGGTTAATTCGAGCCGCTTATAGCCATTTTATATATTTTTACGAAGCTGTTTGTTGGCAAGTAGTACTGTAGGTTATTCCTTCAAAAAAGAGTGTCGATTATCATATTGTCATGATAGAGCATGCGCCAAATATTTGTAAAATTAACCAACCAGCGCCAAAAGATTTAGATCTCTCAAAATATTGTCAGAAAAGTTATATCAGTTCACAGTGCCTAACTATGAAATTAGTCATTACAAAGATATCAAACATTTGTAAAATTAACTAATAAATATTAGTAATTGGTAAAAGATTTCTGTCTCCCAAAAACACTATTTAAGTAACCACGTTTTTAAAGTCTCTCGCAATGCTTAATTCTAAAATTAGTCATTGCAGCCAATACCAAAGAGTCATAAACTCAACCAAAAAAAAAAGGTAAAATTATACCTTACAGGAAATGCTTCTTATCTGTAATAAGGAAGACAAAGGAGTAAGCACATACTTATTTGTTCTGATTTATAGATAGTTTAGTAGACAGCAGGTACTATAATAATTTTTTTTTTTGGTTGAGTCATAATAATCAAATAGTGGAAACATGTGTACTGAACAAACAAGTGGAAAACTGATACATGCAAATTAAGTGACTAAAAAAACAAAGAGCCAAAGGGAAATGCAAGAAATGTTGCTTCATCACCACATATAAAAATATAATTTTACATACAACATTGGCCAAAACTAACTCATCTCCGGTTATCCATCCATCTCTCAATACTCAGTAACTAGGAGGCATACAAACAAAGATCTTCAAGACAGAAAAAAAAAAGCAAGAAAAAAACATGAACAAAATCCAGGGAAAAGGTACTAATCACTTTGGGGGAAACAAAGACGAAAAAGAACGAAAAGAAGGTGGACCCTCGGCTTCAACGGTAGTACATGAGCTGCTGAGCTGCTGAATTGTTGGGATATCCGTCGTAGAGGGCTTGCGAAGCTCCGGAACCCATGCCCAAGGAAGCTGCGGATAAGCCATGTTGCCCGGTCAAATGTACTAGTGCTTGTCCAGAAAGACCGGATGCTGCTGCCTGGCTCAGTGCAATCTGGCGCTGATAGGCCAATAGGTCAGCTGCTGAATAGCCTGGATTCATGCTACTAGATGGAAGGACAGAATACGGTTGAGGTTGAGCCGGTGGTGGCAACGGGTTCGACACTGTACCTGGTGGGGTTGGCTTACTTCCCCAGGAGCACTGTATGAAAAGGACGAGCAACATTATGTTCAAGTAAACTACTGCAACGGGCACATCAAATGCCCCTTGAACTTGCGAGTAAATTGGTAAAAGGTCAAAACCAATTGAGGGCCCGAGCTGTGCGAGTAGGCGCAAGCAGGCAACAGTCGGTAATAATCGAGAAGTTCATCACTGACATCATGGAGGATAGAATGTTCTAAAGATATGATTGATCACAAATCAACAATGTGACAATTTTCCAAAATCCATATGATCAAAGAACCAATGGATGTGAACACCGAACGGGACTTTTTTTAAGGGGCTTTAAACCCTCATGAAGACATAATATTGCAGCTTCACTTGTGAGAAGAAAGTATGCACATTGAGTTCTAATCCCAATAGTCAAGGCTAGCATTTTTTTTTCTCCATTCTGGGAAAATTAGCTGAAGCCCATATTTGGCAGCAATAAGGTTTAGATGGCATGGAGAAGCATACAAAATTAAAACAAGCAGTCCAACATGTCTGACCTTCATTGACTTTCCGCGTATTATTTTCCCATTAGCCATCTGAATGGCCAAGGCTGCTTCTTCATGGGTATTGTATCTAACGAATCCGAAACCTTTATCCCTCTGGACGCGGACCTCCTCAAGGACCCCAGCCCCCAGCGCATAGAACTGATAATGTAGTTCCGCTTGAGTTACCTACAAACCACAGAAAAAAAATATGAGAGCTAACTTCAAATACCAAGGGTAGAGCGGTAGGCTATGCCAAAACCGGAAATAAAGATAAAGCTTCTTACCAAATATAGAATTTAAATCCAACAGAAAACTAAAGCAAGAAAACAAGTGCAATCAATGACACCCTAATCCAATTCAAAATGACCTCATTAGCCAAAAAGTGCCTACCAAATTAGATAAAGTGCTGGGAAACCAATACGTGCTAGTTAAGAATCTAGAAAACCACCAGCAAGTACGTGAGCTTTAACAACATTATCCGCTGCACAGAAGGAGTTGAAAATAGTAACCCTCTACAGGTGCATCCATTAATGACTAAGTTAGCTTTCTCAATGTTTTGTTCTTATATTACCTCCAAAGGATGCTAGCAAATAACAAGCTCTTCCCTTCTCCTTATAAAATAGTCAATTAATTCATCCTTCCAACCATCTAATCATATCTACCATCTTAAAAATCATAACAATCCAGAACATAATACTGCAATATTGTGATCTCATTTTGAACCCAATTTGAATTAGAAAATTTCTAATTATTATTATTCACAGCTCAATGGTCCAATCTAGTATAGCTGCTACAGATCAGTGGACTATTCCCCGTTTCCAATGATTCCCGACCTCCATTCCTCCCAGTCTGATTGAAGTCCATCAAACAAAAACCTCCAAGTCTTGACTTCATCAAGGGACAAGACAAAGCACACTTTATATCAAAAACTCATATTAGTTGCATTTAGCAATTACGATGTCTAAGATCCTCGGTAGTACTTGCTAAACAACTATACTGAGTTCCATAGTTATGCAAGAATATTAACTGAGTCTCTATTGTGGATTACCTCATGGGATAGATTACCAACATAAACAGTAGTATAGGCAGAATTATATTCAGGGGCCTCCTCATTGGCAGTTTCCTGAGCTCCCTCTGAACAAAAGAGAATAGCCAATGTGAATACTCGCCTCCAAGTTCCATCCAAGGGAAATTAAATTTCTTAGCTGCTTGAGAGGTGAAGGAACCTCAAGGAAAAGAATGTTTAGGCAATAACTCAAAATCTAACTCCATAAATGCTCATCAAGTATTCTTATAAAGCTTGAAAAGAACAGAGAAGCTTGGCAAAGTATTCTGGATCGTCTAGCTATGCAGACAACTGTGATCCTTTATATTCTACATCTTGCACTCTGCCTGTTAAGCACTTAAACTCCTAGAACACTCTGTTTCTGATGGCATCAGGATTGAGGTAACCATTTCCCACCTCCTATGACCTTGCAAAGGTATCAAAAGAGGATCAAGATACCTGAAGTTCCATTTGTAAGGATAACTGCATGTTGATTATCACTAGCTTGCTTGTCTTCGTTAGAACCAACTCCTTTAGTTGCCCAATTGCATCTTATTTGTCGGTTCCCAAGCCATTTACCTGCAGGTACAAGCATATAAAAAAACATACGTTCTATTTTAAATATCATTCGCCATACCGTTACCTGACAGTTAAAAAACAAAAAGAAGAAGCCTATACCAGTCAAGTCATTGATAGCACTCTGAGCATCCTGCAAAGGGGTAAACCTTAGATCAGTTTGTGGAATGAGAAGCATTTTAAGAATAACTGGTTCATTCAACTCAAAAGTAACAATGTTTAACTAAATGATCATTCAATCTGCTAAACAAAGGTTATTTATCAATTTGTCAAAAGCAGCTCAAAGTCACAAGGCGTTCTTCCATCTTGAATATTTTAACAGAAAACATTTTTACAAAAAACAATGAATGAAATTGTAAGATCACATGAATTTTCTCGAGGACGCAGAGAAAAAAATTCCCTTCAGAATGTTATGTCCTAAATCAACTATTTAGAAATAAAGATTACAATGAATGGTATTTATATGTCCAAAAAATGATCAGATACAAGGCAAACCAACTTTTTATGACCGCTGGAAAGACTTGCAATACTTCCTTACAGCCAGAGATTAATGAAATAACTTTCTTTCATGAAAAGAATTCATATTTCAAGTATGTGGAAAGAAAGTGCTTTTTGCTTAATTCAGGTGTCTCGTGATATTCTCCGTTTCTCTTTTCAAAGTAAAACTAGGATGAAAAATGTTGTAATACCTGCTGAGTGCGGAAGGAAACAAAACCATACCCCTTTGAGCGACCAGTTTTGTGATCCCACATGACCCTTGCATCACTGAACCAATTAGAGTGGAGTGACAATATGAGTTTTACAGAAAACATGAATGAGAATTTCATTTAGGACAGGTAAAATGATAACAGCTAAGATCAGGAAAACCAATGACCATTTAGAGCACATATGAGTCCCTAAATATTCTAACATTACAGCATTGGCAAGGTAGATGTTGCTTGCCACACATTGTACGTGCATGTCCAACCAATGAACAAATCAAAACAAAGCCCGAGACATTCTTTGAAGATTCAACCATAGATAGAAAAATCTGATAGGTACTTACGAGCAACTATGATAAACTGAAAAGCATGCATATAAAGTGGCATCAGTAACCTCTGGACTCAAATCCCCAACAAAAATGTGGAAGTGACCTGCTCATGAAAGATGAAAACCAAATGGTCACCACTAAAGTCCAACAGACGCAAAAAAAGTTTTATAAGCAAACAAAAACAGAAAGATAAATGAAACCTAGAAAAGGTGACCTGATGTATCCTCCCTTTGGCTATTGGCATATGCCCAATTGACCTTGAGTGCCTGACCATACCTGCAAAATTATAAATAAACCACAATGGACACTGGTTACCAATAGAAATCTGCTAGAGGAAAGAAAAAAATAAAGGAAACAAAAAGCACCACATCGAAGACCTTCTAATCACTGTTGTTCGAATTGAAAGACCTTCTGATCTCAAATCACAGTTATAACTTCTTCTAAACAGTGTAAGAAACTTGCAGAAAGAACGACTTTTTTAAAACAGTACATGTTTCCCTTTTTGGAACCAAGATCTGGGTATGCACGAATGATATTCCTTTTGTTAAAATTAAGTTGATAAGGAGAGAAGAAAGCATTTGGCGGAGCACGAAAATGATAGTAGTGGTTCCATGAATAGTTTGTAAAGGATACCATCCTTGACATACTAGGGAGTACCTCATGGTGGATCACTAACATAATGTTTTTGGAAAAGATTTGCATGTTTTTACCTTGCAGCTGTTGCACCCCACATCACAGATAATAAGAGAAGTGCCTTGAATATACAAATCATAAATTGAGCACTTACAGTTGTCGCCCATGCAGTGTCATTATTGCAAGGGCTGCTGATGACCGATCGTGATAGTCAACAAATCCATACGATGACTACAGATAAATTAAACAAACCATCATAAACCACAAAAGTAGAATGAGAAGATTAGTAAAGCAAGGAGTTCTGCCCGAGGAAATCAGGAACTACCAAGATCAATAGAAATTTCTCAAACATGTCCAAAACCCATAGTTCCACTGGCTTAGGGGGCATGATCTAAATGGAGTGGGTTTCACAAACTTAATCCAGACTCTTTTAGCTACGCAGAGCAGCTAAAGCCACAAAAATCTCATCGTGTACCTAGGTTGCAAAGAGACCATGATACAACTTTATCTATTGAGAAAATTTCATGATTCAGATCTGGGAAAATATCAAAAATTAAACATTTATTGAATAGGATTAGGATGGGGATCACAAAATTTACATCATGATAGTTGTCACATTAGAACTTTTGCTTTGGCGTCATGGGTATTCAACAAAACATGAGAGTTTTGCTTAAGCATCCAGATGCAAGTATCTATGTTATGTGTTCAGCTTTGAGAGTCCCAAAAGCACACTGAGAGAATGTGGATAACAAACTTGTGCTTAAGCATTCAACACTACCACATTCAATTTTCGAGTTCCCGAAAGCAATTAAATCCGAGACACCAGACCATTTATGATGAAACAAGTACGTGTACCCAGGTAAACGCAAAACGCATTTAAATGATGGTTTTAAGCAGAAAGATATTTCAAAACTGGGACAAACCAAAGAAAGTGTCCAACAAATCAACAAAACTCAAGCCAAGATGGGAGATATCATCAAACCTTATCTTTCCGGATGAGCTTGCAACCTGCTACAGGACCAGAAGTCTGGAAAACTTCAGCAAGAAGTTTCTCAGTGACATTTACATGAATATTTCCTACATAACTAAAACAACACGTTATTAGATTAACAAGCATGATTAGTAAGAGAAGCTAAAGTTAACCATAAGCCATATCACTCCCTTGTTTTACACAAGAAGATTCTAAAAGTAAACATCGCCGAAAATAATTCCAAGAAAAGGATGCTTAGTGCTTACACACTGCGACATGCAGCTGAATCAAAACCAGGGGGCAGGTTTCCACTAGGAATTGGCTCCATCTGCAGAATGTGGCAAAAGCATGTCGAAGGTACTCCACGAGAAAATATAAGCAAATGCTAAGGAGTGAAACAACAAATCAAATCCATAATGGTGCATATCTAAATTTTCTCAACTAGAACAGCAACAGAATGCATCACATTTTCCGTAACTCCATGCCAATGCCAACATAGAAACCCGAACCCCCAACCATACACTTTGAGCCTATACAACAGAATCACAATCTACACATTGGCCGGGTTTGAGCAACAACCTGAGACATGGCAGCCGCGAGTAGTCCCGGGTGATACATGGCTTGCTGCATCTGCTAAGCCTTACCGTTGCTGCTTCAACAGTCAAGTCCAATCCCTTCACCTGCCAACAACATTATCCCCGCTTTCATTATCTCCCCTACATTTTTTTACCATTTTCACCATTCACCGGCATTATAGACACAAACGGTAAGAAAGACCCAAATCACGAAACCCACAAAGCGAACAAGGAAAAGAAAAGAAAAATGGAAAAATCCCATTAACCCCACAAATCGGAGGAACGTAATTCTAACCCTAAGCGGCTAAAAATTGGAACTTTCTCCACAAGATCGAAACTTTACCCAAACCCGGATGTGGCACAAGGAAATAAGCGAAATGGGTAGGCTTAAAAACATCAAATTCGATTTAAAAAAAGGCGTAGATTCGAGAAAAACCTGAGGTAGTAGTGATCGGGTGGGGGAATTGGGACGTCTTTATCTTCTTCGGGCTTGCTTCGTTTTGCTTAACTCCGGTTGAGGGGTCCAGCCAGTGGGGTAGAAATTTTGTTATCCGATTTTTATAGTTTATTATTTTTTGGTTCTTTTCTAATTTATTTTTTTAGAATTGACCAACCCGTCGGATCCAACCGGATTTTGTCCGGTTTGTAAGGTGGGCCTTTTTACCGCCTTTTTACACACGGATTTTATTCTGATTCAGTTGAACCGCATTTTTAAAAATAATGTTTTTTTCTCATGGTATGTGGGTAAAAACTAAAGCAATTGCATCATGGTATGACTTCTATTTAACGAGGTTTCAAGTAATTGAATGTATCGGATTTATCGGTTTTAGTTGGAGTAGATGAGTACGAAACCTGATGTCATCTTGACCCTCATATCAAATCCGATTATTTCCCTTATGTTTAATTAAAAGGAAGGTTTTTAAATACGTGGTTCGACCGGTCGGACCGCGATTCGGTAAGAAGGGCGTACCGAGTTTGCTCGTTGAAACGTCAACCTTACGAACCGCCCAAAATCCGGTCAGACCGGGCGGTTCGTACGGAAAACTGACCCGGAAATTTTGGGTTCGTAAGGTTTTTTGCTTAAAACTTGAAAATTAAACCAAAATTTTCCAACTTAGAACATCGAGGAAAATATGATCGAAACTCTTACCCCCAAATCGTGGAAAAAAAACCCCAAGACCCACGAAATCGTGAAGGGTGGTTTTTTACTTTTTTTAGAATTAAAATGAATGCTTGTTTAAATTGGAAGGGAAATAAATTTATATATATTATTAATAGTGTGCCTTATTTCTCCATGTTGGGCCGGAGACTTTTAACCAAACAAGTAATGGTGGGCCTTATTAATATTGGTGGCACTTCTAAAAAATTAATATATAAGTAAAAAAATTACCCGGTCCGACCGGCGGTTCAACCGGTCGGACCGTTCGACCCGGAGTTCGGCCCAAAATCCGGGTCGATCTCCGGGTCGTATTTGAAAACCTTGATTAAAAGTCGACTATTGCTTTTGGATATGTAAATATATTAGAAGTTTTATATTAAATATTGTTTAATATAATTTTACTTTTTTTAGTATAAATGAGAGGCAAAGAGTCCTCTAACTTTTATTCGTCAACAACTGAATAATATAAAACGAGTACAATGGGACAAACTAACTTCATTTAAATTATCCGAGTACACATCAAAACAAGATCTAAGGGGAACATCTGACATGATATGGCAAAAAGAAACATCAAAGCATGTTTGAAGAGAACGTCTGTAACACAGTTGTCGTCCTTCTAAGTGTATTGTATATGGGTCTCCCTATCGCTTGATAACAACCTCCTAGCTCGGTGGAAAAGGATCGGCAGTAGGTGATCTCATGGAGTATCACGCCCAAATATAGTGTATCGCCAGTGACGATTCGACCTCAACCTATACACGGCAGTGACCTCTCTCCCATGTCATCTCAAGCTCCAAGATGAGCGTCCACAACTCAACTCAGTAATTAAGGATGTGCAATGGCCAATACTTTCATGAATCCGCTGATCTAGATGCCTCCTGAACTAGAACAACTCTACACTTGGTAGGTCGAGGTTGAGATCGGATTGAGTGGGGACTAAAGAAAATTTGTCTATAGGTGGGGACTACATTTTGGACCGTCAGATTTAATTATCTTTAAATCTGATGGTCAATAACCTACCAGGTGATATTAATTTGCATGTGAGGTGATATTGGTTTGCATGTGAAATAATATTGGTTTGCAAGAAGCTGGTTTGCATGTATAGTGATATTGGTTTACATGTGTAGTGATATTAGTTTGAGTTAATCTCCATAAATGAGGACTAGCCCGGTCCCCACCAAATCTGCCCCCGTCGAGGTTGCCCGACGAAGCATTATCAGTGTCGAGCTTAATGAAGTCCTTCGGCGGTAGTGTCTGGCTATCCACGTGTCTGTTGATTAAAAAATGCACCTCGGGACAAATCATAGGTTAGTATTAAAAGTTTGGCTTGGTTTTATTTCGTTGTCATATGAGGCGCTTCATACCGCATAAAATGATAAAATAATAATCGTGTTTGATATTAATACCATCTGCTTAATTCTGTAAGTTTTTTAAGGTAATTAATTATGTAAGTTAAATGTAAGTACCATATTGTTTGACAATTCGTCACACCATAAACGTATCAGTGTTATCTGGATTATGACATGGCAAACCTTAATTTTAAGATTAGTCTAAAAGCTCCTAAATTGAAAAGTTTAACACAAGAAACCTCGTGATCTACCAACAAATACTTGATTCAAATTTTATCGAATTCGAATCCTTAAAAATATAGCAGTATTAAATAGTTATCTAGAGAACTTTGTCCTTATTTAAAAGCGTTGTCCAAATCAAATTTAAATTTTTTTTCCAATAAATGTTGGAATCGAATGATAATTCAATATGGAGTCCCAAAGTGGCAAGGCCCAAGGTGGAGGCCCAAGATGGTCCAAAGTGGCATTATCACATCAAAATGCAAGCTAGACTCCAGTCTCCAATGCCTATAAATAGGTCCCCTGCCCTCATTTACATTCACTCCACTACAATTACATATCATTTCTTCTAGCTTTTGTAGTATCTTCTCTCTCCCTCTCAAGAAAGTTCCGAGTATCCGAAAGTTCGCCGAGACTTCAAGGGTCATTGTATTTCGAACTTAAAGTACAAAGTCGTTGTATCTTGGGGACGATTGCTGTAAGGCATAAGCATTAAATATGGGACAATCTCGTCTTACGGAGAAAGAGTCAAACTCTTGCCTCGGCTTAGATTCTAATCAAGTACACCATAATCCTCCGATACAACAATAAATTATCAGATATTAAGTAATTTTGGAGGGAAAAAACCCTCATCCGCCTCTGCATCTATAGTATTCAAAAGTTTAAGCATATTATAGTCGAGGTTACATTTGCGGTCATCCAAAATTTATGGCTAGAGAAAGAATATACCTGAAGAATTGTAATTTATTATGTTGCCCTCGGTATTATAAGAGGAAATGATTAATCATTCCACCAAAAACAAACACATTGATTAATTCGAATGTGTAATGCAGATAAAGAATGACAATATTTTAAATAATTTGTTTCATTAAATAAAAAAATGGTTGAAGAAGTCGAACATTTTTATCAGCTTCGGAGTAGCTCTTCTGGTTTATTTTTCATATTGACAAAACATATGTTGGTGTCTTTTTTGTTTTAACTAAATGACACGTTATTTTGTTTAAAATTAAAAGACACAATCGGTTAACAATTAATGAAATAGTAACAAAAGAAAGAAAGTAGAAGAAGAAATGTAGGTGACATTTTAGCATTTAATTGGTAGCATTTCATAAAAAATGTGGGGTTCTTTTAACATAGTTTATGGAGTTGATTTATGACCGTTGAGATTTGTTAAATATGTCTGGAGTGATCTTATAAACAGAAGTCTCTCGTTGTCATTCAATTTCAATCATTCAATATTTTTTCTCTTTTCGACATGCAACATTTTTGTTATAGTTGTAGAGGTGGATTTCTAAGAATTACTATTTAAAAATTTTAAAATTTTTGGGCAATTCTAGAAATATTCTTGTTGAAAAAGAGTTGCTACAAATCCCGCTTGAAAACTTCTATCTGATTGGTTCAAGCATTTCAAGTCGATCATTGATGACAATACAATCATTTGTCTCGAATACTATTTGTATCCCGTTAAATTAGTTGACATTCCTAACATTAAGTTCATCTTCCTTTTCCACAACAATTCTAAATCTGAAATTTTAAAAATTCAAACCCCCTTTTAACCATAGAAAATTAGAATTTGCCTTCATTTCATACGGCTCTGTGAAACACAAAATAAATTTAGGGATCAGACCCTTTTTTCACATTTCTATTTGGGCATCAAATTTCCAATTGGCATGACCTTTGATACAGAGACTAGCAATGGCCAATCTGCAATTTTCCATATTTCTTCACACTACACATATTTTTATGTCATTCTAGCTCTGAGAAGCCTCCTTCTCCATCTTTTCTCTGTCCTCTGATTCCTCCATTTCATCCATCTAGTATGAAAGAGACAGAATTGATGGAATTGTGGACATTGCATAATCAACATAATAAACTCAGACCCCAAAAGTATATGGTAAAATGTGATACGAAGACTCGAGATTGTGGTTCAAACTCCGAAGAAATATAACAAATTCTAATTTTAAAAAATGTACCATTACCTCATCTAGCAAGGCTTCAAGAGACTTCCCATTAGGATCAATATCTTCTCGAGGCTCATGTATACTCTCTTCTGGCAATTGAGTTGGTTTAGCTACGTCCTCTTACGGGACTCGAGGAGAACTCGCACACCCGCCCATGCTTAATATTGTAATAATGTATTTCTCTGTCAGAAAGTTTTTTTTTTTTGGTGATCAAGAAGGTATGAATGGGAAACAAGATATTTAGGAATTGTGTAATAGAGATGTATAAATACTACTATTTCGTGAGATCTTTAGGTAGGTATTTTTGGGTAGCCACCGTATTTTTCTCCAAATTGTTGGAACCTTATAAGGTTGTCAATAGTAAAAATATATATAAAAGAATAGCCAAAACTAGCTGTAACCAGGTAATTTACAACAACTTAACATCCATTTATGGACAATACACAGTCACGCATTATGACACATCTAATTACAGAGAGATTTACTATTTTTTATCTGTTTCGGAGTTAAATTATTTGAGATAATAATTATCCAGATACTAAATCGTATGAATCAAAAAATATATATAATTACGTATGTCAAAGCCGATCTGTTGTCAGCACTCAAAATATCCAATTGTCCAAAGATATCTGCTTATATGCTCCCGAAAAACCGTATGATTCAGCTGTAAAAGGGAAATAATTGATTTTGTTCGAGTAGTAAGGAACTTGAATTTGTTTTAAAAAAATTTAGTTCAAGCCTAAAAACATGTTTCGGAGAGTCACCCCTAAAATAAAATTCGACAATATTCGAATCTAGACATCAGAGTTAAAAAAAAATAGTCGATGGTTAAACAGAAAATTTAGCACTAATACTTACTTAGAATTAGGACCAACAATAGGATACCTAAAAAAAATAACAAAACTGAAATTTGTAGATAATAGATAGAATACTAACAATCTCTTTTTGAAAGGGTAGAACACTAGTCGACGGTTAAATGGTAATTATTACTCTCAAACCTCTATTTCCACTACCAAAACGAATATCCCACTATTGATAGTAGAAATCCGAATACCAACTTATCAAGATGAGTGTTGTTATTGTTAATAGTAATTTAGATAAATCTAAAGCCTCCAGAAAATGTTGTAGGCTGATCATGTTGGTGACATTTAGTCCAAATGATGACCAACTCAGCAGAGTAATTACCATTTGGTCCAAATTTTTAGCAGCACCCGAGAGGCCAAATATATGCATTTCCACACAAATTGCATTATATCACCAAAAACATATTCAAGAAGATTTGCATTCAAAATGATCCCACCTTAAACTTGTATTACTTGCACAAGATATTTAAATATATAATTCACCAAAAAAAAGATATTTAAATATAAACCCAATGGTTGAAAGATAACTCTTGCAGTTGATGGGAGCTACTGCAGAAACCGAAATGAGCAGTTCCTGGAACTGACACATAATGAGAAATAGCTTACATAATTCCAAGGATGGACCAAATTCATCCGAAGAGGAAGGGCGTAGGAAGTGACGAAAACACGTGCGCCAATGCTTTTTCAGAGGAGTATATCATGGAATCAAAAGACTTATTGAGAAATCAATTGTTTACCAACATTTTGAAGCTGTAATTATGAACTTCAGGGTACTGTGAATTTTACATTTTGTATACAGATTACAGAAGCAAGAATGTCACTGAAGCTAACGACAGCCGCAGCATGTATGATTCACTTCCCTGATGGGTGCCACAGCATCCTCATCCATCTATCATGACCTACCTTGGTACGGGAATCCCGAAAGGTCTGCTCGGCCAATGAATATTGCTGCTGGGAAGATTTCCAGTTAACTTTCCCAATCGCATCTAAAGACAACAATCATCTTTGCAGTCACTTGTAAAACTCAAAACCGAAAAGACAAGGAACAAATTCCAAGGGCGAGATGGTGACAGGTTGTACCTCTTATTTTCTATGGTTAAAGAATCCGTCTCTATAATGTGGAGTGTGGGAATAAATAACCCTTCATAGTGTGCCGAAACTCATTATTACTGTAAACCTTTGCTCTCTGGATCCATATTGAGATGTTTGTTGCTTTGGCTACAGGCTAAACAGCCTCAATTTCACGCTTTTGCGTGCCCTTCGGCCGGCCTACTCTTCTAACATTTTTCCCCGTCAAGAGTTTCAATGCTATCTCCAAATTGAGGTCATCCGGTCCCATATCCTGCAAAAAATATAAATCATTGTGGCAGCAAAAGAATAAAAAGTACCATAAACTCCTGCAAATCTTTCATTTTACTTCTATAGGAACCATGGAGTCCAATTTAAAACAAAGTTAAAATATCCAAACTATATCAGGAAGAGCTTGTTCAACTGACAAGGGATGCTGAAGTATCCCAACAGCTTCAACTAAGCACGTAAAAAGACAAGTCTCGGGTAAGACATACCTTGGGAATAGAAGCCAATTTCTCTCTGTGTCTGACAAGGAATCCACCCTTACCAATCTTCAGTACTACAGGTTGTCCGTCTTCTGGATGCTTACCCTGAGAAGTTGGTATAATTATGGGCAAGAAGTGATAAGGTAATGAAATAACACCTTAATTAACAGATTGTCAGACCTACCAATGTCAATGGATACCGCAGCATCTTGAGAGCATCTTCAAGAGAAAAATTAGAAACATCCTTTACCTAAAAGATCAGCTTTCACATGGTTAATAGAAAGTTTCTCAACTTCAAATAAGTTGCACCTTGAGCCTTACACACATAAGAAAATTCTTTTTGGATGCCGGAGAAACTTAGAGACGCAAAAATTAATTTCAACATGCCGCATTATGTTTCAAGAAGACAACATACATAATTACATATCAAGGCCTACCACACTCCAATTTCAAACAAGATAGGAGCCTAGGTACTCAAAAACAACCCGAGTAAGTGAAACGAAGAGTATGAATCACATTTAATAAAATTAATTATTAACTAAGCATTATTATGAAATGAAACTCTATCAAGGAAACAAAATTGGCGTACATGGGAAAGTGAGGCTCTCTTAGGAACATAACCCCTCTTATCTTCACCAAGCTGTACATAGATTCCATAAGGACCATTCTTTAAGAGAACCTGGCAGGAGAGGATTACAGGAAAGTTAAGCGGATTATACTGAATAGCTCACATATTCCAACCAAAATATACTATAAGGCTAACCTTTTCTTGAGAAACTGGGTGAAGACCAAGAAACTTTGGTTCCTCAATCGACCCATTCTTCTGAGGAGTGTCCTCATCATCATCGTCATCCTCGCCATACAACTTCTTTGCAATGTATCTAGTTTTTAACCAGTAAACAAAAATAATTAGGAGGCACTCAAAGTAACGGGACAGATCGTGTAAAATGGGGGTACTAAACAAAATATTCAAACTAATCAACCATCAAACTAAATTGTTGGATCAGGATAATCTTCTGTTCATTGTAAATCTGTCAACTTGACTTTCCTTCCTCAAGGATCTCCAATCTACTTTAATCTATTAAGGAACAACCTTATAATAAACATATTTTAAGGGTCACCTTCTAGACACTTCTGGGAATAAATAAAGATTTATATAAAGAATATAACAAACAAACAGATTATGATAAGATGCGCTATCTTTGCCAAATCATCCAGAGGTGAAACTATGGCATTCTTTTGTCTGTAACACGGACCCTTGAGAACTGTCAATGGTGACACGATGTATATGGACAATAAACCGAACACATCGAAACAGAAGAACCTAAACAGCAATATTTTATTAAAAAGAAACAAGAGCTTGTGCGAGAGTTAAAACCCATTTGCCTATTTTTAAGTAGACAGGTTAACATCCCACCTGCTTTTGGCATCTGACCAAATAACATAGAAATGGCAATACACAGATTCATTCAGCTCCGAAAAAATAATTAATGACCTTTTTCTGCTAATTGATGCAAGGTAGCCAGCATCGTGATAGGAAAACTAATAAAGATAGACTAATTTCCTACAGTTTCATACTCACTTGCACTTCGGGTGCTCGTCACAGCCAATAAAATAACCATCACCATATCTGCTTACTCTGAAAATCAAGGTCCCCTCCGCACAACTGGAAAAGCAGTTACATGAAGAAAAGGAGTCAGACTGTTAGGATAAAGAAGGAAGAGACCATTCAATTCATGAAATTGAAAACAAGAAAAGAGTATGAAAAGGTCCCAGGAAGAATAATACTGTGTTGAATATGTTCGTTTCTGTAGATCACTAAAACCAACAGCACAAAAATTCAAGACTCCATCACGGTGAACTCTTACCAACAGGAAAATTGTTTTTTTGTTCAACCATGATCACAGGAATAGTTTAACCAAAAGTTTTTCACCACCAAAGTAGCAAAAGTTTAACCAAAACCACATTGGATTTCAAGTACACATTATTACCGTCACCTAATTGAGTAACGGAGTCAGTTTTTAAAGTAATATACATAACTTCCACTTCATCCTAAAACTTTTCTTAGACTGCAAAGTAATTTCTTGTGCATTTACCCAGCATCCCTAAACCGATTGCATAAATGGACCAAAATTTAGGCATCAACGAATACCTCAAAAGCAATGCAAGGCTCAAATTATAGAAACTATGGATGACCATGAGAACAAAATTATTGTGTTAGAACAGATCTTAAACAACATCCTGACTATGGGAATCATGGTGGTTTTTCATGTCAAAAGAAACAGGAAATCAAACAACCTTGGGCATGTCCTATTCGGAAGTGAACTGAACAAGAAGTCCCCATACTTTTGCTCCAACATCTTCTCCACCTGTAAAAAAATCAGAAAATTCAAATTCTGGAAAATGATTATCTAAAATGAGCGACTTAGAACCTTCAACGAGGAACTAACTAAGCCCTACCTGATGAATGTGGACATTTTCCATACGTTGACAATGTGTTTTAAATCTAGTCCAGTAATCCTGAAGAAGGCCCTTCCATTCAGTTAATCCAGCAGAAACATTGTCGAGCTGCAACAAGAAAATCAAACAAAACAGTTTAATAAGCCAATGGGAAGAAGGGGAAAAAGTAAGTATCAAGGAAATAAAAACTAGCAGAAATTTAGACAACGCGACCTGAGACAAGATCAAGGGGAAGAAGACACAACTCTAGGCAGCTGATAAACTGGTCAGATGTATTCTAAGCACATTACATGACTTGATAGAACACAATACTAGAAGACCAACACTAATTCCATCTCTCCTTCCGAAAAAAACACTAATTCCATCTCTATAGAACAGACCCAATACCAAATAGTACAAGCATATATGCAATTTCAGGGAAAACAAAAAGATTCACCTCAGTCTCCATATCTGCGGTAAAACTGTAATCTGTAACCTCGCTAAAATGTTGCGAGAGAAATGCTGACACCTAAAATAAAAAGCAATCTTAATTCCAAGACGTAATAACAAAACGGATATACACATGTTAGATGAATTAGAAAAGCAATGTGGATCCCAATAATTTTCAACAGCATTAAACCACATTTTCTGGTAATCATTGTATTGGGCAACTGCTGACTGTTGCAAGGTCCTCCCACAACAAGCTGCAGTATTTTTTTTTTCTTTGATAAAGTTTTTCGGCCACCAGTGGAATTTAACAAGAGGTGTAAGCTAAAACAGTTAAAGGAGGAAGAAAAAAATACCATACGACCACGAAATTCAGGATGCAGTACGCGGCTCTTGATTGTCACATAGTTCCTATCCTGACCAAAAAAAAAACAGACGTTGGTAAACATATTGGGTAAAGTTTGAAGACAAATAAGCAGTTTCCAGCATATGAAGAACATTATGGCTATCAACAAATATAAGGCAGAGGTTTTTCAAAAATCAAATATAAGGCAGCAAAGGCAAGTCAGATCACACAAGGGAAATTTAGATGTCTCTGCAGAATCTTGTATTTTGGTGGAGAAGCCTCCCAGCTTGTTCTTTTTGTTTTGGTAGAATCTAACTCATTCTTTAAATATACACTTTATAAGCATTCCTTATCCAGAAAACTTATCAGCGCTTATAGAATTACCTTCAAAACTTTTAAAGTGCTAGCATAAGTCGAGGGTCTTCCGATCCCTAGCTCCTCAAGCTTTTTTACCTGCAAAATCCAAAATGCATAGGTACAAAATAAAGAAAAAGTTTTAAGAGGGTGTAGCCGAACCTCTATAGAAATTGATAGCTTGAAAGTGATAACTTGTTGGTTAAAGAGATCTTCTAGTTGATAACAGAAATAAAAAGTGATGCTTAATAGCTAACTTGTGGACTGTACCATATTTACAATTAATGCAGTTCACCTTATACTGTAGAATATATTCACGTAACTCTCCCTTGTTTTAAACTGTTCTTTGACAATTATTGTATGTCTTAAATTCTCCTAACTTTGGGACTCCCAAGGAATGAGACAAGTTTCACCGGGAATGCATTGATACAGGAGTATGAAGACTTATGAGATGCAATAAAGATTCTAATATTAGGTCTAATTACTCCTCCTCTTCAAATTTGGAGATATTAATTACGATAGTTGAGTCGAGCAGGAAAAATAGGCAAGGTTTCTTCATGCTTTGCATTCTATTGTTCTTTAAAAAATCCCATATATATGCAGATCATATGGCATTATCAGAAGTTGTTAATAGAGTAAATGGGTCAGTCAATGACCAAACAGATATTAAGCGGTAGATGGAATTTATCTTGAGCATGCATAAACAAGAAAACCCGGAAGCATGCTGAGAGCGTGGTTCATCAACTTGTGTACTAATCATTAAATGACTAAATAAAGCAGAAAAGTATAACTCGGTTTTTCAATTACATTTGAATCAACCAGACAAGAGTAAGTTATTCAATTATAGACACCTTTCATTGCAAAGCAAATATTAGGAAAGAAGAAAATCTTCCTGAAATGCCATTCATTCCTGTTGAAGATGATGCATAAATAATTTTCAGGATATTTTCCAATTGCTTTGCAGAAGGAAACAAAAAAATTACCAATGATCCTTCTGAGTAGCGAGCTGGAGGCTGGGTGGAATGTTGTTTAATATCAACTTCGCCGACTGTTAAAGGATCCCCTGTCTACAAGATTTATGTCAGGAAAGGTGTTCAACCCAAAGCAAAGATGACAATATGAGTAAGAAGGTAAATCATACAGATGAAAAACCAATCAAGAGAGAGAAGAAACAGGTGGTATATAATCAAAAGAAGATGTGACAACCTTAAGTGAGCTGAGAGTTGCAAAGTCCTTCTCACGATTAGATGCTCCATTTTCTGTCTCTCTCAGGATTCGTGCTTCAGCATCCTGCAAACACAAAAAAAGTACTCCAGGTAGCAAACCAGATCCGCAGATGAAGGAGCGGGGAAGATTGAAAGGATGAAAACAATATCCGTATATTAGAGGGTGGATTTGCAGTAGTTGCAATTAACTATACCATACCTCGTAAGCTGCTCGGTACCCTGGGAAAACCATTTTCGAACATGAAGACCTGAAAACAATTGAATTGCCAGCATCCCCAACCTCAACTTGCACCTGCTTAGACAAAAGGAGAGCAAGTCCTTAAGAGTCATTATTCTGAAACTGTGTAGAAAAAATAACAGAAGTGGCAGGCAAAAACAAAATGCATTCAATGGATATCTGACCCGCGCATGAACAATGTCTCGTTTTAACTGTAGTTATGAATGCTTATCTTGACTCTGATTATTTCAAGTAATAGTAGCATTTCTATAGATAGAGGAATGAATTCAAATTTGAACTTAAGATCAGCATGTAAGACAAATGGAAAATCAACCCTAAAAAATCAGATAGAACTTAAAAGTAAATAGCAAAAAGGAATCTAGCAGCCAAGAGTGGGATGAGAATAAAGAAAAATATCAGAAAGTGGCCAAATAGGAATCTATACTTTGATTACTATGTTGATTAATAACACAATAGGCTTAACCCTTCAATAGATATGGTTGACAAGCATAGTATTTAAGGGTGGATCCGACTGTCTCTGCACTGAGGCATTTTTTTGTATCCAACAAAAGTTTCTCATATCTAATTCTATTTGTGTTAGATAATCATTGGTTGGCCGTAAAGCAATAGATGATGAGGTAAACTCTGCTAAATGTGCTAACTTCGACTGACAAAGAGAGAGACTCGGGAAGATAAAAGCAGTTGGCACCAGACCTGCTCAAGAGTTGAAGGTTCCATTTGACAAGCTAGTGTTCTACGCCAAATAAGAGTGTACAATTTCAAAGAGTCTTCATCAAGTACGCCAGCAAGCGTTGCTGCAAGATAATATGGATAAAATTATTTCACAGCTTAAGAGGATGCAGAAAATCTGCAAAAAGGTGATGGTATTCATACACAGGACTGAAAGGAAAAATCCTCGAATTCCACAACATTCAAGATTCAGAACATTACATGGCAACAATCTTATATCTGTGGGTCGTATAGCTTCATGAGCCTCCTGAGCATTCTTCACTTTCTTGTAATATTTGCGTGGACCCACTGCTGCAAAATCTTGGCCATACCTGAAAAGAAACAGTCAATCAGTAAACAGGACAAAACAACATTCAAGAAACACTTGAGCACTATTAAATGTGCAAACATAATAACAATGAAGAATGTACTTGAAATTAGTAAACTGTTAGGGTATGTGGAACAAACGTTGATGGTGGTGGTAGGATTTTAGGACATGTGGACATAGTCCAACTTTCCGTACCAGTAAACACTGCTTTTGCTTTTCACTTACAGCTCTTCAAAAGTCCAGGGTAGAGAAGGAAACAGGGCAAAATAAGGGGAGGGAGAAAGCAAAAGGAAAGAAGGGTGGTTATCCTATCATGCCATTTTGCTCTATCGCAAAGTAAATCGTCTTATATATCCATACATTCTAAGCCCTTCCTAAAATTTGCCACCAATACTCTCTGGTTCCCTCATAATGTGGGAATCCTCCCTATTTTTGCATGTTCCAATAGGTGCATGTGTTGTTCTCATTATGTACCACCTTAACCATGCTTTTTCATCTATTGAAAGAAAGACGCAACAGCTTAAGTAATTTCATAAAAAGACAACAGTCAACCAGTCGATCATCCATTCTAACTGATCTACTAGAGACCATCTGACCTTTCAACCACAAAAGAACGTATTTCAGCAACAGCATCATCAGAGATCTGCAAGATACAATCAGGAAAAAGATTCAGAGTCCACGTAGGTAAGTTAGCATTTAGCAAAGATTTAATGCAGTAAGCATGCTTGTTTACATTTTCTATGCTTAATTTTTCCAGTTTGTGCTTACATTTTTTTTCCTATTAACTTCTGATTACACAGCCACTGTCTTTAGGATTTATGATCCCCCTGAACTCACAACTTCTAGCCATCTTAAGTCACATCCTAGACAATGGACCTTTTTGTCAATCACAACATCTAAGAAAAACACCCAAGACACTGTAACTCTCATCTTTATCACCTCTTTCATGCCCACTTTGTCTCTCCCATGTCCTTACCTTTATTGCATGAACCCTCCTCAAGGAAATTCGCGAAACTCTCCACCTCCCTATCTTAGCATTCCTCACAGACATGGTATGCCACCTCAAACTACTCACCCCCTCAATACAGTTCCTCCACTGCCATCTCTTTGTGAGAAGCAAGCAAAAATAACACTGAGAAACTACTTTAAAGGAAGCTTTGCCCACGTGAAATATCATTCCAAAACGATACCCTCTTACCATCCCCTCAACCTCCTCTTACCACCCGATCCTTCTTGACTAATGAATTATAATGGATGAACATCTATAGCACAGTATCAGCACAAATTAAAAAGAATTACCCCCAAGAATCATGCCAGCATGAAATATTTTAGTAACTTGTCATGAAACCAGAAAGACAAGAAAATAAGAAACAAGAAATCATCAAATAATAAGAACCAATGCCAAGTGACTCAAAGCAGGAACAAGAGCTATGCAAAAAGTAGCACCCACATGCAACCCATCTGTTCTCATGTACGTTATCAAACCCGTCGTCTTCCCATCAGATAATTTCACCCCTTCGTACAGATGTTGGGCCACCTGCAATCAAGCGATTATCTCAATTAATAATAGGAGTCAAAAGGACAATTTGCTGATGGTTAAGGACAGACAATGAGTTCGTCCTCTTCTAAGCACCAAGATATCCAAATCAAGCCATGAAATTCAAAGTCTTTGATTAAACATAAGCTTCCATGTAGACTAATGCATCGTTCAGATGCCAATCTGCCTAACTGAGTCCATTTTTCAGACTAGAAACACTAGCACAGGAGAGTGCAGCAAGGAAGTCATCATCCTGATAAGCGATATATACTTTTGACTTGATTAACAATAATTTTTTTTAGGGTATTTGATCGACAATAATGAATTAGTAAAATTAAGTACTGCAACCATCAATACTAAAATAACCCAACACGAACCAACATCTCAAGATGCTGACATTAAGATGCACAATGTATGTATCATCAAGTTGTCATAAAAAGTGTCCATTTTTTGCTAAATAATCTTTAAAAATTAGAACATTAGAGTGTACAGAGCTGTCTGTGAAAACACAACGAAATCCAAACATACCTTCATTGTTCGCATTGCAGCAAAATCTAACTGATTTGCTGCATCCTGTTGTAGTGTAGATGTAATATATGGAGTGGGAGAGTTTCTCCGAGCTTTTGTGGTTTTGGAGCCAACTACCATAAAATTTCCACAACCAATACTCTTTTGAATATCCTCTGCTTCACTTTGGGAGGTTATTGAGAACTGATCCAACTTTTGGGAACCAAAGTGGGTCAAGTGTGCATGAAACAAGGAATTTGTTATTTCACTATTTAACTGGACATCAAAAGTCCAATACTCCCGTGGCTTAAATTTATCAATCTCCAGCTCCCTATCACATATAAGTGATAATGCTGCAGATTGAACACGGCCAGCAGATTGACAGCCAGGCAATTTCCTCCACAATAGCGGTGAAATATTGAAACCTATCAAATAGTCAAGCGCACGCCGTGCAAGGTAAGCATAAACCAAGTTCACATCAATTTCCCTTGGATTCTTCAGCGCGGTCTTAATAGACGCCTCAGTGATCTGATGAAAGACAACCCTAGCTACTGTTAAGTCTTCACGCAAGGCATCCTGTTGCTGTAACATCTCTGTAATATGCCAAGCAATGGCTTCTCCCTCTCGATCTGGATCCGATGCAAGGATTAGGTTTTCTGCCCTGGAAAGAAGATAATAGGATACAAAGTTCAATAAATTAAAATCAGCACAAGCATATTGGCTACTAGTATGGTAAAAGCAAAGAACCTAACATATCTTCTTTTTTTCTGGCACCAAAACTCCAGACTACATCATAATAATAAAATGGATGCCAAAGCCAAACCCTATATTTAGTTAAATGACAGAAAACTAGCGCCCTAGTTCCCCATACAAATCCACAGAAGAGCAAACAAAGCCACGCGCCAATAAATTCTACAGAATCAAGCGGAACGTAAACAAGTCAAAGAGATCATACCCACTTAATGCAACCTTGATGCTTTTGAGATGGGTCCAGGAAGAAGAAGGAACCTCCCACACCATGCTAAAGTCGTCATCAGGCCTCACAGATCCTGACCTTGCAGCCAAGTCTCTCACGTGGCCATAACTCGGCAAGACTTCGAACATATCTCCTAGGTACCCCTGAATGGCCTTGGCCTTTGTAACAGACTCTACAATCACAACAGTCTTCCCGGTTGCTGGATACAGCAACTTCTTCACAAGTTTCACAGGCGTTATTTTCGCCATACTCTGAGCTACCTGCTTCTTTCCCAATTTACCACTTTCTTTCACAGAATCCTTCTTCAAACTAGACTTGGCCTTTTTCTTCTTTGGCGGTTTCTTTTCCGTTCCTGGAGCATCAAGCACTTCTGCAGCCGCACTCGCGGCCAATTTCTTCTGCAAAACTGATGCGTTAGTTAAAACACAAACCGATCACATTACCTTACCCCGAAAAGGCTAACTTCAATTTTAAGCTAATTGATAATCACAAACCTCATTTTCCTCCTTGTCCTTCTGACTGCTACTTTTCTTCCTACTTCTCGTCTTACCTTTCGAGCTCTTGACATCACTTTTCTTGGCGTCTACGACAACTTCCTCGCTCTTCGCCAACGAATCAACTTCCTTGGAAGCCAATGCACCAGGCTTCCTACTTTTCTTCCTACTTCTCGTCTTAGCTTTCGAGCTCTTGACATCGCTTTTCTTGGCATCTACGACGACCTCCTCGCTCTTCACTAACGAATCAACTTCCTCGGAAGCCAATGCACCAGGCTTCCTACTCTTAATCCTTTTCCAATAACTACTCGTACCATACCAACCTTTCTTCTCATCGGTCTCCACCGAACCCTGGCAGAAACCCCGCCTGGAGACAACTCCCCCACCCAACAGAAGCCTCGTACCATCGGGCACGCCCTGTCGGGCCAATGCCGAACCGTTGACAGAAACAAAGCACAGGGCCCTCGCCCGCCCATTCCTCAACTTGGCATCAGAGAAGCTCCCATTCGCCGGGAACCCAGTACCCAAACGGTCCCAGAGCGGCCTGAGATGCAGCTAAAACACCAGAAAACACACAAAAGATTAAATTTTTAACATCGGCAAGCTCGAAGGGGGGAAGGGAGGGGAGGGGAGGGGGAGATTGAGGAAACCTGGGACATGAAGGGGAAGGAGGCGCGGAGGAAGAAGGGGAAAGCGAGGCTCTTGTGCATTTGGTTCATTTCATTACGAACCCTAAACCTCTCTTCCCTTCTTCTCCTTCTTCTACTTCTGCTTCGTGTTCTCCTTCTCTGTGTTTGTTTTTTGTGATAAGGATAGAGGAGAGAGAGAGAGAGAGAGAGAGAGAGAGAGGGGCTTAGGGTTTAAGAGGGGGTTCTCTTTTTCTGGCAAACTTTAACAGCAGTTTTGGTTGTTTTTATTGGAAAACCGAGATTTGTATTTTAGCAAATTTGGATGACGAAAATTGATTATTGTGAATATTAATGTTCCCAATTGAGATTTGGTCATACATTTTAAATCTGTTGTATTAAAAGTCTAATTGTCTTTTAATAATATTTATCACATTCGTAGGTTTGAACATAAAACTTTCTTAAATTAATTTTGAAGAAACAAATGATACGATTTTTTCTCTCTCATTCAGCAATTCGCTGTATACGATCTAGATTCCATGACAGTGGGAGTTTGGTCCGTTCTTTACGAAGCGGATCCTAAGTAATTGGACTTTGACTAATTCCAATTGATGAAAAGAATTTGAGAATAGAATACACCAGGTTTTATGTTGTAGAATTTTTTTTTGCCGGAACTCTCAAATGGCATTGCTAGCAAGTCCACATTTGCCAATCCGGATCACTGACATGAATTACTCATTTTACTTGTTGTAGGCCAAAAGAGGATAATGCACATCAAGGACATAAACTACGACCCTGATTAAACCAAAAATTTTAATGTGAGGTACACCTGTCATAGATTAAACTCTCGATCCGTCAATTTGTGTGTTTAAGTCAAATGAGCTTTGACTACACCTCTGCTAATGTGACAAATATACACATAAAGGGAGGATGATGCATGCCTATAGTAATAAGACAACGCGAAACTTCTATATCCATACTCTCAAATATGTTTCATGATCTATTGACATGGTTGCAAGTACAACCGACCATGGGTCTCGCTAGAATAATTAGCGGTGATACCATATAGAAATTTTTATATCCTACTCAAATGAACTAATGAATAGGTGGATCTTCCACACTTATAAACTAATCGAACACGCTTGCCACTTTCGACGTAGGATTCTCTCCAACAGAAACAAAACAATCACTTACGCAAAACCATGCGTAAATTGGATAGCAAAATGGTGATAGTGGTGAAATAACAGTCACTTAAGCAACATCTCCTCCTAGATTGGGAAAAAAGTTGAAAAAGAGAAGGGTCCTCGCATGTTGTGACAGCATTTTTGAGCTCATCCTTCTTTGTGTGGTTCTAAACGCTGACTATGACATGATCACTTCCGGTTGCTTTGTTCTTTGGGAGTGAAAATTTGCAACTTTTTAAGTCTGTAATTCAATCCTCATTAACCAACCAAACTGGATATATAGGAAACTCTCGTTTGAACTGTGAATCACCAATATTTGAATCTCCAAAACTAACCGGAGAGTATTGAAATAGAGAAGCACAGTATTGCCTTCAATTGCATCACGTGCTGAAGCTGAAGTCAACGTGATCTGTTCGAAATCCCGGATTCTTCGTTATGATTGTCGCTCCTAAAATCAACCGGATCTCTGCAACAGGACCATCAAAATAGCAGAGGCCAACGAGGGTAGCACCTTTCAGCAGATCAAAACACTTATCAGTCGAGCAAAAGATCCTCACCAGAAGGAGCTATTCAGGTCTGTGCTCTGAGCATTACGACGAAGCGATTGGAGACTTGCAGAATAGCGGCCAAGATCTCGCAACAGGCGATTTTCAAGGGGTCAATATTGCAGCATCAGGGCCTTTGACAATGTAAATGATTGCCAAAACGAGCACGGACCATACAACATTCACAGTCAGAACAACCGGGTTCTAAGAGACTATTGCAGCATCATCATGGTGATTGCTAACTGCCTTCCGTAAAAGCTGGTTTAGCTGTATTCAAAGTAGACTAGGAACACCAACAACAAAGCTACCGAAATCTGGATTCACGAACTACTGTATCAAATGTATTCCATATTGCCAGAACATCCTTGGTAGGAATAGCAACAGGGCAACTTAGCATGACAAAACTTGATTGCCATGAAGATTTTTGCAACAGAATAAGGTACAATCATGTGAGCAATATTCTGATTGCCAATTTTTGCATCAACTTCAGAAAAATCAAATTTGCATAGTGAAGTAATATTCTGACAGCATCATTCTATTGAAGTAAAATGAGTTTGGTATAATCAAGTTTATTGCCAAAACCTCTCTCAGAAGGAACAATCAGGTTCTAGTGAAGTATGGTATCATCGTCCTAGACTCCTAGAGATCTCTAATTGCACCATATGATCACCAGCAATAAACTTGCAGAAAATTTGGATGCATTCTTATTGATTCCTTCAACAAGAAAACTGATTAGGGCAACCTATTGCAGTACAAACCAAAACTAAGTAGCCAATTTGATATAGATTGATCAACAGAACATGGATCTAGCGACTAGAACAACATTAGAACTAGACATGAAAATCTGACTGGACAATGAATCAGAAGGTTGGCCTTGTTCCTCCCTAGCGCATATTTTTTTCCGAAAATATTACTTGTATGCACTTAAAGAATGCTCCAGAACCACCTAATCCCTTCACATTTCTCACCAAGCCCTATATATATTGTTAATCTGGGTGTGCAAGAGGATATGCTAGGCAGAGAGGCATTTAAGACTTGCACGAACAGTAGCAAACAGAGAACTGGACAAGCTCAGGCAAATTGTTGTACGCAAATTGTAGAATGCCTAATTCCAAGAGCCAGGGACATTTTTCAGACTGTTCATCTATATAATCATCAATCAAAGAAAAAGCAGCAGGAAGAGCCAGCCGGAAGCAAACTTCGCATATATATAAGAGCAACCAAATTGCAATCTCATTGTTCACATCACGCCATCAAATTTTTTTATTCGAAACATGGATTCCGCAAAATAGGCCAAAGTCTTTAATTATTTAATAACCATATGCAAATGCCAGAAGATGGTCATCAGATGCACGCTCAAACAGCAGCAGTAGGCTTGTAGTCAACCACAATGAGCTTGTCTAAGGCAGCTAAGAACCCGTTGGCGTACTCGACATGAGCAGGGTGAGCCACGTACTCGGCGATGCCCTCGGTACTCTCGAATGTGGACTCGAAGACGTGCGTAAAGCCTTGGTGCATGTTCTCCACGCTCACATCGGTGCCCCTGCAACAACATACACACACCAGGCATCCACATTAAACATGAAATGAAATACACCCAACTTAAAATGTAAGATCTGCAAACGAATTCCAAGACTACGCAGCAACAACACGCCATGCCGTGTGATCAACCCGCTCTCATACCGTGTTAATCTCGAATCACAAATGAAACAACCGTGCCTTGTAAATTGACTTGAACCCAGAAAAGAAGTTAGTTAGCCATACCAGTGGAAAGCCTTCATGGGTTCGATGAGGTTGACTAGGTTGGAATAGCCCTTGATGAGGCTGTCGATCTCCTCGGGTTTGGTTCCGTCCTTGAATTTGGCCAGTAGTAGGTGCTTCACCACTCCTTTCCCTTCCTCCATTTCTCTCTCCTCTATCTTCCCACCTACCTGATGCACCGCAGTTATATATCTCCTCGAGTTGGTATTGGATTGAGTGGAGACTACATGGTAGATGTCATCGTGGAGTGGATTGATTCATGGCCGTTAGATTTGATAATTTTAATCTTTTCCTAATCTAATGGTCCAAATCTAACAAGAGTATGATTGACCATATATCTCAAAAAGTGTCAACTAAGATTTCATACACATTAATTACGCCACCCACTTTTTTCCTCTCTTTTCTAGTCTCTTCCTCTTCCCCTCTCACTTCCTCTCTCTCTCTCTCTCCCTAAACCCAACCCCTTCTCCCCTTCGTCTCTCTTCTCATTCTTGTTCGCCGGAATCACCTTCAATGGGAAGAAGTTCGACGCCGATCTCGCCCGCTTCCAGGTACCTCCTCCCGCCACTCTTCTTCTCTTCGTCTTTCTTTTCTTTTTTCGGTACGCCGTCGACAACACCTTCCTTCTCTTCTCCACCTTCCTTCTCTTCTCCACCTACATCGTCTTCTCCATGTAGCTCGGCTTTGCCATGATCTGGCCGGCTCCGTCCGCACCAACATTCTCGACGCCGCCACCGACGGCCTCTTCTACTACCTCTTCGGCTCCGTCCGCGCCATGAACACCATGAACATCATGTTCACCACCATGATATTTTTGTATTTGTACAACAGTATTTTTTGTATTGGTATATTTGTATACTGATACTGATTTTCGGATGTAATGACAGTGATTTTTAGATGTAGTGATACTGGTTTTCAGATGTAATGACATTGGTTTTCATATTTAATGATACTGGTTTGCAAATGTAATGATATTGATTTTCATATTTAATGATATTGGGTTGATTCTTGATTTTTTTTAGTGAATTTCTGGGTTTTTATTTTTGTCTTATTTAGTGGATCTATTAATTTCTGAGTTTGGTTTCATATTATTCTATCTAGAGTAAACAATATTGTTTGGTTTAGTAAACAATATTGTCTTATTTAGTGGATCTATTGATTTCTGAGTTTGGTTTCATATTGTTCGATCTCGGTTGTTTTTCATATGTTGGGATATTAGTTTTCGGATGTTAGGATATTGGTTTTCGTATGTTGAGATATTGGTTTTCGTATGTTGGGATATTGGTTTTCGGATGTTGGGATATTAGTTTTCGTATGTAGTGATATTAGTTTTTGTATATAGTAGTTTTCATATATTAGTTTTCGGATGTTGGGATATTGATTTTCGTATGTTGGGATATTAGTTTTCGTATGTATTGATATTGATTTTTCGTATATAGCGATATTTGTTTTCATGTGTAGCGATAGTAGTTTTCATATGTAGCGATACTGGTTTGCATGTGTAATGATATTGGTTTTCGAATGTTAGGATATTAGTTTTCGTATGTAGTGATATTGGTTTGCGTGTGTAGTGATAGTAGTTTTCATATGTAGTGTAAAGGCATACCAGGTTTTGACCAAAAAATGGTTACTTTGCGAACCGAACTAAATTCGGTCAGACCAAATAGTCAGACCAAAAATCTGACCAACCCGGAGCAGTTCACCCAATTTTTTTAAATAAAAAAGCACATATGCGGTCCAACCCGGTCTAATATTTCTATTGGTTATATTCTAATATTTTTGATAAAAAATGTAATTTTTTTAGGTATGTATGTGATTACATGTACAATTATACCTATGTTATATATAAATATATTTATTTTTCAAATTAAAAAATCCAGTCCGACCAGTGGTCCGTCCGGTCGGACTTGTTGACCCATAGTACGACCCAAAATTTGGGTCAACTCCGGGTCGTATTTTGAAAACCATTAGTTTTTTTTAGTGGATAATTTTGAATTTTGAAAGGAAGAGAGATGTGAAGAGTCAACCAATAGTAGAATTTTGGGTTTAGAAAAACTAATTAATTATTTCTTTTTCCTTTGTTTTTGCTAATGTTCCAATATTACCCCTGAATATAAATTTATTGTCCTTCACTCTCTTTAGTCCATATGAGTGGGGACTACCACTTGTCCCTACTCAATCCATGCCCCCTCGAGTTGTAGTTTTTGTAAGGCAACGGTGTTAAATAAAAAGAAACAAATTATTTTAATACTCCGTAATTTCAAGTATTTTTTACTTCATATTTTGTGGTTTAGCTGTCTTATTTAGTGATTGTACATTTTTTATGATAGAAATTTTATAAAATGACATTTTTTACGATAATCTTTTAACCATGATTAGTAAAACCCCAAATTGAATTTAAAATATCTAATATCCAAAAATTGAGGTTATATTTTTTTTTGGAAAAGTACACTCTATTACTATGTGTATGTATTGACGTATTCCGCATTTAGGCCATGTGGTTTAAAGTTTTATATTTGGTCCCTGTGGTTATTTTTATTCGGACAATTCTCAA
Organism: Hypericum androsaemum; assembly: GCA_963995505.1. Lineage (NCBI taxonomy): Eukaryota > Viridiplantae > Streptophyta > Magnoliopsida > Malpighiales > Hypericaceae > Hypericum > Hypericum androsaemum. The sequence continues at coordinate 8,618,371 of OZ023186.1, read as the reverse complement.
TCCCGGGCAGCCCGGGCAGTTGTCGAGATCCCTTTTTCTGACAATACATTGTCCGTTCAACAAAATTCACCTGCTCCCAAGTTAGTGACGGGCAACCGCAGGCCTAGCATAGAGAACTTCGAAAAGCACAAACCTAAAGAAGTAGAATTCAGATTTATCAGTCTGCTGCTGCTTCTGGAAATACTCTGGATCAAGATACCTGAAACTACCTTTGGCACCAGTACTAAAATGAGTCTCATCAAGACCCAGTCCAGATCTTGACAGACCAAAGTCAGCAACCTTTGACACATAGTTTGTATCGAGCAGAATATTTGCAGACTTGATGTGCCGATGAATGATGCCTTGATTGAAACATGTATGCAGTTAGTGTATGCCTTCTGCTGCACAAATGCAAATTTCAATCCTTTGCTTCCAAGAGAGAGGAGGATGTCTAGAATCATACAAGTGATTCTTCAATGGCCCCTTCTCCATGTACTGTAAACGAGTATCATTTTTTATTGTTTGTCATGGTAATCAATAAGTGAGACAAAATGAAGGTGGCGAATCCAGGATGGGACACTGATCTCGGCCTTAAATTCTCAGTCTCTTTGCCTAGATTCTGACACCCGTCTTTTTATGACAACCTTCGTGACCCCCTTGTATATTACGTCGAATCTGCCTTTACCGATAATAAGGTTGTCGTCAAAATTGGTTGTCGCTGACAATATTTCAGCAAAAGGGATCCTTAATCTTTGAATTACATTAGTGCCACGTGAAGTAATAACAGTCACCTTAGACAACCTACTAGGCGAGCTACCTCCAAATACCCATAATGATGTACAACCTGTATTTTCTGTATGTCTAGGATTTAAAGTTTTCTTCTTCTTCCGCCGCTATGAGTACAATGACAGCCAGGAGCAATAAGACACCCCCTTCTACTGCTGAAGCCACCACCGGAGAAATATTTTTTTTGTTGGAACTTTCCTCATGTGAACTGAGCAGACTCACCATCCTTATGATCTCCAAGCCATTCAAGATAGCATTGACCCTCAAAGGACTGCTCAAAATAGAAGGTCTAAGACTTACATGAATCGTCCCTTTATCATCAGAGTACATAATGAAATTCATGTAGACAGGAGATGCCAATATGCCGAGCGACAGTGATAACAAATCAAGATCCTTATAAGCTTCAAAATCATTAATATACACATTGAAGTACAACTGATCCAACTCCGTACTAACAATGTTGCAAACATGCAACCACACAAGGTGTAACACGCCTCCTAAACCCGCCAAAAAATCCCAGCTGACATTGAACTTGAACCCCACAGTCCCATTGTCTTGATTCATCTCCTTCGCGATCATGTAAACATGGTCAGGTGCAATCTCTCGCGTACACCCACGGCTATGATACTTAGGAGAGTGGCTCGAAACAATGCGGTTTGCATCAGACTTGGGCACGAGAAAATCATCATCAAGGATCCAAGTCCTCCATAAGGTGTTAACTTCAGACCCCAAACATTAATCCTATGCAAAGTCTCCAAAATCCTACCTGACAAGTTCTTGAACTCTCCAATCCAAAAAAATATGTGCTGAAAATAAATCATTTAGTATGTAATTTATATGCTTTTATAAAAAAATGATTGACTTTGATTTTTATGTACCATAGGTTTTTAGACATCGAGGAATGTAAAATTACATACCCAGAAATCAAGAATATGTACTTGTTTTACTCATCTACTCAAGAAATCTTAGTAATTTCTTGAGTTTAAATTTACACTTTTTGTTACTTTTGTCAAAAGTCAAAAATAGAAATCTAGTCAAATAAATTTATAGGTAAAAGTTGTTGTATAACTAAAAGATAATGAATAATAATTGTTTAATCATAACGTTTACACTCGATCGATTGACCATCACAAATTCATGAATAGAAAGAGAGACAATTAAGACAAATAAGTTAGTGCAACGTTCAGAAAATTAGGAAATATCAAACCTAGAAAACTACAAGATTTACATTTTCGAAAATAAATCATTTAGTAAGAATCTTAATGCCAATAACTTGTAAAAAAGGATGATTGATTTTGATTTTATGTACCACTTTATTTTTTTAAGGAGAAACATCAAGAAATGTAAAATTGCCACCAAAACATCAAGAACATGTACTCGTTTTACTCATCTATTCAATTTTTTTTTCATTCTCTCTTAATGTATTTCTAGTTTTATATGACATTTGAATTGAAATCTTGATTATTTTCTTAATTTAAACATACACTATTTGTTACTATTATAAAAATGGAAAATAGAAATCTCTCTCTTCTGACCTTGGCCTTGATGTCCTTTCTCATTATCTCCTCTTCGATGGTGTACACCAACTACTATGTTTATGAAAAGGACGAATGGATCATGCACCCATCCGAGTCATATGATCACAGGGCTGAGAGACAAAGGTTTCTCATTAATAAAATACTGGGTAAGAACTGTCTCTTGAATCTCATCCTCCACTATTGCTTTTGACACTAGTACTAACATGAGTCTCATAAAAACCCAGTTCAGATCTTGACAGACCGAAGTCAGCAACCTTTGACACATAATTTGTATCAAGCACAATATTTACAGACTTGATGTCCTAGTAAATGATGCCTTGATTGAAACTTGTATGCAGTTAGTGCTTTGCTTCCAAGAGAGAGGAGGAGGATGTCCAGAACCATACAAGTGATTTTTCATTAGCCCCTTCGCCATGTACTTGTAAACGAGTATCATTTCTGACTATTCGTCATAGTAACCAATAAGGGAGACAAGATGGCGATGGAAAATCCAAGATGGGACACTGATCTCGGCCTTAAATTCTTAGAGTCTTGTCTAGATTCTGACACCCATCTTTTCATGACAACCTTTGTGCTATCCTTAATGACCCCTTGTATACCATGTCGAATCTGCCTTTACCGATAATAAAATTGTCGTCAAAATTGGTTGTCGCAGACAATATTTCAGCAAAAGGGATCCTTAATCTTTGAATTGCATCAATGCCACGAGAAGTAATAGGAGTCACACCAGACAACCTACTAAGCGAGCTGCCTCCAAATACCATAACGATGTACAAGCTGTATTATTTGTATGTCTAGGATTTGAAGTTTTCTTCTTCTTCCGCTGCTTACACATGAGTACAATGACAGCCAGGAGCAATAAGACACCCCATCCTACTGTTGAAGCCACCACCGGCCAGATCTTTCTTTTGTTAAAACTTTCCTCATGTGAACCGGGCAGACTCACCATCCTCAAGATCTCTAGCCCATTCAAGATAGCATTTACCCTCAAAGGACTGCTAAAATTAGAAGGTCCATGACTTACACTAATCGTCCCATTATCATATGAGTATACAAAGAAATCCATGTAGACAGGAGATGCCAATTTGCCGAGCGATAGTGATGACAAATCAAAATCCTTATAAGCTTTAAAATCATTAATATACACATCGAAGTACAACTGATCCAACTTTGTACTAACAATGTCGCAAAAATGCAACCGCACAATGTGTAGCATGCCTCTCAAACCCACCAGAAAACTCCAGCTGACATTGAACTTGAACCCACAGTCCCATTGTCTTGATTCATCTCCTTCGCGGTCATGTAAACATGGCCAGGAGAAATCTCTTGCATACACCCACCACTAGAGTGGCTGGAAACACTCGGTTCACATCAGACTTGAGCACGAGAAAATCATCATCAGGGATCCAAGTCCTCCATGAGGTGTCATTAAAAGGTGCCAACTTCGGACCTCAAACATTAATCTTATGCAAAGTCTCCAAAAATCCTACGTGCAAGTTATTGAACTCTCCAATTCAAAAAAGACGTGCTGAAAATAAATCATTTAGTATGAAATCTCTATGTTTTTATTTAAAAAAATGATTGACTTTGATTTTTATGTACCATGTTTTTAGAAACATCTAGGAATGAAAAATTGCATAACCATACATCAAGAATATGTACTCGTTTTACTCATCAACTCAAGAAAAAATTATTGTTTCCTCTTATCATATAAAGTAATTATAGTTACATCTCACACTTGCATTGAAATCTTGGTAATTTATTGAGTTTAAATTTACACTTTTTGTTACTATTTTGAAAAGTCAAAAATAGAAATCTAGTCAAATGAATTTCTAAGTAAAACATGTTATACATCTAAAAGACAATGAATCATAATTGTTTAATCATAATGGTTATAATCGGTTGATCGACCATTACAAATCCATGAATAGAAAGAGAGACAACTAAGACAAATAAGTTAGTACAATATTCAGAAAATTAGGAAATACCAAACCTAGAAAACTACAAGATTTATATTTTCGAAAATAAATTATTTAGTAAGAATCTCTATGCTAATGACTTATAAAAAAGGATGATTGACTTTGATTTTATGTACCACTTTATTTTTTAGGAGAAACATCGAGAAATTTAATTTGCACACCCAAACATCAAGAATATGTACTCGTTTTACTCATATATTAAACAAAAAAATTGCATTCTCTCTTAATGTATTTCTAATTACATTCGACATTTGCATTGAAATCATGATTATTTTTTGAATTTAAATATATATAATATTTTTTACTATTATCAAAAGTGGAAAATAGAAATCTATCTCTTCTGTCCTTGACTTGTTGGATGTCGGAGTGGTGTACTTGATTAGGATCTACTTCAGTCGAGGCAAGTGTTGGACACTTTCTCCGTAAGACGAGATTGCCCCGTATATTTCAGTGCGGTACGGGCTTCGGCAATCGTCCCCAAAATACAACGACTGTTTAGGGCGTTTCCAAGAACGTTGCACACGTATCTCGAAACTTTCGGGCGAACCCTTATATACCCAGAACTTTCGGGACTCTTTTCTAGATGAAGAATGGGGGGAGAGGAGAAGACAACAATGCTAGGAGGTGCATGTGCTGCTGGGATAAGGAAATGGCAAGGAGGGCATGCCTATTTATAGGCTGGAGGAGGCAGGGAGGCAGCCACCCCGAAGGGACGCGTCCGCTCGGCCAACAGGCTATCTGGCTGTGCTCGTGGCCCTTCGGAGACTTCTGGATCCTTCCAGGCGCTCCAGGCTGCGCACGTGCGAAGTGCCAAGTGCGCCACAAAGCGCCCATTGCGACCTGCGTCCAATGCGCCATGCGCACACGCACGTGCGCGTGCACGTGCTCGTGCTCGGACGGTGCTCTGCACCGTCCTCGCAGGCAGCTAGCGGTGGGTCAGCCTTTTGGGTAGCCAATCAAGTTGAGAGGCAAGGAGGGGAATTCCTTATAAACAAGGAAATCCTCGTTGCTCTAATCAATGTGGTATTGCCCCATTCATTTCCCTTTTGGGCCTCCACTTTGGGCCTTTCCACTTTGGGCCAAATGCATTAAAAAATGCATTCAACCCCAACATGACTTTGATGTCCTTCTTTTTCATTATCTTCTCTTCGGTGGTGTATACCAACTACTATGTTAGTGACAAGACGAATGAGTCATGCACCCATCCGAGTCATATGATCACAGGGCTAGACAAATGTTTCTCGTTAATAACTGTTGAAGTGCAAAAAATACTTCAACGTTGGCTAGGTGGAGCCAGGTGTTGAAGCGTAAAATAATTATCGCCTTCGGGGGATGATTTAATTAAGAGCCGAGTATGTTTCGTGATGGCATAATTAACCTCCATAATTTATCAACTTGTTTTGATCTCAACGTGGTGGTGAGTTACCGGCCTGAGTGCCTGCTGGAGCAAAATTGGTGACCGGGTACCAACTTAGGTCCAATCGTCGACCTGGGTAATCCAATCTTTGACCAGGGAACTGACTTGGGTCCAATCGTCGATCTGTTTGCTTGGTAGAGGTTGATCGTCAATCCGATCAATTGTGATCATCAGGCTGTGATAAATTGGTTATATCTTGTGACCCGGAGCTTCAATTAAGATGATTCAAGTTACTATAGAAACTAAGATATAGACCTACAACTTTGTAGTTTATGAATTTGGCTAATTCGGAAATTAAAGAGGTCTAAAGTTCATTTGAAATCTAGGTCGCTGATCTGACAAGGATCGTCGACCCGATTCAATAGACTTTGGAAGAATGGCCGTATCGTGAAACTCAGACATCGGATTGAAGTGATTCAAGTTATTCTGGAAAAGTAAGAGGTACATCCTCAAATTTGTAGTTGACAACTTCTTCTAATTCATAGCAGAAGGGTGTCAAAAGTCCATTTGAAGTGACTATCACTCATCTGGCTGCAAATGGTCGAATTAAGGAGCCAAAATTGTCGAATTGGAGACTTGAGGAGCTAAAATCGTCAAATTAGAGACTTGAGGGACCAAAATCATCAAATTAGAGAGTAGCAAGCCCAAATGGTCAAATTTGGCAAGTTGTCTATGCAAGGAGGGTCGTTGATTTGAGAAATGATCGATTAGCCTGAGGGTGTGCAAGATAATTGGCTTCTCGACATAAGGGACGCTTTGATCAGAGATCATCAATTTGCAAGAGGACATGCAAAATCGTCGAGATAACCATCTCAAGCTCAAATAGTCGAATGAAGATGAGATAACCATCTCAAGCATAAATCGTCGAATGAAGATGGTAAGCCAGAAGTTGCCGAATTATGGTCGGGCTCAAAGACGTCGAATTAATGTGGAGGTCGCTACCTACAAAATCGTCGAATCAAGGGGGAAGGATCGGACCCCAAAATCATCGAATTAAGACGGGGAGAGAGTCATCCACAAAATCGTCGAATTAAGCAAACTTGGATAGTCGAATCAGAAGAAGAGATCAAATCGTCGAGATAAGGAGACGACCTCGAATGGTCGAAGTTAAGTGCCCCGACCTCAAAGGGTTGACATGGGCCTCTTGACCTCAAATGGTCGAATTAGGCATCCCGACCTCGAATGGTCGGGATGGAGAGGTTCAACCTCGGATGGTCGAAATAAGAGGTCTTACCTTGGATCGTCGAAATTGATATCTTATGCTCAGATGCCGGGCTCGTCATTGATGAGTGATTAAGAGACCCGGCCAAGGTGGACTCTAAAGGAGGTTATGCAAGGAGAGGACACGAAGAGACCAAACTCAAGACGGACTCTTGAAGGGCTTAAGGAGACTGGGGGCATTCAGACTCCTAGAGTTGGAAGAGTTGCAAGCGGACACGAACTCTGAGAGGCATGAAGATGTCAAAGGCGGAAGAGTTCCTAGAGCTGAAGGACTCCGAGTCAGATAAGAATAATCGTTGCTCCGGGTTGAGATAATGACAAGCATTGGGAGTTCGGGTCGGGCGTTAGACGAGGATGAGCATTGGCAGAGATAAGTTTTGAGGTCTCCGAGTTCGACTAGGAGGCGGTACGAGGCAGAGGCTGTCTACTTCTCTATATAAGCGAGGTTCGGGGCAAGGCAGAGGGGACATCACAAAAAACACACACAAATCAAACACACATATCTATCAAGCTTCGGCTTTTTTTATCTTAGTTTAGGTTAGTAGTAGTCTCGGCTCCGGCCACCCCTGTTACCCTTAGCGTTAGACCGACCTTGGGACGAGCACTCCGGACCGTCACGAGATCGATCGACGTTCTCTCTATTTTTTTCCCAACAATAACACACTAGGTAAGAACTGTCTCTTGAACCTCCTCCTCCTCTGTTGCCTAAAAATACGTTGATTTTGTTCTTTCTTTCTCGTGGACAGTTTTCAACTACAAAAAAGAGGCCACTCATGTATATGCGCTCTGGAACCTCGGTGTTCGAGTTATATCGCCGCGATATGTTCTATTTTATTAGTGGAAGGAAATATCACTGTCTGAACGGACAGAAGGTGTCAGTTCAATGCCCATAAATGCTGGACCTTTGAGAATCACAAACACATGAATGCCCAATGCTAGTAGCATTATGCTACAATGTCCAACCCCTAATACAAAAGATTCAGCAATCTGAAATTTTACTTATCTATATTTATATACGTCCTAGAGAAGTAAACTATAGGTTCCATTTAAAAATGAAGCAAATAATATAGAAAAAACCTAAGTTTTAAAAATTAATTATAGTATGCTATTAGTTTTTAGTTTTGAAGTATACTTCTGTCTTTAGCTTAATTTTAAGTTCAACTATCATGGGTATCAAACATTAAACCGTGCTATGTATTAAAGTTGTCAAAAACTTCCTGGCTAAATTTCTTGAAAAAGATTTGTCATTATTTTTATTAATCGGTATCACGTAACATAAACATGTAATAGTGAGTTGGTTAGTATTCAAATATTATATGGTTATAAAAAAATGGCTAGCGTACTTAAAAAATTTCTCTAGTATTAATTCCACCCAACTAACCCAATTTAATGTATTAATAAATATACCCTAAATATATTATTCTCTTTTCATATATCTTAAATTAGATTATTCCTGTGTAAATAAAAATGAGGATATATTAAAGGTAGCTGACGCACCTCCATTAATATTTTCTGTGTGCACGTCTTAAATGGGATTTTTTCTGAAATAGGTAAAAAACATACATATTTTCCCTAAATAGGTAAAAAGTTATACATATTCCCTAAATAGGTTAAACGAATATTTAATATTAAATTTTTGTGAAGAAGGCGCCCATGTGTCAGGGCGCCTCCGCTGCCCATGTCAGGAGAGAGGGAAAATTGAAAAAAAAATAATGATATAGTGGAGGCGCCAACCTCTCAGGGCGCCTCCCTTCATTTTTTTTAATATTTTTTTTAATAGTTATCGATAAATTTTAAATTTACGAATCCAAAAAAACACTTATCGATAAATGGTGGATAACATATATCGATAAATTTACGAATCCAAAAAAAAAACTTGGAGGCGCCAACTTTATTTGGTCACCAAAAAAAATTATTTGTTCATAGAATGATCTGAATTTATACTTCGATAAATTTAATTGTTGTATCGTAAATTTATCTCAATACTAAATGATCTATAATATAATTCAATCATTATCATTATACTAATATAATATATATCAACAAATTTATCGATAAGTTTTTTTCAAATATATTATCGAATATATATTATCCACCATTTACCCACCATTGAAAAACCTTATCAATAATATATCGATAAATTTTACGAATTCAAAACCTTATCAAATATATTACCAAAATATAATCGATATATTTTCAAATATATTTGTAACATATATTAGATTATATTAGTACTAGGATATATATCGAATTATATTAGTACTGAAATATTAAAAAAAATGAAGGGAGGCGCCCTGAGAGGTTGGCGCTTCCACTATATCATTTTTTTTTTCAATTTTCCCTCTCTCCTGATACAACTATTAAAATTTGGTATCGATAAATTTAAAAAAAAAATTATTTGGTCATAGAATGATCTGAATTTATACATCGATAAATTTAACTGTTGTAAATTTAATTTATTTGAATTTATTGATATATATTATATCAGTATATTAGATTATATTAGTACTAAGATATATATCGAATTATATTAGTATTGAAATATTCAAAAAAAAAAATAAGGGAGGCGCCCTGAGAGGTTGGCGCCTCCACTATATCATTATTTTTTTTTCAATTTTTCCTCTCTCCTGACATGGGCAGAGGAGGCGCCCTGACACATGGGCGCCAATTGTTAAAAAGATAAGTTTGTTGTAATCCAAAAGTGACGTACACGCTCTCAACGTGGAAGTAGAGATTTTGTTTCTAAATTAAATTCGATAAAATAGAAAAATAAAAATTAATTTTTCTTATCCGGGTGAACTGGGTCACCCAGAAATACCTGATCGAGTGGTCCGACCATATTTTGACCGGTCGAACCACTTTCTAGGTTTTATGTAAAAATGACATGGGTTTGGTCCCGGGTAGCAGTCTGACTGGTCAGACCACTGGTCGGACCATATTTTTGAAAATATTGCATAAGTTGTTATAGCTTTATAAAAAATCCGGAGTTATTGTCATTAAAATGTAATTGTGTTCGAGAATTTTTTTTGATAGCTAAAATTTTGATAGCTTCGGTATAGTAATTACACCAAGTACTTTTTCTCACAAACATCCTACTAATGTACTAGATAAAATCTATTAAAGATAGTATCAATGCTCAATGATAAGAATTATCTAAGAAGATCTCAAGAAAAATAACCCTATAGAATTGGAGCTTTGTCTTCCCTTAATTTTGGTGGGTATGGAATCATCAGATGATGACCTAAGTGAGACGCTCTCGTCCGAGACGTGGCGCCTGGCAATTGTCGCAGACTTTTCTTAGGAGATTGATGCCTCGAATATCCTTTGTGCTATCAAGGAGGCGACTTGTGGTATGGATCATTTATGGGTTTTCGACCCTCCATAACTCTCTTCTCCTTTGTAGTTTATAGGTATATAGTTGGGTTTTCAGTTTTGAATTACTCTTGGTGGTTCTATCATTTTTGTACCTAGATATCGCTTATCATTTGATGTGCGTCTGATAGACGCTATATGGTACCTTTGACGTGGTCCCTTGGTGTAACCTCCTTTGGAAGGTTCGTTTGTGGAAATGTTACGTATAATAATAATAAAAACCCTATAGAATTGTGAAAATCGTCAAAAGTTTTATGGCCAAACTTATTGAAAGAAATTTGTAACTATTCAAACGAGGATAGTTAGTGTTCAAATACCATAGTTATATTTAAAAAGCTAACCCAACTAAAAATCATTCTTAAAAACTAAAGAACAAAAAGAGAGGAAACCATGAAAAATCCCACCATGCCTCACCATAAAAGATTCCACATTGAGTCTAAAAGTATAACTGAAAATTTTATTTTTCATTTTTTTAAAAAGATAAAATTTGTATTATTCTATAAAAAATCTACCTAAGTGCTTTTTCAGCATCAATCTCTTGTAAATGCACACTAGATAAACACTTATCAAAATAACCAACTTGATAAGAGTTAGCTAAGCCCCCATTCTAAATCCCAAACCAAAAAGATAAAACCTGATATACCAACCACCATGCCCCTTTTAATACACTCAAGAAACCCCACTGTCAATTGTGTTACTCCAGTACAGTCTCCACCAAACCAGCAAAACCCCAACCTTAATCAAGAGGCCAACACAAGGAAAATTAATTTTATTATCGTACCAGGAAGTCCGGAATTTCTAAAAGGGGTAAAAAAGGCGCTATTGGAGTAGGTTAATGATCGTAGATAACTTCGATGATTAGACAAAAGAGTAATGATTGTGTCCCATTTAATCAGAAATAGATATATTAACATGATTTTATTTTTTTAAGCGACATGTGCTTACAAGCACTAATGAGTGTATAACGTATAATTAATTACTATTTTGACAAAAAAAATTTCTTGATAATTGCCATCTACTTCTCAAAAAACAAGAATTTTTCAATGCAAAGCGAGTTCAGGTTTAGAGATCGAGATCAAGACAATACAGATTGCTTTCTACATGGTTGCATAAAGCTTTGAGAACATTGAAGTATGCATTTTATCAAATTGCAATTAGCGGTAGAACACATCAATATTAGGTCAAACTCGATTGATTGACAAGTGAAAAATGAGGCAATTTTGGCCAAATTTTGATGCATGGGTGATTAGGAGTTGAATTTTTTTACGACAAGGGGAGACAAAGTGTGGAGCTGGTTGCGGTCTTGCGACTGCAAATGATTTTTTTATTAAGTGCGACTGCAAGTGATTAGTCTTCGGTGAAATGAGTGAACAATTTTTAAGACTGTAGCGATGTCAATATCAGACGACATTTACCTAATAGATTATTACAATGGTTGCCGGAGCTCTCTCTTGTATAATAATTTTTATACGTATTCTCTGAAAAAATAGGATTAAATACACTTAAATACCTTGTTATTTGAAATAGACACTTTAGACCCTAAATTATAAAAACACATAAAAAGATCCCGAGTTTTAAAAAAACTAAAATTATTATATTGAAAAGTCTATTATACCCTACATTCTCCCTCTCCTTCCCCTCCACTTGCCCACCGGCCTTGCCATTGCAATTGAATATAATTAAGTTAGTTCCACTAGAACATGGTTTCTACGCTCTAAAATCCTCGCAACACCGTAGATTTCCACTGCAACCAGCTCGGGGAGTAATTGCATGACAAATCTAAATCGTCGAAATCACCATGAGAAAAAAACTCCTTGTTCATATTGACAATCGTGAAAGCCAACACTCACCGGTACACATTTTTATCAACGTTTTTTATGGCTCTATAATTAGATGTTTATAATATGGGAAAAAGAAAGGGGAAGGAAGAGGTAGGGAAATGAGGGAGAGAGGAATGAGGGGTATTATAGACTTTTCATTGTGATAGATTTAGCTTTTTGAAAATTCAGGATCTTTATTGGGTATTTTTATAACTCATGGTCTAAAGTGTCTATTTCTAGTAACACATGTTACTTAAGCGTATTTAACCCAAAAACTAGGAAGTTTACAAGTTGCAGGTAATTGAAGCTGGAATTTTGTTTTCTTTTAGGATGAAGCTGCAGTTGGTAACCCTGTCCTTTGATTTGGTTTTTGGACAAGGTACTCCCTATTTTTTAAAAGGTTAACTATTCACACTAACAATTATGCTTTGTTAGAATTTGAACTCTAGATCTCCTTCAAACAGACGTCGACTCCAATTATTAGGATAAACCAAATCAACTAACATGTTGACAGCAAAACATTACCACCTTTAATATTTAAATTGCTGGTAAGGCCGTTGTAACGTTTCGAATCAGTTTTTACTGGCATTTGGTCGTTAATTTACAAAACAAAAAAATGACAAATAGGGCTCTGATCCGGTTTCTCCCGTATTATAAATAAGTCACATCTACATTAAAAAAATTAAAAATTTGAAGTTTCATTCTCTTTATTTTCAAAAGAAACAAAAAAAAATTGTTCAATACATACAATGGCGACGTATCAGTTATTTCTTTGCCTAGTTTTTTACCTCTGCTTGGCTTCGTGCTCTAAAGGTTTGCTAGTTAATCGTCATTATTTATCCCCTAACTAATATTGTTTTACATTGGCATTGTCAGTTCTCGTATTTTGTCCAATTTAATATATTTTTCTAATAGTTATTCTTCTTGTTTATGATTGGTCGTACATATATAGGAACAGATGATATTACAAACAAAAATGGTGGCAAGAAATTATTTGTATTTGGTGACTCCTTTGTTGACACGGGGAACTCACGTGCCAATGTTGGTTCGATGCTTGTACCATATGGAATTACTTATCCCGGCAAACCAACAGGGCGATTTTCTGATGGTCGTTGCATCACCGATTATATAGGTAAAATCATCGTTTTTATGTTTAATAAATTGGGATAATTATTTTATCCGAGTAATTATTTCTAGCAACAACTAACATGCACTAATCTTCTCTTTAATTTTTCAATTATAGCTTCATATTTTGGGATACATGCTCCAGTACCATACGAGAAGATAGCTGGTGCAAAAAAATCGGAATTGAAGAGAGGAATTAACTTTGCCTATGGAGGATCTGGCCTTTTTGCCGATAATATCAACTCTATAGGCTTGTCAATGCAAATTGATCACCTCAAGACACTAATTGCTGAAAAATTGTACACTCAAGCAGACATTAATTCTTCGGTTGCTTTTATACATACATCAGGCAACGATTATACAATGTTCCAGAAGAAGAGACCACGTACTCCTACGGTAAGTAATTCATGAGAAACTAACATAATATTCATTGTCTTAAAGTTTTGGTTAGATTCGGAGATTCTAACATTGTATCAGAGTCTGCTGATCTCGTGCCCATAATTTCTATCACCTGACCTCGTTTTGTGGCGTGTTTACAAAGTTAAAATCCGTGCAAATGTTGACTTGATGAGCCTTGTTTCACAGAGCATGTTTGATATGACCATTGTTATTGTCTGAAATTTGAATATGTCAACTTATTTTCTTTTACTAATTATACGATATAACATGACAGGAAAACTCAATCTTCATGAAAAAAGTTGTCGAAGAACTAGCGAGAAACCTCAAAACTCTCTATGATTTGGGAGTACCAAAGGTGGCGGTGTTGACGTTGCCCCCAGGCGGATGCTTCCCTCAAAGTGTAAAAAATTCTTCTAGTTTCCCCAAGTGCTGCGACCAAACTGTTAACAAATTTTGCCAAACACACAACCAAATGTTAAAGTTGGCAGTGAAGAAACTAAACAAAGAAGTCAATGGTCAACAACCCTTTGTCCTAATCGATTCATACAATGCGTTCCTTAAAGCCATGAACAAACATGCAAGAACAACAGGTGACCTGCATTTTATTTTTTGTCATCCGTGTATTTTGGTTACAAAATTTTGAGGCTACATATAATCGAGACACTTTTTGAACATTGTTCATAATTTGCAGAAGATTCACGATACAAAAATCCGACGACGGCATGTTGCAGAGGAGCTACTCCGATGGCATGTGGGCTGGTGGACAGTGTCACGGGCAAGAAAAACTATACGTTGTGTGACCGCCCAGAAATGTCTTTCTTCTTTGACATTGTCCATCCCGCCCAACACGGCAGTCAACTTGTTTCTATAGAACTACGAGATTCTCTTAAACAATTGTTATCATAGAATGTGCTGCCTGTACTTTTTTTTAAATCAAAATAAGATATAATATGAAAAATTGAGATGGAAAAAGATTGAATCAATTCGTTGTAACATTAAATATTGATGATGTAATACTCATTTCATGCTCTTCTCCTCGAGTCTTTCTTGAACATGTGGTGATACTCATCGTTTCTCTATCTTCTTTATTTTCGGCTATAAGGTTGAACAAATTGAGCAGTTCGAAATATCTGATCAATATAAAAGCTAAGGATGTAAATTTGGTTGTGCTCGTACGACCCCCTTTGAAAGTACGAGAAAACTGATTAAAATTTTTGGGTTGGATATGGAGATTTTATCATAATCAATTGCTCATGCAAAACTCATGGTCCGTTGTAATCGTACTACCCTTTTGAAAGCACTTCTTGCATTGCCAGATTTGCATTCCTTGGATGCTTTGCATTCTGGTTGGGCAAAGACTCGAGAAGAGTCGGGGGCTTGATTGTGCATTGGCTAGGACATGATCTCAAAATTAACAGCAATGAAGTATCCATTTATAAAGTTTCTGAGATCTGAAGAAAAAGAGCTGAAATATAAAGGACAAATTACCCTCAAGTTCTTGGTTTATAATTTTGTTACTTGCAAGTCTTTGATTTTTGAAAATAGTGCATGAGGTCCCTGATTTTTAATAAAATATTGGTCTGAGGTCCCTAGTCATCGGATCGGAGATTTTCTCCGGAGATTTTTAAGAAGATCGATCCAGTGACTAGGGACTTCAGACCAATATTTTCTTAAAAAGCAGGGACCTCATACACTATTTCCAAAAGCTAGGGACCTGCGAGTAATAAAATTATAAACCAGAGACCTGAAAGTAATTTGCCCAATATAAAATCTTCTAAAACTAGTCGAGCAATTCACCACACTTCTATATTCAAATTCACTTGCATAAAACTCTCTTACCTTCTAATTGTTACTCCCAAAGAGGGGAACAGGGTAATTAGTTTCAGTTTGTTAATCAGGTTTACATAGGACCACTAATAAGATTTAGCCAGTGACATGGGAAGCTGGGAAGTCGAGTTAGCCGTTTAGTAATTATCGATTTATACCACATGGTACTCGATATACACAAATTTATCTATAAACACTACTCGATATACACAAATTTATCCATAAACACCTAAGTACAAACACAAGGTACTTAAGCAAACTTTCCCCGAAAAAGGATCAACTTAAGCAAGTTCACGAAAAGGAGAAGTTTGAGTTGAGCAATGTATTACTAGCTGAAGAAACTATATTGGAACAAATCAAAAACATCAAAATCTTACAGAGCACCAGTGTAGGACTATCTGCACTAAAAGAACAACTTCCTCGTCCTATCTGCCTCATCCTCTCTTCAGGGTATGCTTCTTAGAAAGACAGGAGCATTTGATGAACAACTTAACCACTTCTCTTCATTAACAATGGCTAATGAAGCTGATCCTTCACTTGCAATTGCTTAACATCGTACAGCAGAGCAAGTCCTTGGATTGAAGGTTCTTTGACTAGTTTATTCCGTCGCAAGAATTCCAGAACTTCGGACCCCATCTCTTTCTCTCCATCCGCAAAAATTCCTTCCACAATCACATAGTAAGTTGTTGCATTTGGCTTGTGCCCTTTGTCAATCATTACCTCGAAGAGCTCCAACGCCAAGTACGTTCTACCAGACCTGCACAATGCTATAATAACAGGATTGAACAAACCGACATCGCACCTGCGGTGACTTCCTTCCAACAGCATGAGGATCTCAAGCGCTTCATGAAGCATTCCCTCACTGCAAAGCCCTCTAATCAGTGCCGAGTAAGTGAAGGAATCGGGAACAAATCCATTGCAGCACATTTCGAAAAAAAGCTGAAATGCAGCACGTGTACTCTCTTTCCTACAAAGTGCTGAGATCACCTCCTTGTAGAAGAAAGAGGTGGGAGACTTCTGCTGCTGACCCAAGAACTGTATAACGGCGAATGTTTCTTGCACCTTCCCCGCCTCACACAATATGGCGATGGACATATACGTGTTACTATTAGGTTTACAGCCATGTCGAATCATCTGAGCAACACAATTCATCACTTGCTCCACCCTACCCTCCTTGCTAAATTGTCTAATGATTGGATTGAAAGATGTAGTAGCAGGCGGAATACGTCCCTCCTTCATTTGATCCAAAATCTTAAGAGCGTCCTCTGTTCTACCATGGAAGGCAAGTGACTGGATCAAATTATCGTACGTAGAAAGAGCAGGTGATATTCCGTCATCATCCATTTTTGCCAGAAGCTCACCCGCCTCCGCCCACCGTCCCCCATTGCAAAGGCCCTTCAACAAAATATTGTAGCTTATAATATTTGGTTGGAATCCAATAGAAGGTAAATCCCTGAAGAGCCGAGTCGCCTCCTCGATTCGACCTTCATTGCACAGTCCAGTTAAGATGACATTGTAAATCACCAAGTCAATCTCCCCACCCTCGGAAACTATATTCTCCACGAACTTCTTTGCCTCATCTACTCCTCTCTCCCGACAAGCAGCTTCGACCAGAAGGTTGTATGTACCCACATCAGGCACCATCCCTTTCTCCTTAAACCTATCCAACCAGCTCAAGAGCTCGTCCAGCTTCCCGCACCTGCAAAGCCCTTTAAGAAGCAAATTATACGCAGCACTACCCGTGCCATGCCCTTTTTTCTCCACTGTCTCAACCAACTGCATTGCAGGCACCATGATCCCTCTCTCACACAGATGATCCAACATCAATGTGTACGAAGGCCTGTCCGGAAAAACACCGGCACTTATCATCATATGTACGACCTCTAGCGCCTTCCTCGTCTTACTTGCCGAAATCAAACGAAGCAACAAGTCCTTAGCCAGGGCAGTATCAGGCCTCCAACCCTTCTTCCCAGATGCAGCCCGAAAGCTAAAGAAAGCACCGGCCAGTCTTCTCTCTACCCGCTTATTCTCGTTAGACCTCCTACTCCTACTCCTACTATGTGGGTTAAAGTTAGTCTCTTTAGGGTAAGAAGCGACCTGGGTCAACGCCGAAACCATCCCATAACATTTCTTATGTAGAAAAGACTGGATCTTTGGGACATCGGTGAGGAACCCACATACCATTTTCGCTGTCGGTAAGGACAGGTTCATTGAAGGGTAAAATGCCTCGACAACAACTACCATGTTCCCCCCTAAAACCCTAAACCCAAAGACTTCAAACTCAATTCTCCAACTTACTATCTACCATATGAGCTCTATGCCCCTAAGATTCGCCGGCCCTAGTTCTTCTCCCTAGCTCTATGCCTCAAGAAATAAACATGTGAAGTGGAAAGGAAAGAGGAAAGAAATAGTGCGTGTACTGTGTAGGGGAGTCGTACACTGGACAAGAGAAGAGGAAAGCTAGTTCAGTCGCGGGACCAGATTTGGTCCTGGAATGATTTTTCCAATACAGTTCTGGTAAGGGTAGAATAGGAAAAAAGGAAAATATTTTTTAAAAGAAGAATGCGCGTCGATTTTTTGGGAAGGCATTAAGGGTGGGTCTCCGTTGTTCACTTTAACTCTTTTTCCTTTGACTTCATTTTTAATAGATAATCGGTAATAAATAAAAAAATTATTACAGTAAATCGAACATACAATTTTATATAATCGTGCATACTATTTAATATAACCAAAAATATCATTTAATATAACTGGACATACCATTTGATATAATCGGGCATACAATTAGATATATAATTTAATTAATTATTTAACTTTCCTATTACAAATATTTTAAATACCCGAACATACTATTCGATATAACTGAGAATACTATTTGATATAATCGGGCCTACCATTTGATATTGCCGGACATACAATTTAATTTAACCATACATACTATTTAATAGATTTGGGTGTACCATTTAATTTAATGAGACATACCATTTAATATAATCGGTCATACCGTTTAATATAACTGGTCGTACAATTTAATGATAACATCACAAATCATTTAATTATAACATCACGAACCATTAAATTATAACATAACGAACTATTTAATCATAACATCACGAACTATTTTAATCATAAACATGGTGAACCATTAAACCATGACATCACGAACCATTAAACCATGACATCACGAACCATTAAATTATAACATAACAAACTATTTTCTTAATAGAAAGGACACTGTGAATTTTCTATCCCGAAGGGAAAAAAAATAAAAAAAGGACAAAACAAAAAGACCTCCACTCTCTCTCTCTCTCTCTCTCTCCATCTTTACTTCTTCTTCTTCTTCTTCACCTTTCCAGGCAACGAGCCAGACAGTGAATTCCCCTCCAGATCAAGCACTTCCAGCTTCTCCATCCCCCAGATTTCACTAGGTCGCACCCCACCAACCAAACAGAATCTTTCCCCAACAAAATCGTGAAGGTCTTGGCCGCGTCGACGATCGCGGAGCGAGTGAGGTCGGAGGAGAGATAGGCGGGAGGCAAATTGTACGCCGCCACCGTCGTAGCCCTGAAATCCTGCAAACAGCCTCGTCTCCATCTTCAATGTCGTCGACGAGGTAAAGGTTGGGATCCCGACGACGTCGGAGGATTGCCGGAGGCAAGAAGGACATAATCCTCCTGGCGGCTCGAGCACTGCCGTTTGGATCCACCAAGCTTCACTAAAGGAGGCACGAGGCAGTCAAAGATCAGCGACGAGATTTGAAATCCGGTGGCCAGATCGGAGGAGAGGAGATCGTAGAGGGTACGCTAGAATTGGCGATCGGGCGATCCCGACGACGCTGGAGGAACGGCCGGATCGGCGGAGGCAAGAAGGACAGGCGCTTCGGCAGAGGCAAGCAGGGAGCCGGGGATGGGCATGCGGAGCTGGTTTTCGGACAGGTCGAGGGTCTCCCAGGGAGCGGGAGCAGGCGGAGAAGTTGGCGGGGAAGGCGGCGCCGGTGAGGGCGTTGGTGGACAGGCTGAGGAAGGAGAGGTTGGGGCAGCGGCAAAAGAGGAGGTCGGAGAGGCTGCTGGAGAAGTTGTTGTGGGAGAGGTCGAGGTGGGAGGAGGAGGAGGGGGTTGTGTCGGGTTTGGGTTGGGGGAGCGAGATTTTTTTAAGTTTAAAAGAGCATGAGAGAGAGAGTTAAAAGATAATAATGCCCACTTCATTTTTATCCATCAGATCTGCCTTTTTTTTTACTTAATCAATGGCTGAAAATAGTTCCAGGATGGACCTGGGAGAAATTATACATGCAGGACCCTTCAGTCGCCCTGCGAATCTTATCCTCGTTAGGACAAGGTTTTGGTTTTCTATCTCCTTCTGTTGGGTCCCGTTTTTATACTAATAGTGGCATACGTCAAAAATTGAACCTGGACTTTCATTAATTCATCATGTGCATCTTATTTTTACCTTATATTCAGTTAACTAATTATTGTTGCTTTTATTTTTTTTCTCCAATGTTGAAACTCCAATTTGCATAAACCGAAGCAAGGAGAGGGTCGCTGACGCATCGTGGATGTGGGGGCCGCCAAGAATACCGAAAACGGGTCGGGAATAGGTGTCGACGAGACTGTTGATTTCTCGGAATACCAGAGGTCGCTACGGGGTAACTAACAACGAATCTGTTGATCTCACAAAATGCTGGAAACAAAGTTGTTCGATCTATCAGAGTAATACTCGACGATAAAATCAGAGATAACCAAGCAACACGCTCAAAGCCAAATTTTATATAATCGAATAACTGTAAGTTAACAAATTAAATACACGGAAATGAAGAGTTGTAAATGAAATGTATCTAGTCTTGTCTCCTAACCTGCGTGAATTTGTCTTTTGGCCTTAATTCATATCTGTTTGAGCATGAATCCATCACTTGGAGTCTCATACCACGAATCTGTCCCATACCACGAATCTGTCTCATGCCCGCATCATGTTGGAGAAAAATCATCCTCGAATTTTAAGTCGTCTCCTCGTTCGTTGTGGCTGCACCTCACATCTTCCAATCCAGCAGAATAGGTACTTCGAAATCAATGAGCCATGAACATTCTCTAGATGGAAAACTAGAAAATCAATTTGTAAGGCAAATCTATGGACATCTTTTATGTTGTTCCACATTTCCAGCAATGGAAAACTTTTCGCATATGCGAACTTGTCAAATCTGATGAAGTCTGTACGCTCAACATATAAAATCTTATAATCTGCATGATCAAAGGAAGCTCTAGACTGCTCACCCGTAGCAACAACGGGTGGATTCACACACTTTGTAAGCACAAGTTCTTCATCAAACAACCCGTTCACGAGACATGGCGGTGCTTCATATTCAGCAAAATATTCTCCATTAAAACAATTCGCAGAAAATTTGCCAAACTCTTTCCAAACTAAAAGTTCTTCAACAAGTTGACTTTCGGACTTCGGCTCTGTAAGATGCTGGCCAGTCTTGCTGTCTTGTCAGGTTCTCGATCTTTTATTGCTGCAAACTATACACACTTTGTTGTGTATGCTCATAGCTTGCAACTCCTCGATTATCACTTTCATCATAGCAAATTTACAATTATACTGCTCTCAAAAGCGATGGTATTTGTCGCCAACCGCAGTCTGAACATCTTCAACAAATTGGGAAAATAACTTATATATCAGCATATTTCTCATTTTAGTCCATTGAGATATTTTCTGCTTACCATAATGTTGTCTTCGAAGATTTAAGCCAGACTCATCAATTTATAAGATCACCTCGTAGACGTCGAACTGCAAATCTGACTTCTTCTAGCTTCGTAAATTCATGAAAATCGAAATATATCTCGGCAATGACAAGTCAATCAATGAGGTTTCTCTTTAAAATTCTAGAGTCAAAGCCATGAATGGATAGAATACGGACATGCATCTTGGATACCTTAGAATCAATCTTCTTCAATTCAACCTAAAAAAGGACCAGCCTGTGAATTCCTGAAACATGTTTGTACCATACTGTAACTTTGACAACTGGCAAATGTTCAAATCAGTTCAAACCTTGCCAAACTTCATAAGCAGTACCAAGAGTTCTGTCAATGAACCAAATAGTCCTCGCAGCTTTACCAAATTCGCATAGGTCCTCAAATTCCCAAATCAGCAAAATCCCCAAATCAACAAACCCTAATTTGACAAAAGGAAAAATTCAGAACTTTTCAACCACCAGGGGCGACGGTGGGGGCGACGGCGTCGAGTGACCGTCGAAGAAGGTCGTTCGTGCAGCGGCTCGCGGGCTGGTGCGGGCCTTCTAGGACGCGGAAACCCGCAAACCGAGGTGGCTGGTGCTGGGCTCTAGCCAACCGCTCGAGCGGAAGAGGACTGGTGGGGCGAGGAGGCGCTTTGGACGGCTGAGGTGGTGAAGCGGCTGGTTGAAGGTGGTGACGGCATCGGGGTTTCCTCCAACTACCCTAAAACGATCTGCCTTTTTTTTTCCCGTGTTCTTTTTTTTTGTTTTGTATTTTGTTAGATAGAACAATTAGAAGATATTTATCTGCGGGTCTATCCTAATCTAAATTCAAAAAATTTAAACCGTTGATTTTGATAAGGGTATGGATATAGATCTATAAGATCGAATATTACCTTAATTTTTAAAATAGTATTTAAATAATATATACATATATATATATATTAATTACTAAATATAATATCAAATTTTTTATCTCAATTTTTTTTGAAGTTAGATATATTATTACACAAAGATTACCTCTAAATTACACCTTGTAGAACCAAATTTACCAATGACACCCCAAGAAAAGCACAGGAAGGGCAACTGGAATGGTCTAAACGCAGGCCAGAAGATAACCTATGCAACGCATCAAGAAAGAAAGCAATTCCGTAAAAGATTCACCTTAGAGTTTTTTTTATTTATAGAATTTTCACCTAGAGTTTAAGCGCCTAAAATCCAACACACCTCGATAGCGAAATCCAAACACACCTTGCCACGCTATCGGTCTACAACGATCACATAAATTCAAAATCCAGTAGCCACATCTTTAATAGCATTAAGAAATTCCGACATTTCTCCTTTCCAAAGAGCCATCAAAACTGCATGCGATGAATTACCATCAGAATCCGAGTCGTTCCACAATGGCAAGATCCGCCAAACATTCTGAAAGATTTATTTTAATCAGGGTAGAATTTCAATAAATTTTCCTCAAGCAAATGCTTCGTATTTTTTATGCGCTAGCAACTTTGCTCATTACACGGGAGGAGGTTCTTTGTTTAAATATATGCAGGGTTGGATCCTCGATGGATGTTTCCACAACAGTTTCCACATCTGATTTATTGTCATCATTCGTATCAGGCCCAGACTTGGCCTGTATGGAAGGTTAGAGAAAGGCCCACCCAATAGATGCCAGGCCCACACAAGAAAAACCACATCCAGGTATCTCAACAGACGGCCTAGGGAAGGCGAGGGTGATGGCGGCGACGGTGATTGCAGTGGCTAGGTTGGAGAGGAGGCAGAGAAGGGAGAAGAAATCCAAAGGACATCAACATTAAATACATAGAAATGAAGAGTTGTAAATGAATGTATCAAGTCGTCTCTCTTAGCTTTCGGGTACGTGAATCCGTCTCTTGGCCTTATGTGAACGAATCCGTGTGAGCATGAATCTATCACTTGGAGTTCCGTACCACAAATCCGTCCGGTACCACGAATCTGTGATCAGTCGTTAATCACTTATCTTATTACCTCGTGTACAAAAGAATTAAGATGATCAATAACCAACCCGATAAAGTTATGTATGAGATTTGATAGTTTTAAATACATATGATAAGATAATAGTTAAATGCTATGTACATTGCCACCTTTTAAAGACAAATTATAAATTCGAAAGTTTATGAAGTTGTGGAATTAGTTAAAGTTATATTGACTAATTGACTTGTACAAAATAAAGACAATCATATACCATTAACCTTTGACTTCATGTTTGTTATTTAGTTTTCCAACTATCTTAAGAGGGTTCTCTACTTCATGAATTGTTGCATACGAGGATAAAACGAAGAATTCATAGTTGTAACGAAAACAAGGCTAATTAACTAGAATTAGTTTAAAACACCATCAGAGTTGTACGATTAGCAGGTGGAAAAAATAACCATATTCTTCGCCTTACTTTAATAATATAAACTTCTTTTTTGTCCCACAACGTAGAAATGTCTACCCTACTCTTTCAATATTTCAATTCAATTGAATTAAACCACCGAAGATTCGCACTCGAGTCTCTGTCTTCATCGTCATCGTTCAATTGAGAGAATCGTTGCTTTTCGTATCGGTGCATCGTTAGAGGGAGAGGAAAAGCGATAAGGGCGGAGCTGCTGGAGT
This sequence comes from Hypericum androsaemum, assembly GCA_963995505.1. NCBI lineage: Eukaryota > Viridiplantae > Streptophyta > Magnoliopsida > Malpighiales > Hypericaceae > Hypericum > Hypericum androsaemum. The sequence goes on along the minus strand of OZ023186.1, from coordinate 8,594,549 downwards.
TGAGTCATTCGACGATAACTCGGCCGAGTCAACTGAGTCGCTGCTGCCCATCAGCAGCTCCGAGTTCATGCTCCCCAACCAGCAACAGCGTCGGGAACCTCTCAGGCCAGCGCCGGCGTCGTTTCTTCTCCTCTTCCAATCGGATCCGGGTCTCGACCTATCTTCGGGTCTCGCTCCCGTTGGCTGTTCTTTTCCTTGAAGTTTCTGTTTGTGCTTCAAGAACATGGATTTGGACTTTGTTTTGCTTATGTAGTTCCATGTTTGGGATTAATTAAAATGATGGATTTAAGCTTCTCTGGAAACATTTGGGGAGAATGGTGGTGATTTTTAATTAGGAAGAAGGAGAGTTAAAAAAAATTCGCCGGAGATGACAGTGAACGGAGAAGAAGATGGAGGATGGTGGTGGGTACAGTAACGGAGGAGAGAGGGGGAAAGAGGGACCTTTTTTGGTGGAAAGGGAAAAGAGGGAGTTTGAAGATTTTTTAAGGGTAAATTACGTTCAGGCCCCTGGTATTTGGTATATTTAAGGCTCGGCCCACTGTATTCCGGCAATCGATTAAAAACTCCCCGAGGTTTGGTTTTATTATACTCTAGGGCCCCTCGCTGATGTCAGCGATCAAGATATTATTATTGAAATGACCATTATACTCCAAATTTGTCTTCTCCGAATCATCCCTTCCATCTCCCCGACAATCGGACATCGCCGGCAGCCCATCTTCAATGGTGACTCAGACATCTCCGGTAACCCTTCTCCATCGTCCTCCTCCTGCAACCAAAAATTTGCCAAGTGCTATTAAAACTCACCGAATCCTATTACGCTCTAGGTGAGCCAGGTACGACGGCTCCACCCGAGCTGCCTAGGGAAAATCGATTGGGGAAATCGACTACGTGTACGACGGTTCCACCAGCTGCACTTCGCCAATTAGGGCTCAATCTCCCGTTTCACTGTCCTTGTTCCCTTGCCGGCACCGCCGTCCAAATCGATTGGGGAGACAGCGACGGCGATCTCGTGATGGCGTCAATTGAGAAAGAAGATAGTTGCTGTCGGTTAGGAAGATGAGAGGTAGTATACATGCGTCTATTGAGAAAGAAGATGAGAGGTAGTTGAGCTGGCTGTGCAACCGGAATTCCACCGGCGATCATCGACGATAGATGCTGACAGTTAGGAATTTCGCCATTCGGCTTTTCCATTTATTAATTTATTAGTTTTAAAATTGATTTTTGTAAGGGTATATCAGTCATTTTACAAGAAAAAAAGTTTGTTGACGTCAGCGAGGATCTGGGAGTATAATAAAACCAAAGCTCGAGGAGTTTTTAATCGATTACCGTAACACAGAGGGGCGAGCCTTAAATATACCAAACACCAGGGACCTGAGAATAATTTGCCCTTTTTTAAAAGGTATGTTTGTCATTGAAAAATAAAAAAAAATCGGTTGACATCAGCAAGGGACCCAAGAATAAAATAGAATCAAATACGGGGGACAAGAGAATCATTTTTTAAATAGAGAGAACTTCTGTGTGGATTTATTTAAACACGGAACACTTGAGAGTAATTTCACTTACTAATTTTATATGGACATAATGAGTTGACTAATTTGAGAATCTGATAAATCTCTCATCGATTAATCTAAATCGTTTTGTTGACTTTTCGCACTTGAGATTTTTTCATGGCTTAACGGATTATCTTCTATATATTTTGAATGAGATATAATCTAGATTCTGTGGTTTGGAAACAAAATGACATTTACATTGCACGTGCATCTTTACTAGTATATATAAAGAAAAAACTCTTTTCAGTGCCTATAAAAATGGGTTTTTTTTTCTAAAATAGACAAAAAAACTTAGATATATTTCATAAATAGGCATAAACTTAATATATTCTCAAAATAGGTAAAATTTTAATTTAAAATTAAAAAAATGAGATGTGGGTCGTCACCCCAATTTTATTTTGATTGAAAAAATAATTTTTGCAACTTCTTATTCCATAGTCCGATTGAGGTGATTCAAGTTTCTATGTAAATTTAAGACATATATCTACAACTTTGTAGTTTATGATTTTTTCAAATTCAAAGTGTAAGGATGTCAAAAATAAATTTGAAATTAAAAGCCGATCGAGTTCGATCGACTGATTTCGGTTGGAAGACACAAATTTTTACTCCGAAGTCCGATTGAGTTGATTCAAGTTGCTATGCAAAGCTGAAACGTATATCTACAACTTTGTAGTTTATAATTTTTCCAAATATGGAGTGTAACGATATCGAAAATTTGTTTGAAGTCAAAAGCTGATCGACCAAAATTATAAAAAAAATGTGTTAGGGAGGCGACCTATAAGCAGGTCGTCTCCATTATTTTAATTATTTTTATTAAGGCACAAAGAGGGAGTCGACCTGTACATGGGTCGTCTCTCTTTTTTTTTAAAATTAAAATTTTGCCTATTTTAGAAATATATTAAGTTTTTGCCTATTTTGAAAAAAAAATCCTATAAAAATAGATAACATTATTTCTCTCAACATAGCACAAATTTTCTAGATTGGATTCCTCCCCTTTCACTAAAACATTTTGTCTGCTTATTTGCTATAAAATGGCTTCCTCGATTTTCTTTTTATCTTTCTTCTTGTTTGCTTTGGTGAATGGTAAATTAACACCACACTTCTATGACAAGTCTTGTCCCCAAGCTTTCTCCATAATTGAAGGTGTGGTCAAATCTTCGATTGCCAAATAGCAACGCATGGGTGCCTCATTACTACGTCTCCATTTTCACGATTGTTTTGTTAATGTAAGAGTGTTTCATCCCTGCTACTTTCCAATTTATATTTTTTGGAACCTAGAAAAAGATAGATGATCAAGTATGTTATGGTTATTGGGTTATTATTTGGTTAATTTTTCCATCAATAAAAAAATCTAATTATTTTCTCTTATCTTATGGTTTAAAACAGGGTTGTTATGGATCAGTATTATTGGATGATACACCTACAATGAAAGGAGAGAAACATTCGCGTCCAAATAATAATTCACTAAGAGGATTTGAGGTGGTGGATGAGATTAAATATCAGTTAGAACAAGCGTGTCCTGGAGTTTGTTGCACAAGATTCTGTTGTTACTGTAAGTTTATAACTTACAATTTGATCATCACTAATTTTATTTATAACTTGCGTACATAACAGATGGAAACATTAATCTACATCCACAATGTTAGAGAAATGAACTCAATTTGAAACAAGAAATTAACTTTATTTTAGTATTCACCAAACCCATCACAATCATCTAATGTCTACTGTATCATTTTAAGTTCCACGTGAAAAATTTGCCATATACACACACAAATTTAATTGGTTCAAATATCATAAGTCTAAGTTTGGTTGAATCAATTAAGAACTAAGAAAGTTAACATCTATTGATATAAAATTTTAACTCTTTAAATTTATTCTAATCCTCTTATTTATATATATCTTTCTTGTTCTTAAAAAGATTTCTGGGCCGCAAAGACACTACTCATGCAAACATCAGTGATGCAAATCGTAACCTTCCTTCAACATTTGGCAACCTCACCGAGCAAATTTCTAATTTCCAGAGAAAAGGACTTAACACCAAAGATTTGGTAGTTCTCACAGGTATATTTTATTTATTTCTATCAATTATAACATGCAAAGAATTTTATTTTCAGTTTTCTTCACATAGTAACTAATCTCAATTATAATAATTATCTGTCTATAGGAGCTCATACAATTGGACAAGCAAGGTGCAGTTCTATCTACTTCAGTTTCTTGTTCAACCGGACAATCGATCCCGAGCTGTTGAAATCCTTGAAGGAGAGATGCCCCGGTACATGGGGAGGTCCAGCAGAGAATGACATATATCCCATTGACGAAACTCCAAATACTTTTGATAATACATTCTACAAAAACTTGGTGAAATACAAGGGCGTCTTGATCACCGACCAAGTACTTTATGGGAATAAGTGTATTGTTTGGAAGATGGAATGACGTTGAAAGAAATTACTTACGTTATCTTATTGTTTAAAACTCTAATAATACTCTTTAAACGAGAATTTGAACCAATTTAAAACATGTATTTCTCGTAAAATTTTTGAGCTCAACACGCCACACGGTGGTTAAAAAATTATGCAAAATTAAAAGAAAAATTTCCCCTTAATATTAGTTACATTTTTTACTAGTTGCCCGTGGGCGGGTAAATGACTCGAAGAACTTGTAACTTCCAACCATTTTGAAATTTGGCGAAGTCCCATATATTTATTTTCCCACCTTTAACTCACCCATTTCTCTCTCCAAGAGGCACTGCCTGATGAAAATTTTTGGGTTGGTTATGGAGATTTTATCAAATTTAATTGCTCATACGAAACTCATGGTCTGTTAAATTCGTACGATCTCCTTTGAAAGCACGAGAGATAGTGTCCTACTTCTTGCATTGCCAAATTTGCAGTCCTCGGATGCTTTGCATTCTTGTTGGGAAAAGACTCAGAAGAGTCGGGGGCTTGGTTGTGCATTAATTTCAAACACAAAGTACTTTAAGTAAACTTTCCCCGAAAAAGGATCAACTTAAGCAAGTTCACAAAGAGGAGAAGTTTGAGTTGAGCAATGTATTACTAGCTGAAGCAACTATATTGGAACAAATCAAAAACATCAAAATCTTACAGAGCACCAGCCTGTTTTCAGGGTATGCTTCTTAGAAAGACAGGAGCATTTGATGAACAACTTAACCACTTCTCTTCATTAACAATGGCTAATGAAGCTGATCCTTCACTTGCAATTGCTTAACATCGTACAGCAGAGCAAGTCCTTGGATTGAACGTTCTTTGACTAGTTTATTCCGTCGCAAGAATTCCAGAACTTCGGACCCCATCTCTTTCTCTCCATCCGCAAAAATTCCTTCCGCAATCACATAGTAAGTAGTTTCATTTGGCTTGTGCCCTTTGTCAATCATTACCTCGAAGAGCTCCAACGCCAAGTACGTTCTACCAGACCTGCACAATTCTATAATAACAGCATTGAACAAACCGGCATTGCGCCTGCGGTAACTTCCTTCCAACAGCATGAGGATCTCAAGCGCTTCATGAAGCATTCCCTCACTGCAAAGCCCTCTAATCAGTGCCGAGTAAGTGAAGGAATCGGGAACAAATCCATTGCAGCACATTTCGAAAAAAAGCTGAAATGCAGCACGTGTATTCTCTTTCCTACAAAGTGCTGAGATCACCTCCTTGTAGAAGAAAGAGGTGGGAAACTTCTGCTGCTGACCCAAGAACTGTATAACGGCGAATGTTTCTTGCACCTTCCCCGCCTCACACAACATGGCGATGGACATATACGTGTTACTATTAGGTTCACAGCCCTGTCGAATCATGTGATCAACGCAGTTCATCACTTGCTCCACCCTACCCTCCTTGCCATATTGTGCAATGATTGGATTATAAGATGTAGTAGCAGGCGGAATAGGTCCCTCCTTCATTTGATCCAAAATCTTAAGAGCGTCCTCTGTTCTACCATGGAAGGCAAGTGACTGGATCAATACATTGTACGTAGAAACAGCAGGTGATATTCCGTCATCATCCATTTTTGCCAAAAGCTCACCCGCCTCCGCCCACCGTCCCTCATTGCAAAGGCCCTTCAACAAAATATCGTAACTTATAATATTTGGTTGGAATCCAATAGAAGGTAGATCCCTGAAGAGCCGGGTGGCCTCCTCGATTCGACCTTCATTACACAGTCCAGTTAAGATGACATTGTAAATCCCCAAGTCAATCTCTCCACCCTCGGAAACTATATTATCCATAAACTTCATTGCCTCATCTACTCCTCTTTCCCGACAAGCAGCCTCTATCAGAAAGTTGTATGTACCCACATCAGGCACCATCCCTTTCTCCTTAAACCTATCCAACCAGCTCAAGAGCTCGTCCAGCTTCCCGCGCCTGCAAAGCCCTTTAAGAAGCAAATTATAGGCAGCACTACCCGTGCCATGCCCTTTGTTCTCCATTGTCTCAACCAACTGCATTGCAGGCACCATAATCCCTCTCTCACACAGATGATCCAACATCAATGTGTACGAAGGCCTGTCCGGAAAAACACCAGCTCTTATCATCATATGTACGACCTGTGTCGCCTTTTTCGTCCTATTTCCTGAAATCAAACGAACCAACAAGTCCTTTGCCAGGGCAGGATCAGGCCTCCAACCCTTCTTCCTAGACGCAGCATGAAAGCTAAAGAAATCGCACAGGCTTGTCTCTACCGGCTTATTCTTGTTAGACCTCCTATCATGTGGGTTAAAGTTCGAGTCTTTAGGGTAAGAAGCGACCTGGGTCGACCCCGAAACCATCCCAAAACATTTCTTATGTGCAAAAGACTGAATCTTTGGGACATCGGTGAGGAACCCACATACCATTTTCGCTGTCGGTAAGGGCAGGTTCACTAAAGGGGAAAATGCCTCGACAACAACTACCATGTTGCCCCTAAAACTCTAAACCCTAAACCCAAAGACTTCAAACTCAATTATCCACCTTACCATCTACCATTTGAGCTCTATGCCCCTAAGATTAGCCGGCCCTAGTTCTTCTCCCTTTGGCCTCAAGAAGTAAACATGTGAAGTGAAAAGGAAAGAGGAAAGAAATGAAGTGTGTACTGTGTGGGGGAGAGAAGTACAGTGGACAAGAGAAGAGGAGAGCTAGTTCATTCGCCCTGCGAATCTTATCCTCGTCAGGACAAGGTTGCCATCTCCTCCTGTTGGGTCCGGTTTTTGAGAAATAAACCGTTGCCTGGTCTGGAAGTACGAGATCGGATTGAGTGAGAACTAAAAAAAATTTGTCCACGGGTGGGGATTACATTTTGGACCGTCAGATTTGATTATCTTTAAATCTGATGGTCAATAACCTATCAGATGATATTGGTTTGCATGTGAAATGATATTGGTTTGTATGTGAAAGTATATTTTAGTATCTTGTAGTATCACGTTAATATTGTATATTGGGAAAGTATATTTTAGTATCTTGTAGTATCACATTTTTCGCGTTGAGTACCCTGTGATTTAAAATTATTAATTTAGTCCATGAAGTTTACCAACAATTTTTTGGTCATGTCTAGGGCAGCTGCCTATCCAAACGTGCGCAAAATGACGTTATTTTTTAGCCGACATTGAAGACAGGTGGCAATATAGTGGGATAAGTTAATGATAACATGCACTATGCTAAAAACCCAACTGCTCATCTCAATCTCTTTCAACCTACTCTTCAAAAAAATCGAAATTTTCATCTCAATCAATGAGGTTTCTCTTTGAAATTCCGGAGTCAAGGCCATGAATATCCCTTAGAGTAGGGACGTGCATCATGGATACCTTAGAATCAATCTTTTTCAATTCAGCCCACAAAAAGGACCAACCTGTGATTTCCTGAAATCTGTTTGCATCATACTGTAACTTTGCCAACTGGCAAATACTCAATCAGTTCAAACCTTTCCAAATTTCATAAGCAGTACCAAAGTTCTGTCAATGAACCAAAAGTCCTCGCAGCTTTACTAATTCGCAAATAGGTCTTCAAATTCCCAAATCAGCGAAAGCCCCAAATCAACAAACCCTAATTCGACAAAAGGGAAAATTCAGAACTTTCCAACCACCAGGGGCGACAGTGGACTACGGAGGGGGCAACGGCGTCGGGAGACAGTCGTAGAAGGTCGTTCGTACGGCGGCTCGCGGGCTTGTGCGGGCTTTCCTGGACGCGAAAACCCGCAGACCGAGGTGGCTGCTGCTGGGCTCTAGCCAACCGCTCGAGCGGAAGAGGACTGGTAGGGCAAGGAGGTGCGTCGGAGCTTTGGACGGCTGAGGTAGTGAAGCGGCTGGTTGAAGGTGGTGACGGCTGGTTGAACCTGGCTCTCATACGACCCTTATCCGAGTATCTACCCTAATTGAGATTCGAAAAGTGTAAAACCTGTTAATTTTGACTAGGTCTAGACTCGAATTTTATTCGGATCCTAATATTTGAAAAAAGATAAGAGCATAATCTATAAGATTTAACAGATCTTACTTGAATCTTTTATATATGTATATTAATTATTAAACATAATACCAAAATTCTTAATTTCAATTTTTTTTAGGGTTAGAAACACTTATGTACTCTGTATTATTAAAAATAAGCACTTTAGGACCCATATTATAAAAAACATCCAAAAAAGTCCCGATTTTTTTAAGACACTAAGGAAAAGTCTACTATACCCTTCCTAAAAAACTTACAATTTAAATTATTTTGGGTTAAAAATATTTAGTTACCCTGTATTATTGAAAATAGATACTTAGAATTCTCTATTATAAAAATATCCACAAAGAACCTTGAGTTATTCAAAATACTAAAAAAGTCATAATGAAAAGTCCATAATACTCATCTCTCTCCTTCTCCCTCTCCACCCTATCCTAAACCGATCTTTCCCCGCCATTCTCACCCTACCATCTTCCGGCAAAATCCAGAGGAAAGAGAAGGAAATGAGCATGTAACAAAATCTACCTTCATCCTTTCAAACTTAACAGTGATCAGCAAAAACAATCAGAACAAAAACTTTGACTACCTTCAACTCCAACCAAATCATAAATCACCGGGGCCAACTAACTATTGTTCAATAGTCCAATTACCAAACAACCCTTTGGAATTTGTGCAAAATTGATCATTATCCATTAACCCAATAACCCGTGCACAAGAATCCCCAAAATCCCATATAACCCCGACCTTAATTCCTGGAAAGCAATACCCACAGGCCTAATAAACCAATGATTCACCTAAAGGAACAAACTTTTCACATCATCAAGAAAAGCTAACATGGGAAACGAATATTGCCGATAGATGGTAGGATGGAGAGAGGGAAAGAGAGAGGCGCACCTAGATTGATGATGGCGGTGAAAGATCGGTTAAGTGTGGGGTGGAGAGTGGGAAAGGAGAGAGAGGGGTATTATGGACTTTTCATTATGATTTTTTTGGTGTTTTGAGTAACTCGGGATCTATGTGGGTATTTCTATAATAGAATATCCTAATTGTCTATTTTCAATGATATCTAAGTGTTTTTAACCAATTATTTTTCGGTTCTCGCCTCCTCTCTCTTCCTACGACATTTTTCCGCTTTCTTCCCTAACCTCATTCGTTTATAACAAAACAAATAGGGAAAACATCCACCATTGTTTTCAAGAGCAAACTAAAATTCCAGAATAACCTAACGAACTTCTCTTTCAAATCACCCATCATTGTCTTCAAAAAGCAAATTGAAATCCCCAGAATAGCAAAATTAAAATCCAAGAAGAACCCAGTAAGCTTCTCGTTAAAACACCCAACATTGTTTTTCAAGCTTCTCTTTCAAGAGCCAAACAAAACCCCATAAGAAAATATTGAGAACCTTGTTTATTTGCTATATAAGAGAAAATTCCACAGAGGGTTGTGCTCGGGATGGAAGAACCAGGGGCTTGGGTTGGTTTTTTTAGCAATGGGTTTTATAGCAACAGTTGCTTAATTCCATAACCGAGAAGATGGAGAGCGCAGAGAGGAAGGAGAAAAGAAAATTAATATTTTGCTAATGTTTTTGCTGGTAAGAAGGGGCATAATTAACTTTTTTTTATATGGTAATAAGATTATCTAGAATAACTTACTATTTTCATAATACAAGACGGAAATTATCTATTTCTAACAATGGAGAGTAGAAAAATGACTTTAACCTTTTTTTAAAATTAGATATAATAATATTACACCAATGACACCCCAAGAAAAGCGCGCTACTGCAAAGGTCTAAACGCAAGCCAGAAGATCACCTATGCAACGCATCAAGAAAGAGAGCAATTCTGTGAAAGATTTACCACCCAATCGGTCTACAACGACCAAATAAATCCAAAACCCATTGGCCACACCTTTAATAACATTTAAAGAGCTTCGACATTTCTCCTGGCCAAAGAGAAATCAAAGTTGCACTAGAATAGCCATGTGCACTTAGAATATTAGTAGGGACTGACTCCCCCAGGGGATTGGATACCTGCTTGATAACCGATTGCACTGGAGAGCAGCTGGTCTGCTTCGGAGAGCTTTGTCGGGTAGTTGACTAGGTGGGCATCCAAGCTTGAGAACATGAAGAAATTCTTCCACTTTGGGATTAAAGTTAGTGCGTCTTTTCATTCTTTGGTATGTTTTTCTCTGATTTAATATGGCATTACAATTTCCAAGCTTTAAAACTCAATAAATTTGTTTCATGGCCATCAAAGTTTTTGGTCTCCATAGATTGAACCAACTTCATACTAGAAAACTTCAAAATGATGTGTTAAAACTTAAAACTGTTTCAAGATGTTGCCACTAAATATTTCAATTAGTGTTGAACTGCTGTTTCCTGATTGCGCTTTTCCGTTCCACAACGATGGGATAGCAGCAACGAATCTGGAACCCCACTGGGTCAGACCAAAGAGATGAAATCAGGGAAGAAGATGATAAGAAAGAACAAGCAAAATGTTTCGGTATAGAAAACGCAGTGCTCGATGAATGGAAATGATTGTGGATGGAATGTATATTCGAGCCTCGACAATCTCCTTTGGATCCTGCAAGTTCAGTAAATTAGATGAAGCATAACTAATTCTCCTACAATCTGTCAAGATACAAGAAGCGTAGTGAGGTTGGCTCAGGAGTGTCTTGGAACTTGTTTGTAGAGAAAAACCAAAGTCAACAAGTTAAAATTACAGAACAGATCAAACGACTAAAACATAACAAGCCGTGGGTTGGGAAATATCTTTGAAATTCTGCTTACATTGTAAATGAAATAGTAAATGGCAGAAGATTGCTAAATCTGGCAATGCATGAAGTGGAAGCAAATAAGACTACACATCCTAGAGTAAGACGAACATACCTAATTTGCTTCGAGCTGCTCAATTCGTCCGACGTTATATCTGAAAATAAAGAGAGACCTGCTGGAGAGGTTACCAAGAAAAAGTTGAAAATCGTGATGAATTGCCAGAAAGCTGCAGAATGCATTTCATTGTTCTTTTCAGTAATTCAATTCGACTAAAAGTTCAGGTGCAAGTGGATGGGAAATAATTCCATGTTGTAACATCAGTACATTTGAATTCAGGAACTGGGTTGCAAGATAGAAAAGAAACAGACGAACCACTTTGAAGAAAAGCACAGCATCTATATACTGAGACTTGAACCTCTAATACTGCTTCTGGGACGCTGGCATTTTCTCCAGTGCATCAGGCGGAATATAAAGCGTCTTCTCTTTGTAAAGAGGATCGACGGGTCCGCTTCTATTAGCATCTCGAATTCTCGAAGGATCAAGCCACTGGAACTTGCTGGTTGGCTCCCACCAAAAGAGCAACTTGTCCGTTGACTCTGCACTTTCGTTGCTATCCTTGCTTAATGCTTCTGGCTCTTGTGCAATCTTCACCCTTTTGTCTGATTCCAGCAACGAGGGCCGATCGTTCTGTACCCGACACGCGGCACTCTCCAGCTGAACTCGCTTGAAACCCGGAACTGCAGGTCGCGCAGCCAGCGTCTCCGAGCTGGGAACATCATCCTTCCCATGAAAAACAGACACACTGCCTTCCTTCAACACTTCATCCGGCTCAATCGGTCTACCAGACAGGAAAGCAATCTTTAGTTTAACATAGAACAAGGTACAAAATCATGACAGAACAGCCCAATTCCACTGCTTTGAAATTAATTTTAGACCAAACCCACGATTGAAATAGTTCAACATTCGATTACCTAGTCCAATTTTACCGTAGATCGTAATTCTCATTAATACATCAAAAAAGTTCAACTCGAAAATATTATTGCACAGTGAAATTCTAGAGGAATGAGAGTATCGATGTTTGGCTCTTCATTTTCCTGGGGAGAGAAATGGGTGGGAAAAATAAATATATGGGATTTTGTTTTGGCGCCAAATTTCAAAATGGTCGGACGTTAAAAATGTTTCTAGTCATTTACCCGCCCACGAGTAATTAGTAACGAATTTAACTAAAATTCTCGAAATGAGTACATAACTAAATTTACTGGTTTTAGTTTTTACCATACTAACGAATTTAACTAAAATTCTCGAAATGAGTACATAACTAAATTTACTGGTTTTAGTTTTTACCATACTTTTAAAATACGGATTTTGGTACGACCCGAATTTGGTCCGTTCCCCGGTTCGTTCGATTGGACACTTTTTATTTATTTTTTTTACTATTATTCGAATAATATGTAAACCAAATAGTCAAAATATAGGATTTAAAATCTACATTTTATAAATATCAATCAATTTATAACATATAACATCCATTTTCCTTTGTTGATTAAAAAAAATCAAGCATATGATACGACTTTTTTGTTTTAATTTTTGCTGACTTGGATAAAATCTTGTTAGACTGGGCGGTCCGGGTCAAAAATTAGTGCGAACTGCCCTGTCTGACCGAATTTTAGACGGTCCAACCGTTTTACCCAAAAAAACTAAATTTACACGTGCTATTTAAAAAAAGTTTAAAAGTATTTAAAAAAGCGCGATAAATTAGTACTTTTATGTCAAAGGGGAAATTTTTTTAATTATTTTGCATAACTTTTCTAATACACCGCATTGAGCTCGAAAAATTTACGAGAAACACAAAAAAAATGTTTCTTATTTAGACAAATATCATAGAGTTGTTTGGCAACTCTTACCCGATTTGAGTAGAACTCAAAACTCAATAGCCAAGTGACCTTCTTCTCCTCCTCTTAGAGCCGTAAGTTAACTCAGCGTGCCTCATATTTAATTGTGACGTGGCCCGTATAAATAGGACTGCGAATTCGTTGACATATAACAAATTTTAGAAATTCAAAGAGTATTATTACAGTTTTAAACAATAAACTAACGTAAGAAATTCCTTCCAAACAATACATTTCGTCACACAAACATAAGGTTAATAATTTAGCTAAGCCCCATTTACTTTGCTGCAGACTTTTCTAACCTCTCCAGCAGAACCAGTAAGAACTCCAATATTACCCATCTTGATCATGTCCTAGCCAAAGTGGTCAAAGAATATAGAATCAGTAGATCTATTCCCGTAAAGTTCTTGATCTTGGTAACGCCATCAGCAACATAATAGGGACTCCCAGGGGATACCTGCTTGATGCATTAATACCCTACGAGCAAGTTATGTTCATACTCATTTAGTATACAGAACCTGAGCTATGGTTAGGTAGATTCTCCACACTTACAACATGGATCAACCCGCTCTGATACTAGGCCAAAGTCTCCATATCCAACCCTAAACATTAAAGCAATAGATAGATGGATCTTTCTCACATACAAACGAGCCCACCACCAGGCTCGCAACTAGAGATGTGATAATCTCAACGGCTATCCTAGAACACAAGTTTGGCCTATCTAGCCCACATTTGGCCCCTCCTAGCACATCCAATCACATCATCAAAATCAAAGGGCCTACAAATCTCAAACCCCAAACCCCAACAGAAAGAAGAAACGATTCCAAAAGAAACACACAGAGAAAGAGAAAGAGGGGCCCCAAAGGCACAAATTCAAAAAGGGTCAAACTTTAATGTATGGCCACCGGAGGTGCCCCAGAAAGACGCAATCATTAATATTGAGAGAATCAGAAACTAGAGGAGGACACAGAGAAAGGGAGGAGAGAGAGTACCATCGCCGCGGTTGTTGGTTCTTCCGAGCTTGAAACTAAAGCGTCGCCAAGCCACCTTGTTGCGTGGAAGGTCGAGACGATGAGGAATTGAAGATTCGAGGCGGTGATTTGGGAATTGCAATACTGAAGGGGAAGAAGAACAAGAGCTCTAGGGTTTTTGATTTGGGGGTGACCGTTGCGGGGAGGGATTTAGAGGGACGAGGTCCCCAAGTTTGGGGACTAAAGGAGAGATAGTGACAATTTATGTATTAATAAAATAATAAGAGGTAGTATTGGGAACTAATAGAAGGTAACAAGAAATGCTAAAAAATATGTAAACTTCAAAAAAGGAAAAAAAAATAACCAATTGACTAAAAAGGCGTGAATGACTCTTTGCATTCCTCTATGGAAGGACTCTCCATATTCAGTTTGACAGCCAAAAATCCTAATAGCTTTTTTTTCTCTCTAAACTAAGCAAAAACTGTACCATATCCTGAAATCCAAGTTTTTCTGCATCAAATCAACAACAGGTACACCCCATACATTTAAAGTACGTCTATTTTTTTTTAAAAGTTCGAGTTGCAGTGATTATGCTTTCCATCTTTTTCTTTTACATCTTGTTCATGCTTATAGTAAAGTTCGTTTACATCTTGTTCATGCTTTCTCTTTGGTCGTGATTATTTATGGATATTAGTTTTACTACCAATATCAATGTACCGAATTAGGTTTTATTTTGTACATGATATTTTTTTTTACCTCTGTTGATATTAGTTTTAATGTGTTGTTATTTTGGTTTATATTGACAACGATATTGGTTTTTAGCTGTGTTGATATTGGTTTCAAACTTTGTTTATTTTGGTTTTTTACTGTGTTGCTATTGGTTTTTAACTGTACTGATTCTGGTTAGACGATGCAGTGATATTGGTTTTAAATTTTACTGATATTGGTTTGACGTTGAATTGATATTGGTTTGTAACAGTGTTGATATTGGTTTGTAATAGTGTTGATATTAGTTTTTAATTGGGTTGATACAAGTTATCAGCTATATAAATATTGGTTTGTAGCTTCAATGACATTAGTTTTTTCCTACCGTGATGGTGGTATTAGGGTGTATGGATATTGCTTTAAAAGAGTATTGATTTTTGTTTATTGCTGTACTTAAATTAGTTTAATTCTTAATTGATATTGGTTTGTACTTTCAATGATAATAGTTTGTACCTTCAGTGATATTGGTTTTGAGCTGTATCAATAATGGTTTTCATCTTTATTGATAGTGATTTATAGCTTTAGTGATACAGGTTGTCAGCAGTATACATATTGGTTTGTAGCTTCAATGACATTTGTTTTTTCCTTTCGTGATATTGGTATTAGGGTGTACGGATATTGGTTTAAAAGTGTATCAATATTGGTTTATTGCTGTACATAAATTGGTTTAATTCTTTATCAATATTGGTTTATACTTTCAGTGATATTGGTTTGTAACTACAGTGATATTGGTCTGTACCTTCAATATCAATTTTGGTTTTTAGTTTTATTGGTATTGGTTTATAGCATTAGTGATTTCAGTTGTCAGTTGTATAGATATCGGTTTGTATCTGTGTTGATACTGGTTGTTAGCTTTATTGATATTGGCTTGCGTGTGTGGACATATTATTTTTGTGGTTATTGATATTGGTTAGTATTTAAAGTGATAACGGTTTGACATTTTATTGATATTGGTTTGACTTTGTATTGATATTGGTTTGATGCTGTATTGATATTGGTTTGACGTTGTAGTGATATTAGTTTTTAGCAGTATTGTTATTGGTTGTAAGCTGTATAGTTATTGGTTTGTAACTTCGGTGACATTGGCTTTTGGCTATCATTATATTGGTTTTCAGCTTTCTTGATATTGGTTTGTATCTTTAGTGATATTAGTTTTGAACGTTACTAATATTGCCTTGCGTGTGCATCCATATGGTTTTAAGGTTATTGATATTGGTTAGTATGTCAAGAAAGAGATTGGAAAGCAGAAATGAAGTTGGTCGGCAAAAAGCAATGGCAAAGCATCAGAAGATGAAACAGAAGCAACAAAATAGTTGTAATGATGTCTCGAACTAGCAGACAATACAAGATAAAAATTGCATGGACATAGATTTGAATCGACTACTAAACTATTTATGAACTTGGAATATTGTAAAGACCAAAAGATTGTCAAAAGTTAACATCATGTTATTTATTAACATTCAGGAATATTTTTATCTTATCTTAAATTTGAACTTATGGCATACGAGCCGAATGAAATAGGTATCCTTCTATGATGATATTGCTACATCTTAAAACCAATATCTCCGCATCACAAAACCAATATCTTTTAAACCATAACAACAATATTATTTCAGCTCAGAATCAAAATCGGTACCGTAAAAAAACACAACAAATATCGCTGCCGAACAAAACCAATATCGCTAGGCATATGGGATGTCAAATTCGGACTACCAATATCATTCAAAGTAAAATAATACCAATACACCTAAATACCAATCTCAGCAAACCTGAAAACTAATCTCAACAGACCTGAAGACCAATATCTGTACAGCTGAAAACCAATATCTCTGCAGATGAAAACCAATATAAATACACCTGAAAACCAATATCAGTACATCTGAAACCAATATCTCTACAGCTGAAAACCAATATCTCTATATCTGAAAACCAATATCGTTACAGAATCAAACCAATATCAATAAAGATAAAATATTATTAACGCATAATCAAACCAATATCGACAGACTTAAATTAATATCTACACAAATTGAAACCAACATCAACACAGAATCAAACCATAACAAAACATACTCAAACCAATATCTTTATAAACTAAAATCAATATCAATATAAAAACGTTAAAACAAAACTGACAAATAAAATAAGTCTAAAACAAGCCTATATCCATTAGAAAATGTCCGTACAATATCAGTCAAAACACAAGTCATATTTGCTAAACCCTAGTCGACTTCCTAGTTCTTGTATAAACCTTCTTCTTTCCTTCACCCTCAAGAACAATGTTCTTTACTCTCCTCATTATTCTTTTTTCTCTTTTTATTCAAGTGCTCCAATTGACCCTCATTTTCATCCTCTTCGTCCTCATCATCCTCCTCATTTCCTTTTTCATTGTTGTGAAAAAAGTCATCCCCCTCATCCTATCATACAACAAAAAGAAATGATACCAGTATTAGATCATACAGAAACCAATATCACCACAAACTGAAACTAATATAATCACATACTAAAACCATTAAATAACAGAGTAAAACAAATATAATAACAAACTAAAACCAATATCATGACAGAGTAAAACCAATATCATAACACAGTTAAACCAATATCAATACATACCCAAACTAATATAAACTCATAATCAAACCAATATCGATACATACACAACCAATGTCAATAGAGACGCAAACCAATATCGATACAGTTTCAAATCAGTATTAGTACATCTACAAAACATACAACAAAGAACCTAACTTTACCACAAAGAACCAGATCTAGAAAAGTGTGCACCAGATCTAGAAACACAACAAACATATAAATAAACCTCATTACCAACCATTAAAGAACCAAACTTTACCACAAAAAAATAAAAACCCAGAAAGCCAAAACCACAAAGAACCTAACTTTACCACAAAGAAACCAAACGCGGCGAAGGAGAGAGGGATGAGATGGAGAGGAGAACGGTATGGTCGCCGGTATACGAGGCGAAGGGGAAGAGGTGGAAATCTTTAATTAATTATTTATTTTTAAAAATTGAATCAATTAATTAGTTCAGATAAAAGCTTTTCTTCATTTAATATCCAATACTGAACCAACACAGTATCCTCTCCCCTCCAACAAAAGAAAGATTCTAACTTCTTCGAGACCCATATACTCTAAAATAACTTGACTCGAATTCAGATTAGTACTAATAGGTAGAACCAACGAAACTACCATGAAAAATCATTAAAGGCCAGAACTTTACCACAATCTAGGCCTTAAATTCCCAACCCAAAAAGAGGAAGTTAAAAAATATATAATTTTTCGGGGAAAGTCCAAAAAGGAAAAGACTTTAAGAGAAGATCGAAATGATAACAATCAAATAAAATAGACCCAAATGAAATTGAACCATTAACAAGTAGCAACAAAAAAAATATGTTGTGGGAGTGTTCTTCTCTCTCTTTCTTCTATGTTTCTGTCACAAGACAGAGTTTTCTAATCTCCCGCAGTCGTCATCGCCAACAAACTTCAAGAAGCCGATGCAGATCCTCCTTGTATGGGCCGCGACTCCAACGGAAAAATATATTTAGTATGATCTGGGTTTATAATTAAGTGGGTAGGGAAGAAAAATAGATTTTTGATGATATGAATTGGTATTTGGAAAACAGAGAGAGAGAAGAAGAAGAAGAGGAAGAGATGTGGAAGATGGTGGGTTGTGTTTAATTGGTATCTTTTTTTCTGGGAGTATTAATTGGGTATCTTTCTTATGTAAAAAAGTCAAAAATGCCCCTGATTGGTTATTGACCATTAGATTTGAAGATTTTTTTATACAAATAAATCTGATGGTCCAAAATCAAGTCCCCACCTATAGACAACATTTCTTTAGTCCCCGCTCAATCCACTCTCGACCGTTGCACCGGGAGGAAAAACCATAACGGACAAGGATGACGTGGCGCACGGAGAAGGGGGACAAAGTGGGGGCGGTCTCTGATTGAAGTCTTTTTGTGTTTCATGCCTTGGTTTATTTTTAGCCACACTAGTTAACTAATAGAAGAACTCTGTGTTCATTTTGTCTTTGCTGGGTCAGAAGTGATCATTGGACTAATTAATAACAGCGTTGTACTAATTTAACCAAATCTCGAATTTAAATCTTAAAAAGTTACAATACTAAATATTGTTGAGAGAATTTTAACACATGAAAATGTCAAAGTTACTCATGAAAATTTTGTTATATCAACAAAGAAATTTGGTATTATATGCATCTCAAATTTAAAGTTAATATTGTACATATTATGAATAAAAGAGGGCCCAATTAAAGTGGGGTCAAAAGTAATGTAGAAAAGGTGACGATATGGTACGAATCCTCCGTATTACTAAAAGTGGATTTGTATCCATATTTTATCTTAGACTTAGCCAAAATCAATATGCTCTGGACGTACGGAATAAGAGTAGGATCTGATCCACGTATTTTTCTACCATCCCTAGCTTAAATCAACACTTCGGTTGATGTGAAAAATAGCGTTGTTATTTAAATTCAATTTCCCCCAAATTAGTCTATCATTCTTGAAAACCATCCATCGCGTCCTTGCCAGTGAAAGATGACAATGAAACAACTGTAGTTTTATCTTTCATCATTCTTTGGTCTTCTTTGATTAGTATGAGAAGTATATATTTTACATTAATAATAACATCACTCAAAAATTGAACATTAGACTTTCATTAATTCATCATGTCTATGTGTACAGTATTTTAGCTTATATTCAGTTTAAAAAAAAGTAAATTTGTATTCCACCAAGAAGTCCCCGAAGGAAAATTACACCAATTTTTCCAAAGTACAATACCTAAAATACTGGATAGATACATATCATATTCCTATAATGAGTACTATCTAAGTAACATAACCCAAAAAAAACCTAAGAAACCGTCAAGGCCGTAATCCGCCTATAGCACCAGCACGGCAAGGTAAATAAGCACAAAATCCCTCAGCAAGGAGAGGGTCACTAATGAACAAAATAAAAAAGGACCCCTCTATATAAAAAAGAAGAAAAAGCTGATGCTCAAATTAATCACTTATATTATTCACCACAAAGTGTTGAATAATTTGAAGAAAGTTTAGTTTCAATCCCTTGGATAATTAGGTAAAAAAATTTAACTTAGAAAACATATATTAAGATGACTCAGGGACTAAAGGGAGTAGGGTGGCAATCTAGTTAATAATAAATCAATCAGGGGTAAAATTAGAAAACTAATAGAAAATAATTCAAACTAAAAAATTATGGATAATACACTTATTTATGAAAATATTAAAAAGATAAAAAAATAAAAACCAATAGGGAAAAGAAAATGTGAAGGACTCTTCAGATTCCAACATCACTTCGAAAATCCTAATTTTTTCAAAAATGCTCATTCCATGGGAGGCCTTTGAAACAAATACATCTAGATCAAATATTAAAGGTAAGTCTTATGAAAGTTAGTCTTCTGGTATTTTTTTTCTCACTAAAATCCGAGTTACATATCTATAATCCTCGTTAAATATTAATTTCAGTATTTTTTTTCAACTAAATCTGAGTTACACTCAAAAATCAATATCACTATACTCGAAAACTAATATCACCACATTCGCAAACCAATATCACCACATTCGCAAACTAATATCACCACATTCGAAAATTAATATCACCACATTCGAAAACCAATATCACTATATTCGAAAACTAATATTATATCGTCTCCAATATTATATTAATTTAATACTAATGATGTCAGGGAGGCGACCTACACTCCATTATTATATATTTTTATTATATTGTTTGTAAGGTTAAGGGAACGAGACAACCCTCACTTGGGTCGTCACTTTTATTTTGTCTTAGCTTTTAATTAAATTTTTACCTATTTTAGAAATATATTAAGTTTTTGTCTATTTAAAAAATATATCTATATTTTTTGTCTATTTTGAAAAAAAATCCCAATGTCCCCTACCCCTAAAAAAAAAAGGTCCCCTACCCTCTCTTGCCTCTTCAAACTCTTCTTTTCCTTCCATGGCGGCCATCTTCAAACTTCTATTCGGGAGGGGATTCGGAGGCAGGTTGTTATATGGCGGATTCGGGGGCTGAATTGATGTTTCTGATCTAGGGTTCAATTGGGAATCCACCATCGTTTTCTCTGTAAGAGATTGATCAAGTCAGAGGTGGGTTCTTTGGTATATTCTCTCAAGTGGGATGAGAACCCTTTTTTTGGTTTACTTGTTTGTGGGATTTTCTCATCTGGTTTTGTTTCGTTCCTCGTCTTTGCTGTCAAGTTTGCGTCTTTGAGCTCGTTTATTGGAAGTTGTTTGGTTTGAATGGTTTTGGTTAGTCTTTCTAGCTTTGGGATTTTCCTCGCTCGGCGATATAATGACCCTCTATCTTTACCCTCGGGAGGCGACTACTTTCCTTGTCCAACAGAAGAAGGGTTGTAAGCACTAAATAGGTACGTTTTGGGTTGTTAGAGAATCACCAAACTCATTAGCCCTAGTAATCAACAGTAGTATAAAAGCTCCTACACAATTGGTGAAGCCGACGAGCACAATTTTACAGGCTAATTATTACCTGCCTATGTATATATCTCATTATCATTCATATCATTTATTACTCATTCAGTGCTGATGCTCCTTTCCTCAATTCTCTCCCTCTTCTTGATTGTCCTGTCCGGTAGGTGGTTGAGGGGTCTGCTGTGGAGGGTAGTAGCATGATGGGGGAGGATAGCAAGGAGGATAAAATGGGTAGAAAGGAGCAGGGTAAAAGTGGTAGGGTGGTGGATAGAGAAAATGAGGGGCAGGGTAAGGTGGAGGAATCACAGCCGGGGCAGGGTAAGGCAGAGGAATAACAGCCGGGGCAGGGTAAGGTGGAGGAATGATAGCTGTGGCCTGTGGATGGGGAAGAATGACAGCCGTGCTCTCTATGGGACCCTCCATCTGAGGAATAACGACAGCCGTGGCCTGCGGAGGGGGAAGAATCACAGCCGGGCCCTCTGCGGGACCCTCCATCTGAGGAATAACGACAGGCGTGGCCTGCAAATGGGGAAGAATCATAGCCGCGCCCTATGCGGGACCCTCAGTTTGAGGAATAACGACAGCCGTGGCCTGTGGAGGGGGAAGAATCACAACTGGGCCCTCTGCGGGACCCTCCATCTAAGGAATTGAAGCAAGTTTTCCACACAAAAAAAAACTGAAGCAAGTCAAAAAAATTGCCCCTTTTTTTAGGCTAACGCCGATGAAGACCAAGAAATTTTTTTAAGAACAAGAAAATAAAAATAAATACTTACCATTGGAACAGGATTTCGCTGACCACGTAATTTTTTATCCAATTAAAGTAGAAAAGAGGAGCTTTTTCCCCAATGAATCTCTAATTTCATATAATCGAGATCAATTTTCCATGCAGCTAAAAAAAAGTCACTTTATATTTGGATCAAAGTTCAAAGCTTAAATAGTGATGTGATGCTTAAAAAATGGAATAAGTATGCACCTGAGAGAGTACAATTAGTAATTTGTTTAACCCTTAAGACTTTTTTAAATCACCTCAGAGAGTACAATTAGACTTTTTCATTATATATATATAAATGAAAAAGTCTAGGGTTAAAAAATGTCTAAGAGTTAAACAACCTAATTTATAGTACAAAATTTCAAGAAAATAAATGCACTCTTTGAATGGGTTTCCTATATCATTAATGACAAACAACAAAAGAGAAAATGGAACCACCTATACATGCTATTATGTCTTGGTCAATTCCAAAAGTAAGTTCGTATTTAGTGTTCTTCAGTTTTTATTCTTGGTTCTGTGGTTAAAAGCTTGTACATTGTTGAGCTCGTAGATTTCTTGTCAATTTGGTAGTAATACAAAACTTGCTGCATGTTCATTCTGATTTATA
Source organism: Hypericum androsaemum (assembly GCA_963995505.1). Lineage (NCBI taxonomy): Eukaryota > Viridiplantae > Streptophyta > Magnoliopsida > Malpighiales > Hypericaceae > Hypericum > Hypericum androsaemum. The sequence continues at coordinate 8,572,301 of OZ023186.1, read as the reverse complement.
TAATTTTAATGATGAGTTGCCTATGTAATTAAGTGTTCAATTCAGTTGTACGTTATCTAATCAATCTTAGGAGTTTACTTAGGATGTCGTGACGTTCTCGATCAATGTCGAATCGGAAGTCATCCCTAAGATGTTGACCCAGTGGACAGCCCCATAGCAATTGATGCCCTCATTGAAACACAGAGTATCGAATGCGACAATAGGAGGTCCCGAAGCCCACCATTCCAGGGTTACCGAAGGACGTGGATTTGTATCTGGGACGAGGACCTACAAGTGATGCTGACACCAACCACTTTATAGAAAGGTGATGCACGAGGGTCGAAAGCCAAAAAAATCCCAGAGAACTTGAGGCTGTCCGAAGGGAATGGGCTGGGAGGGTGGTTAGCTGGTTGGTGGTAGGGCTGGGAGTGGCAGATCTTGGGGCATGGCAAATGGATGGAATCGAGGAGGGGTTCGTTTTAGAGAGGGAGATGAACTCGAAGTGGGTTGACGATCTTCTTATCAAAAGAGCAGAGGGTTTAGGGTTTAGGGTTTAGGGTTTAGGTTTTGTAGGAGGGTGTGGCCATAAGGGAATTGTCAGCTGGAGATTAGGGCATGCCACATTTTAGAGACGACCTTGAGCTGGATCAGTGGCTTTGTGGTGGAGGATTATGGTTAGCAAATCTTGGTTGTCGGAACTACTTCGGTTGAGGAGATGGCGCAACAAGGACGACAGGACATTGTTTCTGATAATTAGGGTTTAGTATGAGATTGTTATTGAGGAATTTGTATAAGATAAATTTTCCTAATACTAAGTACAGAAGGAAAGTGGGTGTTTAAATTGGAGAAGAATTTGGACCGGTGTTGTTCATGTTTGATTTGATTACGGTGGTTTAGACACAAACCCGAAGTTGGTTCAAATTTGAACAACTAAATAAACTTATCTCTAATATAAAAAATTTGAATATAAGACATTATTCTATAGTATCTCAACAGACGTCCTAGGGAATGAGGTACTGGAACAAATCGCCAAGAATTTTGAGGAGTCCAAGCGACAGGTTTCGAGGAAAATATTAAACACCCTGGACAAGATTGCACCACTTTGGGAGATGACGCGCAAGCCGTTAAAGTCATAGACGTGGGAAAGGTTGTTGAGGTCGTTGCTGACCGTTGCCGGGGATACCGAGGTTGACCGTTACACGGAGAGGGCCGTGTGTTGCAACTGTTTCAAGTAGTGGCCGCGATAGTTGGCCATGTTATGTGTTAGTATGGCGTAGCTATTGTAATATCTTTTACTTGACCATTGCCGGGGATACCGAGGTTGACCGTTACACAGAGAGGGCCGTGTGTTGCAACTGTTACAAGTAGTGGCCGCGATAGTTGGCCATGTTATGTGTTAGTATGGCGTAGCTATTGTAATGTCTTTTACTTTATTGGGCCTTGGGCCTTAGTTCGTGTGTCTAAGTTTGTTTTTCATGTTTCATTTTTAAGTCAGTTAAACATGAAGAAGAGTACATCCTATGTAAGAAAAAACCCAGGAAGTGAATTATGAAGAAAAGTGTTCAGAACAGAGTCTCTCTCCCTTCCACGTTCTTTCTCTCCCTCAAACTCTCTTTTTAATTGACTTCAAGTGTCCTTTCTTGCAAGGTCTCCTGGCTACTTGTGTTATCCCGTAACTCGTAGATTACAAAAGATATACCAACCCAGCGTTGAAAAATGACGGCTCCGGCTCGTCAACATTTACCAAAGTGCCTAGATGAGATATGAGCAGATCATAGAAGGAGTTGCAGCGAGCGTTCAACGAGATCCCAGCACACTAAAGCCAAGCAAATCTTTGCACCGGCGAGAACTCATGACTCCAATCCAACACTTCTAGGAAATGAAGTTTCGCAACGCTGGCCACCTTCTCCTCAATGTTACAGAACGAGATAAGTGCTTGCACCCCACCGAGTGGTCGCACCGAGCAATCCTCAAGACCAATGCTAGAGAGTGTAGTCGACAGACAAAGGATTTGTTTCACATTAGCAACTGAAACTGGACAGCTCTGGATCAGATGCTCCTCCGTCTCACCCGGAGAAAAGACCACTGAGACCAAGTGACCATTTGCAACGGAGTGAAGTGATGGTTGAACCTAGTGTCATTACCAGTGCCTAGATGGAACACTCTAGCCTTCGGTACGTGAATCCGTCTCTTAGCCTTTGGTACGTGAATCCGTCTCTTGGCCTTCTGTGAATGAATCCCAGTGAGCATGAATCTATCACTTGCCGTCCCGTACCACGAATCCGTCCCGTACCACGAATCTGTCATCAGTTAAGATGATCAATAACCAACCTAATAAAGTCAAGTTAATAGTTAAGTGCTATGTACATTGCCATTTTTTAAAGACAAAATATAAATTCGAAAAGTTATGAAGCTGTGGAATTAGTTAAAGTTATATTGACTAATTGACTTGTACAAAATAAAGACAACCATATACCATTAACCTTTCTTGATCTTGACTTCATGTTTGTTATTTAGTTTTCCAACTATCTTAAGAGTTAATTCTCTACTTAATAACTTGTTGCATACGAGGCTAAAATGAAAATTTCAAAGTTGTACGATTACCAGGTGGAAAAAATAACCATATTCTTTATATATCTAAAGAAAAAACTCTTTTCAGTGCCTGTAAAAATAGGTAACATCATTTCTCTCCACATAGCACATAATTTCTACATTGGATTCCTCCCCTTTCACTAAAACATTTTGTCTTCTTATTTGCTATAAAATGGCTTCCTCGACTTTCTTTTTATCTTTCTTCTTGTTTGCTTCTGTGAACGGTAAATTAACACCAGATTTCTATAAAGAATCTTGTCCCCAAGCTCTCTCCATAATTGAAGGTGTGGTCAAATCTTCTATTGCCAAAGAGCAACACAAGGGTGCCTCATTACTACGTCCCCATTTTCATGATTGTTTTGTTAATGTAAGAGTTTTTCATCCCCGCTACTTTCCAATTTATTTTTTTGTAACCTAGAAAAAAGAGATATACAAAGTATGTTATGGTCATTGTGTAATTATTTGGTTGAATATGTACAAGTTTTTCATCAATACAAAATCTAATTATTTTCTCTTATCTTATGGTTTAAATCAGGGTTGTGATGGATCAGTATTATTGGATGATACATCTACCATGAAAGGAGAGAAACATTGAGGTCCAAACAATAATCCACTAAGAGGATTTGAGGTTGTGGATGAGATTAAATATCACTTAGAACAAGCATATCCTGGAGTTGTATCATGTGCTGATATATTGGCCGATGCTCCACGAAATTCTTTTAATATTGTTAGTTGTCAAAAAATAATTCTTTTCAAATCAACTAAACCTTTAAACTTACAATTATGATTATCACTAATTTTATTTATAACTTATGTATGCCATAACAGATGGAAACATATATCTACATTCACAATGTTAGAGAAATGAACTCAATTTGAAACAAGAAATTAACTGTATGTTAGTATTCACCAATCCCTGATGTCTAATGTCTACTATATCATTTTAAGTTCCATGTGAAATTTGCCATATACACAAACAAATATAATTGGTTCAAATATCTGTTGAAGTATAAAATTGATATTTCGAGTTGTTCGTGACTTATTTTCGGGTTCGCACGGTACATACCTGGGTTCGTCGGTGTGTGGCCCGTGGGGCTGTTCTTGGACCTAACAAGCAGTATACCGCCTTATTGACGAAAGCGGGAGGCCGGTTTTTCTTTGAAAACCCCGAAGACGTTAGGGCCCGGAGATGCCTAAGCCTCGAAGGCATTAAGCCCCGAAGGCAGGAAGCCGATGGCGTTAGGGTCCGGAGGTGCCTAAGCCTCAAAGGCAGGAAGTCGAGGGCGTTAGGGCCCGGAGATGCCTAAGCCTCGAAGACATTAAGCCCCGAAGGCAGGAAGCCGATGGCGTTAGGGCCCGAAGATGCCGAAGCCTCGAAAATGTTAGGGCCCAAAAGCAAGAAATCCAAGGCGGAAAACCCATTTGGCCTTTGATGGCAAGATGCGAGGGTCCCAATTTTGGCCTCAAGGCAGAATGACACTACCGCTTCGAAGCCCATCCGAAAGAAAATAGTAGTTGGTTTGAAGCCCACTCAGAAGCGGGAAGCGATTAGCGGGTGGAAGTTCCCGTTATGGGCCTTAAAGCGGGAAGCAGGTCCACTTTGGTTATGAAGGTGCTAGCTTGGGCCCGTTTTGGGGCACTTTGGGCCTAATGGCGGTAAGCTGTTTGGGCGATGACAGGCTTTAGATGAGTTTTTGCATAGAAAGTTCGAGAGGGTCAAGTCAGCTTTTATTTTCCTAAGTTGAGCCAAAATTTTTGAGATTCGGGCAAGATCTTGGATCACAGTTGCTTGGGCGTCACGATGAGATGTTCCTATTTTGAGATGGGATTTGTGCGTTCGAGAAAGGCGGCTTGTGTTTTCCTATACTAAGCCGGAAGAATCCCGTCATATTAGGAACAAATAACTTGAAGCGGATCTCTCGGGATTGAGACTTGGAGCCGAAGGTCTTGGAGGTGGTTTATGATTTCCTATTCTGAAGGCGTGGAGGTTAGGTCAAGGCACTCTATATAATGAGGGCTCGGGCAAGGAAGACGGACATCACCAACACAACAAACAACTACAATTATCTTCCTCCCTACCTTTCTCTTAGTTTAGACCTAGCTCATACATCTTTTTCCCCTCCGTTAGGCCGACCTTGGGACGACCACTCCGGATCCGTCTCGGGTTTACTTGACATTCTTTTACCCCTTTTCCCCGCAATAATATCATAATTCTAATAGCTGCATATGTAACTTTGTACAATTGGGTGAGCTTAATATAGCTGCATGTGTGAATACACTGCATCCCGATGGCTGTAGCAACTCTGTATACTTCAAAACCAAGTATGCTATACACCGTGAACTCAACAAGTCTGTAGCTTCATATTAGTTTCTTGTTTCTGGCGAAACTTCATAGGAGCTTCAGTAACAAAAGAATCATCATCAAGCAAAATGAACACAGGCATGCCTGACATTGCAATAAACATCACGCATGATGAGATGTCCTACAACAAGTTTAGATGGAAAGGATACAGCAAGTGCATAAGGTCGATTACATCTTGAATAACAATAACACATAACAAGACTAAATTGTTGACGAAGTAGCACCACCATCTTTCTTGAACACTTTGAGCACATTCTCATTAGTAATCACAAAAAATTTGTTGTTCTCATTAGGATTAGAGTCCACTTTTACCTGATAAGGAAGCACATAAATCAATAAAAAAATATCCAAAATTATTGAGTTATAAAGGATAATAAAAATAGATGCTCACATTTTTAAGCAACAACACACATCCGGCATCAATAGTCCCGCTAGAGTCCTTTATGCTACCAAAAATGCGGCCGGAAGGATCCTTTAGTAATTTTTTTTACGTTTCTCTCTTCCTCGTCATTTCCCTCTCATTCTCTCATTTCTCTCTCTTTGCCAAGGAGCTGTCGTCACCATGCTACTTGTTGGACTTGCGCCGATACATCCTACAGCTAATCTCGAACTGTCAAGAGAGCTCAGTTGTTCAAGTGTTCGGCCAGGATCATGCCGCAGGACACATTAGCGCAAAGCTCAATCAGTGGCGTGGCCAAGGAGTAATTATCTATTGTTTCCCTACTCCACTTGTAGTATTGCATGGATTTATCGAATCATTCCTGAGCTGATGAGAAAATTACACTATCTCGGTCTATGACATGGCACAATACAGTACAAATTTTGTGTGTTTCGACACAGGAGATTGTTTAGTCATTAGTAGACATGACATTGAATTTAATATATGGTTAAGTACAAGTTGAGTACTGCATGTCATAGAAATTCTGAAAAAAAGACAATAATTTACGATCCGTCAGTCGCTTTGCACTCCTAAAGTTGAGTTTATGTGCAAATTGAGTTGATTCTCGTACGTTCCGAAACTGCGTATATGCAAATCGAGTGCATTTCTATTTGAATTGAGCCCACCGATGCGAAAAAGGAAAACACATTTTGTAACCGAACTAATCAGAAAAAGGAAGAAAAGTCTTCTCTTGATGTTGCATCATAAGGGAAAGTATGCTAAATTTGTAGCAGTGCGACATTATTTACAGCAATTCTACTACTTGACCTTATATTAAAGAATCTTTTTTCCTTGACGATACAGAATGACGACCTTTGATACAAATTGCACAGCAATGTCCCTCTCATCTGCAAACAGGGTAAACATAATCAATCATTTTTTTGAAAAGTAGGTATGCAGAGTAATAATTAAAAAAAATGGTAAGCACACAGCCACTCTTACCTACATATCAGTGGTAAGTGATATCACAGGCTGCGGGATCAGAGGTGAGATAAACCGCTGCGGGATCAACCTTTGGATCCACATAAGGTACATCAAACTTGTTGGACACCGATCCAATTTAGAATTGAAGCAAGTCTTCCACACAAAAAAACTAAAGCAAGTTAACTGAATTGCCCATTTTTTTAGGCTGACGCGATGAAGACCAAGAAATCTTTTTAAGAACAAGAAAATAAAAATAAATACTTACCATTGGAACAGGATGTCACTGACCACGTCATTTTTTATCCAATTAAAGTAGAAAAGAGGAGCTTTTCCCCCAATGAATCTCTAATTTCGTATAACCGAAATCAATTTTCCATGCAGATAAAGAAAGGTCAGTTTATATTTGGATCAAAGTTCAAAGCTTAAATAGTGATGTGATGATTAAAAAATGGAATAAGGATTACTATGTACCTCATAGAGTATAATTAGTAATTGTTTAACCCTTATGACTTTTTTAGATATATATAAATGAAAACGTCTAAGGGTTAAAAAATGTCTAAGGGTCAAACAACTAATTTATAGTACAAAATTTCAAGAAAATAAATGCACTCTGTGAATGGTTTTCTTATATCATTAATGACAAACAACAAAAGAGAAAATGGAACCAGCTTTACATGCATATTATATTCTTGGTCAATTCCAAAGGTAAGTTTTTATTTAGTTTTCTTCGGTTTTTGTTCTTTGTTCTGTGGCTGAAAATTTGTACATTGTTGAGCTGGTAGATTTCTTGTCAATTTGGCACTAATACAGCTCCGCATCAGATACTCCTTTTTCTTACCCAGAGAAAAGACCACAGGAGATGAGACCAAGTGACCATTTGCAATGGAGTGAAGTGACGGTTCAACCTTTCTCCCCATAACAACCGATTTGTAGGACTTGCTAGTGTCATTACCAGTGCCTAGATGGAACACTCTATCCTTCGGTACGTGAATCCGTCTCTTGGCGTTCTGTGAATGAATCCCTATGAGCATGAATCTATCACTTGGAGTCCCGTACCACGAATTCGTCCCGTACCACGAATCTGTCATCAGTTATTAATCACTTATCTTATTACCTCATGTAAAAAAGAATTAAGACGATCAATAACCAACCTAATAAAGTCATGTTGAAGATTGGATAGTTTTAAAGACATGGTAATAGTTAAGTGCTATGTACATTACCACTTTTTTAAGACAAAATATAAATTCGAAGAGTTATGAAGTTGTGGAATTATTATATTGACTAATTGACTTGTACAAAATAAAGACAATCATATACCATTAACTTTCTTGATCTCGACTTCATGTTTATTATTTAGTTTTCCAACTATCTTAAGAGGGTTGTCTACTTAATGAGTTAGGCTAATTAACTAGAATTAACTTAAAACACCATCAAAGTTGCATGGTTACCAGGTGGAAAAAATAACCATATTCTTTATATATCTAAAGACAAAACTCTTTCCGATGCGTATAAAAAAAGGTATCATCATTTGTCTCAACATATCAGAAATTTCCTAGATTGAATTCCTCCCCATCAGTGAAAAAATTCTAACTTCTTATTTTCTAAATAATGGCGTCCTCGATTTTCTTTTTATCTTTCTTCTTGTTTGCTTTTGTGAATGGTGAATTAACACCAGATTTCTATAAAGAATCTTGTCCCCAAGCTCTCTCCATAATTGAAGGCGTGGTCAAATCTTCTATTGCCAAAGAGCAACGCATGGGCGCCTCATTACTACGTCTCCATTTTCACGATTGTTTTGTTAATGTAAGAGTTTTTTATCCCCGCTACTTTCCAATTTATTTTTTTTAACCTAGAAAGTTCAAGGTTCAAACCTTGGCAATGTTATGGTGTAATAATTTACCTTTAAAAAAAAATAAATCTAAGTTTGGTTGAATCAATTAAGAACTAAGAAAGTTAACTCTTTAAAGGTACTCTAATTTTCCTATTTTAGTTATTTCTTTTGACCACACATATGCATTTATATATATATATATATTTGTTGTAAAATATTTAGCTTGGTGGTAGCACTTGGACTGTGTTTCTGGGCCGCAAAGACTCCACTCATGCAAACATTAGTGATGCAAACCGTAACCTTCCTTCAACATTTGGCAACCTCACCGAGCAAATCTCTAATTTCCAAAGAAAAGGACTTAACACCAGAGATTTGGTAGTTCTTACAGGTAGATTTTAATTTTTTCTATCGATTTACAACATCAAAATAAGTTTATTTTCATTTCTCTTCGCATAGTAGCTAGTCTCAATTTGGATGAGTTTCAACCTAATTAATATATAAGAGGATTATATGCGTTTATAGGAGCTCATACAATTGGACAAGCAAGGTGCACTTCAATCTACTTCAGTTTCTTGTTCAACCGAACAATCGATCCCGAGCTGTTGAAATTAGGGATGGCAATGGACAGAATCTGGGTAGGATCTATAGGACCCAGATTCTTACCCTCTTTTTAAATGGTCGATCCAGATCCTTACCCTTATCCTCTTTTAAAATAAGGATTCTGGCAGGATCTGGATCCTAAAAAATCGGGCAGGATTAGGGCGATCCGCGGGTCCGTATTTTTTTATAAAATATTTAATTCAAAAAAATTAAATTATCTTTTTATAGTTTTCAAATAGCAATGGGATATTTTTATTCATTAAACATATCAATAAAAAGAAATCAAACAAGCAAATAAAAAAAAGTTGAAGTTGGGTAAGTTAAAATTGAGAATTTGGTTCGTGATTTTCACTGCTATTACTTGGGGCCTGTAGTTGCTTCGTAATGGTATTATCTTCATTAAGGTGAGGTGCGATAATGAGCTTCTCCTGAATTCTGTGCTCTTTCATGCCCAAGAGTGGGTCTTTTGGACGGATGCTTCGATCATTCACAATCAATCGCTGCTCACTTTCTTGATTGTCTACAAAGATTTATAGGTCCCTCTTCTTCGCCTCTTGAGATTGAGGGAACGTTTTGATCGGGGGTGGGGTTGTAACCGATGTAAATATCGGGCCCCTGTATATTGTCTTTCTTTTTTCGTTTGCTCTGTTTTGAATTTTTGTTTTAATAAAGAATATTTACCTACCAAAAAAATTGAGAATTTGGTATTATGTCTAATAATTAATATATATTATATTAATTTAAAAAATTCGGGTAGGATCAGGGCAGGATCCTATAGATCCATATCCATGTCCTTATCCTTTTAAAATATCAGGATCCGGACAGGATCAGGGTCTAGACCCGATCAAAGTCAACGGGTCTTGGACCCTTCGGGTCTGGATCAGGGTAGACCCTCAGGGTAAGGGTCTAATTGCCATCCCTAGTTGAAATCCTTGGAGGAAAGATGCCCTGGTTCATGGGGACGTCCAGCAGAAAACGAGGTGTATCCCATTGATGAAACTCCAAATGCTTTTGATAATACATTCTACAAAAATTTGGTGGCATACAAGAACTTTATGGGAATAAATCTACTGATTCTATGGTGGTTAAATATAGCAAGTACTCTTCTGTATTCTTTGATCACTTTGGCAAGGCCATGATCAAGATGGGTAATATTGGAGTCCTTATTGGTTCTGCTGGAGAGGTTAGAAAAGTCTGCAGCAAAGTAAACGAGGCTTAACTAAATTATTAACATTTTGTGTTGTAAATTCAATAGAGCAAGAAACAAACAAAGAAATGTATTGTTTGGAAACTCTAATAATTCTCTATGAATTTCTATAATTTATTACATGTAATGAATTCCTAATTCGCAGTCCTATATTTATAGAACGCACGTCACAATTAAATATACGATAAAAAAATTATATTTAAATGAAACTTATTCGCCTTGCGTGTTAAGTTATTAGCTTGGTGTCTTCTAATTATCCTGAGTGATGCAATCAAACATTAATATAATTTGTCAAACTCTCTATGATGTTTGCCTAAATAAGAATGTTTTTATATTTCTCGTAATTTTTTCTAGCTCAACGCGGTGTGCTTGAAAAGTTATGAAAAATCAGAAGAAAATTTTTCCATTTGAAATCAAAGTACTAATTTATCGCCCTTTTTAAAAGGTTTTTAAACTTTTTTTAAATGGCACCTGTAAATTTAGTTATGTACTCATTTCGAGAATTTTAGTTAAATTTTTTTGGTTAAAGCATTGTTTTCAAAAATGACCCGGAGAGCGATCCGGATTTTGGTCCGTTCTCTTGTTCAACTGATCCGACTTGTCGGATCGACAGTTTATATATTTAGTAAATAATAGGTTTAAAAATTAATATTTTCAATATATTGGTCAACTTATTTCATATTTAGTATAATTATCTTTGTTAATTTAATTTATTTTGTGTTAATTTAGAAAAATCGAGTATATAATCTGATTTTTTTTAATTTTTTGGGTTGGATTGTGTGAATTTCAGATTTTTTTGGTTCAATTTTTGGTCAAACCTAACGAACCGGAATTTTTTGGGTCAAAAAATTTAAGCCAACCCCCGGTCTAACCAAACATTTTCCGGTTCGTTAGGTAACCGCGTGTAGATGGTCCTCTGACCCGCTCAAGGCTCCGATTCGTAGTCTGACCGATCGGACCACCGTTTCGAAAATAATGAGTTGAAGTCCACAAAAGTACATTGTGATTCTAAATTGTAGGACCATGTGACATAAGTTTTACTTGATTGACAACCAAGTGATAATCACTTAACTATGGTTAGATAAGTAATAATTGATATACATGTGGCATGCCAGCTCATTTTTTCTGCCACGTGGTCAAGTAAAAAAAAAAGGAACCCCTCAGCCTTTTGTCTCCAATCACTGAAACTAGTTGGGTACTTGTTATACCCTAGCGCTGCCACCGAGCTCCTCTACTTATCATCGTTGGGTTCCAAGTCTTCTCAAGTATCGTCTCCACGTTGTTGAAATAAAAGCCAGAGTTCACCAAGGTCCTCGTGGGGTGTCGAAGAGGATTGGATCTTGAGTTTCTGGATTTGATTTTTTTTTTTTGGTTCTCGTTGTCGTTGTTGAACTGGAAGATAGACAAGTTCGTCAAAAGGGAGTTGGTCATATTCACATTTTGATCTCAATTAGTCTGTTCACGAAGAGACCTTCGGGTCTAAGCTTCCAGTCGTTGTTGTTTTTGGTGTATACCATATGTTTTACAAGCCCCATGTGAATTAATTGGTTTTATAAATTTCTCCTATTTTAGACATTCATACTTCAAAGGCGTTGCTCGTAGAAAGAGGATAAAAATAGAGAGGTTAGGAATGGGATGTGATTTGGGGCGTTAATGGTTTAGAATAGCTGGTAGTGGGGTTTGAGTAATTAGTGACCTGACGGGTGACATCGTGACACGCGGCATGATTAAAGTAACTAGAGTTAGAAAATGTCACTTGGTTGTTAACTATAGAAAATTTATGTCACTTGGTTAATCATTTTAGAAGCACAAGGTAGTAGTGTGTGAATGTGCAAAACTACAAGGTAGTTAGGTGTACTTTAACCAATTTTTTACTAATCACCCTTGGGCGGGTAAATACTAAATATGACTAGAAGCACTTTTAACTTCCGGCCATTTTGAAATTTAGCGCCAAAACAAAGTCTTATATATTTATTTTCCCGCCTTTAACCCACCCCACCCATTTCTCTCTCCACAAAGATGAAGAGCCAAACATCAATCCTCTCCTTCCTCCAGAAACCCCAGCCCAAGATAGCGGATCGAAACGTTGCGCCTCCACCCGGAAGCGTCTCTCCCCCGTCCCTGCCGGAAGCGAGGGGCGCCGATCCCCCACCGGAGAAACTGCCACGCCATGCCCTCCCCGGGAACTCTGATTCCGGCGGAGGCTCCTCCTCTATCTTCTCCGCTATCAAGCACAAGTTCGTCAAGGCCGATCCAAAAGAAACCCCCCGAGACATAGGGTTACGAATCATTTTTCTTTTCTTTTCTCTTACTTTCTTTTCGTATTTCTATTTAATTACGGACAACGACTAACCCAGAATCAAATGCGGTGCGAGCTTTAAGAAGGTTCCGCTATTTTAAATTCATCAAAAATAATATTGAGATGTTGTTCCCGCCAAAATGGAAGAAACGCTTAGCATTTGATTCAATGATTGATCTATTTGACTTTGTGAAAGAATGTAGGTATGCTCAATTTTTCCTTTTTTTTAAGGATAAAATGTATGGTTTTTTCTGTATATAAGCTCTAGAATTTCAATGAAAGATAATATTTTCGGGTTGAACTTTTTTTGTGTATTAATTAGAATTACGATCATGGTTTTGTTCTAAAATTAATTTCAAACCAGTGGAATTGGGCTGTTCTGTCTTGATTTTGTACCTTGTTCTATGTTAAACTAAAGACTGGTTTCCTGTCTGGTAGACTGATCGAGCCGGATGAAGTATTGAAGGAAGGCAGTGTGTCTGCGTGTGGTTTCGAGGCTGATGTTCCGAGCTCGGAGACGCTGGCTGTGCGACCTGTGGTTCCAGGTTTCAAGCGAGTTCAGCTGGAAAGCGACACGTGTCGGGTCCAGAATGATCGGTCCTTGTTGCTGGAATCAGACAAAAGGGCGAAGACTGAACAAGAGCCAGAAGCATTCAGCAAGGATAGCAATGAAATTGTCGAGTCAACCAGCAAGTTGCTCTTTTGGTGGGAACCAACCAGCAAGTTCGAGTGGCTTGATCCTTCGAGAATTCGAGATGCTAATATGAGGGGACCCGACGACCCTCTTTACGACAAGAAGACGCTGTATATTCCGCCTGATGCATTAGAGAAAATGTCAGCGTCCCAGAAGCAGTATTGGAGGTTCAAGTCTCAGTATATGGATGCTGTGCTTTTCTTCAAAGTGGTTCGTCTGTTGCTTTTTCTATTTAGTTTGGCAATTGCAAGTTCACGATCCGTATCATGGGTAATTAGTGTTCATCTCTTGGTCAATACAGGGAAAATTCTATGAGCTCTACGAACTGGACGCTGAAATTGGACATAAGGAGCTTAATTGGAAACCAACATCAAGTAGCATTGGAAAATGTAGCCAGGTGCCTGGAAAACTAGTTTCACTTGTAAGATTGATTCTGCAGTTCCAGCATCTTATACAACTTATATGCCGTTTGTTTGTCAGGTCACCGTATCCGAAAGCGTTATAGATGATGTTGTCGGGAAGCTCGTCGCTCGCGGGTAGAACACCAGAACTTTATCATGCTTGCTGTTTCTCTCTTCATTGTCCGTGTGTTGCTGTTGAAAAGATCCATCTTTTTTATTTTCAGATATAAGGTTGGACGGATTGAGCAGCTCGACGCAAATTCGGTATGTTCGTCTTACTCTAGGAGCAAGGATCCATTGCCAGATTTAGCAGTCTTCTGCCATTTTTACCATTTCATTGACAATGTCCGCAGAATTTCTAAGATGCTTTGCCAACCAAGCCTTGTTAACTTTTAGCCTTTTGATCTTGCAGGATCAAAAGGAGAGTGTCGAAGCTCGAATATACATTCCATCGACAATCACTTCCAGTCAAGCCCGTTCTAGGAATGATGGGAAGAGTCCACGCCAGCTAACGTCAAATGTTTGGAATAATTTCATCAGGTACAAGGACGAAGCCGGTAGGTGGAAGGCTAAGTGTAAACTTTGTGGATATATTTTTTCAGCTGATCCATCAAGAAATGGAACATCTTCTCTGGCAAGCATATGAAGATATACTGCAAGCAGAGACCACTTAAACATCCATCTCAGGAGACAAGCAGCTAAGGTGGACTCATATATGTGGCGACCCTTTCTCGAGGTGTTGTTTCTCTGTTGCGAGTTTTTTTGTTAGGACCTCTAGGGTAGAATGTCTGTTTAGAATATACTTGTATCTTATTTCGTATTTGTATATTGGGATTTGTCGCTCCATTTAAAAAGGCTAAATTATTCTTAGGTCCCTTATTTATAGTTTATTACTCGCAGGTCCTTAGCTTTCAAAAATAGTGTATGAGGTCTCTGGTTTTTAAGAAAATATTTGTCCGAGGTCTCAAGTCACCGGATTGGAGATTTTCTCTGGAGATTTTTAAGAAGATCGATTCGGTGATTAGGGACCTCAGACCAATATTTTCTTAAAAAGCAGGAACCTCATACAATATTTTCGAAAGCTAGGGACCTGGAGTAATAAAACTATAAACCAGAGACCTGAGGATAATTTACCTTTAAAAAAAATATGTGCGGTGACAGTAGGTACGATTTTTTAGTTTCTGATAGCTATTAGATCCGATGACGGATTCCAAGAGCTGCAAGGCCCTCTTTTGTATATTGAATCGAAGATGACTAGAGTATCGTCCTAGAACGTCCGGTCGTTTCTCTAATTAATTTTCCCGGTTGGACGAATTGAGCAGCTCGGAACATCCGTTCAAGCTAACGCTGCAAATTTGGTATGTTCGTCTTTCTCCGGGAGCAAGGATGATGTCTTATTTACTTACACTTCTTGCATTTTCTCAATTTAGATCTGACCATTGTCAGAATTTTATTCGTGATTCGATTTGATTCAACAAAACTTTGATTTGACGTCTGGAGATGAATTGAATACAGTTCAAAAAGTTTTAAATTCATCAAACTAAAAAAATTGATTCCAAATTCGATTTGAGTCGAATTCAATTAAGATCCCTCCATATATTATGTAAAAACAATAAAAATAAAATAAATTTGGACTGATATGAAGGGAGAAAGGGGGAAGTGAAATTTGAATACTCTGTCCCGTTTCCTGTGCCCTGTTATGTCTTGTCGAGCCGTCAGACGTCAGCCAATCGGTTGCCACTTTCCTCCTCAGACTTCGACACTGCAGACCTTGAGTTAGTTGCATTCACTCTACTTTAAACATGTACGGTAAGCGAGTTCTTGTCGTGTTCCGCTAAGCCAGTGTGTCCTTTTCATAACAAAAAATGGAGCCCAATGCAAAGTGTCACTATAGGTAATTTCAGACACTAGACGTGCAAGTGATAAAAGTTGATTTCAGAAACTAGGCGACTAACCGTGCAGGTGATAAAGCTGCTTTTAGAGACTTTGTAAGATTTAGGGTTACACATTAAGATTGAGGGTTTATTGTTTAGTTTTAAAGTATATCAGTTTACTTTATGCATAAAGCGCCAGCAAGTGCATCCACCAAATTCAACGAACATACATTAAAGGATACATCAAGTACATAATGTAAAATTGCATAAGGTCGATTACATCTTCAATAGCAACAACACATAACAACACTAAATTGTTGACAAAATAGCACCACCATGTTTCTTGAACACATTGATCACATTCTCATTAGTAATCATAAGAAATTTGTTGTTCCGGTTAGGGTTAGAGTCCACTTTTACCTGATAAGGAAGCATAAAAATTAATCAAAATATCCAAAATTATTGAGTTACAAAGGATAATAAAAAGAGATGCTCACATTTTTAAGCAACAACACACATCCGGCGTCAATAGTCCTGGTAGAGTCCTTTATGCTACCAGAAATGCGGCCGGAAGGATCCTTTAAAATATAAAATGTTGATAATTTTCATAACACAAACACAAATTACATAAAAATTTTTCAAATTTATTTTAATTCTACCTGAAATGTGGCAAGTGATACTGTACGAGTGAAACTTTTCACGTACACAACCATCTACAAGCAAATACAAAATACTTGTTATAAAATTAACTATCAAATATCATATACAAACTCAATTTGAAGGAAAATTTTAAAACTATTACCTGCGAAATAGTACCATCATGGGTATCTTTGAAGTTGTCAATACTTGCCCCAATCAAGGTGTTTCCAATCATCAAATCTGTAAAAAAAGATAAAATAAAATTTGATACAAATATTAGGTGATTCAGGTAATAAAAGATGAAATACCTTTAGCCCTAACAAAGTGAATGGCAGTCGTCCACGGATCTCTTTTGAAAATGTTGTCGTCACATTTGCTTTTGACATGTTTTTGAGCAGGGACTTCCAATCTATTGTTGAAGTACTTCTGCAGATCTTGTTTCTTTTGAAGACATTCTTTCATGTCAAAATTTGGACCGTATAGATCTTTATAATCTATTTCACAATATGCATGATTGGGCCTTTTCCCATTTGGATCCGGTGTAGAAATTTTTTTATGTGGTTGGAATTCTTCATCACTGCTTAAATTGGGTGATGTATCCCAATTTTCAAGTGCATACTGAGCCTCCATTTCTTCATCATCACTTGAAACGATTACGTATTTGCCCTTATTCATTTTTCTGAAAAACACTGAAGTAGTTTGCTAGGATTGGAAAAATCAAATTACAATACGTAGTATATATAGGCCAAAAAGTTTGTTGTTGGCCCAAAAATGCTAAAAGACGGGCGTTTTTCTTTTAAGCCGACTCACGGAGCTCGTAGCTTTTGCCAGAAAATGCCAAGAACGAAGTGTTTTCACGCAATTTAAAACGCTCAATTTTAAAATTTTTTTGTCGAACCCCAGATAAAGAAAAATATTTTTCCAGAACTCCATTCTAGTAATTGTCGAAGATTCTAACCCCTCAGAAAAAAGACAGATAGTGTCGAAAGTGCTGGACCGATACAAAGATTCAATTAAAAAAAGAGCAAAGGGACAGAGAAAATAAAGGTTCAAGTACCTGGCAAGTCCCAGGGTTCCCGTTTGCAAACGTGCGGATAACGGAGACCTCCTAGTCGTCACCGTTAAGTAGAAGTTGATCAGGTCCTCGTCCGTCGCCTGGAACCTGAACCCTAACGGCAGCGAGTTCAACGATAACACCGTCAGCTCCTAGTCTCACTATTGGGTCCTCTCTTTTTTCTTTAATTCTATTTTATACTGATCCCTCGGGTAACATACGTGGATCGGAAACAGGGCAACGCGTTTATTTTTTCCATTTTCCATTTTTTTTTGTTTTACGTGCTAAGGAAGCCGCAGCAGCGGCCATGGGTGGGGCCATTTGCCCTATTTAAAAGTACTGAGGTTGTCTGACCAATTGCGCGATGACACGTATCGCAGAGTCTCCGTGCTATTCCCTTTGTCATCTTCTAATTAACATCGAAATAATCCGCATGATAATGGATTCGTTTTCGGGTCTAAATAATGTATTGTGGAAAAGTTCATCCTAAAATATGAATAAATAGTGATTGACTTTTTAATATCGAATTTCCATTAATAAAAAATAACATGGGAAAATATTGCTTGGGAATTCCGTGTCCATTATGTATCCGTTTGCAAATTCGCTAGCTCGTGCGGTGTCGTTTTATTGCTTTATGAGAATTGAAAGGTATAAATTATTCATCTGTTTAAATTCATATTCGTAAAAAAAATAGTGTTGGTGTCGATTCACAAATTGCATATGGTATTAACCAAAAATCAACTTGCGCATAAAACGGGACAAAGTTGAATTTGAGAAATTGATTTTGAAGGTTTTCGCCTCCTAAACCTTCATTGTAATCTTGTAAATCTATTAATTCTTACTACAAGTAGAAAAATAAGTTCTTATACATCACTGGAGCTTTTATAACTGTTCTTGACTAGGCTAGTCAATAATCATGTACATGTCTAATTAGAGCTTTTTGCCCGTAAGCTTCATCTAATTATGGTTATGTACTCTTGTGACAGACAGGAGTGATAGTAATTGTGGAGATAATACAACCGGAGTTCTCGAGTCTACATGACATTAATCCTGCAACGTGTCAACACTAGTTATGTCTTAAATAAATGCTTCATAGAATTACGACTGATGTGTGCCTCTAGCTCTAGGTCTATAAACCACTTACAAGATTTACAAAAATACATAATTATCACTTATGAGAGAATTGTTCTAATTTAATTAAATTTTAAATTCAAGTGAACCAGTTACTAAGTAATATAAAATAAAGAAAAAAACTTTTTTTTAGTAACCCGAGAAAGAGAATCTGAATATAGATTATCACATTGTTATTGTCTTAAATTTTAGAACATAAAAATAGGTATTTAATTCCAGTATTTTTAAATGGGAAGTGAAAAAGGTGGGGAAAATTTTCTAAATTAGGTGTAGGCGCCTACCCGGTTCTTGAGGGAGGAAGAAGAAGTGTTTAATTAATAAATTGCAATTGGAAGTTAGTTTCAAGGAAAAGAGTCAACTGAGTGGGTTCAGACCAATTTGAACTGCAATTGACGATTATAGTTCCGTTTCTGTTTTGTTTGTCCAAACTCGTGCATTCCAAGGACGGACGTTAAGGTTTTTGTTCCATGGGTGGATAAGCTTACAAAGCTGCATGTGTAAATACACGGCATCCCGATGGCTGCAGCAACTCTATACACTTCAAAACCAAGTATGCTATACACCGTGGCTTAATATTACTTGCTAGTTTTTGGCGAAACTTCGTAGGAGCTTCAGTAACAAAAGAATCCTCATCAAGCAAAATGAACTCAGGCATGCCTGACATTGCAATAAACATCACACATGATCAGATCTCCTACAACAAGTTTAGATGGAAAGGATGAAATTAATTGTGCAACTAGGCTCTGACCTTGAACATGCCAAATACTGCCACACTCCAACTAGTTTTTAGGAGTAAGTAGCCATATGAAATCAACGCCGCATATATTTCCACGATGATTCCGGTGGCTTACCCGCCGCATAGAGACATCAAATGCATTGTACACATCTAGCACACCACTAGAGTGGTTGAAAGAGTTTGTTCAATGAAACAATACAATTAAAACCTTATGATATAGGTGATTTTGAAATTCTTTTGAAAAATGGTTTACATAAAGATACAAAATTGATAGAGAACAAGAAAAGCAATTAGTCTAGAATGAAAAGATAATTTAACATAATAACGAAAAAACATATGTGCCAAGTTCACGGCTCGAAATTCCCATTCAAAAAATGAGCATTAAAATGAAAACAACATCTTGCACCAAACAGACGAAATAAAGAGAGTTCCCCCAGGCCATGGCTACTCTGTGTAAAACACAAATCAGACACAAGCCAAACTATCAAAACAAGGGTACACATCGATCAAATGAGCATAAGGTGGTGAGCCGCTACCCGCTGCATCACAAATGGCCCTACAAGTATAAACCCCGCCGCCGCTGCTGCCAAGATCATAAGCCACAACCTTATCATCCCATATATTGATCACCATCGACGGCTCCTCGTCCTGTTTATCTCCCTCCGCGAAGAGCAGAACATACATTAATGATGGCGATTGACCCCGATTTATCACGTGCTTAACGAACCATCCAGAATAGTCAGCCGGCATTTCTAGCACCCGACACCATGGTTGGAATGTTTCAACGAGCTGCAACTGACCATTTGACGTGCTAAGTTCATTGTAATACTTGTAAGAAACGGGGGGAATAAATCCAGGCATTGGAATGAGACGTTCTTGTCAACAAAGCTGAATGTGCTAAGGCCTGGACTACAGCTTTGTCAACAAAGCTGAATGTGCTTCCCGAATCTAATAGCACCAGCAAAGGTACCTCCTTTGCTCCTACCCTTCACCTTCAGGGTACCACTTCTGGCAGACTTATCAATAGCTTCAACTGCTTGCAGGAATATTATAGCCTCATGTGCAGACTCCTCTTCAGGGTACTCCCAAATCTCATCCTCTTCTAACAGATTCAAAGTTGCCTTTTTATTTTCTGCACATACATGACCCCTAAACCATTTCTCCCCGCAAGTCCAACACTTGGGATCTCTCTGGGCAGGCTTTTGGTTCACACTACTAGTACTACTCTTGGCAGAATATGCAGCTTGACCAGAGTTATTATAATATGAGTTTTGAACATTCTTACCAGAGTTCAGAGAGCTACCACCACTTACTTCTCCTCCCTTGAACTTTCTTTTACACAAAGCAGAGATAGCAGTCTCATTAAGCTTGGCTAACCTCACAGCATCCTCTACAGTCCCTGGGCTTGCCACGGACACCATGGCCTGGATATCCTCCTCCAAACCAGCCAAAAAATAAGAAACAAAGTATCTTTCTGATAAACTCCTGTTCTCAATCTTCATCAAGCCACGTAGTTCCTCAAATTTAGTCACATAAGCATCAACACTACTAACTTGCCTTAGTTGATTGAATTCTTTCACGATAGACTCATATCATTTGCTTCCAAAACGAAAGGTTAAAGCGTCCAAGAACGGGTACCACCTACACACGTCATGACCCGCACTCCAAGAAAGGAACCAAACATCTGCAGCTCCTTCAAGATAATACGCTGCAATAGTAACCTTCTTTTCCTCGGGAACCCTATTCAACATAAAGTACTTCTCGCACCGCCTAATCCATGGCCTAGGATCCGTTCCCTCAAACATTGGTATCTCAAACTTAGGGTTAGGAAAATATACCTGTTCGCCTTCGTGATTACCCCTGGTCTGCACGCCCTCGCCACGAAGCCTTGAAGCTTCGCCAGGTGTTTGATGAAATTCCCCGCCAAGTGTTCGATGAAATTCCCCACCCGATGGTGATAGGTCGGGAGGAGGGAATGGTCGCGCGGTACTTTCCTCGCCGCGGTCCGCCATTTTTGAGGACTCTGGAGGTGTAGGAAGCAGGGGAGATCGTCGATCTACCTCCACCTCTTTACCCTTAGTTAACATCGCAAGGATCGCCTCCATCTTCGTGTTCAGCTCGCCGAACTTCTCATCAATATTCTTGTTAATACGAATCTCTTACTGCTCTGAGCTCCGCTTGAGCTCCTCATAACCGTCACGAAGCTCGTCAATGGCCTCCAGACCCTGGTTCACCTCTTGCTCGAACTCGTGAACGTGATCCTCCACAACCTTTAGCTTGGACATTTTAATGGATTCCAAGGAAAGATGTGCTCTAATACCAAGTTGTAATATTCTGGGATCGAGATCAAGAACAATCGAAGAAGAATTAGGAGATAGAAGGAGAGAGAGAGAGAGAATTTGGGGAAGAAGAGAATCGGCAGTTACAGCCTTTAGAATAGAGGGGAAAAATTGTTACACAATACTTCCAGAATAGTCCCAGAGGTCCCGTTTCTACCCCGCTCAATTACAATCTAGTACTCAAGTAACTAGTATTTACAATCAAGTCCTTCTACTCATAACAGATTGCGATGTAATATCTCATAAGACCAAACATGTTTTTCCATGTATAGGACAGACTGTAACGAGAAAATGATTTGCTGCATGCTGAGAGTGAAGAAGGTGGTCGAGAGACTATTGTTCGAATTCATAAAACCTTGGATTATATTTGATTCGGACAAAGACTAACACCAATTATAAATTGTCAAATTTAAATCAAATTTGAATTAATTCATTTTAGATTAAGGGTTAATTTTAGGGTTAAGATTTATACTACCATAACATTACAAGAAATATTTTTATTTATTTTATTCCTATTATCATGTTTAATAATAAGTTGTTAATTGAATAAATATTTTAAATTAAATTTAGACAAACTATAATTTATTTTGTTAGGTAAAATTTTACGATATGATACGTGCTAGGGTTTGAACCATAATTTTAAAATACGGATTTTCGTACGACCCAAATTTTGTCCGTTTTTTGGGTCGTCCATTCCAACCGGTCGGACCGAATTTTTTCAATAACTAAAGGCCCATGCCCATATACTCCAAAAACTTCAAGCCCATCTTAATCCCTTTTGTCTCTGGCCCACAACATCACAGCTTTGTGTCCCCCCAAGGTTAAACTTCTACTCAGACTCACAAAACCTTATCCCCTCCTCCACCTCCTCTTTTTCACGGCTCCACCTCCCCCTCCTCCTCTTTTTCATGGTTCTACTTTCCATCTCATCTCCTATTCCCATCTCCTCTTGCCACCTCATCTCTATTCTCCTTTTTCCCACTTCATATCCATCCTCTTTTTCCTCTTTGCTTCGGCAGCCCCCCAAACCCTAATTTCAGTTATGTACAATTAGTAATAACAAGCGTGAATCCGGGCTAGTAGTAGTCAAATCATTTCATGGAGTTACCGTGGCATGAATCCCCGAGCATCCTCCTCCGCCAGCGCCTCGGATGCTGACCAGGTGAAATTTCGACATATTAGTTTTCGAGCACTGGGGCCTGAGATGTTACATCCATGAAATTTCGGGGATGATGGTGGTCACGGGTCGCGGGACGTCGCCTGGGCAAAGAGAGGCTCGAAGTCGGTGTCCAATTTTAATTTTTAGGGTTTCAGATTTCCAATCTCGACCCTATTCTAGTACAAAATTCAACCTTTTTTAAAGTTCTGGTCGAACCCGATCGGTATGAGGCCAAAAAGTCCCGGTCCTACCAGACCCCATTTTTCCCAAAAAAAAATGGGCCACTGGAGTCGACTATTTTTTAAAACTATAATTTGAATTTTTAACTTCTTAAATATTTATAATTCTTTGTTATCACAATTTATTAATTTAGAGTATAGTAAAAAATATATTTTTTTTAATCTCAAAGCAAGATGAGATTTCACTATAATACATTTTGAAGCTATATTATTTAATGTTCGGGGCTTTGACAAATCCCCAAACAAATATGCTACTACGTTCTCTGATTCCAATGAGTTATCGTGAAAAGATGAAGGTGAGAATATTAGAGTAATAAAATGCAATGAAATAATTTCTGAGCTAGACAAAGTCAATTGTCCCCAAGAAAATGGAAGTTAACTTCCTAGCGTTGAAGCGAGTGTTCGCTTTGGAAAAGTTCAAACTAAGATGGGAAAACTTCATTTTAGTTTCCTCTAGTTTAGTACATTTACAACCATGTGATTTAAAACATATCAAAATAATCCTTGAGAACTCTCAAGGGCAGCTCCCCAACAGCCTGAAGTTAGAATTTATCCCGGTGCCACTAAATTGTCTAAAAAATAAATTTCAAAATAATCTAAAGCATCTTTATATTTTTCAAAATACCTCTCTTCTCCCTCCTCCCCATCTATCTCCTCCTCCTTCTCGCCGCCTCCTCTCTCTCATACATCAAAATCCAGTCTTTCAAACACCAAAATCATATAAGTATAATAGAAGAAGAATAATATCCTGACATATCAGATATCCGTAGACTTATTTTAGAGATAAAAATGAAGAATCATGTAATTCCAGGAGGATACATCACCATCCTCAACAATGAGATGGGTTATTGCAGGAAAAGCCGTTGCTAATCAAAATGTAAAAATTACTCTTGAAAATTTTGTTATATCAATAAAAAAAATTGGTATTATATGTATCTCAAATTTAAAGTTAATAATGTATATATTATGAATAAAAGAGGGTCCAATTAAAGTGAGGTCAAAAGTAAAATAAAAAGGTAACGATATGGTATAGATTCCCATGTCAGGAAAAGTGGATATATATCTATATTCTACCTTTCAAAATCAACATGCTCTAATCGTACGAGATAATGGTAGAGTCCGACCGCCCACATATATTTCTACCATCCCTATTTAAAATCAACACTTCCGTTAATGCGAAAAATAACGTTGTTATTTAAATTCAATTTCCCCAAATTAGTCTATCATTCTTGAAAACCATCAATTGCGTCCTTGCTAGAGAAAGATGACAATGTAACAATTGTATTTTTATCTTTCATCATTCTTCGATCTTCTTTGATTATTATGAGAAGTATATATTTTACACCAATAGTGACATCACTCAAAGAACCTTAAACTTTCATTAATTCATAGTATTTTTTGTCGTATTTTTAGTTTATATTCAGTCAACTAACTATTGTTGCTTTTTTTTTCCTCCAATGTTGAAACTCCAATTTGCATAAACCGAAGCAAGGAGAGGGTCACTCACTATTTAACAAAATAAAAAGGAACCCTCTCCATAAAAGATGCTCGAATTAATCACTTATATTATTACCTCATGTAAAAAAGAATTAAGTCGATCAATAACCAACCCCATAATGTCATGTAGGAGATTGGATAATTTTAAAGACATATGATAAAATGCCAATGATCATTTGGCCTAACATCATAAAGTACTGAATAATTTGACGAAGATCTGGATTCAATTCTTAACAATGTCTAACTAAGTATAAAAATTAAAATTTAATTTAAAAAATATATTAAGATAATAGTTAAATGCTACTTACATTTCCACTTTTAAAAGATAAAATAGAACTTCGAAAAGTTATGAAGTTGTGGAATTAATTAAAGTCATATTGGCTAATTGACTTGTACAAAATAAGGACAATCATATACCATTAACCCTTTTTGATCTTGACTTCATGTTTGTTATTCAGTTTTCCAACTATCTTAAGAGGGTTCTCTACTTAATGAGTCGTTGCGTACAAGGCTAAAATGAAAAACTCATAGTTGTAACAAAAACTGTTGGAAAATTTGGTGGAAGAGAACATAAAATTGATATGAGTCACGTAGGAAACGCTGTGCTTAAGAACTGTTTCACCAGTAGGTATAATTCTCTAGGAATAAATAGACCCTTTCGAGTTCAAATGAACACGGGCAACTAATAATCTAACAAGAATAAAGTATAGGTACTCGGAATCGAAAAATAGAACAAATAGGTAGTACACTTGGTTGTGTCTTCACAAATAAATTATCTTCTTATATAGAAAATATTCAAAGGTAAAATAAATATGGGCATTTACACAATTTAATTATATGACATATGATTTAATATTAAAATTCTGAATTAATTTATGCAATAAATTTGGAATACCATGAATTTTGAAATTAATGTTGAATGTTACAAAACCTAAAAATAATGGATGCATTTTCTCAAATAAATGTCCATTTTAATTTGAATTTTTAATGTAGATTATTATAACTTTCTAACATCTCACATTAATCACTCAAATTATTTATGCCCATTAAAATTCTCTTTGAATTATCATTTTACTCACTAATATTTGCTCCATTTTTTTCAAAAAAACAAGGCTAATTAACTCGAATTAGCCTACAACACCATCAAAGTTGTACGATTACCAGGTAGAAAAAATAACCATATTCTTTATATATCTAAAGACAAAACTCTTGTCGGTGCCTATAAAAATAGGTAACATCATTTCTCTCAACATAGCACAAATTTTCTACGTTGGATTCCTCCCCTTCCACTAAAATATTGTGTCTTCTTATTTGCTATAAAATGATCTCCTCGATTTTCTTTTTGTCTTTCTTCTTGTTTGCTTTTGTGAATGGTAAATTAACACCAAATTTCTATTAAAAAATCTTCTACCCAAGCTCTCCTCATTACTACGTCTCTATTTTCACGATTTTTTTGTTAATGTAAGAGTTTTTCATCCCCGCAACTTTCCAATATATATTTTTTGGATCCCTTGAAAAATGATAGATATATAAAGTATGTTATGGTCATTGTGTAATTATTTGGTTGAATATGTACAAATTTTTCATCAATACAAAATCTAATTATTTTCTCTTATCTTATGGTTTAAATCAGGGTTGTGATGGATCAGTATTATTGGATGATACATCTACCATGAAAGGAGAGAAACATTGAGGTCCAAACAATAATCCACTAGGAGGATTTGAGGTTGTGGATGAGATTAAATATCACTTAGAACAAGCATATCCTGGACTTGAATCATGTGCTGATATATTGGCCGTTGCTCCACGAGATTTTTTTAATATTGTAAGTTGTCAAAAAATAATTCTTTTCAAATCAACTAAACCTTTAAACTTACAATTATGATCATCACTAATTTTATTTATAACTTATGTATGCCATAACAGATGGAAATGAACTCAATTTGAAACAAGAAATTAACTGTATGTTAGTATTCACCAATCCCTGATGTCTAATGTTTGCTATATCATTTTAAGTTCCATGTGAAATTTTCCATACACACACAAATATAATTGGTTCAAATATCATAAGTCTAATAGCTGCATGTGTGAATACACTGAATCCCGATGGCTGCAGCAACTCTGTATACTTCAAAACCAAGTATGCTATACACCGTGAACTCAACAAGTCTGTAGCTTAATATTAGTTTCTTGTTTCTGGCAAAAATTCATAAAAGCTTCAGTAACAAAAGAGTCATCATCAAGCAAAATGAACACAGACATGCCTGACATTGCAATAAACATCACACATGATCAGATCTCCTATAACAAGTTTAGATGGAAAGGATACAGCAAGTGCATAATGTAAAATTGCATAAGGTCGATTACATCTTGAATAACAACAACACATGATAAGACTAAATTGTTGACGAAGTAGTACCACCATCTTTCTTGAACACTTTGATCACATTCTCATTAGTAATCACAAGAAATTTGTTATTCCGAATAGGGTTAGAGTCCACTTTTACCTGATAAAGAAGCACATAAATCAATCAAAAAATATCCAAAATTATTGAGTTACAAAGGATAATAAAAAGAGATGCTCACATTTTTAAGCAACAACACACATCCAGCGTCAATAGTTCCGGTAGAGTGGATCCTTTAAAATATAAAATGTTGATAATTTTCATAACACAAACACAAAATACATAAGATTTTTTCAAAATTATGTTGATAATTTTTTTAATGTTTCTCTCTTCCTCGTCCTTTTCCTCTCCTTCTCTCATTTCTCTCTCTTTGCCAAGGAGCTGTCGTCGCCACGCTACTTGTTGGACTTGCACCGATACATCCTATAGCTGATCTCGAGCTGCCAAGAGAGCTCAGTCGTTCAACTGTTCTGCCAAGATCATGCCGCAGGACACATTAGCGCAAAGCTCAATCGGTGGCGTGGCGGCAATAGCACAACATCAAGGAGTAATTGTCTATTGTTTCCCTACTCCACTTGTTGTATTGCATGTATTTATCGAATCATTCCAGAGCTAATGAGAAAATTACACTAACTCGGTTTATGACATACCACAATACAGTACAACTTTTGTGTGTTTCGACAAAGGAGATTGTTTAGTCATTAGTAGATACGACATTGAATTTAATATATGAATAAGTACAAGTTGAGTACCGCATGTCTTAGAAATTCTCAAAAAAGGAGAATAATTTACGATCCGTCAGTAGCAATTGCAGTCCTGAAGCTGAGTTTATGTGCAAATTGAGTTATTCTCGTACATTCCGAAGTTGCGTATATGCAATTCGAGTGCATTTTTATTTGAATTGAGCCCACCAATACGAAAAAGGAAAACACATTTTGTAACCGAACTAATCAGAAAAAGAAAGAAAAGTCTTCTCTTGATGTTGCATCATAAGGGAAAGTATACCAAATTTGTAGCAGTGCGATATTATTAACATCATTTCTACTACGTCACCTTAAAGTAAAGAATCTTTTTTCCTTGACGTTACAGAATGACGACTTTTGATACAAATTGCATAGCAGTGTCCCTCTCATCTGCAAACGGGGTAAACATAATCAATCACTTTTTTGAAAAGTAGGTATGCAGCGTAATAATAATAAAAAGTGGTAAGCACACAGCCACTCTTTACCTATAGATCAGTGGTAAGTGATATCACATGATGCAGGATCCGAGGTGAGATCAACTGTTGCGGGATCTGAGGTGAGATAAACCGCTGCGGGATCAACCTTTGGACCCACATAAGGTACATCAAACTTGTTGGACACCGATCCAAAACAGAAGTAGATTTCGGCAAATAGATCACATGTCATCCATTTAGAATTGAAGCAAGTCTTCCACACAAAAAGAACTCAAGCAAGTCAACTGAATTGCCCATTTTTTTAGCCTGACGCGATGAAGACCAAGAAATCTTTTTAAGAACAAGAAAATAAAAATAAATACTTACCATTGGAACAGGATGTCGCTAACCACGTCATTTTTATCCAATTAAAGTAGAAAAGAGGAGCTTTTGCCCCGATGAATCTCTAATTTTTGGGCTGCTCAGAGGAGTGATAGGGTCTATCATAACTCTACGTTCGAAACAAAATGACTCGTCGTTGCCATGTCCGTCTCCTTCTTTCAGCTTCCAGATCAAAACGTATCGATCTTGCTCTTCTTTTATCAGCTGTATCATGAGAAGCGACCCTTGTGATTCTACCAGCCGAAAATTAATACAGCCAACCCACGTTGGAGCTTTGTCAAAGCGGAGAAAATTGAACCGTGGTCCGCCGGTTGCAACAAATGGATCGTAAACGATAATTTTCTCTGGCAAGTTCAACTAATAGAGTTTTCTCCCGTGTGCCACAACATAACTATGACATTGATATTCATTAGGATCCAAGCCACTCAACACGTCCCATTGCTTTGTCTCGGAACAGTACGTCAAAATACTATAAGTTCCAACTCCATTGTACATGATTTGAACAACTCTGTACCGATAGCTGGGATTGAGATCAAGATGTCTCGCACCTCGTCGGTAGAAGGGTTCACAAATAAAACCCACGTAGTGAGATTCATCCGGAGGTATACCTGGCGAATCGCACAAGGGAAGCTCGACTTGTTCCTTCGTAAAAAGGTTCACAACATGATAAGTGGTCAGAGACCCCATCTCACGCGACACCAACAACAGATAATTGAATGAGCTCCTAACTTGATGAATATAACCTTGCCTACTAACTAAGATCAATTTTCCATGCAGACAAAGAAAGGTCAGTTTATATTTGGATCAAAGTTCAAAGCTTAAATAGTGATGTGATGATTAAAAAATGGAATAATGATTACTATGTACCTCATAGAGTACAATTAGTAATTTGTTTAACCCTTAAGACTTTTTTAAAATATATATAAATGAAAACGTCTAAGGGTTAAGAAATGTCTAAGGGTCAAACAACTAATTTGTAGTACAAAATTTCAAGAAAATAAATGCACTCTGTGAATGGTTTTCCTATATCATTAATGACAAACAACAAAAGTGAAAATGGAACCAGCTATACATGCATATTATATTCTCGATCAATTCCAAAGGTAAGTTTGTATTTAGTTTTCTTCAGTTTTTGTTCTTGGTTCTGTGGCTGAAAGCTTGCACATTGTGGGTTTTTGCCTAAAATGCTACTACAGTACAACTTTATCCCCAAAATGGTGTTATTATTGAAAAAATTTTGGATATGGTGTTTTTCTCTCCTCGTATTGAAATATTTTTTCAACTTGGGACAAAAATCGAAAAAAAATTTCGACCTGTTGTACCATTATTTTTCTTAGATTCTTCTATTTTTACAAATTTTCGTACTGTTGTACCATTATTTTTGTTAAAATAATAAAATATCTAAAAAAACTCAAAAAATTGGTCTTAGATTCTTCTTCTATTTTTCAAAATTTTCGTACTATAGCACTTTTATTTTTGTTAAAATAATGAACAATCTAAAAAAAATTTAAAAATGGGTCTTACATTCTTCTTCTATTTTTGAAAAAAATTGTATTGTAGCACCATTAATTTTGTTAAAATAATAAAAAAAATCTAAAAAACTCGAAAAATGGGTCTTAGATTTAAGACCAATTTTTGAATTTTTTATTATCTTAACAAAAATAATGTTGCTACAGGGTACTTTACATTATCTTTGTAAGTTTTTTTCCATTTTCGTTGCTACAGTCCCTTTTTACTATTGCTACAGTCCCGTTTACTATTGCTACAGTACGCGTTTCTATTGCTACAGTACAATAATGGTCCCAGGTTGAAATTTTTTTTTGATTTTGGTCCCAGGTCGAAAATATTCTTTCAACTACGGAAGTCAAAAAAAAATTTTGGTTTGGTCCCAGGTCGAAAAAAAATTTCGACCTACACTCCCTTTTTCGACCTGAGAAAGAAACACCATTTTGGGAATTTTTTAAACAGTAACACCATATTGGTAAATAAATTTGTATAGTAACACCATATTGGGCAAAAATCCTACATTGTTGAGCTAGTAGATTTCTTGTCAATTTGGCACTAATACAGAACTTTCTGTATGTTCATCCTAATTTCTATAATTTTAGTGATTAGTTGCCTATGTATTTAAGTGTTCATACAGTTGTACATTATCTAATCAATCTTAGGAATTTACTCAAGATGTCGCGACGTTCTAGATTTATGTCGAATCAGAAGCCATCCCTAAGATGTTGACCCAGTCGACAGCCCCATAGCAACTGATGCCCTCATTGAAACACAGAGTATTGAACGTGACTAAAGGAGGTCCCGAAGCCCACCATTCCAAGATTACCTAAGAGTAGACATAGATTTGTATCTGGAACGAGGACCTGCAATTGACGCTGACACCAACCACTTTATAGAAAGGTGACATACGAGGGTCGAAAGTCAAGGAAATCCCGGAGAACTTGAGGCTGTCCGAAGGGAATGGACTCGGAGGGTGGTTAACTGGTTGGTGGTATGGTTAAAAACTTGGTAGAGGCGACCAGGGGAGGGGGAATGGCGATAACCTTTAAGTAGTAATTCATTGCAGGAGTGGCGGATCTTGGGGCATGAAAAATGGATGGAATCGAGGAGGGGTTCATTTTGGAGAGGGAGGCGAACTCGAAGGGGGTTAATGATCTTCTTATCAAAATAGCAGAGGGTTTGGTGGGAGGGTGAAGAAGAGGGTGTGGCCAGAGGCGAATTATCAGTTGGAGATTAGGCCACGCCTCATTTTAGGGATAACCTTGAGCTGGATCAGTGGCTTTGCAGGTATTCGATGGAGGACAAATATTGGTTGCCCAAAACTGCTTCGACTGAGGAGATGGCGCAACGGGTACAGCAGGACATTATTCAAGCACTCCACCACGCAAGAGCAGATCAAGGAGGATCAAAGCACCACGATCCTTGGGCTGCATCTTTGATTAGATGGAGAATCTTAGACGTATCCTCCTCCAAAGAGATGCCCATCACAACGGCCAGCCGCCATGCCTCCGAAGAGACCTCTACTTGAGTCGCCTCATCTTGAACATCCAAAGCCGAGATTAATGACCTTAAAGGAGGTGCCGCCTTAGGCTTAGGCGATATGATCTTCATAGAGATGGCAATTAGACCCTTATCCTGAGGGTTTACCCTGATCTAGACCCGAAGGGTCTAAGATCCGTTGACTTTGACCGGGTTTAGACCCTGATCCTGCCCGGATCCTGATATTTTAAAAAGATGAGGGCATGGATATGGATCTATAGGATCGTGCCCTGATCCTACCCTAATTTTTTAAATTAATATTAAAATAATATATATGTATATTAATTATTAGACATAATACCAAATTCTCAATTTTAGTTTACCCGACTTTAATTTTTTTGAATTTGTTTGTTTGGTTTATTTGTATTAATTTATTTAATGAATACAAATGTCCCATTACTATTTAAAAATTATCAAAAGATAATTTAATTTTTAAAAAGTAAATATTTAAAATAAAAATACAGATCCGCGGGTCGCCCTGATCCTACCCGGTTTTTTGAGACCTAGATCCTGCCCGAATCCTTTTTTGTAAAGAGGATAAGGGTAAGGATCTGGATCCACCATTCAAAAAGAGGGTAAGAATCTGGATCCTATCCGGATCCTGCCCATTGCCATCCCTAGATCTTCAGTTTTTTCATCAAAAACATCATTAGAGCTGCAGCCTTCTCTGTAGGCCTTCGCACATGGCTACTTGAACGAGTCGGGTTCGGAAAAGGCCACAAATGACCCTGCTTACGTACGGCACCGCAAGGCAATGACACCATACTAGGAACCTCCACTCAGGGCACTGAAACCGACTCGACGCCAGGCAATGACACCATACTAGAATCCCCACCCCAAGCATCACACAGATTCTGATCAAACCACTTGTCTAAACCAACTTGAGCAAGCCTCAATAGATTAGCAGGGGAGCCCAGGGGCGCCAGGCAGCCCGCGATCAAGAGAGACACCACCCGAAGAACCTGCAACAACCACCGAAGGTTCCGAAGCCACAGAGGCCTCGGAGCGAAGAATCGGCTGCACAACCCCTGCAACACCAAAATGATCCACAACAGTTGACCCCGCTACAGCCAAAGAGGGTTGTAGATCAACCGCCAAAGGAGCAACGGGCGGGACATGGCAGGCCTCCGAACAGGGGGCATCCGAGCCTAGAGCGAGACAACTGACAACAACACGCAACAAACCTGACCACAAAATCAAGAACGAACGAACAAGGGCTTCAGAGAGGCAACCCATACCTGCGAATTCTCGATCGAACACGAACGACCTACGGCAAGGAGAGAAGCCGCATCGCTTTGGAGAAGCCGCTCTGGGGAGGGGGGAACCCTCCAGAGGTTAAGGACGAACGTCCCGGAAAGAGCACAGCATGCTTGGGGTGGAGAGGAAGCCGCCGTCGGGCTAGGAGGTTGAGGACCCGCGGCTAAGTGTTGGACCACCTGAGGAGGCACACCAGCCTTGCTAACGCCCCTAGCAAACTTCGCCTTAGACAAAAATAGACGATTGTTCTCCACCCGAGAACCTCTGATCTTGAGAATAAGCGAGTCGACATCCACATCTGGAGGAACCCTTACGAAGCCAAACCGCAAATTCCTAACAGAAAGCTACGAAGGCATCCACCACCGAGCAATGTTGCTGAAAAAAGCCACCGCCCCCCCCCCCCCCCCCCCCCCCAAGTTGGTGAGGAGCGCGGTGAAAACCAGGAAGAGAAGATTTGGCGGAGATGAGCGGAAATTGGGGAAATTGATTTGAGGGAGGGGAGGGAATCTGGGAGGAAGATGAACGGAAGGGCTGTTTTTTTTACTATGGCCACATCTTATCCAGTCATTAATCACTTATCTTCTTACCTCGTGCAAAAAAAAACTAAGACGATCAATAAGCAACCTAATAAAGTCATATGGGAAATTGGATAGTTTTAAAGACATATGATAAAATAATGGTTAAATGCTATGTACATTGCCACTTTTTAAAGACAAATTATAAATTCGAAAAGTTATAAAGTTGTGGAATTAGTTAAAAGTTATATTGACTAATTGACTGTACAAAATAAAGATAATCATATACCATTAACCTTTCTTGATTTCTGACTTCATGTTTGTTATTTAGTTTTCCAACTATATCTTGAGAGGGTTCTCTACTTAATGAGTTGTTGCATACAAGGCTAAAACGAAGAATTCATAGTTGTAACAAAAACAAGGCTAATTAACTAGAATTAACTTAAAACACCATCAAAGTTGTACGGTTACCAGGTGGAAAAAAATAACCATATTCTTTATATATCTAAAGACAAAACTCTTTTAAGTGCCTATAAAAATAGGTAACATCATTTGTCTCAACATATCAGAAATTTCCTAGATTGAATTCCTCCCCATTAGTGAAAAAATTATAACTTCTTGTTTTCTAAATAATGGCTTCCTCGATTTTCTTTTTATCTTTCTTCTTGTTTGCTTTTGTGAATGGTGAATTAACACCAGATTTCTATAAAGAATCTTGTCCCCAAGCTCTCTCCATAATTGAAGGTGTGGTCAAATCTTCTATTGCCAAAGAGCAACGCATGGGCGCCTCATTACTACGTCTCCATTTTCATTATTGTTTTGTTAATGTAAGAGTTTTTCATCCCCGCTACTTTCCAATCTATATTTTCTGGAACCTAGAAAAAAGATAGATGTATAAAGTATGTTATGTTCATTGTGTAATTATTTGGTTAAATATGTACAAGTTTTTCATCAATAAAAAATCTAATTATTTTCTCTTATCTTATGGCTTAACAGGGTTGTGATGGATCAGTATTATTGGATGATACACCTTCCAGGAAAGGAGAGAAGCATTCAGGTCCAAATAATAATTCACTAAGAGGATTTGAGGTGGTGGATGAGATTAAATATCACTTAGAACAAGCATGTCCGGGAGTTGTATCATGTGCCGATATATTGGCCGTTGCTGCACGAGATTCTGTTGTTACGGTAAGTTGATCAAAAATTAATTCTTTTCAAATCAACTACAACTTTAAACTTACAATTTGATCATCACTAATTTTATTTATAACTTACTTTTTTAAATAAGTAAAGTATTATATTTCACAAAAAAATATACATCGCAAATACCGAAATAACAGTGCCCTAGACACCAGATAATGAGAATCAAAATACAAGCTAGTGATTAACTCTATCTGGGACCAACACTAGAATCTCCAAAAGAAAACAAAACCCTTTTATTTATTTATAACTTACTTATGCCATAACAGATGTAAACATATATCTAAATCCACAATGTTAGAGAAATGAACTCAATCTCAAACAAGAAATTAACTTTATGTTAGTATTCACCAAACCCATCACAATCATCTAATGTCTACTATGTCATTGTAAGCTCCACGTGAAATTTTCCATATACACACACCAGTACAATTGGTTCAAATATCATAAATCTAAGTTTGGTTTAATCAATTTTGAACAAAGAAAGTTAACATCTATTGACATAAAAATTTTCTTTAAATTTATTCTAATTCTCTTATTTTAGTAAGTTTTTTTTTACCACACATATGTATTTATATATATCTTTGTTATAAAATATTCAGCTGGGTGGTGGCACTTGGAAAGTGTTTCTGGTCCGTAAAGACTACTCATGCAAACATTAGTGATGCAAACCGTAACCTTCCTTCAACATTTGGCAACCTCACGGAGCAAATCTCTAATTTCCAAACAAAAGGACTTAACACCAAAGATTTGGTAGTTCTCACAGGTAGAATTTTATTTA
Source organism: Hypericum androsaemum (assembly GCA_963995505.1). Taxonomy (NCBI): domain Eukaryota; kingdom Viridiplantae; phylum Streptophyta; class Magnoliopsida; order Malpighiales; family Hypericaceae; genus Hypericum; species Hypericum androsaemum. The sequence continues at coordinate 8,537,544 of OZ023186.1, read as the reverse complement.
TTTCCATCGATTATAACATGCAAAGAATTTTAATTTCAGTTTTCTTCACATAGTAACTAATCTCAATTATAACAATTATCTGTCTATAGGAGCTCATACAATTGGACAAGCAAGGTGCAGTTCTATCTACTTCAGTTTCTTGTTCAACCGATCGATCGATCCCGAGCTGTTGAAATCCTTGAAGGAGAGATGCCCTGGTACATGGGGAGGTCCAGCAGAGAATGACATATATCCCATTGACGAAACTCCAAATACTTTTGATAATACATTCTACAAGAACTTGGTGGAGTACAAGGGCGTCTTGATCACCGACCAAGAACTTTACGGGAATAAATCTACCGACTCTATGGTGGTTAAATATAGCAAGGACTCTTATAAATTCTTTGATCACTTTGGCAAGGCCATGATCAAGATGGGTAATATTGGAGTCCTTACTGGTTCTGCTGGAGAGGTTAGAAAAGTCTGCGGGAAAGTAAACGAGGCTTAACTAAATTATTAACATTTTTTGTTGTAAATTCAATAGAGCAAGAGAGAAAGAAATGTACTGTTTGGAAACTCTAATAATACTCTTTGAATTTCTATAATTTATTATATGTCAAGGAATTCCTAGTTCGTAGTCCTATATTTATAGAACGCACGTCACAGTTAAGTATACGATAAACAAATTCTATTTAAATGAAATTTTGAACCAATTAAAACTTTTAAACAAATCCTAATCAATCTCCATGTTGTTTCAAATTTTAAAACCAATAGGACACGCTGAGTTAACTTATGCCTCCAAGAGTTGGAGAAGAAGGTCACGCTTGGGGTCTTATAATTATCCTGAGTGATGCAATCAAACTGTTAATAAAAGTTACCAAACCCTCTATGATGTTTGTCCAAATGGAAAATTCATTTTTATCCCTCATAAATTTTTGGAAAAATTATGTCTAAAACTCTGGTGTTTGGTAAAATAGACGTTAGGAACTTTATAGTTTATTTATTTTCTAATTTTGTTGTCCTTCTAGTTTAGTTTTATTATACTCTCAGATTCTTCGCGAATGTGATTAATTGATTTTTTTTAATAAATGAGTCATATACTTTTTAAAAAAATAGCAAAATAAAAAATAATAATAAATTAATCGACCAATATGTTTACCGTAAATAACAAAGAAAAAAAAATTCCAGCAACACCTCCTCCAGCCGCTTCCTACTGCGAAAGACCCCAATATCAATCAAATGGAACCCAGAAGCCCAAATCAAAAGGGAAAAAACCCTTGAATCCTTACGAACCTATTGTACCTGAACTTAAGGTAGGAGCAGGAATCGGCTTCGGTAAGGCGGGCAACGGAAGCGGTGGGGGAGAAGAGCGGGCGGCCATTTCTTCTCCCACTCCTGTCGGAGATGCCGCCTCCCACCGGCGGTCGAGGTCGTCTTCAGCCATGCGGGATGGAGAGAGAAGCCGGCGCCGTCGATAATCTGTGCACAAAACGGTCATTATGTTATCCCACTCCGCGGAATTAGGGTTTTGGGAGAATCGTTGTTAATCTGTGCACAAAACGGTGCCGTTGATGGGTTTGGAGTTACCGCCGGACGGTTAGCTTAATTTGTGCCTCGTCGTTGTCGCTATAGCGTGTTCTTTCCACAGATTTTATTCTCCGTCGTGTTCATCTCTATTGTCTCTACAGATTTTATTGGGTAAATTACTCTTAAGTCCTTGACTTTTGATCACCTTCTTTCTAGGATCCCCGGCTTTTGGAAAAAGATTGTCCCGTCCCTAAGTTTTGATGATAATAAACTCTCGAGTCTTTGGAGCCGGAATATTCCTTTTTCTCCGGTGAACCCCACTTGAAATGACCAAAATATCCTCCTTTGTTAAAAAACCAAAGATTATCTTATTCCATTATTCCTCTCTCTCCTCCCTCTCGGTGGGAATAAAAAAATACCTAAAATTAAACTTCTTCTTCTTCTTTTCCCTTTCTCTTCTTCTTCGCTGAGAATAAAAAAATAACTAATCAAAACTAAAATCAACAAAATACCTAAACTAAAACCAAGAACAATCAAAGAAATTATATGGGTACCTTCGTCATCTTCCCCAACCTAAAAACCCAACCTTGTCACTGTATAGATATCCAATCACTCAACTAGATCTGAAGCCATGACAACTAACACACGAATTCTTCGCCTTCTCGGTGAGGACTTGACAAGCGACTCGCTATCGGAGAGCTCGACGGGGACGGCATGACAGTGAGGACATCGACGGCCTTCACGGATGCCTTGTGGAGGGAATCGGAGATAACAGTGGGGTGGATCCTGGAGGAGAGGAGGGAGAGGCCCTGTCAAAGGAGGGCGCCGGTGATGACGACGACGGTGGTGGTGCCGTCTCCGGCAGCGGAATCCTAGGACTTGGAGAGCTCGACGAGCATCTTAGCGGCGGGCTGGAGGACCTCCATCTTGTTGAGGATGGTGGCACCGTTGTTGGTGATGATGACCTCGCCAACAAGAACCAGCAAGAGCAAGCAAAGAGAGGAAGAACGCAAATCGACCCATTATGAGTATTTTTTAATACTGGGTTGTTCGAAATTGAAGAATTAGGGTTTTCCCCAGTTCTGGAATCGAGATTAAGGGGTCAGTTGTTTTGATTTTCATTAAAAAAAGGTTAGGGTTCGAGATTGGGTTTGAGTTTTAGTTAAAAGTTGGAGAAAGAAGATGGAGTGGGAAGAAGATGGAGTGGGGAAGAAGAGATTTTTTGTTTTTAAGTGGGAGGAGCATTTTAGTCATTTTAAGTGGAGGTTGACAGGAGAAAAGGGAATATTTTGGCTCCAGGGATCCGAGAATCTATTATCATCAAAACTTAGGGACATGACAATCATTTTTCAAAAATCAGGGATCCTAGAGGAAGGATAACCAAAGGTCAAAAACTTGAGAGTAATTTGTCCGATTTTATTTCCCACGGATTTTGGGTTCGCTTATTTGTTTCCAAGTGTGGTGAGTGTAGCTTAAAAAGGTAAAAGGTTCTCCGGTCATCAGCAAGCACGTCGTTGTTTATTTTTTTGTTTTCGACAAAAAAGTGATCGGAAGGTAGTCTGAGATATGACCAGAGTTGGTGTTCACCGAAAAAATAAGTGGAGAAGATGACTAGAAGTTTTAGTTGGCCGGAGCAAGGGTATAATAGTCATTCCAAATATAAAATAACAAAAAAATGATTGACGACATCTGTTAGGAATTCAGCAACTAGAGAACAAGATCGCACAAAGAACACGGAACAAGAGAATTACGTGGTTCGGCCTAGTGCCTACGTCCACGGTGAGAAAGGAGAAATTTTATTGATGGATCCGAGTCACAAAGCTATACAAAACCTTAGGGTAACATGCCTTTATATAGAGGCAAACCCTTGTACATCAAGTAAGCTATCTAGGTCAAATTAGGAGTCCAAAACCTAGTCTGAATAGAATAGGAAACAAGCCCACAAAATTTCCTCTTCAATTTCTTGACATCTCTAACAATCTCCACCTTGGCGAGAAATCATCCCATGGATGAACCATGAAGCTCCATCCGAACTTCAACAAACTCCACCTTAATGAAAGACCGCCATATGAAGAACTATGAGAACTTGAGGAACCAAACCGACTCTACCAGCTCCACCTTGACCATAGATACACCGCCATCAATAAGATTATCTCAACTTTCTCACCACCTTAGTTCAATCACTTGGAGCCAGCCCCCAAGCTCGAGCTTTCGAGCTTGCTTGGCGTCTTCCCTCCAATCTCCATCGAACTCCAACTAGCAAGTCCACCTGCTGAAGCAAACTTGTGACCAATAGATGCGCTCTCTATTTTCCGGTCAACCCCATGCTCCGCAACCTCGAACTGCTTCTCCGCTGGACCTTCTTGCCTCATACTAATGCTACATGCCATAGCATACAAAGGGCAACCTTTTGTTCTACCAAGTAGAACCCTTGACATGCCACGAACTCTACCGTTCGGCCTTGAGTGAGATACCCGATTCACCTGTGGTGCTACCAACGGCTTTGCATTCTCCATGCAAAACCTACCCAACACCTTTGACGTGCACGTCTCTTTAGACAACCATAGCGGGAACTTGCTAACTTTGTCTCCGTGAATCCCAACTCCACTCAAACCATTCATGTCAAGCTTTCGCTCCATCACACAAGAGCTTTTCTTCCCTCTATCGGAACCCAATGATGTGACTCTACCTACAATCGTGTTCCCCACTAACCTATAGGTGTTCCTAGCATTCCTTTCACCCTTCATCACCACCACAGCATCCTTCTCCACCTCCATTAGCCCGCCTACAACATTATAGTTGTACTCACTATAATCCAAGGCTCCTAACGAGATCAAATTCCTCTCCAACTTCGGAACATACCTAACCCCACACAATTTTCTCTCAACACCATCGCACATCTTGATTTGGATATCACCTATGCCAGCAATTCTGCAAGTAGAACCATCACCCATAGTCACCATACCTGAATTAACGAACTTGTAGGTGTCGAACCACCCTCTTTTGGGCGTTATGTGGAAAGAGCAAGCGCTATCCAAAATCCAGGAATCAGAATGCTTTGGACTTGACAAAACAGAAAGAAGATCACCATCTGACCCGTCCGAATGTGAGGCCACATTCACGGAACCTGATCCTTTTTCCTCGCGATCCCGAGTTCTTTTTGGACAATCCTTCTTCACGTGCCCTTTTTCTCCGCACTCGAAGCAATTTCCCTTGGACTTCCTTGACCACGACTTGGATCCCTTCCTGTCTTTTGCCCCACTACGATCACCATGGCTACCCCTCACAACTAGCCCTTCCGCTTGTTCATCGTCAATTTTCCTTCTTTGATGAAACCCTAGCAGAGCACTTGTGATATCTTCCAACACCAGGGACTCCTTCCCCCAAGTTAGAGTTGTAACCAAATTTTCGTAGGAGCTAGGTAAAGAATTCAGGAGCAACAATGCCTTGTCTTCTTCCTCGAACTTCACATCAACCTTTCTCAAGTCGCTCACAAGTTGACTGAAACCATTAATGTGTTGGCTCAAATCCGAGCCCTCCTTCATCTTGAGCCCGTACAATCTTTGCTTAAGATAAAGCTTGTTCGACAAAGACTTAGACATATACCTTGCCTCCAATTTCTTCCATACCTCAGCTGGTGACTCCTCATCCATGACGTGATACATCACATCATCCGCCAAGCACAAGCGAATTATCGCCACCGCCTTGACCATCCCTTGTTGCACGAGGAGATCCTTGACACGCCTTTGCCATAACCCAAAATTCGAAGAACCATCGAATTTCACAAGAGCAAACTTTGCGCCGTCCGTCATCCTCCAACCCAAGCTCTTGATACCAATTGTTAGGAATTCAGCAACTAGAGAACAAGATCGCACAAAGAACACGGAACAAGAGAATTACGTGGTTCGGCCTAGTGCCTACGTCCACGGTGAGAAAGGAGAAATTTTATTGATGGATCCGAGTCACAAAGTCCAAAACCTAGTCCGAATAGAATAGGAAACAAGCCCACAAAATTTTCTCTTCAATTTCTTGACATCTCTAACAACATCAGTGATGGATCCAAGAGTATAACAAAAAAAGGTGCACCTTGTTGATATGGATAGTCAAATCAAATCACTTAAGCGTTTCAGACAATACATATTATTTACGGGGTATCACAAGAGGGTTATAAAATCAGAAGATAAATTGTATAATCTCGAACGTCTATTTTACCAAACACTAGAGTTCTAAGAGTAATTTTTCCTAAATTTTTTGGTGTACTCGAAGAGTTATGCAAAATTAAAAGAAAATTTTTCCCTTTGCTATCAAAGTATTAATTTATTTATCCTTCTAAAAACTAATTTATCGTTTTTAAAAAAATCTAAACTTTTTTAAATGGCACCTGTAAATTTAATCTTGTACTCATTTCTTGAATTTTAGTTAAATTTTTTTACTAATCACCCGTGGGCGGGTAAATATGACTAGAAGAACTTTTAACTTCCGACCACTTTGAAATTTGGCGCCAAAACAAAGTCCCATATATTTATTTTCCCTCCTTCAACCACCCATTTCTCTCTTCAGGAAAATGGAGAGCCAAACATCAATACTCTCCTTCCTCCAGAAGCCCCAGCCCAAGGTAGCGGATCGAAACGCCGCGCCTCCACCCGGAAACGGCTCTCCCCCGTTCCTGCTGGAGGCGAGAGCCGCCGATCCCCCACCGGAAAAATCGCCATGCCATGCCATGCCCTCCCCGGGAACTCTGATTCCGGGGGAGGCTCCTCTATCTTCTCCGCTATCAAGCACAAGTTCGTCAAGGCCGATCCAAAAGAAACCCCCCGAGACATAGGGTAACGAATCATTTTTTTCTTTTCTCTTACTTTGTTTTCTTGTTTGTATTTAATTACGTACGACGACTAGCCCATAATTAAATGCACTGAGGGCTTCAAGAAGATTCCGCTATTTCAAATTCATCAAAAAATAATATTGAGATGTTGTTCCCTCCAAAATTGAAGAAAGAATGTAGTCATATTCAGTTTCACTTTTTTTTCTTTTTTATGTATGATTTTTTTTGAAGGGATATAAAATGCATGATTTGTTCATTATATAAGCTCTAGAATTTCACTGAGCAATAATATTTTCGGGTTGAACTTTTTTTGTGTATTAATGAGAATTACGATCTACAGTAAAATTGTTCAAAAATTAATCTGAAACCAGTGGAATTGGGGCTGTTCTGTTATGGTTTTATAATAGTTCAGTTTCAAAAATGCTGATTTTGTACCTTGTTCTATGTTAAACTAAAGATTGGTTTCCTGTCTGGTAGATCGATCGAGTCGGATGAAGTGTTGAAGGAAGGCAGTGTGTCTGTTTTTCATGGGAAGGATGATGTTCCCAGCTCGGAGACGCTGGCTGTGCGACCTGTAGTTCCGGGTTTCAAGCGATTTCAGCTGGAGAGCGCCGCGTGTCGGGTCCTGAATGATCTGTCCTTGTTGCTGGAATCAGACAAAAGGGCGAAGATTGAACAAGAGCCACCAGAAGCATTCAGCAAAGATAGCACTGAGAATGCAGAGTCAGCCAGCAAGTTGCTCTTTTGGTGGGAACCAACCAGCAAGTTCGAGTGGCCTGATCCTTCGAGAATTCAGGATGCTAATAGAAGGGGACCCGACAACCCTCTTTACGATAAGAAGACGCTGTATATTTAGCCTGATGCGTTGGAGGAAATGTCAGCGTCCCAGAAGCAGTATTGGAGGTTTAAGTCTCAGTACATGGATGCTGTGCTTTTCTTCAAAGTGGTTCGTCTGTTGCTTTTTCTCTTTTGTTTGGTAATTGCAATTTCACGATCCGGATCATGAGTAATTAGTGTTGATCTCTTGGTCAATATTTTTAAATGCAGGGAAAAATTCTATGAGCTCTACGAACTGGACGCGGAAATTGGCCATATGGAGCTTAATCGGAAACCAACATCAAGCAGCATTGGCAAATGTAGCCAGGTGCCTGGAAAACTAGTTTCTCTTATGTGATTGATTCTGCAGTTCTAGCATTTGATACAACTTATTTGCCGTTTGTTTGTCAGGTCACCGTATCTGAAAGCATTATAGATGATGTTGTAGGAAAGCTCGTCACTCGGGGGTAGAACATCATCAGAACTTAATCATGCTTATTGTTTTTCTCTTCATTGTCTAACTGTTGATGTTGAAAAGATCTTTTCGGAACAAATTACTTCGTTGGTAGCTACGGTCTCTCATCGTATCTCTATCTTCTTTATTTTCAGATACAAGGTTGGAAGAATTGAGCAGCTCGAAATATCTGACCAAGATGAAACTAATGGTGCAAATTTGGTATGTTCATCTTACTCTTAAGAGCAAGGATATGATGTTATTTGCTTCAAATTCATGCATTGACAGATTTAGCAGTCTTCTGCCATTTACTATTCCGTTGACAGTGTCTGCAGAATTTCTAATATGTTTTCCTAAACAAGTTATGTTTTAGTCTTATGACAACCTCTACATAAATACAAATGATCTAGAGAACACATTCTGTAACTCAATTGTATGTCTAGTTTCTTGACAGATTGTAGGAAAATTAGTTATGCTTTATCTCATTTACTGAATTTGCAGGATCCAAAGGAGATTGTCGAGGCTCGAATATACATTCCATCCACTATCACTTCCGTTCAAGCCCGTTCTAGGAATGATGGGAAGAGTCCGCGCCAGCTAACATCAAATGTTTGGAATAATTTCATCAGGTACAAGGACGAAGCCGGTAGGTGGAAGGCTAAGTGTAAACTTTGCGGATATATTTTCGCGGCTGATCCATCAAGAAATGGAACGCCTTCTTTGGGCAATCATATGAAGATAACTTGCAAGCGGAGGCCACCTAAACATCCATCGCAGGAAACAAGCAGCTAAGGTAAGGCGGCCTCACATATTTGGTGACTGTAGTTAGATTTTGATAGCGGTTGGATCCGATGACCGATTCCAAGAGCTGCAAGACCCTCTTTTGTATATTGAATCGAAAATGACTAGAGTATTGCCCTAATACGTGTGATCGTTTCTCTATCTTCTATAATATTTTTCGGTTAGATGAATTGAGCAGTCTGAAACATCTGATGAAGATAAAGTTAACTGTGCAAATTTGGTATGTTCGTCTTGCTCAGTGAGCAAGGATATTGTCTTATTTACTTCCACTTCTTGAAAAAAATAAAATTTCCCCGCGCGCATTTCATTCATAACAAGTCCAGATTGTCACTTTGGGTGTGGTGAGGTCATGAGTTCGATTCTCACTACACCCCTGTCATTTTTTTAACAAGTCTAACAGCACATCACAATGTTACATCAAAATTTTCAAGGCACATAAAAAAAATTCAACGACACGCAATCTCGATGGTGCATTGATTTTAAAAATGCAAAGCTGTAATTAGATTTCTAAATTTATTTTCTGAAAATATATTGTAACGCTAAAAATTCAAAACAAATCATAAGTTATCATTCGTTGACATTTTAATTTTTTTTCAAAAAAAATTTGGCACTTGTGAACTGTGCGTCGGTCAGCAGTACATACTGTTAGGCGCGCTGTTCCGGTGCCTTTTTTCCCACACACATATATATATCTACTTTCCATGAATAATATATAACCGACATCAATTCTCCATGCAATTAAAGAAAAGTAGAATAAATATCACATAAATCTCTCTACATCTCTAAGAACTACAATTAACCCTTTCACTAAATTTTAAATCATTTTACACCATATACTTTACAATTAGCAAGAGTAGATAGTGGCCACTGGTATGATACAAATCTCTAGAGATAAGGTTTATGTGCTTCCTGTTTTCTTTTTGTAAAGAAAATATATTGTTTTATTGAAAATTTGAAAAGATTCTTTAGCAATTTCCATTAATAAAAAAAGTTATCGTGTTTACAAATTTTTAAAGATTTTAGAAATTGAAGGAGGTTGGGGTTTGGGTCTATGAAGAGAGATGACTAATGGCGTGGGGTATTTGAGACTGAAGTGACGTATTTAAGCTAACGTGACATATTTAATATAACAAAAAAGGTTCCATAAAAGGATGAGATGTCGGGAAAGTGGTGTGAATTGGCCCATTTGGAGTAGTATAAAGATTTGAATGGACTAATTTTAAGTATATGGTGTGTATTAGACTTCTTCAGTAAATAGATGAGATATGTGATCTTTATTCCTATAATAAACGATTAAGTTCACAACTATTAAGTTACAGTAGAATCTATATCTTACTATAATAATGTAAACCTCCTTTTTTATTCTGATACTCGAAAAATATCTAAAGTACCCTTTCAATTAACTAAGATTTTAGAATGGAAGAAATCAGGATCATCGTGTAAGATACTGGCCCGAGAACTTCCGTCCCGTCAATGCCAGCTCGACAGCGTTCCCGTACCCGACGATGGCGGGAGCCGCTGGAGCGTCCCGAGGTCCGCTGTTATCGCCAGGTTGACCTCCTTCACAGAGAAGAACGCGTCGGTCGTGCAGTACCTGATGTCACAGGCGGTGACGATGTCCACCTTGCCCCTCGACGGCGGTGACCACCGGCTTCCGGCACCCCTCGACGGCGGTGACGACTTCCGGCACCCTTCGACGGCAGTGACGGCATCCTAGAGGTACTTGATGTCCCTCTGGTGGCTCTCGCTGGACCGGGCTCGATCAGAGTCGGGGACGGCGGTGGTGGAGGAGAGGGTGGCGAGGTCGATGCCGGCGCAGAAGTGGTCGCCAGTGCCGGAGAGGACGATGGTGTTGACGTCGGAGTCGAGGTCAAGGGCGTTTCTTTGTGATGGGCAGTTGAGTTTGAGATGAGCGACCCCGTTTCTTCGGGTCGGGTACGATTAAAAGGGTTTTGTACAGATCCACTTTTTTTAGAGCAGGAAAGTGAAGAGACTTCTAAAAAAAATGGAGAGAGAAGATCAGTTTTAAGAAAGAAGGTGATGTTTGTTTTAAGGAAAAAACTAAAAAAAGGAGGTCCTATCAAGATCGAACCCAGGTCGCTGGATGCTGGATTTATTACCGGGGTTTAAAAAATTCCGTTTATGTAAAATTGATAGTTAATCTTACTATAATAAAATAAATTTGTTTAGGTAGTTTATTGTTACAACGTAAAAATGTCAAAATTATTTTTTCAGTTAAAATAAAAAGGGGTAATGCTAGATGAGTGTGTCCAATCTGTACGTTGTGGCGATTCATAAAATCATCAGCAATTTCTGATTGCCTTCCACTCCGATTAGCATGATATTTTTATATTCATTGGAGTAAATTAATATAGTTAATATATGCTTTGAATAAGTAGATCAACATCTTAATCTTAGTCCAAGTTCTGCTATTTCAATTGTCGGTGGGGCCAATACTTATACATGCACGAGTACGATGACATAATTTTCAATTTTTTTGGCGGTATGCTCCCAAACCCACTCTTTAGGGTTGATATATATATATATATATATATATATATATATATATATATATATATATAATGTAAACGCCTTTTTTTGTTCCCACAACTAGAAATGTCAAAATTATACTTAATCAAAAAGCCATAATAAAATTAAAGCCAACCCACGGCCGTCTCACTCCCACAGAATTCTTTGAGACCGTGGTGAAACCACCGGTGTGGGCCCCGAGGAAGGGGACCAACGCACCAGGCGAGTCGAACTCGCCTTCTAGAAGCCCCGACGAGGATCTTGACATCTCTCTTTCACTTGCTTCCTGTTTCTTTTTATTATTTTTTTCGACAAGCTTGATGGGAAAGGAGGCACGCGCAATAGAGGATTATCGAAGGAGAAAAAGGAAGGAAAAGTTAGGGAGACGAGGCTGGAGGAATAGAAAAGGAGGTTGTTAATGGAGAAATGCTGGTGGAGATGGGTGGAGATGGCCTGGAGCTTGAAGAAGACGAAAAACAGAAAGAGGAAGGAGGAAGCTTTTTTTTTGGTAAGGAGGAAAGGGACATGGCCTTCCTTTGAAGTTGAAGTGAGGCCTGCGTGGAGTAATAATTAAATACAACCTAATCTAGGAATCTAGAACTTTCTCATGGGACAAAAATCATTTTGGTTCCTGTAAGTTTGGGCTAATTTTTCAAGGTGGACATATATTTATTATTGAGATAAACATATATTTATTATTCATTTATAATTTAAAAATATCCGGTTCGATCGCCGGTCATGTCGGTGAGGACAGTTGACCCAGAGGTCGGACAAAAATTTGGGTCAACCTCTCGGTCCTTTTTGAAAACTATGGTTATTTGTCTCTTTATTTGTGAGGTGTTGCTTTTCAATTTTAGGAACGCATTAAAAATTTCAAATTTGACGACATAAACTTATTTACTGTTCTAAAGTCTAAACTAAAGAAATAAGAATTAATAATTCTTATTATTTTAGATAAGAATTAATTAATGAGAGTTGATTTACTTAAATAATTAATTAATGACAATACTCGATTTTGGATACGATTTATGGATAAATCAATATTAGTTAAAATGCCATTAATTTTAATTAAAGAATTATATTTTTGGACACAATATGGATTAGTACTTTGGAGTATGCATTGGTGTTCATTCAAGATACTTCATACGTTCTTTTCTATAAACTGAATGGATGTACGATTATAACAGCATTTTTTTTGAATTGTAGGGGCAAAAACCCTTACATCTTACTATAATAAAAAAGGAAAAATTATGCTCAGGTCCTTGTAGTTTGGCGTCCTTCCCTCTGGGGTCCCTGCATTTCCGAAATCGTTCCTGACGTCCCCGAAGTTTGGTTTTAGAGACTCTCGGGTCCCTGACGGCTCTTTTTTTCATTTTTGGTCATGGAAATGACCAAAATACCCTTAAACAAAAAATAATTTTTATTTTTTATTTAAGGGTATTTTGGTCATTTCCATGACCAAAAATGAAAAAAAGAGCCATCAAGGACTCGAGAGTTTCTAAAACCAAACTACAGGGACAACAACATAGATTTTGGAAACTCAGGGACCTTAGAGGGAGGGACGCCAAATTACAGGGACCTGAACATAATTTTCCCTAAAAAAACCTCTTTTTAAGGTGGTTTGGTGTTACACTGTGGAAATGCCAAAACTATCCTCGACGTACATGGTAGGCGCGGGCGACTGTACGGGAGCTCGAACTCCCCTTTAACGGTAGCGGCGGGATTCAAGTCCCTTTCTCTCTCCTGTAACTCCTCTCCCTTCTCTTCCGAAGACATGCGACGGCGACGATGGTGCATCGTGTACAAAGAAGTTTTTGTGACATCTTAGGTAAATCAAAAAATAAAATACTGTAATTAAATATGTAAGAGAGCATCTTATTCATGTACATCTTAAAAATGAAAATCAGTAAACGATATATTTTGCGAGTTTTGAAACATAATGGCACTCGCATCGCGCGTGCGTATTTGCTAGTAAGTATTAACTGAACTCATCAAATTCATCTAATGTCTATTATATCGTTTTAAGTTCCCTGTGAAATTTGACATACACACAAACAAATATAATTGGTTCAAATATCATAAATCTAAGCTTGGTTGAATCAACTAAGAAACAAGAAAGTTAACATCTGTTGATATAAAATTCTAACTCTTCAAATGTATTCTAATTCTCTTATTTTAGTAATTTCACCACATATGTGTGTATATATATATATATATATATATATATATCTCTTTGTTGTAAAATATTCAGTTTGGTGGTAGCACTTGGACTGTGTTCCTGGGCCGCAAAGACTCCACTAAAGCAAACATTAGTGATGCAAACCGTAACCTACCTTCAACATTTGGCAACCTCACCGATCAAATCTCTAATTTTAAAAAAAGGACTTAACGTCAAAGATTTGGTAGTTCTCACAAGTAGATTTTATTTTGTTATACCATTAAATTAACGAACAACCTCTCTGGACCGATCACACGGGACTGGAGGACACAGTAGCCCCGGGAGAAGCATGCACAGTTTATCCCTTCTAATCTTTGGAATTAAAGCAAAACATACACAACCATAGGTCCTTACATGATCTAGGTTCATTCTTCTTTGCAGAAGGACCTCTAAAGGTGCTTTGAACTTGAGGTACTTGTTGGAGTTCTATTAAATAGGTAGCAAGCTGTTTACATAGCATCAGACTAGTAGGTCTTTGGGACATTTCTTTCAAAATGAATTGCCCTAGCAACTTTCAGAAGGTGCCTGTTCTTTCTCTCAGCCACCCCATTTTGTTGGGATGTGTAGGCGCAGGACTTTTGATGGGTAATACCCAAATCTTTTAGTAAATTAGACATGTGAAGGTATTCAGTACCATTGTGAGTGCTTAGGACTTTAATGTGTTTGTGAAACTGATTTGAAACCATCTTTCTGAACTCCTCAAACATACTAAGAACTTCAGTTTTATTTTTAATAAGATAAATCCAGGTAGTTTTAGTGAACCGATCAGTGAAAGTAATAAAATACTTAGTCATCATAAGATAAAGTAGAAGAAGTTCATCAATCAGAATGTATTAAGACAAATGGCTTAAAATATTCAGTAGTAGAATCATGAAATATTTTCAAGATTTAGCCATTTTATAACTAGTACAGTTAGAGAAAATGGGCTGGTTACAAGGCAAAAACTTGTTTAAGATCACATCAGAAGGATGGCATAATCTATTGTGCCAATCTTCAGGATTGCATTGAGTGGACGCACACAAAGCAGCTTCAATCCTACTTTGAGTGGATGAAACCAAAATGGTCCTAATCATTCCATCATCAAGAGAATAAAGCCCATTCTTCATCTTTCTTTTACCAATCATGTTCCCTGTTTTCATGTCTTGAAAAAATACAGATTTTGGTTCAAAAATCACTCTACAATCTAGGTTTTTTGTAATTGCACCAACTGAAAGCAGTTTGGCAGTTAGTTTTTTGATTAGTAAAATATCAGATTTAAAATTTGAGTTAAAAAACTTCTTCTTTCCTATGCCAGTTATGGAACGATTATCACCATTAGCAACAGACACTTTAGACAAGTCATTTTCTAGTTTCAATTCTCTCACCATTAAAAGTCATATAGTGACTGGCACCAGAATCAATAACCCAACAACTATGATCATGCTTAAAAACAGTAAATGAAGTAGCAGAGATGTTACCAATTTCTTGTTGGGGATCTGAAGTGCATAAGCCACATGAGCCTGCAATAGATAAAAACTCCATGAGTGAGCATAGAAATCATAGGTAATTCAACAGATCTCCAATCTATTAAAGAATGCCCTTATAATAAACAAATTTTAAGGGTCGCCTTCTAGACACTTTTGGGAATAAGGATTTATATAAAGAATATAACAAACAAACAGATAATGAAAACATGTGCTGTCTTTGCCAAATCATCCAGCGGTGATACTATGACATTCTTTTGTCTGTAACACGAAAAGATCCAAAGCTAAATATCCTACCCTTGAGAACTGTCTACGGTGGCACGATGTGTATGGACAACAAACCGAACATATGGAAACAAAGAACGTAAACAGTAATACTTTGGTTAAAAAGAAACAAGAGCGTGTGCAACGGTTGAAACCCATTTGCCTATTTTTGAGTAGACAGGTGAACATCCACCGGCTTTGGGCATCTGAACAAGTAACATAGAAATGGCAATAAACAGCTTCATTCAGCACCGAGCCTCGACAAAATAATTAATGACCTTTTCCGCTAACTGGTGCAAGGTAGCCAGCATCTTGACAGGAAAACTAACCAAGATAGACTAATTTTCTACCGTTTCAGACTCACTTGCACTTCGGTTTCTGGTCATAGCCGATAAAACAACCATCACCATATCTGCTTACTCTGAAAAAATGGGGTCACACTGTTAGGAATCTTGGGATAAAAGAAGGAAGAGACCATTCAATTCATGAAATTGAAAACAAGAAAAGAGTATGAAAAGATCCCACGAAGAATACTGTGGTGAAGATGTTCGTTTCTGTAGATCATTAATGCTGCAACGTGTCAAATCTAGTTATGGCTTAAATAAACGTTCCTTATTTTTTTTTGGGTGAAATTTAAATTATTTATACAATTTAGGATCTTAGACGGTTATGAGATTCGATCCTCCCATCTCATGCTTAAAGACTGATACCGTATCCACAGACTATACATGAGTTGGTCATAAACGTTCCTTATGACTACGACTAATGTGCGCTTCTAGGTCTACATACCACTTACAAGATTTACCAAAGCACATATTTACCAACAATTACGAGAAAGTTGTTCTAATTTAATTAAATTTCGAGTTCAAATAGACTAGATATTAAGTAGTGTAACTGTGTAAGACAAAAACAAGTAAATAATGAAAATAACTTTTTTTTAAGTAACTCAAGAAAGAGAATCTGAATATAGATTATCATATTGTTACTTACAAGATTGATGAACTTGTTTATACGTATACAAAACATACATATCTAATGTCTTCAATTTTACAGTTGAATATAAAATAGAGCCGATTAATTCCTGTTTTAAATATATATTTTTTGGAAAGGCTAATCCTGAACGTAATTGGGATGTACTGTAGTAAAAACTTTATTGCATTAGGATTTTACCCTTTTTTAAATTTCATATAATAAGTTGTGCGTGATAAGAAATAATAAAAAATTTAGCAAGTCCTTAAGTTAGTTTGGTCCAAATAAAAAAAAAATTAGTCATTTAAAAGTGGGCCATTGGTTTAAGCGTGGCAGCAGATGATTCAAAGACGTAGCGCGAGTGACGAAACCTGTCGTTGAAGGGACAAACGACCAGCTCAGACACGACGACGACGACGACGACGACGACAACACTCGTGCCGCGCACGTGATGACTTTAAGCTCAAGCGGAAGGAAACGACCGGAACAGAACTCTGTGTCCGCATCTTATCCGAGTCAGCTTTACTTAGAGGAGAGAGATGGTTGCGTAACCCAACCAACCTGTCCCATCTCGAAACATTTAACTCAATGTGTCTCCTTTCCTCTCCCAACTATCCTTGTCCTTCCAATTTCTCTCTCTATACGGAGGGGATTCGTTGTTATATAGCGGATTGGGGGCTGAATTGATGGTTTGTGATCTAGGGTTTTCACAAGAGAGAGATTGGGGGGGAATCCGCCATATAACACAGAACAGAGGTAAGGTACTCCGAGAGGCTCGTTTTTCTTTGTAAGAGATTTAGTATCTCTCCTTACCCTTTACTTGGTTTGTTGGAAATGTTTTTTTTAATGAGTGATTTGATTATTAGGGGTCAGTTGGATTCAGTCAAAGGTGGGTTCTTTGGTATATTCTCTCAAGTGGGTGCCTTTTTTTTTTTCGTCTTTAAATTTTGGGGGTTTTGTTTGTGCCAGTCTGATTCTGCATTTTGTTTAGATATGATCAGATTTTTGTTAGATTTATTGGTAGTAAGTATATGATTAGGCTGTGGTTGGGGAGACTTTTGATTTGTTGTTATCTGATTATCTCTTCTGATCTATGAGCTGAATGATGGAAAACCCTCTTTTTGGTTTACCTGTTTGTATTGTTTTCTCATCTGAAAGTGGATGAAAGATGTGATTTCAAAGGCTTGAAGGGTTCTCCAGTTCTTCTGTTCTTAACGGGTAATTGCTGTGCTGACTGAATGTGATATAATTCATACCGCATACAAAGTCTTGGTTGCAAGAACTTGAATGTATTTTGTCCTACCATATTTTGGAGATTTTTTATGACAACTTTTGCTGGAAGCAGGCTTTGATGGTGTTGGCTTGGGACTTGTGTTCTACACCACAAAGCTCTAGGAAAGTAAGTGACTCTATGTCTACTTTGTTTGCGGTAGTGAAAGTTTTATTTTTTAGAGGCTGTTCTAAGATTAATGCAAAACTGGCGACAATTTATGAAGCATAGCATTGTACATCTTAAAGAGGTGAAATAGTAACACAATCTTTTACGTACGGTGCAGGGTACTTGATGTACGGTGCTTCCATATTCCAGTCTATGATCGAACACCATTTCTAGGTATCAGCTTTTACTTACTCAGCTGTCACACCCGTCTCTTTCTCTATATCTAATGGAGCTTTGTTCTTCGGATCGAAAATCATCCTTGCGCATGCATTACGATGAAAACAGCGTGTTCTGTTTTATGCGGACTCATACGTCCATTGTAATGCAACGGTTACAATCCAAGCGGGATAGACTGTATGCTTCAATCTGCAAGTTTATATATGTTGTGATGAAAACTGTAGCAACTTGATGACAGATAAGTAAAGATGGATATCAACTACCAATTCTGAATGAAATAAGCATGGTGATGTATGCTAAACTTCCGTGAGTCCTTTGTAAACTGATGTGGTTGTTGCTTGCATATGTAATCCTCTTGATTTAGTTTGTCAATGGCATGTGAAGCCCTTCTGTCTGACAGTAACAAGTATCTGGTATATTAATGACTGAAAAGCTTATTTGCCCTAGGAATCAATAGTAGTATAAAAGCTCCTAAACAATTGCCGTAGGAAGCAACAGTACTAGCAAATGCACGATACAAGTCTATCTGCCTATTTATATCTGCTGCTCATTATCATTTAGGATACAGCAGTACTATCAAATGCAGGATATGAGTCTATGTGCCTATTTAGGAAACAACAGCAGTATCAAATTGAGGACACAAGTCTATCGGCCTATTTATATCCGCTGCTCAGTATCATTTATGTCTGCTCTTGATTCTCCTGTCCGGCAGGAGGTTGAGGGTGCATCATCTCAGGAGGGTTATTGTAGTAGGAGGGGGTTGGATAGGATGGAGCGTAAGGGGGATATGATGCAGGGTAGGGGTAGATGTAGGGGTAGATGAATGGTGGAGGGTATGGGTAGATGAATTGAGGGGTAGGGTAGGGGTAAGGTTGAGGCTGAACAGCTAGTGGCTGGGGAAGAATCATTCGTGGCTGGGGAAGAACAGCTCCTGGCTCAGGAAGAACAGCTCCTGGCTGAGCGGGAGGAGCTTGTGGCTCAGGGAGAACAGCTTGGGGCTGAGGGGGAGGTAGAACACCCTCCACCTCAGCCCTGAACGCCGCGAGGGTGTGTGCATTGTAGACTTTCTTGTTCTCCATCATCGTGAGTACCTTTTGCACGCCAGTTCTGATTGCAGGTGTTTCGGATGCCTTAGAGACAAGGTACCCTATCACTGGCTTCAGCGCATCTATGACGACGTTAGCATCTTCCTCTCGCTTACGCTTTCTTGTTAATGCAGCCCGTTTTCTGTTCATGGCGCTGTGTAAAAGATGATATTAAGTTACAAAATGGAAGTAGTCTCTTTATGAGCTTAATGATCTAATAATGAGAGCAGGAGTCCTAAACATTGAAAACCATCATCCCTAACATGTAAATTGCCCCAGAGATATGAGATTGGTCTCTGCAGGTTATTATTTTATATCTCTGCAGGTTATTATTTTATCAATGCCAATTCGAAACGGTTGATTCTGTCTAATTTGAACCACAGGCTTTGATGTAAGGAATTTGAGAGATTCATCATCTACAAAGAGCAGGAGAGTCCTAAACATTGAAACCCATCATTCCTAACATGTAAATTGCCCCAGAAATATGAGATTGGTCTCTGCAGGTTATTATTTTATCAGTGCCCTATACCAGTACCAAGAAATGGAAGTAACTCTTGTTTTAATAGGATTAAAGATTCAAATTGCCCCATGATAATGATAGTGACTAGAGGCTAATATGAGCTTAATGATCTGATAAGGAGAGCAGGGGCCCTAAACATTGGAAACCCATCATCCCTAACATGTAAATATTGGTCTCTGCAGGTTATTATTTTATCGAAGCACCAGTACCAAGAAATGAACAAGAACCCTTACCATAGAAAAAGGGTGTCGCTGACGACATATAGGATGCGCTCCATCCTGGCTGCGCTATATGCGTTAAGAAACTGTATCTTGATGGCTTCTCCGAGCGCATCAATGTACTTTTCGTTTTCGATGATCCACGAACTTGCAGCGCGCACGGTGCTTCTGGTCCCAGTTGAGGCGGCGTCAGCCATTTTCTTCACGAACTCCTTTCCCACGCTCGGGGGAAAACTCTTGTGTGTGTGCATCTTCTTGGTCAAGAAGCTGTTGTTTTTTTTGTGGGGGCGGGGGGGAAGAACGGTTCTTCTTTGATGTGACGAGTCAAATTTCTACTTCATCTGTTTGTTATGTCTATTTTGTATTTGAATATAAAAACAACAGAACTTGCCACGTGTACTCTCTCTCTCTCTCTCTCTGCCTTTCCCCACTGCGTTTCCTCTCTTTCGAGCTTGACCCAGAGGTAATCACTCTCAAGGTACTTCTGTAAAATGGTTCTGATACTTACTTTTGATGTAATCATAACCAATTTTCTCCCTTCCAAGCCACTTATCCGATCCCTTCCCTGACGTCCGCCTTGTAAAAGACCCCAGCAAAACACCGTACCTGCCAATCTTTAGCATTTCACAAATGGAATATGCCATTCACCCTGCTACTTGCACTCAAAACACTTCTTCCAATCTAAGATGGTCCATTTTCTTTTCACGTTTGTTTTATGTTAAAACTCATTGATGTGTAGTCAGGAGCCCGCAATCTCAGGAAAGCTGTCATTGTTGGAAGTGTCATTCAGATTCCAATGCTTCATTCAAAGTTTGTTTAAATATTGTTATCTGGAATTTTATTTTTTTCCCTGATCTGAAGGTGACAATTGGAGAAAGTTAAGCCTGTTTGGTGCATGTATAACTGGTACAATAAGCCTTGAGTTTCATGTGATAACAAATGATTGCCTCAAAGTTCCGTGTTTGGGCATGAGACAACGGTCACTCGATTGCTTCTGATTTGATTTATCACTTAGCAATTACTGTGTTATGTCCTCGAGCAAAATTGCTTCTCGCTAAATATAAGTTTCCTACATCTATCAAGCTAGTCAGTTAGGATTCAAGAATACTCATTTGGAAACTTGAATGCATCCTCCAAGTCTCCATTAACATCAAAAAGATCCATTTTGCATCCCCTGAAAAAAGGACCCTTTTTTTGAAATTGCAGTCTTTAAACTTTTATGAATTTGCACTGTTGAAGCTTGCAGAAATTGATTTGCTCAGTGAAGCATGAATTAATCTTCAAATTGATAGTTGGAGCTTTTATTCTTGTGTTCATTACATACTGCTTTTACATGTAACAACCTTAATGACAAATCTACTGGTACATGAGGAGCCTGGAGTGGCTTTGAACCGGTTTTTGATTCTTAATGTAAAACTAAGGTCCTTATGTGAGTGTTAAAAGAAGTTCGTTGTACTGGCCCCTAGGTAAAATTGCATTTTTTTTTTCTTCAGCATCCCAGATGAGGTTGTAGCGAAGCTTGGTATTTTTTTCCCCATGCATTTGGATTACAGCATTTGTTGATTTTTTTTTTCCTTCCAAGTTCACGTAAAACTGAGTAATTTTTTCACTATTAATTCATGGTTGAAGCTTTTTGTAATCATGCATCAAAGCTGTGCTTATGATGTCATTCTGTTGCGGAAGAGAGTGCCAGTATTTTTGACTGGTATCTTCAATTGTAGCTGTTGTTCTCGAGCGTGACGTTTTTAAACTATCATTCTTGAATGTGACTTTTTCACTGCTCAAGTCTCTAGAAACTGTTCAAGGCAATTACAGAATTGGTAAATGCATATGCTCATTCTGTGTGTGAATCCTTGCTAATTTCTTGAAACTTCCACAATGCTGATCTGTGTTGGGGTATGACCTGGAATTGATTGAACTGTCGATATGTTTGATGTTTGCAGTTATTTCATCAAGCTTCTTTTGGAAAAGAAATATGCCTTGCCTTATCTTGTCGTTGATGATGTGCTTGCACATTTAATGAGATTCCGTCATGATACGAGAGTAATGCCTGTGATATGGCACCAATCACTCCTTGCCTTTCATGTAAAGGTTGGTGAGATTATGTACCTTTTTTCATTGAGCTTCCTAGATTCTGGTCATGTATCTTTAAATGGATTCATTTTTTCAATACAGTCAACTAATCTTAACCATGAATGGTCTGTTCTTGCTTGTTTACTCTGGTATTTGTTTAAGGTCTCCAAAGGCGATCCTGATTTGTCTTATGTTTGCGGTGGGAGTGGGTTTCCTGATGATTGGGCTTAATTGCTTGATACATATTGATGACTTTAGTTTTGAGATAAAAAGTCACTTTCGACTTGACCATCTTGTCAACGTCATGCGTTAGTTCAAACCAAAAGTTCACCTACACTAGCAAAGGGCATCTGTCGAGAAGCGTATTCCGGAAGTTCACCTGTATTAACCTTTCTCGTCCTGGTTTTCCGTTAAAAAAAATTCCCAATGGTGTCAGATGTTGGAAATTCCTTACTCTGTTCTGCCAATTGCTTCTTTTTTTTTTCCTTTTTCTTTTTTCATTCTGCGAAAAAAACCCAATTCACTTTTTTTGCAGTCTTTTATGCCACACCCCTACCATGTTTACGTTATTTTGAGACAAATGACTTAGTGTTGTTTTGGTTACTGTCTGACCTTCTAACTTACAATTCTGGTGCGAAATGTGTGCAGGTATAAGAATGAATTGCTGAAGGAAGAAACGCTGCTCAAAAAGCAGAAGCATAAATTAGTAAGAATAGTTACTTTTGATAAGTGAAAATATTACAAAGATATTTAAGTGGAATTGCTCTTTGAGGGCTTCTTGGTCTCTCTCCCACACACTCAAAAGACTACTGTTATCTTATATTTTTATCCACCTTTGGATTCCAGGTGACACCTAAACTTTTGAAAGAGCTGGATAATAGTCGCAGTCGCAGTGAGAAGGATGATCATAATGTCGATCAATATCCTTTAATGACTTAACCTGACACTTGGTTTTGTATTCTTCATGCTTTCGCCAAAATGTTTTCTTGCTTGACCCAGCGTGCATCACTATCCTCATGCACCTTTCGCCGTCATGTGTGTTGTTGTTACTTCATCAATTCATCTTGGTCATGTGTGTTGTTGTTACTTCATCAATTCATCTTGGTCACGTGTGTTGTTGTTACTTGGTCACGTGTGTTGTTGTTACTTCATCAATTCATCTTGGTCACGTGTGTTTTTGTTACTTCATCAATTCATCTTGGTATGTTCAAGTGCTCCTTGACTTTCATTACCATCTCCAGTATCTGTAATCAACAAAACTATCGGGGAAGACAGGTTCGACATTCCAGATATTCCGATGGAGGAGGAATGAAGTTCACTGTTTGAGCTCCAACAAACCTAGTTGTTACTGTTAGTCTGGTTCTTGTAGTCGATATTCCTTGGCTTGAAATTCCCAAAATAAGACTTAGCATCTGCAATTAACAGATAATCAATTTATTAGGGCAGCCAAAGCGAATGATAAATATATGTTATTTGATCATAAAACGTACATGTTATTATTGTATGGAAATACAGGATATATATAAGCCCCCGGGCAAACCGTTAATGCCTATACTATTAATGCCTAATACCGAAAACTAACAAATTATTAAACTTAGCCTTCTATTTTTAGGAGATAATTTATAATTGGATACAAAATAAGGAACACTTGTCCACAACAAATTCTAAACCGATTAAAAATTTGAAACAAACGATTGATACGGAATTTGTCAGTCTTTCTTTCATTTCTTTCTTAAAAAAAATACATGGTTGGACCAGTTTTGGGTTCCACCAATTCAGTTTTTTTTTTAATTTTAAAGGAGAACAATCTGGTCGAATTTGTTTATCCGGAAAGTAGTAGCCACGCATTTTTTTTTAACTTTTGACTCGAGCACAATGTCATGTATGATTTCTTTTATATTCGTAAGAGTTAAACACATAATTTTTTAATATGAATTTAAATCTGTTGCTACTTGAAACAAGTACGACAACAAAGTACAATTAGGACACTCTGCTAGAAAATGGACTCACACGACTATGGTCGTTTCATTGCACGTTAACATAGTGAAAGCTAATTTTAACTTCGGCCCAATAGTCTTCGTCTGAGTAGACATGTTGCGGATATAGATTTTTGAGATCCTAAAGCCGCATGATCTGGCAGAATAGCTCTGGCCATTGCATGTCACTTGTTTCCCGAGAATTGTATCAGTGTCAGCAGCACCCGTCGCCATCGTCGGGGTTGGTCTCGGTCCAGACATCTTTTCACCACCTCAGTATGATAAAATAAAGGATAATTAATATATAGAAGCCGCAGAGTTGGAAAAATTTTGCTATTGGGTCCATCATCGCGTAAGTGCAACTTTTTTCTTGCCAGAAAGGGTGGTTACGAGCTGCATTGCAGTGTGTAAGAGGATGGAAGGTGTTTAAGTATTAGGCAATGTATGGAGTGAGGGTTATTTCGGATAAATTGTTTAGGCCACGTAAGTAAAACGAACCATGTTAGAAGGTCCGCGGAATGTCATACTCGCCACATCAGCAAAAGTTTTGAAATTGTTCGGTCACGTCAGCAAAACGAACACTGGCAGCAGCTTCCCAACATGTCAACACTCACCCCACTGCTAGTATCCGAGGAGAACGATGATGTCCGGGAAAAGCCTTGGAGAAAATGGACGAAACATTATTTCTTCTCTGAGTGTGTCTTCTCCACTGCTCAGTAGAAGTTATTCTGGAGATGGGTTAACCCAATCGGCCTCGGAAACGAGAACATTGCTGCTGTCCTTTAGGGCCCTTGTTTTAGCCTCGTCAACATCAGCATATCCTGATGTAACACCTCGTAATTTGACCGACTGTCTTTACAGAACAACACAGGTCTTTTCTAGCATGCTTTGTCCTCACTCGCATGCATCCCGGAAAACTTCCCAGGAAGTCATCCATTCTGATCCTACTCTCGGCCAAACGCGTTTAACCTTGAAGTTCTCCCAGGATGTGTGCCGAAAAAGAAGGTGCACCTTGTTGGTATGGATAGTACTAATCAAATCACTTAAGGCTTTCAGACAGAACATATCATTTTCGGGATATCACACCTGACCTCCTGCATGTTGAACATGACTGATATTTAGTTGCCAGTGTCAAAGAAATCTCTGGCATTTGAGCAAAACCTCAAGACAAATTTCTCACCTTCGACACTGCAGACTTTGAGCTGCATTTTTTTTTTGGTCGGTAAATTTACTTTATTAAAATAATATAAAAGTAATACATAATAGTTACCACCTCCCACAAGCATGCTATATACCTAGTTCGGAAGACCCTCCACCCTCTAGTAAATTACATGTTAACAGGAATAGGATGATCAAGAGGATTCCTTCCTAGTTTCTTGACAAAACCTTCCATGAAAAATTGCAGTGAAAGAAAAGATGTCCTTCAGACTCATCGAACGTGCCACAAAGCGGATCCCACGGGTCCAGCCGTCGTGTTCTGATTAAGACATCCCTCGTGGTTAGCTTGTGCTGGAATGCAACCCATAGAAAACACTCTACTTGTCCAAAGCTTTTTCATTTCTGGGAACAGCAAAGGTGGGCAGGATTTCTGGAAATAAATACTTGGTAAGAGCCTTGACTGAGAAAGAGTTTTGTTCACCTGGGTTCCAACTGACTTTGTCCACCTCCACAGTTGGCTTCACCTGAGCAAATTTTGCAAGGAGTGATTGTAGCTCTTCTTCCTCCCAGGCGAATAACCTGCGTCGCCACAATAAGTTCCACTCCCAACGATCATTCCTCCATGATCCACACTCACATAGACGGGCACGCAATTATATTGGGTGTGTCAAAGAGATGGGTCAGCTGTTTCACAACCCGAGTGATGTGAAGAGAGTAATACACCAACATTTCAAGAGCCAATTTGCAGAATCGGGTAGTTCTACACCCAAGCTACCCGACTCCTTATTTACGAAGCTCAAAGAGAGCTCAGTAAGCCTCCTTGATTCAACTCCGACTGCAGAAGAAGTTAGAGATGCAGTGTGGAGCTGTGGCCGTGACAAGGCGCCGGGGCCAGATGGTTTCAATTCCAACTTCTACAAGGCGATGTGGAGCATTATTGGTAAAGAGGTTATTGAGTTTGTGCTGAACTTCTTCCAGACTGGCCACCTCCACTCGTTTGCCTCCTCTTCGTTCTTCGCTCTGATCCTAAAAGTCTCAGGTTCCTCATTGCTTTCGAATTTCAGACCCATTAGTCTTATTGGAAGTTTAAACAAAATTATCTCAAAGCTATTGGCGCAAAGATTAAAAAGAGGCTGCCTTTATTACTGGAACAGGCTGAAGAAGGCTGCCTTTAAAATGAGGTGATTCAGAGGCTGAAGAAGAACAAGCAGGAGGCGGCGCTTCTAAAGCTAGACTTTTCAAAAGCCTTTGATAGTGTTAACTGGAAATACCTTTTTGATGTGCTTTCGGCTATGGGATTTGGTCAAAGATGGATGCTTTGGGTACGAGGTTGTCTCTCGGATGCTACATCTTCCGTCCTTGTAAACGGATCTCCCACTAAGCTGTTCCCGATTGAGAAAGGACTTAGACAGGGTGACCCTTTGTCGCCTTTCCTTTTCATTATTGCTGCGGAGGGGCTACGAGTTATGCTCAAGAAAGCGGAGGAACTTCAACTTACAAAGGGTGTTCTTATCCCGGGAGCTCATCAGAGTATCAGCATTTTACAATACGCGGACGACACACTCATCTTCTCGGAAAAGAGTGACAGCAGTCTCTGCTATATAAATGGCATTGTGGCTGTGTTTGGAATGGTATCGGGCTTGTGTTTGAACCCCTCTAAAACAAGTATGTCTGGAATTAATATTGAGGATAGATGGTTGGCCTTCTCACAACAGCTTGCATTTGGGGGTGGAAGCTGGTTCCATTACCCATTAAATACCTTGGTTTACCATTGGGATGCAGTATGAAGAGAATTGCATGGTGGACTCCGGTGGTGGAATCATTCGATAAGCGTTTGGCCTCGTGGAAAGGTTGTTTACTTTGATTAGATCTGTACTATCCTCTCTTCCAATCTTCTATCTATCTATATTTAAAATGCCAGCTGGGGTTCAGTTTGCAATTGAAAGGAGGGTGAGAAGGTTCTTATGGTCTGGGAAAGCGGAGAAATTGAAGCCCTCTAAGGTTCGGTGGGAGGTGGTTGCTCGCCCTAGAGAGCAAGGAGGACTTGGGATAGAAAACTTGGCAATAAAAAAATAAGGCCCTTCTACTTAAGTGGATATGGAGGTACATCACCAACAAAGATTCTTTTTGGGCTACTTTCATGAGAGGTGTTAATAACTTCAACCAGGTATCATTTATTGACTACCCAAAGGATAATCAGGGGGGAGGAGGGATATGGGATTTTACGGTGGACGACGGGTCCTTTCTTTATGCTACTCCCTGTGAAACCAGCAGATGGCCCGATCAACAACGACGACGATGATTCCGGTATCAGAGAGAGACACAACATTACTGCTGAGTTCAGTAAAAGCTTTTGACATCATCAGAGCAACTAACTTCATTTCCTCCATGATCGGACATTCTGGAGATCAAGAAAGGAATCTGTTGATTCAGAGGTGTCTTCTGCTGCAAGAGGCAAAGGGGAGTATTTGTCCAAAGAATCGGATCAAACATAACTAGGAGTTGGTCCAAGCCCTCTGAGGGAATCATTTCTTCTTTTCTTTTATTTTTATTGCACAAGAGTCGTACAACGATTAACCCAGAATCATATACAACGCGGGCCCTAAGAAGGTTCTGCTATTTCGAATTCATCAAAAAATAATATTGAGACGTTGTTCCACCAAAATAGAAGAAAATGCTTCGCATTTGATTCGACCATTTGATCGATTTGATTTTGTGAAAGAATATACGTGCCAAAGATATGGTCAGTTAATGTATGCTTTTTTTCAGTTCTAGAATTTCGCTGAGCAATTATATTTTCGGGATAGAATGGAGACTTTAACATAGTATTAGAGTTTGTGTTTGCGAGAATACAAACTCTCTGGTAGGTAGGTTGAACTTGGCCAAAGGATATAATGTTAGATTTAACTTTTTGTGTATTAATGAGAATTACGATCTACTGTAAGATCGAAATGGGTAACAGAATCATGGTTCTGGTCTAAAATTAAAATGAAACCAGTCGAATTGGGTTGTTCTGTTATGGTTTCAAGATAAATTTGAGTTTCAGAAATCCAATTTTGTACCTTGTTCTATGTTAAACTTAAGATTGCCTTCTTGTCTGGTAGGTTGATTGATCCAGAAGAAGTGTCGAAGGAAGGCAGTGTGTCTGCTTTTGACGAGAAGGATGATGCGTGTGGACTCGAGGATGATGCTCCCATCTCAGAGACGCTGGCTGTCCGACCTGTAGTTCATGATTTCAAGCGAGTTCTGCCAGAGAACGCCGCGTGTCGGGTCATGAACAATCGGTCCTTGTCGCCGAGATCAGACAAAAGGGTGAAAAGATTGCACAAGAGCCAGAAGCATTAAGCAAGGATAGCAATCAAAATGCATAGTCAACCAGCAAGTTGCTCTTTTGGTGGGAGCCAACCAGCAAGTTCGAGTGGCTTGACCCTTCCAGAATTCCAGATGCTAACGGAAAGGGACCCGACGACCCTCTTTGTGACAAGAAAATGCTATCTATTCCGCCTGATGAAAATGTCTGCGTCCCAAAAGCAGTATTGGAGGTTCAAGTCTCGGTATATGGACGCTGTGCCTTTCTTCAAAGTGGTTAGTCCATTGCTATTCACTTCATGATCTGTATCATGAGCAATGTTTTCAAAACTGCTGTCCGACCGATCGGACCGCTATCTTGGGATCAACAATGTATGATTTTTGCCTAAAACCCAGGGAGTGGTCTGATTGGTCAAAATCTGGTCAGACCACCTAGTCAGTTCGGATCGTTTTAAAAACATTGTGAGTAATTAGTGTTCATCTACTTTTAAATGCAGGGAAACTTCTACGAGCTTTACGAAATGGATGCTGAAATTGGTCATAAGGAGCTTAATTGGAAGCCAACATCAAGTAGCATTGGCAAATGTAGCCAGGTGCCTGGAAAACTAGTTTAATTTATATGATTGGATTTGCTGTTGTAGCAACTTATACAACTTATTTGCCATTTGTGTGTCAGGTTACCGTATCTGCAAGAGTTATAGATGATGATGTTGGAAACTCGTCGCTCGTGGGTAGAAGCCCAGAACTTTATCATGCTTGTTGTTTCTCTTCATTGTCCGTTTCTTGCAACCCTGTTCCTGAAACGTATTGATGTTACAACATGAAAGTATTTCTTATCCATTTCCCAAACTTTTAGTCGAATTGAATTACTGAATAGGACAATGAAATACATTCTGCAGTTTTCTGGCAATTTATCACGACCTCCAACATTGTTGTTGCCAATCTTCCTCGTGAGCTTGAGGACCTACTACATGTGAATAAAGTTCTAGTGTTTACCTTCAAAAAAATAATAAGAAAAGTTAATCCTAAAATTTGAATAAATAGTGACTGATTTTTTTAATATCGAATTTTCCATTAATTAAAAATGGCATGGGAAAATATTGCTTGGGTATCCCGAGTTCATTATGTATCCGTTTGCAAATTTGCTCCTGCGAAGTGTCGTTTTATTGCTTTATGAGAATCGAAAGACGTAAAGTTATTCATCTGTTTAAATTCATATTCTTTAAAAAAAAATAGCGCCGGGTTAACCAAAAATCAACTTGCGCATAAATCGGGTGTTAGGACCAAGAAACCATAATGAATAATTAAAAATTAGGGGGAGTAAACTGTAATTTGTCGAGGGACTAAACTGAAATTTTGCCAAACTTTAACCCTAGCTTCGCCTATAAAAGAAGGCTGGACGAAACCCTAAAGCTCGCCCTTCTGAAATTCCGTTTTCTCTCTTGAAAGGTAGATGAGATCTTCCAGGCGAGCCAAAGGACGAAGGAAAATACGACGACACCTTGCGAGACGCTAGGGTAAGCTGTCTTGTCCGTCTTTGTTATGGATCGCTGAAGTTCGGGGATAAATCGTTGTTTGACTGATCACAAAATCTGTAAGGACTTGAGGAGGACGCCAAAAATTAGGAGAGACGCGGATTGACGAGGTTAGGTTAGAAGGAAACGAGGTAAGTTGAACCTCTATACTTTTTAGGTCGTAATTGCTATGTTTTGTTGTTGTATGACTGTATTTGAGACGTATTTCGTCCGTATTTTAGTGGTATGCAATTCACATGATCATATTATGTCCGTATACTATCTGTATTCTGTCCATATTCTATCTGTATTTGTGTTACATTCGTTGCGTATTCTACCATGTGATCTGATCTGTTCTGACTGTTCTGGTCGGGATTGTCCCGGTGCTTCTGTGCCCGTAGAGTATTTTGGATGATTTCATACTCTATGTGAGCACCGGTGATATCTGTGCCCTGTGGTGAGACTGTCCTTCCGTTTCTGTGTCTTTAGCGTGAAGGATTAGTATATGTTGCTAATATGAACACCATTAGGCTCATCATTTCTGCTGCTGTCAATTTTAGTTGGCCTCTTCAACAAATGGATGTGAAAAATGCTTTTTTACAAGGTGATTTAGAGGAGGAGATTTATATGTGCATTTCTGAAGGACATCCTATGTTTAACTCTGATAAAGTGTGCAAATTAAGAAAAATAATCTATGGTCTAAAGCAATTTCCTAGGGCTTGGTATCATAAGTTGAGCAAAAAACTTACCAGCCTTGGGTTTCATAAGAGTGCTACTGATCATACTTTGTTTGTCCTTAAATCTGTCAATGGCATTATTGTTGTTTGCATGTATGTGGATGATTTAATCATCACTGACAGCAATTTGGAAGGAATTCATCATCTGAAACAAGCCTTGAAAGGGAAGTTTAATATTAAAGATTTGGGAAGGCAAAAATATTTTTTAGGGATTGAATTTACTTATTCTAATAAGGGCATTCATCTTTGTCAAAGAAAGTATGTCCTAGATCTTCTAAGAGGAACCCTAAAATCTGATTGCGAGCCCATAAACACTCCTCTGGAATGTGGCACAGTCTTCTCCAACCAAGAAGGTCAGTCTCTAAATAACATTGGCAAGTTTCAAAGACCGGTTGGTAAGCTGATTTACTTAACCATTACTAGGCCTGAAATTTCTTTTGTTGTAAGCTTAATTAGTCAAGCTATGCACAGTCCTAGAACTAGCCATCAAGTCATTGCTAATAGGATCTTACAATATCTTAAAACCTGCCCAGGCCAAGGTCTTTTTATGAGAAGAGAGGGTCATATGAACATCTCTGGATATTCTGACCCTAGCTGGGCAGGGGTTAAGGATGATAGAAGATCTATTAGTAGTTTTTGCACTTATGTTAGAAGAAATCTGGTCACTTGGAAAAGCAAAAAACAAAGTGTGGTGGCTAGATCTTCTGCTGAAGCTGAGTATAAGGCAATGGCTTTAACTGCAAGTGAGCTGATTTGGCTCAAGCAAATGGTTAAAGATCTAGGTTTTGATCATCCTAGTCCTATGAACATGTCCTGTGATAACTAATTTTCCATATATATTGCTACTAAGACTAAGCACACATTGAAGTTGATTGTAATTTTATCAGAAAAAAGTCCAAAGCAAAGAAATTGCTACTCCTTATCTTTGTAGCTCTGAGCAGACAGCTATATCTTCACCAAGGTTTTGCCTTCTAATCAATTTAATTATCTCTCTAGCAAGTTAGGTTTGTTTGATCTTTGCAAGCCTAACTTGAGGGGGAGTGTTGAATTATTAGATCACTAATGCCTTGTGTCTTGCAGGTGCTTTAGTCGATTAATCTCATATTTGGTGTGTTCTGATCTCATGCTTGAAGATCTCTTTCAGATTAATCAGCTGGAAGCACTAAAAGAGCATCCAGGTTTCATCCTCCTCTTGCTGCAGCTTCTGGACTGCTTTCAAGAAGATTAACCATGATGATCATGGTTTATATTAGCTATTTATGTTTAGACTTGTTGTCTATTCCTAGGCTTTGTTTTTTACTGTTGTAATAGGCTTGTTTGTCAGCTCCCCTGTATGCTGTCAAATCTGGATTACAGCAGTTGGATTCCAACGGCTATAATCTGCAGATTTGCTCTATCCTTTCTTTCTTCTTCCTCTCTTGTATAAATGCTCTTGTTGAGCTCTTAAATGTAAGCAAGTGGTTGAGATATTAATAACATCATAATTTTCCAGTCACTAAAAAGATCCTTACCAGTTTCTTTAGCTTCAAATTCTGGAAACGATTATCTAAAATGAGCGACTTAGAACCTTCAACGAGGAACTAAACCCTACCCGATGAGTGTAGACATTTTCCATGCGCTGACAATGTGTGTTAAATTTTCTCAAAAACAAAAGAAAGTGTTTAAAATCTAGTCCAGTAATCCTGAAGAAGGCCCTTCCATTCAGTTAATCCAGCAGAAACATTGTTGAGCGGCAACAAGAATATTAAACAAAACAATTTCATAAGACAATGAGAAGAAGGGGAAAAAGTAAGTATCAAGGAAATAAAAACTAGAAGAAATCTAGACAGTGCAACCTGGGACAAGATCAAGGGGAAGAAGACACAACTCTAGGCAGCTGATAAACAGGTAAGATGTATTCTAAGCACATTACATGATTTAATATAACACAACACCAGATGACCAACAAGAATTCCATCTCTATAGAAAAGACCCAACACAAAAGGTTCGAGCATATATGCAATTACAGTGAAAACAAAAGGATTCAACCCAGTCTCCATATCTGCGGTAAAACTGTAATCCTTGACCTCGCAAAAATGTTTGCGAGAGAAACGCTGACACCTAAAATTAAAAAAAATAAAAAATCTTAATTCCAAGACATAATAACAAAATGGATATATAAATTTTAGAAAAGCAATGTGGATCCCAATAAATTTCAACGGCATTAAACCGCTTATTCTGATAATTTATTGTATTGGACAACTGCTGAGTGTAACAAGCTGCAGCATTTTTCTCTTTGAGAAAGTTTTTCTGCCATCAGTGGGATTTTTTGACAGGTGCAAGCTAAAACAGTTAAAGGAGAAAGAAAAATAGCATGCGACCACGAAATTCAGGATGTAATACACGGCTCTTGATTGTCACGCAGTTACTATCCTGACCAAAAAATAAACAGACAGACGTCAATCAGAAAATTGCGTAAAGTTGGAAGACAAATAAGCAGTTTCCAGCATATGAAGAACATTATGGGTATCAACAAATATAAGGCAGAAAAGGCAAGTCACAAGGAGAGGCGTCTCTGCAGAATCTTGTATTTTGGTGGAGAAGCCTCCCAACTTGTTCTTTTTGTTTTGGTAGAATCAAACTCATTCTTGAAATATACACTTTACAAGCGTTCCTTCTTCAGAAAAAACTATCAGCAGCTAATAATATTACCTTCAAAACTCTTACAGTGCTAGCATAAGTCGAGGGTCTTCCAATCTCTAGCATCTCAAGGCTTTTTTACCTGCAAAATCCAAAATGCATAGGTACAAAATAAATAAATAAAGATTTCAGTGGGTGTATCCGAACCTCTATAGAAATTTGATAGCTTGAAAGTGACAAATTGTTGGTTAAAGAGATCTTCAAGTCGATAACAGAAAAAGAAAAAAATGATGCTTAACGGCTAACTTGTGGACTGGACCATATTTACGATTAATGCAGTTCAACTTATACTGCGAAATATATTCACGCAGCTCTCTCCTGTTTTAAAATGTTACGTCTCAAATTCATCAATTTAAGACAATTATCTTTTGTCTTAAATTCTCCTAACTTTGGGACTCCTAAGGAATGAGACAAGTTTTACAGGGCACGCATTGAAACAGAAGTATGAATACTTACTAGGTGGAATAAAAATTCTAATATTAGGTCTAATTGCTCCTCTTCGAATTTGGTGAGATTCATTACGATAGTTGAGCCGGGCAGGAAAAACAAGCAAGGAAATTGCACGGATGAAAAGAAGACATGACAACCTTTAGTGAGCTGAGAGTTGCAAAGTCCTTCTCACGATTAGAAACTCCATTATCTGTATCTCTCAAGATTTCTGCTTCGACATCCTGAAAACACAAACAAGTAATTCCGGTGTCAAACCAGACCAATGCCAAGATGAAGGAGAGGGGAAGATTGAAAGGATGAAAACAGTAGCTGGATATTAGGGGGTCGATTTGCATAGAACTTGTAATTAGCTATACCGTACCTTGTAAGCTGCTTGGTACCCTGGGAAAACCATTTTTTAACATGAATACCTGAAAACAATTGAATTCCCAGCAACCCCAACTTCAACTTGCACCCCGCACAGACAAAAAGAGAGCAAGTCCTGAGAGTCGTGATTCTGAAACTGTGTAGAAACAATAACAGAAGTGGTAGGCACACACAAAATGCATTCAATGGATACCTGACCCACCCATGAATGCCTCATTTTAATTGTAGTTATGAATGCTTATATTGACACTGATTATTTCGAGTAATAGAAGCATTCTATAGATAGAGAATTGAATGGAAATTTGAACTACCCTAAAAAAAGTTTAGGTCTGAATGCAAGTTATAATAGACTTTTATCGCTCACTAATTTTGGTTCAAAAAACAATGATTTCAAAGTATTCACATTGAGGGACAATTTACCAGCCTAACCAAGATCAGCATGTACCACGAATGTAAAATTAACACAAAAAAATCAGATAATTTAAATGTAAATAGCTAAAAGGAATATAGCAGCCAAGAGTGGGATGAGAATAAAGAAATATCATAGAAAGTGACCAAATAGAAATCTGTACTTTGATTTGATTACTATGTCGATTAATAAGACAATAGGCTTAACCCTTCGATAGATATGGTCGACCAGCATAGTATTTAAGGGTGGATCCGACTGTCTCTTCACTGAGGCTTTTTTTTTTTGTATCCAACAAAAGTTTCTCAAATCGAATTCTATTCATGTTAAATAATCATAGGTTGGGCATAAAGCAAGAGATGATGAGCTAAATTTTGCTATATGTGCTAATTTAAATAGACCAGCAGTTGGCACCAGACCTGCTCATGAGTTGAAGGTTCCATTTGACAAGCTAATGTTCTACGCCAATACGAGTGTACAATATCAAAGAGTCTTCATCAAGTACGCCAGCAAGCATTGCTACAAGATAATATGGATAAAATTATTTGACAGGTTAAGAGGATGCAGAGAATCTGCAAAAAGGTGATGGTATTCATGCACAAGACTGAAAGAAAAAATCCTCGAATTCCATAACACTCAAGAATTCAGAACATTACATGGCAACAATCTTGTATCTGTGGGTCGTATAGCTTCATGAGCCACCTGAGCATACTTCACTTTCTTGCAATAATGTCCTGGAGTTGTATCATGTGCTGATATATTGGCCGTTGCTCCACGAGATTATGTTGTTACTCTAAGTTGTCAAAAAATAATTCTTTTCAAATCAACTAAACCTTTAAACTTACAGTTTGATCATCACTAATTTTATTTGTAACTTATGTATGCCATAACAGATGGAAACATATATCTACATCCACAATGTTAGAGAAATGAACTCAATCTGAAACAAGAAATTAACTGTATGTTAGTATTCACCAATCCCATCACAACATCTAATGTCTACTATATCATTTTAAGTTCCATGTAAAATTTGCCTTATACACACACAAATATAATTGGCTCAAATATCACAAGTCTAATAGCTGCATGTGTAACTCTGTACAATTGGGTGAGCTTAATAACTGCATGTTTGAATACACTACATCCCGATGGCTGCAGCAACTCTATACACTTCAAAACCAAGTATGCTACACACCGTGAACTCAACAAGTCTCTAGCTTAAATGAACACAGGTATGCCTGACATTGCAATAAATATCAGATATACTAAAACAAGTTTAGATGGAAAGGATAAAATTAATTGTGCAACTAGGCTCTGACCTTGAACATGCCAACTAGTTTTTAGGAGCTTACGATACCGATTGGGGTTAAGTAGCCATATGAAATCAACGCCGCATATATTTCCACGATGATTCCGGTGGCTTACTCGCCGCGTAGAGACATCAAATGCATTAGTACACATCTAGCACACCACTAGTTGGAAGAGTTTGTTCAATGAGACAATACAATTAAAATATTATGATATAGGTGGTTTTGACATTCTACAAAAATGGTTTACATAAAGATACAAAATTGATAGAGAACAAGAAAAAGCAATTAGTCTAGAAAGAAAAGATAATTTAACATAACGAATAACATATGTGCCAAGTTCACGGCTCGAAATTTCCATTAAAAAAAAAGCACTAAAATAAAAACACCTATCTTGCACCAAACAGACGAAATAAAGAGAGTTCCCCCAGGCCATGCCTACTTGGTGTAAAACACAAATCAGACACAAGCCAAACTATCAAAAAAAGGGTACACATCGATCAAATGAGCATAAGGTGGTGAGCCGCTACCCGCCGCGTCGCAAATGGCCCTACAAGTATAAATCCCGCTGCCGCCAAAATCATAAGCCACAACCTTACCATCCTGTATATTGATCACTATCGACGACTCCTCATCCTGCTTATCTCCCTCCGCAAAAACCAGAGCATTAACGAAAGATGGCGACTGGCCTAGATATATCACATACTTAAAGAACCAACCGGAATAGTCATTCGGCATTTCTAGCACGTGACACCAATCAAGGGATGTTCCAACGAGCTGCAACTGACCATTTGACGTGCTAAGTTCATGGCTAAAGTTGGCAGCGGGAATAAATTCAGGCATTGGAATGAAGCGTTCTTGATCAATGTCGAATCGGAAACCATCCCGTGAGCAGCTGGCCCAGTGGACAGCCCCATAGCAACTGACGCCCTCATTGAAACACGAAGTATCAGACACAACAAAAGGAGCTCCTAAAGCCCGCCATTCCCGAGTTAACGAAGAGTAGACATGGATTTGTATATGCCTCGAAGACTTGCAAGTGACTCTGACACCAACCACTTTATAAAAAGGTGATGTACGAGGGTCGAAATTCAAGGAAATCCCATGAAGCTTGAGGTGACCAGAGGGACTGGGAAGGATGGTTAGCTGGTTGGTGGTAGGGTTAAAGACGTAGTAGACGCGGCGAGAACAATTGAGGAGTAATAATCCATTGCAGGAGTGGAGGATGTGGGGGCATGGTAAATTGATGGAATTGAGGAGGGGGCTAGTGGTGGTTGTTTTGGAGAGGGAGACAAACTCGAAGTGGGTTGACGATCTTCTTATCAAAAGAGCAGAGGCTTTGGTTGGAGGGTGGAGGAGGGTGTGATCTGAGGCGAATTGCCGGTCGGAGATTATGGCACGCCACGTTCTAGAGACGGCCTTGAGCCGGGTCAGTGGCTTTGCGGGTACCCGCTGAAGGATTAGAGTCAGCAAATCAGGGTTGTGAATAACTGCTTCGGATGACGAAGGGATGGCGCAACGAGGACGACGGGACATTGTTTCTGATAATTAGTGTTTAGAATGGGATTGCAATTTGAGCAAGACAACTTTTATATATATATATAAGATGAATTCTCCTAATACTACGTACATACGGAAAGGGGGTGTTTCATAATTTGGACCGGTGTTCAATGTTTGATCCAATAAGGTGCTTTAGACACAAATCCTAAGTTGGTCCCAATTCGGACAACTAAATTAACTTAATCCCTGTTGTAGAAAAAGATATAATATTTTGAATAGAAGATATTAGTCTACCGTAGAAGTTAGAACTCAATGGCACTTTCCCTGGTCACTAATATCTTACTATTATTTTTATTATTTATTTTTTTCAATCTAATTTAGTAACACGTAATATAAAAATATGAAAAATCATATTTGTTATTTATTCTCAATAAATATAGTGATATTTTAACTAGTATTTTTAAATTCTCAATAAAGTGAGTTTACTTTTGCAATTCTCAATAAAAATTCGAATCAATAATAAAGACGAGGGAGAAATTAATTATTTAATTAATAACCTATATAAGTTAGTCTTTGGTGGGGTTAAATTTTATATGAACTAAGAAGAAATTAATTATTTATCCAGTTATCTAGTTGGATCCGGTCACACAATAGATAGTCCAAAGATTTCTCCCCCAATTTCCCAACCCTAGGTACGAATCCTAATTTGACCAAAGTAATGAGGAATCGACCAACGGTACATACCTTCAACTGGATTTCATATGCGTTTTCTACATCTGGATGTAGAAAACAATTAAAAACAATTAAAGATCAATCGCAAGACAAGCACAATCCTGGCCCTGGACCCAATTCAATCGCCCAAACCAATTAGTCTGTAACATCGAAAAGCGTAATGGACACAGCCCAAAACGGCAACAACCAAAGCCGAGGAAATGCTCAAATCCACCTGTTTACATATTGTCAATCGACCTCTTCAAACTTGACAACCGAAGAAGGAACCAACAGCTCGCCGTCGCATTGACAAGCATGCCCTCTTCGCCGCAACTGGAGGGGCGAATCGGATTATTACATTGAACCAAAGGACAGGGACGACGTGCGAGGATCGTGGACGGCGGACGACGGTGGGAAATCAGGCCGGGGGTCTCAGGTTCGTCTCGATTGACGACGGCTTACTTTCAATTTTCGGCCAAGAGATCCTCGCCATCCTCTGGCTCGGGGTCTATGACGGCCTCATCCAAGTCGTCGTCCATTTAATTCTCGGAGGTCTGGCTTGGTGGGAACCGGTCCGTGTTGAAGGCCGGCTTGGAAATTGAAGTCGGTAGGGGGAGAGAGGAAATTAATGGTTTTTTAATTTTTTTTCTCTCTTAAGGGTAGAAATGTCATTTCTATGAAAAATTGGTCGCTGATGTCAGACAGAGACTCGATAGTATAATCAAAATCAAACTATAAGGAATTAAAATTCAGTAGCCAAATTCGAGGGTCTCAAACGTCTATTTTACTATACCTTAAAGTTTTATATGTAATTATCCCAAATATAAATTAAGAGTGACTGTTTTGGTAATTTATTCACCGCAACGTCACTATCAACTAATCACAATCACTACCACTTGGCGCTCCATGTATGCATCAAAACAACACTGTTTGTCCAAAATATCGCAAACCAGATTTTTAAAAATTAGAATAAGTTGGACCGAATTGATGATTTTAGAACTACATAGTATCTAAGTGATTTTAGTGATACAATAAGATACTAAAGTAAACTTTTTCCCTAAAAAATAACAAAAAAATCTTTCTTAAATGGAGGAGTAGTTAGCATACGACATGCCTTATATTTAGGAAAAAAATTCATACATTATAAGGTTTAATATAATTTTTTTTAGAAGTCTTAGAGTTTAATATAATGTACTAATATTTAATAAGTTAGTTATTGAGATTCAATAAAGCAAAGCCATTAGTCACTAGAACGGATTTGTGTCCAAATATAGTTAGATTATAAGCTGAGATTACAAAGAGAATTTTAGCAACTTGACATCTCAATACATTATATTAATTCTCACCAGCTTGGGATTCATAATAACTCCACTTGTCTCCCATAATTTTCGGCATCCTCCTCAAGTCTCTACAATTTCGTGATCAATCAACCACTACAATTTCTTACGGGTTCACAACAATTCAGACACGCGATAGCTTATCCTAGCATCTGGGAGAGTGTTGTCGTGTTCTCCCTCATTCCTGGGCTCGCCCGGAAGATCTCCTCTACCTTGAAATAGAGAAAAATGGCTTTTCAGAAGAGTAGACTTTAGGGTTTCGTCCAGGCTTCTTTTATAGGCGAAGCTAGAGTTAAAATTTGATAAAAGCTTAGTTTAGTCCCTAGATAAATTATAGTTGGGAAAAGTCCTAAAAAGTACCCTATAGTTTCAGACTTTCAGAATTAAAGCCGTATGGTTTCAAATTGGGAATTTAGTACCCTGTGGTTTACAAACTTTTTCTCGGGCAGGTCCAGGGTAGTTGCCCGGCCAAATGGGCTTGAAACGCTGTCATTTTTACCCGACGTGGCAGACACGTGGCGACAATTGAGTTTAGTTGATGATGACATGTAATACGATAAATTACCAAAATAATCCCTAAGTTTTATAATTTTTCAAAAACAATTCAAAATAATCCCTAGTTTCTTCTTCCTCCAAACAATACAATCCCACCTTCTTGGCCTTCTCTCCTCCTCTAAAATTTCCACCGTCAAAACCATAAATCCCTAGCTCTCCACCAAAAAAAAAACCATAATTTCCTGGGAACTGGGAACGACCCACCTCCCCTAATTGCCATAAAAAATCATAAAAATGCATCTTCTTCCCTGTCCAACCTACGAACAAAATCAAACAAATGATTTCAACATGTGCCATCTGGATTTTAATAATTCCATCTCCTCAATGTTTTCAAACATGGTTGACCAGTAATTTCGATTACAACATCGTCCTCCACCGCGACTCATCTACGTCGAAATTAGCTGGGGTTGTAGTTGGGTTTTACAATTTCAACATATACCATCTGGGATTTCGCTGCTGCCGCTACTCCTCCATGTGGCCCCTCCTTTCCCGCTGCCGCCCCTCTCTCTCCCCTGAAACCCTTGACTTCCTCATCGAGCAGTATGGCAAGCACGGCCTCACTAACCAGGACTCTGACGGCGGGGTTTGATTCTCCTTAACCCAAAATTGTGCCTTTCTTTTGTTGAATCTTGATTTGGATCTATAAGGCACGTCCGATAGGAAAAGATGGAGATTGAGGTCGGCGATGGAGAATATCTGACAGGACTCCAACGGCGAGGTCAAATGAACAGCCTACCAAGGAATCAAATCGAGACCGAAGGGGAAACAATGACGACCAGCCTCCCAACCACGGACGACTAGCCTCCCGATAATGGACGACCAACTTCTCGGTGGCGGCGACGATTGTCTTTGTATGCTGGCAGAGATGGCGGACGAGGATTCCACTATTGTCTTTGTATGTTAGATTAGAAAATTGATATTTTATGTTCATGGTGAGGCAGGCGGTGTTGATGAATGGTCACCAATTAACTCATTGTCTTCGTTGTGGTGAAAAAATGGGTTTTATAGAATTTAAATAATGGGTTTTAAAAAAATAAAAACAAATTTGGGACTAAATAGTAATTTATCAAACGACATGTAATCGTCGACTTAATCCAATCACTTGCCATGTGTCAGCCACGTGGGCACGAAAATGGTTGGTTTCGAGCATATTCGGCAGGGCAGCTACTCGGGACCTGCCCGAGAAAAAGTTTGTAAACTATAGGGTACTAAATTTTCAATTTGAAACCACATGGTCTTAATTCTGAAAGTCTGAAACTACAATGTACTTTTTAGGACTTTTCCCATTATAGTTTGCTCCCTCATAAATTTTAATTATTCATTATAGTTTCCTGTTCCTCACAACTAAGTATTGGACATTTCGGCTATATTAAACATTAGAATCTTCTTAGTTATTTTTAAGTGTTGGACACTTTTTTTATTATCTTCTTCGACCGCGAAATTATTTCGCAAAACCATTATTATTTTTCTTAGTATTGAAGTTAATTTTAAATTTTGGTACCATTCAAATCCAACTCTAATTAATTAATTATTTACAATTTAATTAATTAGTGGGATACGACAGAAAATGGACAACCGACCGTATCAAAACCAGTTTATACGTTATTTGGTAATATATAAAAGTAAGTCAATTATTTAGGTTTTTCTTTTGAAATTGAGGGGCTATAAAAATAAAAAATAAAGTACAATTACATTATAAATAATATTCTAGCCATACGCCAGCCTCTTGTCTAACTCATCATCGCGATGGCTACCACTATTCTTATCTTACAGGGAAACCTCTCTTTTGAGATTACAACGGTCGACCTCAATAAATATCATGCGCTAAATTCCAGTGGAAAAAGCCTGTATAAGAGAAAGAGCTCTTCGATAAGTTAGAAATTCACCTTGACGTCTCCCGCGCCATCTGAATCACAAGTCATACTAATACAACGACCTAGGCTGAAACTATTTTGCTATATAGAGGAGAATTGAATGAGATTTTTTTTAAATAGATTTAAAAATATAGATATATTCCTTAAATAGACAAAGACTTAATATATTTTCAAAATAGATTAAAATTTAATTCAATTTTAAAAAAAGAGTCGACCTATACTTGGGTCAACTCCTTGTCTGCACCTAATAAAAAGAAAATATAATAATAGAGATGATGGTTTGCCTCCCTAAAAATAACACAATTTAATCGTATAATATAGAAGACGACCTGTTAGTAGGTTGTCTCCTATCTATTTTCATTTTGGGCATCTTGCCCGGTATCCTAAACGTATTCAATGGCCACTATACTCTAACGTATACATCAGGTATATTGTTTGTTTCATAGTTGTTCTGATATCAAATGAATTTTATTTTAATTTGCTTAGATAATTTTAAAAAATTAAAATATAAAAAAAGAATTGACATGTTTATAGATCGCCTTTCTAATAATTTTTTGTTAAGTTTTTTATTATAAATGTTACCATCTCTAGTATGAAATAATATGGAAAATACTAAAAAAATTGTTAGGTGATATGGTATAAGGAAATTAGATAAATCAACAAGGATCGACAATAAGACAGAACTACTGGTAGTCCTGTCCAGTGTTTCGTAAGATTTTTTGTTACAAGTAATAGTTTAGCCTGAAATTCGGTTAAAGATAAATCTACCCTTCAGTAATCTAACAAAAATCATTAGTCTTAATTTTTTTCAAGAATGAAATATTTTTTAAATTACGAGCCTTTATTAATTAAAAAAATCAAATATTTATAGCAAATACAATATATTAAATCAATTATAATAAATCAAATCAAAATTAGTTTAGGTTAATATTTATTTAAAAAATATGTACCATATCAATTATATTAAACCTATCAAAAGTCGTTTGTATCCGAAAATATAAATTTGTGATAATTAAAATATTTGAATTGTAATTTGGAAAAAATCGGACAGCAAAAAGAAAATATATCAAATATTTGAGAAAATAATCTCTTTTAGTTAAGTTAAAAATGATGAAGAAGATAAAAAGGGAAAAAGTTAAAGGTAATAAATAACATCATAGAAAATTTCTGTCTTTGGACAAGATTTTTTGCCCCATGAAAATAGATGGGATAAAAAATTGAAGGTGGGTTCGGACAACTTTTCATTTTTTCGAAGTCTTTTTTGCACCAAACATAATAGATGACAAAAATTTGTGTTCTGTCATGTCATGTCCATCTAAATAAAAGCAGCATAGAAGTTCTTGCACTTGTCTAATATAACATAATACATGAAAACAAACTGAAATAACAACAACACATCCAGACATGATAAACATTTTATCACATACTCCTCCGTGAGGACACATCGGCGGTCTCGCTCCTTCCAACTCCTCCTTGCGGTCAAATGTGTGCTCCTCGACGCCGACTCACTTCGCTATAGATCGGAGTGCTGGATCTGGATGAATTAGATGATTTTTAATGTGGATTTGTAGCCGATTATGGTTTTGGGATAAAAAGCAGTGAAATTTATCGGCTTTTTTATCATGGGGTATTGTCGGTTTCTGACTAGAAGTTGGTTCGATGTGTTGCCTTTCGGGCAGTTGTCGTTGCCCTACTACCACTTGTAGTTCTGCTGTTTCACGTTGGAGGTCTTGGAAGGGTTGGTCAGTTCATGTTTCTGGTGATGTAATCCTTTAAGGAGTTTAATAAGTATGCCTTTGAAAAAAAATTAGTTTAGATTGTGTTCAACGATTTAGGTTTGAAGGATTTTTTGAATTAGGTTTCAAGGTTCGAAGGTTTACTAGGAGCTTGGTGTTAGGTTGGTTTTTCTTATTACTAAGTTTGAAGGTTATGTATGAGCTTAAAAGCATGGAAGAAAAGCTAAAACTAAAGGTACTAAAGTGTACTTTTTTTTACTCACAAAGTGCCAAGCGCATCAAACACGAAGAGAAGAGAGGTCAGATGCTTTTTCACTGATGCTTGCAATAAGGTCCTGCTTCCTTTGGCTCGACGAAGCAAGAATCACTTCGCACCCACCCGAGGCGGTTTTTTTTTAATAAGTAAAAGATGTATTTTTGCAAAAGTTGGAATCCACCCGAAGTGGTTTACACTTACTCAGCCTCAAGGAAGGCCGGCAGGTGTTGGAATTACCCGCTTGTATCCCGATCACTGCTTCAACAAACTCCACAATCACGGATTTTTTTATCAATATGGTGCTACAATACCAATTTATTACCAAAATAGTATTACTATTGAAAATATTCCGAGAATGATGTCTTTTTTCAAGATTGAAAAAAAATTTCGACCTTGAGACCCTAATCGAAAAAAATATTCGACCTGGGTCACTTTTTGCACTCTCTCTCCTCCCTCCCCCTCTCTCTTCCCCTTTTTTCCTCCCTCCCTCAAGCGCACGCGCGCTCTCTCTCTCTCTCCTCACTTTCCCTCTATCTCACTTCTATTTTTTTTAATTTACTAAAAAGTCAATTCCATTTACTCTTATCTCTCTTAAATTCTCCAATTCTAAATCAATTCTTAATTTATTTCAAAAAATATCAAATATTTATTTGTTCATGAAATTCATTTAAATAACTTGTCTACTATAAATGATACTTGTTCTACTTAAACAATATTTCAACTTTAAAAGGTAAAATTTATGTGTAATATGAATAAATTATTTCATCCAGCAATATTCACTATCACAAATCAAATATTTAAAATTGTATTACAAATGGGAAGGATTATTTTTACAAATTCATTATTTTATTGTCTAATTTAAAATGACTATTTACAATATTGAATCCAAATTTATATCATTTTTTATATATACAATTTAGAATTCGGACTCACTCACTCGACCGAGTAATTTAGATTCGACGTACGTAAAATTTTAAAATATGGTAACATCATTTAAATAAATTTCATGAATAAATAAACATGTAATATTTTTTAAAATAAAAAAATTGATTAAAATTATAGAATTTAACAGAGACAAAATAAATAGAATTGACTTTTTAATAAATACACAAACAATAATAAACTAGAAGAGAGAGGGGAAAAAACTAGAAGTGAGATAGAGGGGTGAGGAAACCGAGGGGAGAGAGAAAGTGCGTGAGAGAGGGAGGAAAAAAGGGGAAAGAGAGAGACCGGGAGGAGAGAGTGTGCATTAAAGTGACCCAGGTCGAATTTTTTTTCGATTTTGGTCCCAGGTTGAAAATATTTTTTCGATAATGAAAGTCAAATTTTTTTTCGATTTTGTTCCCAAGTCGAAATTTTTTTTCGATCTAGGGTCCCCAGGTCAAAAAAAATTTTCAATCTTGAAAAGGGACACCATTCTCGAAATATTTTCAATAGTACCATTTTGGTAATAAATTGGTACTGTAGTACCATATTGG
Organism: Hypericum androsaemum; assembly: GCA_963995505.1. Classification (NCBI taxonomy): domain Eukaryota; kingdom Viridiplantae; phylum Streptophyta; class Magnoliopsida; order Malpighiales; family Hypericaceae; genus Hypericum; species Hypericum androsaemum. Next base: position 8,492,842 of record OZ023186.1, on the reverse strand, counting down.
TAAAAAACCCACAATCACAAACCCAATTTCCAATCTTTTACTTCCCTTTTCAACAATGACATCAAAGAGCAATTCCTAGTAAGCTCATTACAATGGAGAGACCTATAATCCACGTGCCACGTGGGTTATAACTCGGAAGAACTGTGAACACTATACACGTGAATCTCAACAAGCCCAAGAAACATCACTACGGCTCATAATAACATCGCATTGACGAAATAAGTCACCGGATTAAAAATAATTGACGGTTGATTCCCTCGGCGATGAAAACATTGGTACTCAGCAACCTACGTCTAGCAGTTGTACGCTCAACGATCGCTCGGTCCGTCTGGATTCTGATCGGTTCAATCAATGGGACTGCATTTTTTAAAACCATGTTTGTACCCGTCCACGGCCTATCCAGTAAAGTGAGTCATAGGGTGTTGCTGAATAGAAAAAGGAAAATAGTAAAGAATGAAGAAGCAATTTTTAAAATTGTTGCAAGTTAAGAAGTTGGTTGAGACACGCGTGTAATTTGTTTGAATTCATCAAAATCTTAAATTGTATTCGATTAGTCTAAGAACTACTACGAATTATAAACTACCGAATTCAAATCAAATTTGAATTAATTCATCTTAAATTTAGGATTAGTGTTAGGGTTAAATCTTAAACTACCATAATATCGCATGTTTGTATATATTTTATTCATCTTATTTCGTTTAATAATAAATTGTTAATTAAATCATGTCTGTTTGATCCTAGTGCACATGCAGTAAAGACACCGCAATCAAGTTTATCTGAAGAGTTTACCTACGAATTCGAATCTGCAGCATTTTCCCCTGACTCGTTCATGATTGGAAAAATGGTAGAGGGGCCAAAGTTTGTCGGACTCGTTGGGGCAAATCACAACAGTGATAACAACTACTATGATTTCACGCAAGGGTTTTACCCAAAGCTCGGTGAGGATACAAACATGTCCATCGATAGCCTACAAACTAGCAATGCTGGTGGGTCTGTGTCAATGTCGGTTGACAATAGTAGTGTGGGATCCAGTGATTCTCTAACCCACATCTTGAGGCATCCTGGTTTGAAACCTTACAACCCTTCTGTTGGTCAGAGTGTGTTTCGTCCAGGGAAGGTCACTCATGCACTAAATGATGATGCATTGGTACAGGCTTTGATGGATGATAGGTATCCAACTGAGGGATTAGCAACTTATGATGAATGGGCTATTGATTTGAGAAAGCTCAATATGGGCACTGCTTTTGCTCAAGGTGCTTTTGGAAAGTTGTATCGAGGAACATACAATGGAGAGGATGTCGCTATTAAGATTCTAGAGAGACCTGAAAACAGTCCTGAAAAAGCACAAGTTATGGAGCAACAGTTTCAGCAGGAAGTCATGATGCTTGCAAACCTGAAGCATTCGAATATAGTACGGTTTCTTGGTGCTTGTCGTAAGCCCATGGTTTGGTGTATTGTAACCGAGTATGCGAAAGGAGGTTCAGTTCGCAATTTCTTGATGAAGAGAGTAAATCGAGCAGTGCCATTGAAATTGGCTATTAAGCAGGCATTGGATGTTGCAAGGGGTATGGCTTTTGTTCATGGGCGCGGGTTTATTCACCGGGATTTGAAGTCAGATAATTTACTTATTGCCGCTGATAAATCAATAAAAATTGCTGATTTTGGTGTTGCCCGCATTGAGGTACAGACAGAGGGAATGACGCCCGAAACTGGGACGTACCGTTGGATGGCTCCGTAAGTCTCTCTACTCATTCATTCATTGCTATCGTATTCTATTGTTTAGACATGCAATGTAACTCTGGTGAGAAGATGTAGCGCTATCATCTATGTTACCTTCAGTAGGTAATGTGTGTGCTTCTTTAGTATCATTTATATCTGTATGTGTTCTGTTTGACCTGTTTCTGGGGCTTGACACCAGTTTTGCTTGGTTCCATTGCAAAACTATTTCATTTGAGTTATCAGCCAATGGTAGTATCTTCAAAAATTTTCCAAACTTCTTCGTTTTCTGCTTGTGCTTTGGTGGGGACTATATGCCTTATTTCCAATGATGACTTGGCCGTGGCGGATAAATTTACTAGAAATGGCTTTTACTAGTCACATCTTGTCAATGACAGATCTGGCATGACGTTGACAGTATCTTCAAAATTTAAGTGAATCAAGTCTTAAGTAAGACGAATTGACATGCACTTTATTTGTAGTTAAATTTTTAGTATGGTAATTTATTTACAAAATCTAATGTGGGCCTCAAGAGTTGCCATTGGCTCCATACTTTTACTTTGCTTCTCCATCCCTCAGCTTGGTGCTTCTTTCCTGAAACATTTTCCAGCTTCGTATTTCCTCAGAAGTAGTGCTTTCTTTTGAAGGCCAACAGTAGATATTGGTGATTTGTAGCTAGCATAACAAACTTGATATGGGATAGTTTTTATTTTGTATTATGGTGTTAAAAGCATCATAAACTTCTGTATGTAATCTCGTGAGTGGTGAGTGGTGTGTACTACAACCGGTTTGGCATGTACGCTTCATGTCTCTTTTTGTTTCGTAACTGTGAAGTACTTTTGTTTATTCCAGTGGAAAAGTTCTTAAGCCTAATTGGATGGTGTTGCTTCTCTTCAGTATTTGTAACCGGGTCTCCTTTTTATTATGGTGGCATTACGAGGGGCTTTTTTGCAACTGTTTCCTAGGGCAAATGAGTGTGAACTTTTATACTAGTGTAGCAAATGAGTGCAAGTTGAAAAGGTTTTATACCTGCTTTTTGTAATAGAATTAATGTGGGTGGATCCTCTGAATTAGATCTGAAGACAAGTAAATGGCAGATTTCCTACATGACTTAGACTTCTGGCGTGTCTTGTTACCCCTGCGTTCTGGGCTCGGTTAGCTGTTCTTTTGTTAGTTGCCTTTTGCAATATGTATTCGTATGGACTTCTAGTGTATTTCAAGGCCGGAGGAGTCGTCGTCTGTGGCATCCGGGTCGGTGAGGATAATTCTAACAAGCCTTTGCCTTGGCATGGTGGTAGTCTAGTAATTAATCAAAATCGAGCAAATTTGAACCTATGTCTGAAGAGATCAAGAGTACTTCTGGTCTAATACGCATATAAAGGGCAAAAAAAGCTTGGATATAGGCGAGGAAGAGACTGAGTGAACGAAGGAGGCTAATGTTTTCGGTGGTGGAGGAGGAGAGAGAGAGAAGATGAAGGGGGAAGAGGAGGAGAGGGAGATGATATAAACTTTATAGGATTTTTTTTGAAAATTTTCTTTAAGACACATCAACGCCACGTGAGACGAAAATGAGACCGTTTTAATGACGTGACAGTCCAGTTAGGAATGAAAGTCGCCGAGACATGAGCGGGACCGTAGCTTGATAAAATTATAAATAACTTGAACCTGATTGATATTTTTTAAACAACATCGCCAAATCGTGAAAAATGCCCATAGGGTAAAATAGGGATGGCAATGGGTAGGGTAGGGTATTGGTAGGACCCTACCCATACTCTACCTTCGAACCCTACAAATTTTTTATTGTTAGATTCATACCCTACTCTCCTGAAGACCCTGGGTCTTCAGGGTCTGCAGGGTCCGACCCTTTAACGTTCTACATTTTGATATTTTTTAATCAAAAGTTAATTTTTATATAAATTCAAACAAATTCAAGGTATCTACTATGTTACACATTAACATTCAATAGAAAATTGATGAAATATTAAATTTTGCAATTTAATTTCAATAGTACAAGATTTTTTTTTCAAATTTGAAGTACATAAACAATTCAACAAAATAAATATATAGAATGTCGCCTTCTAGTAATCCATTATTCATGACATCTTCTAAGCTGGTTGTGTAATAACATAATAAATACGTTAAAGTTAACCATACAGTATATTATATATATTATCATTATGGTCTAATTAGGGTAGGGTCTCAAATAAGGTAAAAATGTAAGGGTAGGGTCCCACCCGCAGGGTCTAACTATGAATTCATACCCTACCCTAGACCCTACTTCTAAACATGGACATATACCCTACCCTAGACCCAGTCAAAGTCAACATACCCTAGACCCGTAGGGTAAGGGTAGGGTCCGACCCTCAGGGTGTGGATATTTCTGCTATCCCTAGGGTAAAAGAGTCACACTCAGGCCCTAGACCTAGACCTGACCACGGTTCGAATTTAGACGAATTCGAATTCGAATTTATCAAAACATTAAACCATATTCAATTCTTCAAAAGACGAATCGAATACGAATTATGAATTTTCGAATTATAATCGAATTATAATTCGAATTCGAATTTGAATTAATTCTATAATTTTAATACTTAATTAAAAAATTCTAAAACCTCTAAATTTTTGAAAAAGTTTAAAAAGTTTTGATATTTTTTGAAAATTTTAAAAACTTTGATTTTTGCTTCAAATATTAAAAAAATTAGGAATTAGTGTTTAACATTTTTTGGGAAAAAGAAATAAACTAAAGATTGGGCTTGCACTTAATGTACCAAATTAAGTTGTCTACGTATCCTTAGCTCCGAAGGAATCAAAACCCACGTAGTTCTCTTACCTTTATGGAGCTAACTCACTTAGTCGGATGTGTTTGTGCTTTCACCGGTTGTGGCATCATCGAGGCCGTATAGTTGGTCGGGATTTTCCCGGACCAATTCTTGTTGTCGTCTTTCCGCCTTGGTCCAATCGGCGAGTAATGCTTGTGCCTCCAAAGATTGCGGTGTCATTGAGTACCGGTGTTCATCCAAAATATTACCTCCTGCACTAAATGCTTGTTCTACGACAACCGTCGAAATCGGACAAGCAAGCAATTCTTTGGCAATAATTGACATAACCAGAAATTGTTCTACATGGTTGTTCCACCATTCTAATAAAGGAAAACTAGAAGATTTGACAAATGGAATATCAAATTGTGTGTTAAGATATAAATCAAATTCCGAATTGGTTAAACTTATTCCTCGGGGTCTTTTTTGTTTTTTCATTAACAATCTTTCCGTAAAACTTAATTTTTCACCTAGTGATGGAGAGGGAGTTGGTTCATTAGATGTAGAAGCATTATTCCTAATACTATAATCACTCATTAAATCCAAAATATCTTTTTTTACATTGTTTGTAATTTTTACAACATGATCTTCTAGATTAGGAACTTGCAAAAAAATTTCCAAATTTGTGTAATACGCATATAATAAATTTTGTAAACTATCAATTTTAATGTTCGGCATAAAAATGGTTGCAATTAAATTAAGTTGGGGAATCTTCTCGAAATACTTTAACCATTTGTTAGCCATTTTCGAAACGCATGATGACAATGCAAAATCTTGATAAGCGCTACATATTGCCTCCGATATATTACAACATTCCAAAAATAGTAAATGAGATGTAGGATAATAAACACCCGATAAAAGATGTGTAGCATAATTAAAACATTCTAAAAGCTCATTTAGTTTTTCTACAAGGTCCTAATGGTAAGGTGATCTTTTTACCTTTTGTGGATTGTTGAATATTGAATCAACACTTTCCCGTTGAGCTTAATCATGGACGTTCATCATTTCTTCCGGAATAGGATAAGTAGAAATCGGTGGAAAATCCGATTCAATAGAATCGTGATGTTCCACACGTTTTTTCTTACCCTTATTTGCTCTACTTGATGACATAATTATATAGTAATATGAGTAATTATATGAGAAATATGACTAATATATGTAATTAGTAAACTTGAGGGAGAATTTATATAACTCAAATTTTCAATAAGAGAAGTAGAGAATTGAGATTGGAATGTGTAAAATTAGAAGAATAAGAGGTGGTATTTATAGAGTTGTGAAGAAATTTTGAATTTATAAAAAAAAATTAAAAGTACCAACAATAAAAAAAATGGTAACCTGGGGATTAAAACGGTAACAAAAAAATGGTAATCAGCGAAATTCAAATCTCCGCGCCCCCCTCCCCCCTGACGCAAGCGCTTGCGTCATCTCCCCGCGCGCGGCCCCCCATCCCCCCCCCCCCCTTTTTGAATTCGAATAGAATTCGATACGAATCAAATTCTCAAAACGAATTCGAATTGAATTCGCCGGTTTGACGAATTACAAAAAACTTGAACCGTATTCAATTCTTATCATGACGAATTCGAATCGAATTTTTTGACGAATCGAATTATTGTCGAATCGAATCGAATTTTTTACGAATCGAATCGAATCACGAATCAGATTCAATTCATGGCCAGGTCTACCTAGACCCTATCTATTACCATGGACACACACTCATAGGGATAGATTTCACGAGGTATGACTATTTATGCCTTTTTTATCTTTTTGTATTGTATTTATTTTTATAAACCAATTGTAAAAATTAATAAAAAAATAAATAAGAGAAAAGTCCACTTTAGTACTCTTTGATATCGCAAAAAATTACTTTAGTACTCTGTTGTATAAAATCGATCAGTTGAGTCAAACTTATTTCAATTAAAATTAGTTAGATCCACGGGCTGCGTGTCCACATAGACAAGCCATGTAGTTTTTGGTGCTGATGTGGCATTGACACATGGACAATCTCTCTCATCCCTCTCTCCCTTCGTTCCCTTTCTCTCTCCTCCCTCTAATAAAATCTCTCTCCTCCCCACCCTCTTCACCTCCCTTCAAAAACTACGTGGCTTTTTTATATGGACGGGCAGCTGTCAATGGACCTCAAGCAACTGCTCATGGACCTAATTAATTTTTATTGAAATAAATTTGACTTAATTGAAATAAACTAATTTTTTGCGATTTCACTGGATACTAAAGTGAACTTTTTCAAAAAAAGTAAAGAGGGAAAAAAATATGCCGAAGACATGAGTAGGGATTCCCATTAGCAAGAGTCCATCATTTTGATGTTCCCGCCAAAACAAACGAAAATAACCTAAAAGAAAAGCCAAACAACAAGAACCACGGGTGTGTGGTCTTCTATTCCTAAATCAATTAACAGTACGCAAATTAATTAATAGAACACAATACTAAAGCTTGACCCACCCGAGAGTCGGGGCGGAGACACGAATTTTGGGTGGTGGGCGGCGAGACTGATTTTAGGGTTTTATGATTTTTTTTTAGGGAAGGATTTATGAATTCTTGGTGGTAGTAGATTCTCTCATTGTGATAAAAGAAGCTGGAAATGGTTTTAATGTGTCTACTACAATTAAAATTAGCCCAGCCCAAGCCCATTGATACAAATATGTTTTGTCTAATTTTAATCTTAAACCTATATTTTGGATAATCCGAATTTATAATTATACTATTCAAATTCGAATTCAACTCTAAATAAAAAATTCGAATAATCTGAATCCAAATACAAAATTATCCAAATCTGAATTCAAAATTTTTTTTGAATATCGAATTCAAATTTCGGATATCAATTTTATATTTTGCATATCGGATAATATATTCACCCTTATGGGTGACATGAGAATATAAAATCCCGAAAAAAATAGAATAGAAAATGGTTACTGAATTTATTTATTTTGAACCCTGAAATTACTAAATTATGGAGCAAGAGAAATGGAGGAAGAACCAAAAGCAGGGGCGTCGAGGTCCCTTCCACTTCTAAGCCCCACCCCACCCTGGTGCGTATCAACACGCGCTATTACAAAACAAGGAAAAATCAACATAAGCAAGATTTTCAAATACGACCTAGAGGTCGACCCGAATTATGGACCAAACCCCGGGTCAACCGGTCCAGTCGGTTGGACTGTCGATCGAACTAGTACTTTTTATATTAAAAAATATATTTTTATTAAAATTTTAATTACCCCTACCTTACTACCCCAGCCAAAATATTCAACCAACCTTGTTTTTTGGTTCATCCTTACGAAAATATCCTTAAAAAAAATATCCAACCAAACATAATTTTTCTCGTTTTATTAAGGTTTGGTTGATTTTTTTTGTCTTTTTTCTTGGTCAAAATATCCGACCAACTTTGATTCTTTGGTTCAACGTTACGAACTAGAAAAAATGTGGTCAAAAATTTGGTCAAACCACCCGGTCCGACCATTTTTTGGGCGTTTGGTAAGGTTGGCAATTTTTTGGCCAAACATGGTACGCTCTTTTGACCGAAGAGTAGTCTAACCGGTCGGATCGCTGGTCGGACCGTATATTTAAAAACCATGAACATTAAGCAAGGCCATTTCTAAAAAAACATACGCGAGGCCAATATCCCAACTTTACCGCCACGTGTAGGTCAGGCCGCGCGAGTGGCTCTCCGGATACTCCAGGCGCGTTTCACGCGCGCTGGTCACAATAAAAACGAGGCCTTTGAAAGTAAATGCAAAGAGAAGAAAGACTTCAACTTTGAGCCTCTCTTTCTACTCGCACTTTCTCTCTCTATCTTCGTCTTCTCCACTGCGTTGCCTCTTTAGAGCTCGACCCATTAGGCTCCCGTAGTATCTCTCCTTACCCTTTTCTTGGCTTAGTGGAAAATGTTTGTATGAGTGATTAGGGGTTAGTTGGATTAAGTCAAAGGTGGGTTCTTTGGTATATTCTCTCCAATGGGTGCCCTTTTCTTTCTTTAAATTTGGGGGTTTTGTTTGTTTTTGTTTTAACTTTTGTGCCAGTCTAATTCTGCATTTGGTTTTATGATCATATTTTTGTTAATTGGTGGTATCTGATTAGGCTCTGGTTAGGGAGACTTTTGATTGGTTGTTATCTGATTTTGTGATTAGATGATCTATAAGCTGAATAATGAAAACCCATCTTTGGGTTTACTTGTTTGTGGGGTTTTCTCATCTGGGGTTTGTTTAGTTCCTTGTCTTTGCTGTAAAGTTTGCGCCTTTGAGCTTGTTTATTGGAACTTGAAAATCTCAAAGTTGCTATTTTTAGGGTTGTGTTAAAAGGGTTCTTAGTTGAAGCTCTGTTTCCAGGTTTCTGTTTGACGAAGAGGTGCGAGCTTGGTACGGATTCGAGTGGTATGGGATCCGGGTAAATCAAATCTCTTTGGTTTGGTCTTCCTTTTGCAAAGGTATGTTTGTTAATTTGTGTTGATAGTTTATGATTGAAGATTTCTATGGGATTATTATTAAGTACAAAATGTCTTATGAGTAGGCCACTACTTTCGTTGTTGACTTGTCAAAGCATTATTTGTTCTTGTGTATTGTCATATTATTGGCAATTCTCTTCTGGAGCCGTGTTAAGTTTGGAGGGTTATCTGTACATGGCAGAAACAAATAAAGTTACATGTTTCCAAGACTACCATGGTTACTGTTTTCGTTGCTGTGAGAAACTGTTGGCTCTCTGATCATAGATGGTTCTTAATTGAGCGATTGCAGCTGCTGCTGACATTAAGATTACTCACCATCTTGTGTAACTTGGTGTTGCTTTTGGCAGAGAGTTTATCTTGTCTGTTTGATCCTAGGGCACATGCAGTAAAGACGCCGCAATTGAATTTATTTGAAGAGTTTACCTACGAATTTGAGTCCGCGGCATTTTCCCGAGACTTATTCATGATTGGAAAAATGGTAGAGGGGCCAAAGTTTGCCGGACTCGCTGGGGCAAATCACAACAATGATAACAACTACTATGATTTCACCCAAGGCTTTTATCAAAAGCTTGGCGAGGGTACAAACATGTCTATCGATAGCCTACAAACTAGCAATGCTGGTGGGTCTGTGTCAATGTCGGTTGACAATAGTAGTGTGGGATCTAGTGATTCTCTAACCCACATCTTGAGCCATCCTGGTTTAAAACCTTACAACCCTTCTGTTGGTCAGAGTGTGTTTCGTCCAGGGAAGGTCACTCATGCACTAAATGATGATGCATTGGCACAGGCTTTGATGGATGATAGATATCCAACTGAGGGATTAGCAACTTATGATGAATGGACTATTGATTTGAGAAAGCTCAATATGGGCACTGCTTTTGCTCAAGGTGCTTTTGGTAAGTTGTACCGAGGAACATACAATGGAGAGGATGTTGCTATTAAGATTCTAGAGAGACCTGAAAACAGTCCTGAAAAGGCACAAGTTATGGAGCAACAATTTCAGCAGGAAGTCATGATGCTTGCAAACCTGAAGCATCCGAATATAGTACGGTTTCTTGGTGCTTGTCGTAAGCCCATGGTTTGGTGTATTGTAACCGAGTATGCGAAAGGAGGTTCAGTTCGCAATTTCTTGATGAAGAGAGTAAATCGAGCAGTGCCATTGAAATTGGCTGTTAAGCAGGCATTGGATGTTGCAAGGGGTATGGCTTTTGTTCATGGGCGTGGGTTTATTCACCGGGATTTGAAGTCAGATAATTTACTTATTGCCGCTGACAAATCAATAAAAATTGCTGATTTTGGTGTTGCCCGCATTGAGGTACAGACAGAGGGAATGACGCCAGAAACTGGGACGTACCGTTGGATGGCTCCGTAAGTCTCTCTACTCATTCATTCATTGCTATTGTATTCTATTGCTTACACATGCAATGTAACTCTGGTAAGAAGATGTAGCACTATCGTCTATGTTACCTTCAGTAGGTAATGTGTTTGCTTCTTTAGTATCATTTATTGCTGTATGTGTTCTTTAGTATCATTTATTTCTGTATGTGTTCTGTTTGACCTGTTTCTGGGGTTTGACACCAGTTTTGCTTGGTTCCATTGCAAAATTATTTCATTTGTGTTACCACCCATTGGTAGTAGCCGGTTATTGTAGTTGTGCTTGTCAGCTTCATTTCCATTATTGCAATTTCGGACGGCCAATCTTATTCCGAACTTCTTCTTTTTCTGTTTGTGCGTTGTTGGGGACTATATGCGTTATTTCCAGTGATGACTTTATCGTGGCGGAGAAATTTACTAGAATTTGATTTCTCTAGTCACATCTTGTCAATGACAGATCTGGCATGATATTGACCGTATCTTCAAAATTTAAATGAAGCAAGTTCTAAGTAAGACAAATTGTCCTGCACTTTGTTTGTAGTTATGTTTTTAGTTTGGTAACGTATTTACAAAATCTAAGAGTTGTATGATTTATCTGCCATGTGGGCCTCAAGAGTTGACATTGGATTCATACTTTTACTTTGCCTCTCTATCCCTCAGCTTGGTGCTTCTTTCCTAAAACCTTTTCCAGTGGTAGCTCCATGTATTGCGTGCCACCAGTAACAGGATCCTGTGCTTTGTATTTCCTTGGAAGTAGTGCTTTCTTTTGAAGGCCAACTGTAGATATTGGTGATTTGCAGCTAGCTTAACAAACTTGGTATGGGACAGTTTTTATTTGTAATATGGTGCTAAAGCATCATAAACTTCTGTATGTAATCCCGGGAGTGGTGAACGTTGTGTACTCAAATCGGTTTGGTATGGTCGGATAGACTTGTATCCTGCATTTGATAGTACTTCATATACGCTTTAGCCTGGAACGATCCCATCTCTTTTTGTTTCTCAACTCTGTGAAGTATTTCTGTTTATTCCAGTGGAAAAGTTATTAAGCCTAATTGGATGGTGTTGCTTCTCGTCAGTATTTGTATCCGGCCTCCTTTTTATTATGGCGGCATTACCAGGATGAACCAGGGGCTACTATGCAACTGTTTCCTAGGGCGAATGAGTGTAGGAATTTTTATACTACTTTTGATTCCTAGGGCAAATGAGTGCAAGTTAAAAATGTTCATACCTGCTTTTGTAATAGAATTAATGTGGGTGAATCCTCTGAAGTAGATCTGAAGACAAGTAAATGGTAGATTTAGTACATAACTTGACTTCTGGTGTGTCTGGTTACCCCTGCTTTCTGGGCTCGGTTAGTTGTTCTTTCGTTAGTTGCCTTCTGTAATATGTATTTGTATTGCTTCTACTTATATCTTTGCTTGTACATTTATCTTTCTTTGTAGAGTTTGATCGTTCTTATGTGATTGAGTTTTCTTATTCGCACAGCGAGATGATTCAGCACAGGCCCTACACTCAAAAGGTTGACGTCTATAGCTTCGGGATCGTCCTCTGGGAACTCATTACAGGTTTACTTCCCTTCCAGAACATGACAGCAGTACAGGCTGCTTTTGCTGTGGTGAACAAGGGGGTCCGTCCTGTTATCCCGCACGATTGTCTGCCTGTGCTCGGCGATATAATGACCCGCTGCTGGGACGCTAATCCTGAAGTCCGCCCGGCATTCACCGAGATTGTGAGAATGCTGGAGAACGCTGAAACAGAAATCATAACAACTGTGCGTAAGGCACGCTTCAGATGTTGCATGACCCAACCAATGACAGTTGACTGATGCAGGACGTAAAGCGGAAGAACGAATGGATGGTATAAAGGATACAAATGAAAAACCAAAGTTATAAAACTGAAGCAGAACCTCCTGCATGTATGTTTTGTGTATGTATCAGTATACTTTTTCCAGATGATAGGGATAAGTTAACCATTTAGACTGCTGCTGCTGCGTCCGGCTTTCTTAAATCTCTCTTTTCGGGTTTTCTGGTATCAGTTGTAATGAACTATGGCAGTGCTTAAAGGTCGTGTCAATTGTACTGGTTTTCCCTAGTTCTAGTTGTTGGGGGAGCTTAGGCTGGCTTTCCTTCCCTATGTAGCTATCAATCTGGTACCTGTCTATGTCATCCATTTACCTTACCGGAGATTCTTCCCGTCCTGTCGGCTGGTTTGCTCCGAACAAAGCCATATCTGCTTTACCATATCAGGGTGAGAACTTGTGCATTCGTCCAATCGAATTCTTCCCGCAGGCTGCTAGTGTATCTTCCCTGGCATTACTTTGAGTGATCAACATGGTCCTGAAAATGAGGGGAGAATTTCTGCAGAAAATGTCGATGATCCCATTAATTTCCATCCCATTATAGTTCGTGAATGTTGGTGGTGGTGGATGGAAAAGCAGCCTAGAGCTGCGTCAATTCAACTCTACTTGCAAAAGTTTGACGGATCAGAGCATCAAAAACGCTCTAATTCAATACGAATTGGTCAAGGAAGAACCAACTAAACTACTTGCAATCGCTTAAAACTAAAACTACTGTTGATGAGGATGCATATGGCCAGTATTGTAGTTCATTTATACCAAGCAAAAGCTCTACTCACTCTCAAACAACTAGTTAGCTTTTGCAGCAAAGATGGTGCTCAAGAATTGGCATGCATGCACCACCAAGCACTTATTCAAACAGGCGGAGGTTCCCTGAATTAGTCGGTTCAGTGAGTGTCAATACGAAATAGCTCCGACCAAAAAGAACTGGCATGCATATCACTATTTTGTAAGACTCAAAAGCGTTGCGCCAGATTCCAGGGGAAAAAAATTCTCAAGATTCTTGGTGCTCAGTGAGCGCATGCAAAGGCATGAAACAAAATCTACTGAAACACCAGGCAAGGCTAGGAGGCAATAATTTCAGCTCGCGGCGGAGATGAAGGTAACAGAGTATCAAAATGCAACCCGGACTCGAGCCTTGGGCTCAACATACTTGAAACATAATCAAGCAAAACATCAGAGCATCGTCGGAAAACCCGAAAAGGATTTCATCTTCTGCAGAGCATACAACACCACCAACTCCAGTTATGACCTGTCAGCTTCGCCTACCCACCTCTAAAAGGACATAAATAACAATGCCATTCCGGAACAACACACACTACTAGCTAGCACGGAATCTCACCCTGATCCGTCACCCGCTGATCATAGTCCCGATGCCCTCCTCGGACATGATCTCGTGGAGGAGCGAGTGTGGGACTCTCCCGTCGATAATGCTGGCTGTCCTGACACCCTGTGCGAGCGACCGGACACAGCAATTCACCTTGGGGATCATCCCGCCCGCGACCTTCCCCTCCTCGATCATCCTCTTTACCCCCTTGATGTCAATCTCCCTGACGAGGCTGCTCGGATCCTCCTTATCCTCTAAAATGCCCGCCACGTCAGTAAGCAGGATCAGCTTCTCCGCCCCGAGCGCAGCCGCCACCTCCCCCGCCACAGTGTCCGCATTGATATTATAGCTCTGCCCGGCCTCGTCCGCCGCCACGGACGCGATCACGGGGATATGCCCCGCCGCGACCAAAGGCGCGAGCACAGCGGGATCAACACCAGCCACGTCACCGACAAACCCTAACCGCGCGGAGTTAGGGTTAGGGCGAGCTAGAATCAGACGGCCGTCCATCCCGGAGAGGCCGACAGCGGTGGCGCCGGCCTTGTTGATGAGCGCGACGAGGTCCTTATTCACCTTCCCGACCAGCACCATCGAGACGATCTCCATTGTCCGAGCGTCGGTGACACGTAAGCCATCGCTGAAGACGGGCTCGATGTTTAGGAGGCGGAGCCAGTTGTTGATCTCGGGGCCGCCGCCGTGGACGAGGACCGGACGGAGGCCGACGCAGGCGAGGAGGACGAGGTCGGAGACGACGGAGGCCTTGAGATCCGGCTGCTTCATGGCGGCGCCGCCGTACTTGACGACGACGGTTTTGCCGCGGAACTTCTGGATGTAGGGGAGGGATTCGGAGAGGATGGCGACGCGGGATTGGGAGGGTGTGGAGGTAGCGGGAATTGGAGTGGAGGTAGTGGAGGAGGTGCATTTGAGTGGGGAGGGTTTTGGAGTGGGGATAGGGATTCGGGAGTGGAGATAGAAAGTGGCGGGTTTTGGGGCGACGGGTGGAGAAGCGGGGAGATTGGTGAAGGACCTCGCCGCCGCCGTTGGTGCCATTGAGGTGGTTTTTGGCTTTTGGTTGCGGCTGCTCGGGGGAGCGAGTGGCGTTAGCCTCTTTTCTTTTCGGTGAGATTAGCCCTATTACATGTTCAGAGTCATTTTCTCTGTGTCGTAAAAAGAGAGAAAAAGTCAAAAGAGCCTGTGGAAGGTTCTTGCATTTCAGTATTGAATGTAAAAAATATTAAATTATTTTACAAAATAGACCGATGATTGATCCAATTTTTCTCTTTTTTCTGGACTCATCCCGTCTTGAGGTTTTTAGATTTAAAAAAAATGCTACTAAATAATCTGGTTTGCACCGGCATGGGTGAACTGCCCGGTTAAACGGTTGGTCAACACCATTGATTATTGATTCAGTCGCTCTACAGAATATTGCACAAAAATGATTTGAATTATGAATGAGAGAAATATTTATATCCTTGTCGATTCTTACTTTAACATGTGATTTTGACTAGGTCTAGATATGTTATGAATATGTGTCCGTTTTTTGTTGTAGGCAAGGGCGGAGCCAGAAAATTTGGAGAGTGGGAGCAATATAATTTTTCTCAAAAAGTTCAACGTATGTAATTACAACATTTATAATTGTCCTCTACGATTACTCATACGTTGAAATCGCTCCATAATAGCTGCATTGTCAATACAATCAAATACGTCTTTCTCGATATATGTAATTAAACAATCAGCTAGCAATTGATCCTCCATCTTGTTGCGAAGACGATTCATCAAAATATTCATGGCAGAAAGGACTCTCTCAACACTTGCAGCCACAACCGACAATATCAAAATTAATTTCAGGAGCCGAAATACCGTAGGATAAATGAGATCTCTCTGTGTTTGCACCAACTTCTGAGTCAAAATATCGAACTTCTTTATATCATAAAATTCATCATTAGATCTCATGTCAGCAATATAATTATCCAACTGGCTATCCAGTGTCAAGATATCCAATGACGAAAAGTCACGTGTATAAAACTTAGTCAGACCAAGCAATTTTTTCTTATCAAAAGTAGCAAATGATTCATCCAGACTCAAACATGCCACACCAAGAAGTAATTCAGTGTTGATCTCAGTAAACTAACTATTTAATTCCTGACAAAGCCTACCGTCATCGCCCAATATGTTCGGTATCGGATAGGAAATAGAGTTCTAACCAATTATGAATTCGAGACAAAACCAAACCCTAACCTAATAGAAATAATGCAAACAATAGGGATAGATATCATATACGTGACCCTTTAATCAAAGAAAGAAGAAAAGATAACTCACCCTATTCCAAATTGACCCCCAAATGCGTTCTGGTCTGCTTTGGGTTGGACGTTCCGTTTCTTTCTTTTTTATTGTTTTGAGGGAGCTCTAGGGTTGCTTCCTTATATGAGGAGAAACTGCAATTCAAAATATAACACCGGTGATTCTATTCAAAAAGGGAATAAAACTCTTTTGCATATGGTCAAATTCTATTCGAACTCGATAACTTGTTAGACATTTGGAATACACACTTTTTTGGGCCCGACTAGCATATGATAAGTCGGTAATTGGCCATTCTGATTTTAATTTTTAGGTTGATTAATTTTTTAGTGGGGTCTATTTCTAATTTTAGTGAAGACATACATTAAAAAATATATATAGTTATCAAACATAAAAAAAATTTAAGTGGGGGCAATTGCCCCCACTCCCCTAAACGTCCCTCCCCCCCTGATCGTAGGATTTAGGATAGTGTATGAATATTAACATAGACCCTAATTTAGAACACACCCTACCCTTTTATTCATAATATATATTGACTCCATGGCAGGAGAAATATCATACTAAGTAGGTAATCTTACACATCTTAAAAGTAGGGGTATGAGTTTGATAATGAATTTTTTTTGAGTCAAAAATAGAGTACAAATCTGATTATATTTACTAGGACATGAGTAAAGCCTTTACCCAACCAATGGTTATCCCTACCTGGAGTTCGTAACGGTCGAATCGCGAGTTCAAAACATTAAAATATCATTAGTATACTCACAAGTCCGACATGCACGACGCTAAATACCATAAATTAATAAAACAGTTATAATTTAAACCGTAGGTAAATTTAGGATTTTGGGTATTACGGTTATTATCACAATTTAAAAAGTAAGTGGTACGATATAAAAAGGTTATAGTATGTAATTAAAAATGGATTAAAGATAATGGTCAAAATATAAAACTATAATAAATAGTACATAGAAAAATATAATATGCCTACAGAAATCTCCTTCCAATTGAAAAGGTAAACACAACATACTAAAGGTACTGAACTGAACATAAACATTTTTAATAGTATTGATACAAATCATAATTACCAATTATTGTCAGCGATCTCTAAAAGACATGTCTACAATAAAGATATGGCGAATAACCGTAACAACAAAACCACCCAGGAAATTATATATTAGAATTAAGCTCTAACTACTCCCATAATCCATTTACTTATTCAAGACATCTTACCATCTTGCATGACCTTAAATACCATGTCATTTTAAAGTTAAAAAAACCCACTGAAAAGCTCGATTATTAAAAAAACCCCACTGAAAAGCTCGATTATCACTTTTTCGGCTTTCAATTAACAATAAGTCTTATGTTATTGATTTTTGGGAAAAGTACCATTTGAGTCTTGTAGTTTACACCGATTTTGCGATATAATCCTGAGGTTTAGAAACGACTTTTTTTAGCTGTGGTTTCACTTTTTTTGCGTCAGAGGCTCGGGAAGGCCCCCGAGCCAAAAAACAGCTCCGGACCTAAAAACGACGTCATCCGACGATGAGATATCTTGCCACGTTGGAAAATTTTCAACTTGAAATGCTGATCTGTCATACAAAATAAAATATCCATTTCAATCACTTATTTTTTAATCTTTTTCAAAAACCCGTCCTTTAAATATCCATACCAAGCTAATCGATCTCCCTCGATTCAACCACCTTCAAGCTAAATTTCGTACAGACAAGTAACTCAGAAAAAAAGCTATGTTCTCTCTCCTCTGTGCTTCCATGGCGATGAGGGAGATTGGAAAAAAAATATAAAAAATCCAAAAAAAATTCCCCTGCTTGGTGGAACCTCTCTTCCTCTTCTTCCCGCTTCTCTCCGGTTTCTCTTCCGGCATTTTCTCGGTGTTTCAAGGCACGGTGGTCAAATCCTTCTAGATTCGGCAACTCCTTGGGATCTCTGCCCTTCCCGTGGTCAGATCCTTCTAGATCGGCGCTCCCTCGACTGTCCCGACGCCTCTCGCTCTGTCAATAATCGTACTTGGGGTTGAAGAAGCCGGTGGTTCCCGGGGGTGGGTCGCTGCTAACCAGCCCCCGGTTAGCTTGTTTTTGGAAATCGATTGTGTTCAATTTTCACTTTATTTGGCTTTCGCCGCGGACCACACTAGTGTCGTGCCCTTGGTTGTTGCCATTCCGGAGTCTCTGGATTGAAGCGTCCCTTCGAGTCTGGTGTGAGTGACGTGTGTATTGAAGAAGAAGAAGAACATAGGGGAGAGAGGGGAGAAGGAAGAAGAAGAGAGGGTGCCGAGAGATGAGTGCAAATTGTTAGGTATTTTTTTAAAATTTTCCACTACGACACCTCATATTGCCAATTAGATTAAAATTTCCACCGTGGCGAGACACCTCATCATCAGACTACGTCGTTTATAGGTTCGGAGCTAATTTTTGGCTCGGAAGCCTTCCCGAGCCTCTGATGCAAAAAAGGTAAAACCACAACTACCAAAAAAGTTATTTCTAAACCACATGATCATATCGCAAAATCGGTGTAAACCACAGAACTCAAATGGTACTTTTCCCTTGATTTTTTCCTTTCTGAGTCGTAATTTGCAACCTTATTGTTGTGGATGTGTAAAGCAACGCAGTTGATGCCAAACATCCAACCGGAGAAGGGACGGAAACTGAGAAAAGCTCGATTATCACTTTTTTGGGCTTTCTATAAACAACAAGAATGTAAAACCTGAAGATGGAGAATGGTGATATAACCATTAGTATTAGTCAAAATTTCTCAAAAGAATGCACCCTCGTCCCCGCTGCTTAGAGACTCCAACCCCTGGCTGTCATCGTCGTCCTCGTCGCCATCGGTAACAATCTCAAGCATTCCACCAGGTCCCCCGTCAAAATCTACATCACCCATGATGTAGTCTAGGTCATCATCCTCGTCGAAGTCACTGACGCTATCCTCGTCGTCTTCGTCGTTACTTAAATCATCATCAGCGTCACTGTCACCATCTCCATCCAAGTCGGCACCCAGTATGGGATCCATGTCGGAGTCATCTTCATCATCGTCCTCATCCTCACTCTCCGCATCATCAGGATCTGAGTCATCATCCGTAGGCCTCCGCCTACCAATCTCGTACACTCTAGCCGATGAAAACATCTCGTCTCCGTCATCCATGGTGATCAAACCGACAGAGGAATCGGTTGCTTCTGTTGCAAAGTCAAGGACACATCGATCTACTGGTACAGTGGCAATCTCAGTATAATTGATGGCGTCTAATGTTCGAAATGCTGCAAACAGCGGGTGCTTAACCCGCCTTGTGTTAACAGCTGACATTACATCGTCAAGATTTCTCCTCAGTATGGCATAAATTACATCTCCGCGGGCATTGAACTTAATTGATGTCTGATCCAAAGACGGAACACTACGAAGAAGCCTGAACTTCCGAAGATCCCAGACCTCAGAGTTTATAATAACCTATCAGAAACAGAATTGCATCAAATTGCTTGCTTCCTTCTGCTAAAATTACTGCAGACCCAGTTAGCTCAAAACACGATTACACCTCAAAGTACACGTCTCACATTCGGCTATATGAAACCTTTCAAATGCCTGCATATACAAAAGTTAATCCCTAACAACTCCTGAATTTGTTCACCAACAGAACAAAGACATGGAAAACATATTACCAGAACAAAAATTGGCAGCAAGTCTGGCAAAAAGATCTAGATCATGCAAGACGGACCTACCTACCCGTACAAACAGTGGTACTTCGGCCATCACCCAGGCCATAAGTATGGCTGTATTAGATCTGAAGACAGACCCTACCCATATATCAGACTTAGATCCAACAATATTAAAATAATTTTCTAATGCAGCATATAAGATGTACAATTTCTTTAACTATTACCCTGTCACAAATTTCTTCGGTTCACCTTTTGTGTTGAAGGAAACTTAACCTTTGGTGTTGAAGGAAACTCACTAGGTCACCTTTAAGTAGACTAACTGTATAGTATACACGGGTTGGAGTCCAGAAAGGGAATGGGTCTAAAAGGTCTAAGGGTATTGCTCTGGGTTAAAAAATAAATGAAACACAGAGGATAAAATCTAAGTCTATTTCAGCAAATTGGATCTACTCTCAAATCTTATATAACCTTACACGACCTTACCCATTGCTAGCCTTAATTAGTGCATTAGTCAAATGAATTTTGGTCCAATACACCAGTGTAATTAGAATGTCTCTCAAAGTGTGTACCTCGTTTCCAGCAGGATGGAAGCCACCACCTCCATAATCAGTGAACTGATCAAAACGATGAACAGGACCAGACTGACGCCGGTCCCACAATATTCCATTCCAGAGCAGCATTGAGTCCAAAGGACTAAATTGTACAAGGGAGTATAAATGACCTCGACCAGCAGAATTGGAAGCAGTATCTGACAACGTTGACTCAACCTGACAAGTTTGGACATCATAAAGGAGTATTTCTCGCCTGGTAACATCTGTTGATAGAGCTGCAAAGACATTTCCATTATTGCTAAACCTTGCTGCTTTGCATCCATCAAGGGAATGCAATGGCCCACCAGAGATTGAAGAAGAATCCCACAAACGTACATCTTGAGAACTTGAAGAGAGCACCAGTTGGATTTCCCCAGACAAATATGACTGCACAATATTCACAGGGGATTGATGACTAGGGCAAGTCTCAAGAATGTTATTGCTATTGGAGTCAAAAATTTTAAGCTCTCCTGCATGACTGCCAACAGCTATATGAGATGAGTCCTCGATAAATGTTAGGCATGTCAAAAGGGCACTGGCATCATCCCTGCATGTTCTCCAAGGCCTGAATCTACTGAACACAAACTGACGATCTTTGCGATTTCCATGAAACCCACCGTATATGCTTCTGAATTCACGTGTGCCAAACCTAGCTGTTACATTCGAAGGGGCATCAAGGCTTCTTTTAGGTTCAGGACAAACATGGGGGTGTAAGAGGGAGAGAGGAGGTAGAGTTGTTATAGGGGCGGGGCATTGCCGATGTTGGTGCTTCAGGAACTGAACCACAAGAGAATCCAGAGTCAGACGGTCTGAGTTGCCAGATTGAAGATCACTGGCAAACCCAGATTGGGAAGGATTATAATTTTTGTCATCTGCACAATCCACCAGATTACACTGAGGTGTCTGGTTAACATCCCTTGCATTGGAAATAGGTGTGCAGAATCCTCCCGCATCACCAAGCGAATTGTTCTTACGCACACTACCAGGTGCCAAACACAATGGAGATCGAAGTCCAAGGTCACCAGTGTTCAGTCTTTTTCCAGAAGATGCCAACCCATCTTTCAACTCCGAAAACTTCCTCTTCATCGGCAGAGCAACTGGCGTCTTGCAAAGAAAGTCTGCTTCAGGATGACTTCTTACTGACATATCTAAGTTTTCCTGTAACGTGTTAACAGCTGGACTTGATTTCTTTGAGTCACTGAATCCCTTCTTAAATGGCAGATGACTAGAATCCTGGGATTGGAGAAGATTCTTTGCCAGAGCACTAACATTTGGTGAAAAGGCGAGTTGCTTCTTTCTTGCAGATTCACAATTCAGCGGAGAATCCTCATTGCATAGAGTTTCTTTCAATTTTTGGGAGTAAAATCCACCAGCTAACCGACATGAAGGCCACTGCAGCTGTGTGGAAGAAGTATCTTGTGATGAGGTCTGGTGTTGAAGGGATGATACTGGGGCCATTAATAGAAAAGGTGCCAGGCGGGCCTCTTTAAGCAACAAAGCAGCAGTGTCAGACAAACCCGATGTTTGAAGATGTTCATGAATGAGGAGTAGAAGTTCCCTGGGGTCATTACCAAATTGAGGTAGATCAAAAAATAAAAACATTTGATCACAGAATAAGAAAATAGAAGGCTCCAAACTCAAATTATAGTATGGATCATCAGAAAATAAACTATACTTGTAATGATAAGTGATAGGAGTGGCTGCAGCTATAGCTGCTCTTTCAATGCGCCTTAATGTAGGAGTAGCTGCATCTGTAGCAGCTAACGTACTCGCACGTCCAGAATTTGTTACAATCTGCCATACATATACCATGGTTAGCCTATTTCTCATTCAAATAAGAGTTGGTCTAAGGGGCACCAACTGGTCTAAAGCAATCGAATGAGCAGACAAGCTTCGGGTCTAGGCAGCTCCAATTTTTGGAATGTCGATCAGAAAAGAAAATAATGGCAATAAAGACTCAGGACTAGCTTTCCACGAACCTAAATGATGCATGACCACTTACTTTCATCTCTACGCATAGATAAATGACTTTTTCCACCAAAAAAAAATATGACTTCAAAAGTTCAAAACGTGATTTACTACCTCAAAAATTTGGAACATAGTAAGAGATGAATGCAGTGCCACTTGCTGTTTATACTTAAGAGCACATAACAATCCAACCATATAACTAGGACAAACGCTGCTGCATCTTGACTGACGGCAAGCTAAATTTAGTGCCAACAGATTTCGGGTATATATATTATTATGATTGCAAGACAAAAACTTAAAATAGTTCGCAATCTTCCCCACATACCAAGATACCACCAGATAAACGGAACAGAAGTTGTATTCAGGTACAGAGATCCATAAGACCACAAATATCACAGGCATAAGGTTCACCAGAAAAGAAATATGGGATATCTTACCGCAATCAGTTCAAAGGCCAGTTGCGCAAGTTCTGCTTGCCATCTGCCTTGTTCATTTCCAGGAGTCTGGCTGCCTGGATCCCTGATCAGCTCTGATAACTTTTTCCCAACCTATACAACGAAGCCAAAATATTAATTCTAATGTAATGCTAAGTTCAATAATTTTATGGAATTCGGATGCCATTGTTTGTAAATAAACTTACCTGAAGTTTTGTTAATATGTGTGCAATAGCATCATCTCTAGCCAAACCAAGTAGCACCCGGCATGCAAGAGCTCTTATGCAATCAAGAGCAGCAGCTGGTGAGTAGATGCGGGGTTGAAGAAGATGCAGAAGCACCTTTATGCCATTGTTGGCACGAACTGATTCTCTTGCTTGCTGATACCCAAGTTCCATTTGAGCAGCAAGACCAGCACAACCTGCTCGGCTAATAAATATTCTTCTGTCTCCAACCAATCCTGAAGATGCACAAGGAACAGATAATTGTGATGTGCTAGCAAAAGATCGAGATCCACAATCAGCACTAGGTTCTACATTTTGTTCCCTCGAATCAACTTGAACAACTCGATCCAAGGTACCTCTTTCTAAATTCCTTTCCCTGGCCTCGGTACCAGGTGTAGATGAGGATTGAGCAGCTATAGACTGCTGTCCTTGAGCAAGCGAAGGTGGTTTATTACTAATTGAAGGTGGTGGGCACACAAGATTGATAAGTACATTTAATGCTGCCTGTATAATCTGCACGTTCAAATAAAAAAAATTAAAAATGGATATCGAAAGCGGACACAAGCTATTGAAGGTAACAAAAACAACTTCCAAGTTCATCTGAAAGTACCTCAGGGTCCACATAATTGCTCACTATATTCGCTGCATCCAAAATGACAGCTATCCCCACACGGTTGTTAGTTAAAGTGGCATTGACTACCATTCTGCGGCTTTCATTTACCAGTGTAACAATGTGTAGAACACCCAATGCATATTGAAGCAAGTCGTGCAAATAGCGGTCAACAGGCGGGGCCTAGAAAACCAACAAGAACGAATATAAGGACAAACAATTGAAATTGAGATCAACAAACAAAGTCAACTAACCTGACATAACTCCAACAAGGTAACATGCCCATTCAAGGCCAAGAATTTGTCAACAGCTGGAAAACGGTTTCTGGCAAAAGCAGAACCCAGCTTTCTATCCTTTTGTAGTTGCAAGAAGACAGCATCGATAGCCTCGTTACTAATGTCAAGTGGTTTGTATGAAGCCCTTACAATAGGCACATTACGACTGACATTTCTACTGCTTTTTCCTGGTCGAATAGAATCCATGAGCAATAACAGATGTGCCCTAAAATATTGCCGCAAAGCAACACAGGTGTGGTAAGCTATTTGCTTTGCTGACGGCGTCAATATTTCCGGAGGTGAACCACCATTACGAAATGCTGAATTAGACAGGTTTAAGGATCCTGAAATAACACCAGATCTTACTGAGGCAGCTTCATTCAGAACCCCTAGTAACTTCTGAAGTCCATCTTGAGCGTCAAAATTATCAAGCACAGCTCTGAAGATGAAAGCAACACCAAAAAATAAGGCAGCATTTTTCATTGCTTGCTCCTGACGGCACTCAAGAAGTTGAATAGCCAATTCAACTACTCGGTGAACAACATCCGAAGACAGTGCACATACACGTTCCATTATGCCCTACACATCAACCTAAATAGTTAGATTACAAAGAATATCCAGATTTTATCTGGTAAAACCAAAATAATGTGAACTTCAATTATTCATTGAAAACAAAAGGAAAATAAGGCTTAATAGGTAGCAACGAGCCATCACCTGAAGAGATCCTATGGTGAATAAACATGAAGAAAGTCCAAAGAAGGTTTGATCGACTCTTGGAATAGCTAGAAGTTTCTGCACACCACCACGGTCTACAAATAATGCAGCAAACTTCCGATGGGCAGCCAAAGCACAAATAAGCTTCATCACATCAGGCAAGACTGCCACTGCTTTTCGGGCTTCCTTCTGTCCCTTGTGCTTACTATAACTCCGATGCAAGAGCCCAAGGCAGACATCTACACCCTTCTCATGCAGGACTGGCCCAAGAACTTCCACATATTCCCCAAGAATTACAAGGCACTGAATGCAGAACTTTTCCATTGACTTTGCCAGAGATTCAACATCCGGAATGGAATATTCTTCAGTTTCCTCAAGAACTTGTGCTTCAACACCAGCATCTTTAACTGATTCATCATTTTCAACAAAGAGATTCCTATTTTCACCCAAGGGCCAAGATCAGTCATAGTTCTAAGTTAAGCATTTTCCAGGGAAAAAAGATATTGAAAATTAAAATCACTGACAAACCTAGAAATTTCAACTACATTGGCTGCATCTATAACAGTAGATGCAGCTCTTGAAGCAGCCAAAACAGCAGCTTCTTCATCATTGCTGGACTTATATTCCTGTAGACATATGTTTCAAAATTTGTAATAAACAACATTTGTACACGGCAACAATAAGATGTGACAAATATAAAAACAGACAAGACAAAAAAGTGTGTTCTCCACCTCCAAAGCTGCACACTTTACAACTTCAGCGGCAGCATCACCGGCAGCTTTAATGGCTTCAATAGGAGCATTTGCCGCTCTTGCCTCAGCCTCAGCAGCCCTCACAGCTTTCTTCACGAGGTCCAAAATATCCTTTGTCCCTATTTCGCATTCCTGATAGTTAATGTCATTATCATCTCTTTCTAAGCCTAAACCATCAGAATATATGTTGTCTAGATTATTTCTTGCATCTGGTTCTTTTTGAGGATCAAAATTTCTTGTCAGAGTTCTTTCTCTACCACTCCGTCCATGCCCTGACAGACTACCTGACCCTGGAGATGACAGAGCCTGCTCTGTCTCAGCTGATTCACTACTTCTTGCTCTGCCTCTTGGTCTCATAAATCCACGTGATCCTTTGCGTCTTGATAAGTCATCTCTCCCACTTACATCAATATCTCCCTGTTTTGTCTTCCCATCGCATAACTCTCGACCTTGCCATTTTTCTCTACCTTCAGCATCAAGCTCGTCAATATCAATGCTACCAGCCAACATATCAGCTGCCTTTTCACCATCAACCCAATACTCATCCTCCAATGTGGGAAGCACATTCTGATCCCTTTCAACACTTTGATCATCTATAGAAATATCATCTATTGACTTTTGATTATCCAAATGAGTTGGTTCCTGAACTTGCCGAACCCTCCCTCGACCTTCCTCTTGGCCTTTTGTAAAAGTAGAGAGAGGTGCATTCTTATTCTCCACGGTACAGCTAGCCTCCTTCTGGGTTGAGATACCCTCCCCAAGAACACGGCTACGAAGAAAATGCATAAGCTTTCCAGCCAATCCAGACGTCAAAACATCTTCAACTACTTGACCGCCGCTGCATTTAACATAAGAAAAAAACGAAATTTTAGAGATAACATCTGAAAAGATGAAGGAAATAAATGAAAAAAATGACATAAGCAAGAAACATACACTGCCAAACACACAGCAAGCAATCCTGTAGAATAAGTTTTCAGCATTTCAGAGTCTGAGGCTTTTCTCCCTAATTCATGCCTGCTATTACGATCCTCACCAGGAAATCTAGAAGTATCATCGATTACCCAGCCTTTTAGGTTTTCCACTACACTTTCTTCGAAAATGTGAGGATGCTGAGACCAATTAACAGCTAATGAGAGAAAAGGAATAAACTAAAAAATTAAAGAAGAATGCTAGACAGGATGTCAGAAAAGAAAAAACGCACAATCCATGTCAATGAGCAACTCGTAAGAACCCGTGCAGCAGATGCCTGGATTGAAGTTGAGTATCTAGCTTCAGAAAGAAACTTTGAAGATATCAACTCAAAGAACTCATCATTTTCCTGAGGAGAAAGTCAGAGAAAGAGTCAGAATTGAGGAATTTTCCAGACTGAACTATTGAATAAAGTTTACAGCTGTAATGACCAAGTATGCAACGTAAAAATGGAACATCAAAACAAGGTAGATGAAGAATGGCAACAAGAAACTGTTCCAAAACTAGTTACCCGGAGTAGGTTCCCAAGGCGTCCGATGTTATGAGAAGCTCGGCTACCAACAACAGAAGAATTGCCATTCTCTATCATGTATCTGCACATTTCCGTAGATAACAAAAAAATATGAGTATGAAAAGGTATCAACCACCAATAAAACCAAACTAAAGGAACAAGAAGACAGTAATGTTAAAATTTATGTTACGTAGGTAGGCAAATAATTGTTGATAGTAAAAGCATACACAACATTAAGACTTTTTTAGAAAGGAAAAAATTGAAAGGCTTTAAGCCACTGTTCTATTTGACTATTTCATTCCATATTGCAATATAATACAACTGATATACAGCAAAGAAATCGAAGTCTGAATTGTACTAGTTGTTTAATTTAACTGGATAGGCAAAGAGATTCATCCAAATTAAGAAGCCCATTCTTCCCGTCAGACTGCAGCTCGAATCAACTAGTTCAATGAAAGTCGGATGACAGGAATCACCAACATTAAAACCGTTCTAATAAAGGCTTCCATCTCAACCCAAAGAGCTATATTGTTTGATGTAATCTAGCATGACCACCCAACGGAGTGATCTAATCACGTAAAATGAAGTAAGACAACACCAGTTGATAGTGGCTGCCTAAAAAACTTGGGGCATGAAAAACAACAAGCCACAAAAAACAGTGGCCAAAAAGCACTCAAAACAAAATAAACAATGTTTCTGTACCACACTGCTCTTAACTATTTAGCCATATCTCAGATGGAGTGATAAGAAACTGAGAGAAAGTTTCCAAAAGACCAGCACCACCACTCTTATTTAATTTCAACAACAGATCAATGTCACCTTCACAACAGTCGCCTTCATTTTAGACCTCAGAAGGGACCCAAAAAATCTAAGGAAAAGCGATTACAATCTGCAGAATTAATCATATTAGAGACTGCAAACAACAACGTAAAAGGTCGCTGGCATTTCTATTTTAATGCGACTACCAACACCAACACTGCATTTTCTTACAAATCCACCGAAGGCCAATACGAAAAGAGGCATTCTACTCAACGAACAAGCTATGTTCTCTTCCCCCGGAACTGGAAGAATAAGCATAAAAACACCGAGCTTGTTTCATGCAAAAAAATCCGCAATTCGGGTATTAGTGCTTTGCCACTATTTCCGCAGCTACCTAGAATGCAACAAACTCCTCCAACGATCACCCTCTCAAATTCAAAAAACTTAAACCTACCGCCAGTAACCGCCACGCAACTGAAGCAATAAAGGCAACAAATGATAACAAAAATAAGATTCGACTTATCGAGGAGAAAAAAGAAGTTAAGAGCTTACTGAGACTCTTCCTTCTCGAGGAGGGAAGCGAGGGCGTGGAGGACTTTAGCATTAGGGTTTTCAGGCGAGGAAGTGATCTTATCCATCAACTTCTGCGCCTTCTCCATCAACACCGCCTCCTCCTCCTTCTTCCTCTCCTCCTCATCTTCTTCCTCGCGCGGCGCCGCCGCCGCCGGGACTTCGCTGCCCCGGGCCTCCGGCGCCGATTCCTCCAGAGACGGTTGCGCCTCCATGTCCGTCGAGACTAAGCGGTAATATTACAAGTGATGTTACTTTTCACCTCCGTTTGAAGTTGGAAAAGGGAAAATTAGGTATAAACAGTTGCTTAGGTTACAATCGAAGGGATTTGGAGGAGACCGTTCATGGAGGAATTTATTAATTTATTTTATAAAAAAATTAGTTCGGGTTAGGCGCTCCGATTATGAATGAGGAGGTAAAAAGAAAACGAAAATGAAAAAATATATATATGACAAGAGAGAAAATCTACGGGGTGCTGCGTTTTGGAGTTTTTATAGCAAGGACGATTGAGAGTTTGGGTACGAAACGGGGCGGACCGGAAGTCTCACGAGGATCCGACCCGACCCGACCCGTTTCGTGTTAGCCCTACCCACGACACCTTGTTAGGTTTTTCACTACTTTTTCTTTCCTTCTCGTCAGAAGTCAAATGTTTGACTTTTTGTTATAAGTTAAATAGACATGGTCTCACTTCCGGAGCTTTTTTTTGAAAAATCTCACTTCGAGAGCCGAGGGGGTCTATTTGGAGTCGGATTTGGTCCCTTTGTGTACATGAGCATATTCGTTTATACATTTGGTTGCTTTTCCATGGCAGGTTCACCATAGTCAGCTCATGTTTGCGATGTCTCAATATTAATAAGTTGTTGATGCATATGTCTCGTAATTGTAGGTACTGGCAGGAGATGTGGACAGGTCTCCTACCAAGACCAGCACCGGGCTTTTACCTAGAGATGGACCATTGCGAGTGGCTTCACGCTAACATCATAAATGCTGCTAGCGACACAGGTGGTGTACCATGGGCGACCATCTTTGTGATTTTTTTGCGGGTTCCAACTTTGTGATTGTCTGCTAGTGGTTATGGAGATGGCGCAATGACACATTATTCAGAGCGGGTACTACCATGAGGTACTCATTCTCTCACAGGCCCATGAGTTTGCTCGAGTCCTAACAGACCAAATTACGCCCCCACCACCCTGACGTGTTATCGTGGACCAGCCCTCCAGAAGGTTTCATGAAGTTAAATATTGATGGAGCTTCCTCCGAGAAACTAGGGCTAGCTGAGTAGGTGGTGTCGTGCACAATGCAGGTGGCCACTGGATCTGCAGGTTTGCAAAGGGAATTGGGTAGTGAACATCCTTGGCAGCCGAGCTGTGGGCAAGGGCATACCACCGAGTACTAGTCGAGGTTGCTCCTTCTTGGCCATCATCTGTATTGGGTGTGATGTAGCATAAGACCACCCATTATCGATCCTTATCCATCGAGCCTGGGATCTTTTAGCTCGCGATTGGGAGATCTATATTCAACATAACTGGACGGAGGATAATCATGTTACCGACGCCATCTCCAAGTATGCGCTATTGTGTGGGTTTGATTATGTTATGTCAAATGTATCCTTGGTATATTGTCACAAGGCATGTATAGATGACATCAATGGGGTTAACTTCTTCCATTGTACATGCTCTATATTGTCGTTTAATTGATGAATAAAAGTTAGGATACCCTCTACCTCTCGTTTTTAAAAAAGTTGAAAAGTATAGTTTTTTTTATGTTGAAAATTATAGATGATTAGTAGTAAGGGAGAAAATCACAAATACAATACATTAATCATTTTCAAGGATAGTTTAGAGACCAATTCTTTACAATATAATGTAATCTAATATATTTACAAAGCTATCCTTCTATTGAATTTTTTTTTACATATGAGAATTAATTTATTCTTAAATAAACTCGAAAATATTTCTATGAATCTAATACAATGAATGACTAAACTTGCCAAAGTCAAATTTGATCACTTGTAAAGTAATGGAGAAAAATGAATGAGTAAAATTGTGATTCAAAAGGAGTTTAAATGAGCTTAAATGGTTCAGGATTAACCTGAGATGTTACAAAATTGTAATTTTTAAGAATTCAACAATTAGAGAACAAATGTGCAAAGAATACGGACACAAGATATAACGTAGTTCTGCCTAATACCTATGTCCACGGAGAGAAATGAGAACTTTTATTGATGGATCCAAGTTACAAAGCCTTACAAAACCCTTGGACAACATGCCTTTATATAGAGGCAAAACCTTGTACATCAAGTAATCTATTTAGGTCGAATTAAAAGTCCAAAACAAGAGCCTGAACTAAACTAGAAATAAGTCCACAAACTGTTTCATGTTCAATTTCTCGACAGCTCCAACAATTTTTACCTTGGCGAGAAATCATCTCGTGGACGAACTATGAAGCTCCATCTGAACTTCAACAAACTCCACCTTGATGAGACACCGCCCTATGAAGAACCATGAGAACTCACGAAACCAATTTAACTCCACCGACTCTACCTCAAACCATAGATACAACCGCCATCAATAAGACCATCTCAACAGCTTTGAGTGAGATACATGATTCGCTTGTGGTATCACCAACGGCTTCGCATTCCCAATGACAAACATACCCAACACCTCTACTGTCAATGTTCCTTTAGACAACCATAGCGGGGGCCAGCCAATAATGCTTCTCCGAGACAACCATGGCTCATTGTCAACCATGCCTCCACAAAATAATAATAGCTTGATATCCATGTCTCTGCGAATCCCAGCTGCATTCAAACCATTTATGTCAAGTCTTTGCTCCCTCACATGATCTACCCTCATATGACTTGAGCTTTTTCCCTCATCATCATAACCCAAAGATGTGACTCCACCTACAACTTTGCCCCCCACTAACTTGTAGATATTCATTGCATCTCTTTCACCCTTCATCACCACCACAGCATCCTTTTCCACCTCAATTAGTTCGCTTACAACCTTATAAATATACCTGCCATAATCCAAGGCTCCTAATGAGATCAAATTCCTTTCCAACTTCGGAATATACCTAACCCCACATAACTTCCTCTCAACACCATCCCACATCTTGATTCTCAAGTCTCTTATGCCAGCAATTCTACAAGTAGAACTATCACCCATAGTTACCATACCTGAATCAACGAACTTGTAGGTGTCGAACTACCCTCTCTTGGGCATCATGTGAAAGGAACAAGCGTTATCCAAAATCCAGGAATCAGAAAGCTTTAGACCTGATAAGATAGAAGAAGATCACCATCTGACCCATCCGAATATGAGACCATTATCATGGAACCTGACCCATCGCGATCTCTCGTTCCTCCAGGATAATCCTTCTTTATATGCCCCTTTTCTCCGCACTTGAAACAATTTTTATGGAACCTCCTCGACTTGGAGCCCTTCACAACGTTCATCGTCAGCCTTCTTCCTATGATGAAACCCTAGCAGAGCACTTATGGTATCTTCCAACACCAAGGATTATTTGCCCCAAATTAGAGCTGTAACCGAGTTCTCATAGGAACTCGGTAAGGAATTCAGGAGCAACAATGCCTTATCTTCTTCCTCGAACTTCACATCTATCATTCTCAAATCACTCAATAGCTGATTGAAAATATTGATGTGTTGGCTCAAATCCGAGCCCTCCATCATCTTAAGACCATACAACTTTTGTTTAAGATAAAGTTTGTTCGACAAGGACTTGGACATATACCTCGCCTCTAACTTCTTACAAACCTTAATTGGTGACTTCTCATCCATGACGTGATACATCACATCATTCGCCAAGCACAAGCGAATTGTCGCCACCGTATTGGCCTCTATCTCTTTCCACTCTTGATCCTCCATCTTCTCGGGCTTCTTCTCCGAGAGCACGATGACCATCCCTTGTTGCACGAGGAGATCCTTGACACGCCTTTGTCATAACCCAAAATTCGACGAGCCATCGAACTTCACCTCTCCAAACTTCGCGCCTTGATCCGCCATACTTCCTAGCTCTTGATACCAATTTGTTAAGAATTCAGCAACTAGAGAACAAACGTGCAAAGAACACGGACACAAGAGATAACGTAGTTCGGCCTGATGCCTACGCACACGAAGAGAAAGGAGAACTTTTATTGATAGATCCAAGTCACAAAGCCTTATAAAATCCTTGGGCAACATGCATTTATATAAATGCAAACCCTTGTACATCAAGTAATCTATTTAGGTCGAATTAGTAATCCAAAACAAGAGCCCGGACTAAACTAGAAACAAGCCCACAAACTGTTTCCTATTCAATTTCTCGATAGCTCCAACAGTAATAATCTACATTAAAAATATAAAATTATTAGTGCATATTTATTTTGGAAAAATTATCCATTATTAATTTAAAAAGGGAAAAGTCTACTTTAGTACCCTTTGGTATATCCCAATATTCCAATTAACATAAAAAAGGTCCATGGGCAGCTACCCGGACCCTTCCCAACCTGCCCGGATCCTGCCCGTCGAACTTGGCCAGCCACCTCACCAAAATTTTATAACGTGGCACCACGCAGCCATCTCCTCTCTCTCTCCTCCTTCCTCTTTTTTCTTCTTCTTCTTCTTCTTCTTCTCACAGTGAAAAATCAAACCAAAAGCAACAAAGAATAAAATCAACGACAAGCAAACAATAAATTAAAACCAAAAGAAATTAAACCAAAATCAATTAACAAAAATCAATTAAACCAAAGACAAGAACATGACGACCCAGAAGAGGAAACGACACAAAGATGCAAAGTTGCCCAGACCAGCGAGTGGGGAGCCTCGGCCGACCGAGCGCGGAGCTGCGAGCTCTCCGATGCAGCTAAACTTGCTGATGCCTGACAGACGACGATGAAATCCAACTGCCGAGTGAACTTTTTGGGATCGAAATCCAACATCGTTTCGAGGAGGAGAGGAGATTCTCTTCGTGGGACCTAGGGCAGAGGCCGGGGTAACGATTGAGGATGACGGCTTCATGAGACCTAGAGCGACGATTAAGGATGACAGAGGCCGGATCGATATCTTCTGAGGAAGATGGAGGCTGGATCGAGACCATCTTCGGCTGGTTCCTCGACGTCAGCCCATCCTCCGGAAAGCCCCCCAAGCTAGAGACGACCCTCCGCGTGGATCTCAAGTTTACGCCATTCAAGGCCAACCTAGAGTACATGGGCAGGGCCGGCGAGATCGTACTTGTTGAGGAGCCTCGCCGCCGAGCTCATCCGCGGTAGCCGCCGCGGTTCCATCTTTTGATTTCCCTCTTTATCCTCCTCTTCTCTCTCTCTCTCTCTCTCTCTGGCGGCTTGGGAGGTGGTGTTAAAGAATTGGTTTATTAACCAATGAAGAGATGGCCCAATACAAGTGAGTGTATTGGGCCTTGGCCCAAGTATTTAATTAGAGAGAGAATCCTAATTAAATATAATAACTAAGTTATTAGTAGATAACTTTGAGCTAATTTAATTGGATGTCACACCAATTGATTTTGGATATTTGTGAGATCAATACGAAGCTCGTTGATAGAGCTTCGTAACGATATATAACACTTGCGAAAATCCAATTCTCGAGGTGAATGAAAATTGGCTTTAAAGTGGTGTGGTTGCTATTGAAATAAGCAAAATCTCACATTGGTTAGCGTACCATGCTGAGACAAGTTTATAAGGGATTAGAAGCTAGCATGGATAAACTGGTAGAGAAGGGACAGGCTTCTCGCGCCGTTCGTCCGTCCGGCCGGCTCAGCTCGGCTCGGCACGTAGGCACGCGTGCGCGGGCTCGGGCTCGGGTCCGGGTTGCAGGATTGTGGGTTTGTGGGAATTGTTCCAGGTTCCAGGGCCTTATCTTTTTAGAGCTGTGCCGGACTTGTTGTAGCAATCCTAGGCCCAAAAAGTCCTCTGGCTTCTTGGGCTTCCGTTTGGACAAGCCCAGATTCTGGAACCTTCTTCTCCTTCCAGGTGGCTTTGAATTTAAATTTCAAATTTAAAATTTATGCCAATAAATGGGATAACAGCCAAATAAATATGGAATTTTTATGGGTCTTGTAACAGCCCATTTATTGGGTGGGTTTATGGCCTTATTAAATCCGGATTTGAATGTTGGAGGTCCTAGGCCCCCTATAAAAGGAGCCATACTCCTTCATTCCAAATCACCCCAGCTCTTCATCTCTTCAGAGCTCTCTACTTCTCCCTCCTTAGCATAGCATTTCTTACTTTCATTGTGTCGGAGTTCTAAGGCTATGAAATGTTCGAAATGTGTGTTATAGTGCTTCCTATAGTACTCGTGATTGGGCATTGTACCTTAGGAGCTCTATTACCCACGGAGGCCTGAAGCATATAGGCAGGTAATAAGAGTTTAAGAGCACACGGTTAAACTGTGGCCTCGTCCAGAATTCAATCCGAAGTTCTAACTTGAAGACGAAGGTGTTACACACTTACCCAAAGTGTGATCGTGAGCACCCTCTAAACTCCTCTCTTTATATGCTTACGATTTATATTTACATACTCATGCCATAATTTACTAATATTTGTTCCAATAATCTTAAACTCTTATTAGCTTTTAAATATTAGTAAATTGGTTCGTAGATCATATTCTTGTCGGGAAAAAAAAGGTTTATGTACCATTTACCTCCTATTTGCAATCTGTGTCGAAATCTGTTTAGTTCTAGATTTAATTTGCAAAGAAGATTGGAAAGGCAAGCTACAGTAATAAACGGAAAAAAATTAACTTCAGTCGTAATAGTATTCTGTACCTTTTTAATCTGGTCTTCACCTTTGCTGTGATACAATCATTTTGAAACTGAAATAGGTAAACGCATAATTTAAAAGAGATTCGCCTACGTACTGTAATCATTTCTTCGATAACGATTAATTGTCTACTGGGTTGTTCATGCAATTAAAAATTTCACGTTACAGTTTTGAGTTTTAATTGTATTTGCTCACCGGAAAGATAATTAATTTAATAGAGTTATCGTTAAAATTTATTTCACCAATTGAATACAATCTTGTAGTTAGGGGTAAGTATTTACCTGTTACGAACGTTACTGACCATTCAAAGTGCAGAATATTGTGGGGTTCGAACCAATTAATTACTAGTTTAATTGGTATTGTTGAAACTGGTTTCTTACTAAATTCTATATATTTTTAGATGGCTGATAACAACTCTCCCCCACTCAACAACTCCGGTGCGACGAACACCGATAACGACAACTTGAACGAGGAGGTTCCTGTTGTGAGGGCTAGCGGCGCTAAGGCCGTGATGCCGGGTCATAGACACCCAATGCCACTGCCGTACTCTCATCTTGAGAAATCGGAAAAGTTCAAGACTGGAAATTTCAAGAGATGGCAACAAA
This sequence comes from Hypericum androsaemum, assembly GCA_963995505.1. Lineage (NCBI taxonomy): Eukaryota > Viridiplantae > Streptophyta > Magnoliopsida > Malpighiales > Hypericaceae > Hypericum > Hypericum androsaemum. The sequence goes on along the minus strand of OZ023186.1, from coordinate 8,457,582 downwards.
AAATGTTGTTCTACTTGACCGCCTTGAACTTTAGTCGGTATGTCAAGGAGGAGAAACCCAAAGAGAATATGAGTGATCTGTATCAAACCGCAATCCACAACGCATGGGTACATGAAGATTACCTATGTCGTAACTATATATTGGGTTCTCTCGACGATTCGATTTATGGCGTGTACTATACCAAAGAAACGTCTAAGGATCTTTGGAAATCGTTGGAGCACAAATATAAAGTTGACGACGCCGGTGCAAAGAAATTTGTGGCCTGGCGCTTCCACGACTATCGGATGGTCGATGGAAAGAGTGTTGTGGAACAACGCAAAGAGCTGCAATTGATCTTCCATGATCTTGCAACCGAGGAAATGGCCATCAATGATGCCCTCCAAGTGGCGATGGTGATTGAGAAATTACCACCATCTTGGAAGAACTTTAAAATGTACCTGATGAGTGTGGAAATACTCTATCATGTGTGTATATTTTAGTATTGATTTTCTATTGTTTCTAGTATGTTTGTTCGTTATTTGACATTATTGTCTCGTATTATGTGTTATGTTCGTTTTAGTATAGTCTTGTGATTTTTATTGTGATTCTTTCTTGATAGGAGTCTTGTTACGGTAATGGTGGATGTTCGTGTGCCGAGGGACGCATCATAGGTGATCGGATCAGTCAGGACGATTGGCGTTTTACGAGACCCATGAAAGCGTAGAGCAAAACTGACCCCTTGTAACTCAAATGCTGATAACTTTTTCATCCAAAGTCCAATGGAGGCAAGCAAGGTGGCGCTGGAAAGAAGATATCTGGAGCTACAACTTTGTCTTCATGGGCTTCTCCAAATTCGGAGTCCAAATGGGAGGAAAATTGCATCCAAAGTTGACATTCGAATCTGCCAACAAATCTGACAAGTGGGCCAAACTTTAGGATTTGTTTTGGGCCCATTTTTGGGCATGAATAGTAAATTTCGTGGCTGGTACTTCCTAAGCCAAAAACTTGTATAAATAGCTTCTTTGGCTTATTTTGGAAGCCAACTAACTTAGAACCTTAGAATTAGATATATTGGTAACAACTCTCCACTAACTCTCTCTCTTTTGAAGAGAAACTTGGCTCACCGTTGTTGAAGCTTGTAGAGAACTTGAAGGAGAACTTTTGGAAGCTTTGAAGATCATCTTGAGCTTTCTCTAACCCTCTCTTTTATGTTTAGGCTTTACTTGCTTCATTTAATGGATGTGTTTAGTTGTGTAGTTGATATGTGTGAGTAGTTGTTTAGTGGGTTTGGTGCCTTGATGGCATCTATTTAGCCAATGGTTTAGTGGGGTTAATATACCTAGGTATGTGTACTAGTTAATGAGCTTAATGCTTGATCTAGATTGATCTCCTTGATTATGAACTAAGTTATTGTTAATCGCCGAGAGGGATTAGGATTAACGGACTATTTAACTAGTTGAGTAGAAACCTATTGATGAGAGATCACCTTAGGTGACTAGTTGTCCAAAGAATGGTGATTATAGTTGGTGTTTAGTTAGATTAGATGGCTAATTTGTCACGAGAGCGTGGTTAGTTCATCTAAGTCTAGTTAAGAATCGATTTAGACTAGTTTGTTGCGAGAGCGTTGATTAGTTGCCTTCGAAACATCCGGACCATATCATGAACTTTATAAACTCCATAAGCCATTTGGTTATTTAGGTTGTCATTGGTACCAAGCTCACTCTTGTTTTAAGTGTTTAAACCTTCGCTTTGTCTAGTTGCAATTTTATTTCAAATAGCATATTGTATTTAAAATTGACACCTCCATTTCTTATAGTCCTAAACTAGTGGTAGAGTCGAGTTTGCGGCCTAGCTTAGTCCTTGTGGGACGACAATCCCTTACTTACTCATTATTGCAAAGAGGGGTGAAAATCCTTCCTTTCAGTACCTCAAGCACAAGAGGAAGAAGATGACTCTCGAGGACCTTATCCGAAGGTTGCGCATCGAGCAAGACAACCGAAAGGTTGATAAGAAACCAAGTGGCATGGTTGCTAAGGCCAATGTGGTCGAGATCGGGGGGAGCTCCCGCGGGAACAAGCAGAAATGCTCAAATGATTCCAATGGAGATGCTCAGAATAAGAGCTTTACCGGTACCTATTTTGTTTGCAACAAGACCGGCCATCGTGCCAAAGATTGCTACAAACATCTAGCCGTGGAGGGCAAGAAGACGGCAGGACCAAGTAAGGGCAAGAAGAAGAAGCCCACCAATGCTAACATTGCGGAGGCTAGCTTGAGCTCCGACCTCGATGAGATGCACCTCACGACCGTTGTGTCCGAGGTGAACCTCGTGGGTGGGAACTCGAAGGAATGGTGGGTGGACACGGGGGCTATCCGCCACATTTGTGCCAACAAATGGATGTTCAAGACCTATCAACCGGTCGATGATGAGAACTGCTACATGGAAAATTCTGCAGTCTCGAAGGTTGAAGGCAAAGGGACGGACATGCTGGAGATGACCTCGGGCAAGGAGCTCACCTTGATCGATGTGCTGCATGTGCTCGAGATCCGGAAGAATCTCATCTCCGGAGTGGTGCTCAATAAGAGGGGCTTTCGGCTCGTGTTTGAGTTTGACAAGGTCATCATGTCCAAGGGAGGGATGTTCGTTGGCAAGGGCTACTTGACCAACAATCTGTTTAAGATGAGTGTAATGACCTTAGCTCCCAAGGTAAAGTCTATTGATAAGATTGATGTGGGTGCTGCTAATAAGGCTAGCACGAGCAATGATGTAATGAATGTTGCCGAGAAGGCTAATAAGAAAGTAAAGGTTGCTTATTCTCGCGCGTCGTTACATTTATGGCATGGTAGACTAGGTCATGTGAATTATAAGTCTTTGCAAAGGCTAATATCACTTAACCTACTACCAAAATTCAACATCGATCACAAACATATGTGCGAGACTTGTGTTGAGGCCAAATACGCCAAAACATCTTCCCACTCGATTGAGCGAAGCACGGAACCGTTAGATTTAATCCACACCGATGTATGTGATTTAAAATACGTACAAATGCGTGGCGGTAAAAATTATTTTATAACTTTTATCGACGATTGTACGAGGTATTGCTATATCTACTTCATTCACTATAAGAATGAAGTCGAGAACCAACTTGGCAAGAAGATAAAAAATCTTCGAAGTGACCAAGGTGGTGAATATGAATCTCCATTTGCACAAGTTTGTGCCGAGAATGGAATCGTTCATCAAACTACGGCGCCTTATTCTCCCGACCAAAATGGAATCGCGGAAAGGAAGAATATGACGCTTAAGGAAATGATGAATGCGATGCGATGCTTATTAGTTCTAGATTACCAAGGAATTTGTGGGGGGAAGTTGTGCTTTCGGCTAACAATGTGCTCAACAGGGTACCACACAAAAAGTTGGATAAAATACCTTACGAATTATGGAAAGGTCATGCGCCTAGCTATAAATTCCTAAGGGTTTGGGGATGTCTTGCTAAGGTTCCGATCCCACCTCCTAAAAGGACAAGGATAGGACCCAAGACGGTGGATTGTGTGTTTATCGGTTATGCACAAGACAGTACTGCATATCGATTCTTGGTACACAAGTTAGATAACTCTGATGTCTACGTAAATACTATTATAGAAGCTAGGGATGCTTCATTCTTTGTGGAAATCTTTCCTCACAAAGCTCAAACTGGTGTTGACCGTCAAGTTGACCAAAGTAGGAGCAATGTGGGGGGAGAGGAACCTCAAGATGAAGTTCAAGAGCCTAGACGTGGGAAAAGGGCTAGAAAAGAAAAGTCCTTCGGATCAGATTTCTTGACATATCTGTTAGAAGAGGAACATGTAACCTACAAAGAAGCAATGTCTTCTACAGACTCTGCTTTTTAGAAGGAAGTGGTGAATAGTGAGATAGAGTCTATCTTACATAATCACACTTGGGAACTAGTAGATCTACCTCCGGGTAGTAAACCACTAGGCCATAAGTGGATCTTCAAAAAGAAGATAAAGCCTGATGGTACAGTGGATAAGTACAAGGCAAGACTTGTTGTTAAAGGCTACAAGCAAACTGAGGATGTTGATTATTTTGACACATATACTCCTGTCTCCAGGAAAACGTCTATTAGGTTAGTCATAGCCTTGGCGACTTTGTTTAACCTAGAGATCCATCAAATAGATGTGAAGACGGCCTTCCTTAATGGAGATTTGGAAGAGGAGATTTACATGGAACAACCCGAAGGGTTTATGGTTCCAGGTAAAGAACATAAGGTGTGTAAACTAGTAAAATCCTTGCATGGACTAAAACAAGCACCTAAACAATGGCACGAAAAGTTTGATTGTGTAATGCTATCTAACGAGTTTTAGATAAATCAATGTGATAAATGTGTCTACGTGAAAGGAGATGATAACGACTATGTGATAGTTTGTCTCTACGTAGATGACATGGATCGTGGGTAATAATGATAATATCAAAATTACCAAGAGAATGTTGTCGCAAAATTTCGACATGAAAAACTTGGGACAAGCTGATGTAATACTTGGAATGAAAATCACCAAGACTTCAGAAGGTTACGCACTTTCCCAAGGTCACTATGTCGAAAAGATACTTGAAAAATTCGATAAGGATAGGAATGTAATTGTGAGAACTTCTATGGAAGTGGTGTCAAGTCTCTGCAAGAATCGTGGAGAGAGTGTGAGACAACTAGATTATTCTAGAGTTATAGGCAGTCTAATGTATCTCATGGACTGTACTAGACTAGATATTGCAAAATCGGTAAACAGATTATCGAGATATATGAGTAATCCCAATCATGAACATTGGAAAGCAATAGTTAGAGTCCTTAGATACCTAAGGTACACTGCTAACTATGGATTACACTATATGAGACATCTTGCCATTCTAGAAGGGTATTCAGACGCGAACTGGATCTCGGACTCCAAGAATATAAAATCCACGAGTGGATACGTATTTACAATTGGAGGAGCAGCGGTCTCGTGGAGATTATGCAAACAAACTTGCATTGCTAGATCAACTATAAAATCTGAATTCATAGCGTTGGATCTAGCAGCTGAAGAGGCGGATTGGCTCTGAAGTTTCTTGGAGGACATCCCGATGTGGTCAAAACTAGTGCCTCCCATTAGCATGCACTGTGATAGTCAATCAGCTATCAGAAGAGCAAAAAATAATGTGTATAATGGAAAGTCTAGACACATACGTCGTAGACATAAATCCATGAAAATGTTATTGAGAACGGGTGTGATATCTTTAGACTATGTAAAGTCAAAAGAGAAAATCGCGGATCCATTAACTAAAGGTCTAACGAGAGACCAAGTTGAGGTATCATCGAGGGGAATGGGGTTAAAGCCCACGAAATGATCTAAACCCATGATGGCAACCCAACCTGGATCGTAAACCCCAATCTGCAGGTTCAAAGGGACAACCGAATTGTGACGCTAGGGTCAAACAAAGCACTCGAGAAATTGAGTTCCTTTCCTATTCCTATGATGAAAGAGTGATAGACATGTCCATGTGAAGGTTAAGCTTTAAGCTTTTAATGATCCTTATACTTCAAGTATATATAAGTGGGGTATGGCAGGATACTCCTTATAAGAGATCACATATATCATATATGAAGGGGCCGCTTCTATGAGATGAGTTAAGGGCTAAATCTCTAGAGCGTTCGATAAAGTTTCCAAGGCAGTCCAGGGCCAAAATGGACAACAACGAAAGAACCAAGTAGTGGTTTGAGAAGGAGTTGTGTGAGTACCTTTGTCTTGGTATACATAAAGATGCCGAACAGTTCAAGACATCACTTCCACTGGTTGGCAAGTATATCCGAAGGTATTTCACTAAGGAAGGTTCAAGGTTTTCAACCACCTTTCCTGATGCAACAAATTCTCGCAGAACTCCAAGTTGCATGTAGCATTGGTAGGCTCATGTCATACAAGCCATTTTGCATTCATGTGGGGGATTGTTGGAGAATTGGTTTATTAACCAATGAAGAGATGGCCTAATACAAGTGAGTGTATTGGGCCTTGGCCCAAGTATTTAATTAGAAGGAGAATCCTAATTAAATATAATAACTAAGTTATTAGTGAGCAATTTTGAGCTAATTTAATTGGAGGTCACACCAATTAATTTTGGATGTTTGTGAGATCAATACGAAGCTCGTTGATAGAGCTTCGTAACGATATATAACACTTGCGAAAATCTAATTCTCGGGGTGAATGAAAATTAGCTTTAAAGTGGTATGGTTGCTATTGAAATAAGCACAATCCCACATTGGTTAGCGCACCATGCTGAGACAAGTTTATAAGGGATTAGAAGTCTAGCATGGGTAAACTGGTGGAGAAGGGAGAGGCTTCTCGAGCCGTCCATCCGTCCGTCCGGGCCGGGCTCGGGCTCGAACTTGGGTGCGGGTTGCGGGATTGTGAGTTTGTGGGAATTGTTTCAGGTTCCAGGGCCTTATCTTTTTAGAGCTGGGCCGGACTTGTTATAGCGATCCTAGGCCCAAAAAGTCCTCTAGGCTTCTTGGGCTTCTGTTTGTACAAGCCCACGTTCTGCAACCTTCTTCTCCTTCCAGGTGGCTTTGAATTTAAATTTCGAATTTAAAATTCATGCCAATAAATGGGATAATAGCCAAATAAATATGGGATTTTTATGGGTCTTGTAACAGCCCATTTATTGGGTGGATTAATGACCTTATTAAATCCGGATTTGAATGTTGGAGGTCCTAGGCCCCCTATAAAAGGAGCCCTCCTCCTTCATTCCAAATCACCTCAGCTCTTCATCTCTTCAGAGCTCTCTACTTCTCCCTCCTTAGCATAGCATTTCTCACTTTCATTGTGTCGGAGTTCTAAGGCTACGAAAGGTTCGAAAGGTGTGCTATAGTGCTTCCTATAGTACTCGTAATTGGGCGTTGTACCTTGGGGGCTCTATTACCCACGGAGGCCTGAAGCATATAGGTGGGTAATAAGAGTTTAAGGGCACACGGTTAAGCTGTGGCCTCGTCCAGGATTCAATCCGAAGTTCTAACTTGAAGACGAAGGTGTTACACACTTACCCAAAGTGTGATCGTGAGCACCCTCTAAACTCCTCTCTTTATATGCTTACGATTTATATTTACATGCTCATACCATAATTTACTAATATTTATTCCAACATGTGGAGATGTAAAGCAAAGGGCATCCCCTCATGAGCGGTGGGCTTGGATGAGTTTTATTTTGGGTTTTGGTTGTTGATTTTTCTGGGTTTTATTTTCTGGGAAGAAGAAGAAGAAGAATGGGGAAGGAGGAGAGAGAAAGAGAAGAGATAGGGGGTGAGGCCACATCATCAAATTTTGGTGACGTGGCTGGCCAAGTTGGACAAGTAGGGTCCGGGCAGGTTGGGAAGGGTCCGGGCAGCTGCCCGTGGACCTTTTTGATGTCAATTGGAATAAGTATGATTCGATTGGTCAGTTTTTTACCATGTGTACTATAGTGATTTTTGGATATACTACAGGATACTAAAGTGAACTTTTCCTATTTAAAAATAAAAAATTTCTAACATCTATAATTTATTTGAAAACTCATGATACTCCAAAATTGTTTACATGATTTAATTTTGAATTTTAATTATTAGTTACATAATTAAAATTAAATACTCATATTTATTTTGCCATTTGAATAATTACTATTATATAAGAAGATTATCCTTGGTTGTTAAAGATACAAGGGTAAGTCCTGTTCCTCTATTTTTGCTATACATTTGTTCTTTTTAATTATAATTTATCTAAGTTTTTCTAGTACTTAAAAATGCATGTTTAATCTTGAAAAACTACTACCATCAATGAAATTAGACATTAATTGGTCACCTGCATTTTTTAAACAATGTAACTTTGAATTTTTTCACGAACATAAATGTTAGATGAAATAAACATTGTTCTTTAAAATCAACATTAAACCGCCGGCGACTCCCTCCCTCCTCAGGAACGGTTATTTTCCCGTTCAAAAACCCCAACCCGGTGAAATGTCCACCGGAGAATCAGAACAACCGTCGTCGTCGTCGTCAACCCCGCCATCCTCCGCACACTTGCAAACCTGGATTGAGTAAACCCTAAATCCCCGTACCCTCTCCAGCCTTCCTGGACGCCGCACCCTCACCCGCCGCCTCTTCTTGGCTTTGTTGCAGGACCCAGGACGAGCTCAGGGCGAGGCTGGTCACGGAGGACGACTTCCCCTGGGGAGAAGGAGACGCGGAGGCGGCGCGTGTTAGGTACGTGGGTGGGGTTGACGTGAGCTACTCCAAGGATGACCCGTGGATCGCGTGTGGGACCCTCGTTGTGGTTGACGCCCTCGACGGTTTCAGGGTCGTGCACTGCGAGTCTGACCTCGTCCGGCTTCGCGTCCCTTACCTCCCTGGCTTCCTCGCCTTCCGCGAGGTGCGTACCTTACCTCCCTGTCCTGACATTGTCACTTTCTGGGATGTAGAAGAAATAGGGAGTGGATTCGGGTACAGCGAAGGGTCGGATGAGGAAATGCGGGGCGTTGCGTGATTGAAACTCGGGTGGGATATGCTTGTAACCTAGCTGATGAGAGGGATAAGGAAATAGAGGACTGTTTGGTGATTCTATTCAGTCTGCCATTTTGGATGATTCCTTTGTGATAATGTCAAGGAATTGAAGGCTTGGTAGGTGGGTGTAGCTATTGGCGAGGTGGAAACGTCTGTCGTCGAGGGAGCTTCCGAGTGAAGGAAGAGCATACTTTAAATGTTTTCCTTAGCACAGATGCTCTCGCCTTGGCATTAGCTGCAGCCAGTTCAATTAGTTTCCAAGCAGGTTCTGCAAGCGTGGATAAGTCTATATGTAAGAGTCGAAGAATTCGGCAGTAACTGGTTTCTGGTTTCTTTTTCTTTCTACACTGTTGTTGTAGGCTCCAGTACTTCTTGATTTACTCGAGAAGATGAAGAAGAGTGGTAATTGTTTTTACCCACAGGTAGTGCCTTTCTTGTCTCTCAGATCCTTTTTCGGTGTTTTCTTTGTGTCCTAGTTATCTTGTGCTTTCTGTAAGCCATTTTAATTTTTAAACTGCTGGATCATGCATTTTCTCTTGAGATACTTGCTTTAATTTTGCAGTTGCTGATGGTTGATGGTAATGGACTACTTCATCCTCGAGGCAAGTCATTTTTACCTCAAGGATTTCTTGGGAGTTTTGATGGTAGTGGTGTGTCTAAGAACAAGAAGACAAATTGGTCAAGTTTTGATAAAGAACACAATTTCCATTTTTACTTGCAGTCGTTTTGATTCTTTTTGCGGTTATGCACGTTTTACAGTGTTCTAGCTCTTAGCAGTCTGCCTAGCCTTGTTAACTGTGGGTCTTTCTCATAATCTTCTATGTTATTTCAATGGTGTTATTTGTTAGTTTATATGTGTTGATGATACTTAAATTACAATCAAAATATTTGGTGGAAATATTTAAGTAACACATATTAGAACATTGGACATTGGATTCCATGCAGGCTTTGGGTTGGCTTCTCACCTAGGTGTCTTGGCTGATCTCCCCTCTATAGGGATTGGAAAGAATGTAAGTTCTTGGCAGAGCAATGAGCAACTTCCTTGCTAAGCTCTGAATTCCTTAGCGTTTCTTATTTCTCATTCTTTTCTTGTAAGGGCATAACGAGAATTTTACCTATGTGCTCACTGATTATAACTTTGGTGTTCAGAAAGATTAGATATTTATCTGTGTCTTGAGACTTGCTGCTGAACAATATGCGGTATCTCAAGCTTTGAGCATCAATAACCTGCGGTTTGTTGTACTCAGCTCCATCACGTGGATGGTCTTTCTAAATCAAAGGTGATACAACTTTTTCAAGCTAAAGAGAACAGTAGCAAAGACTTCATTACTTTGCAAGGGTCCTCTGGTCGTGTATGGGGAGCGGTAAGTAGATGGATTTCATCTTTGAGTGAGACGAGAGTTCTACATTTGCACTGTCTTTTTTTAGACTAAGAATTTTTAAGCTGTAACCACGATGACATCGAATGCATGGCGATTTGATGTTACCGCCTTTCGAGTGCTGTTGGTCAATGCAACTAGGAAATCAAGTCTTTATGATCTTCTGCTTTTGGATGAACTGGCCTGCGAAAAATTGCAATTTCTTAAGGGTCTATATAGTGTCTAGTTGCTTTCTGATTTGTCAGCTCCTGAAGCATTTCTTTATTGAATTATTTATTTAATGTTTTCACCAATTGATGAATTCTGCTCAGAGATTCCATTGAGCATCTAAGATGTGATTTTTCCCAGGATCCCTTTTTATGGTGGAGAGCTGCAGATCATGGATTTAAGATTCAGCTCAAACATTTGAATTCTCTTTTGCAGGCAATGAGATCAACCCAGAACTCCCTTAAGCCCATATTTATTTCAGTGGGTCATCGTATATCACTGGATACTTCTATCAAAATTGTCAAAATGACATGCAAGTATCGAGTACCCGAACCCATCCGGCAGGTTAGACCTATCACTGTTAAAGACCCAAATTTACCGTTTCCAAATCACATTGGTGAATAGGGTTGTTGTGAAAGATGATCGTCACTGATGTCGATGTCCTTAAATCTATTTTTATGTATCGAGGAAAGACTTCAGGGTATGGCTATATGACCATGAAAACTTTTAGCATCGACTGATGTGCCAATGAAAAAAGCGATTAGATATACACCTAACCTTGCTGCTCCATGTAAAATCTTGATGTTACTGATACAATCGTATGCTTTTTTGGTGATAATTAGTGAAGTTTGTGCTTCAGACGAATGCTATACCAACCTTGTGGCCCATACTTCAGTTTCTCTTCGTGATTTCCTATGTGCTATTTCTTTGCTTTTAACTTTTTTTTCATTCATTTAGGCTGATATAAGATCAAGGGAGTTCATCCGAATGCATCAAAAGGCATTGTTGACTTAAGACAATTACTCCGATCTGGTTACTATCTTTTTCCTCAGATCTTTGTTCCACTTTCTTACTTTTATAGCGTGAGCACTGAACCCCTATTGACTGTGGCCATCTGAGGGATCCCATTTCAGTGATACTTTTTGCATATTCAAGGATCTTATTCAGTTAGCCTAGCCTGATTGGCTAGTGAGCTATTGTTGCAAAATCAACAAATGAAGTCTCAAACCATTCGTAGGAGAGATGATAGTGTTCCACCGGAGAGAACAGAACCTGCATCGGATTTCCTTCGTTGACTATCTCAGAGACTAAGAAGCAAGACTCCGAGTTATTTGATGAGAGTTGGTACAGAAAGCTTCTTCCTGCTTGGATCATCTGAGATTTACGCACTCGCTTTGACAGCCTGATGGAATACTCATTTCCAAGAAACAGATTGGCCCAAACCGCGCTGCAGATGCTAACCGTTTGCTCTCTGAGAGTTTCGGATTGCAGGCATTCTTTGAAACAAACTGAAGCTTCTGCAGTGTCTCGATTCTAGTAGTCAAATATCAGGTATGTACACGATGCACTTGTCGAGGATTAGACAGAAAAAAATCCAAGCAGAAGCAAGCTTGCTCCCAGTAGAGCAAACTATCCAGTAAGCTGCTGTGACCCAGTTGTCCGAATCAGAGATATTCAAAGGAGATTTTCCACCCGAGTTTCTGGAGGCTTTTAGCAACAGAAGAGCTTATTTGTTCTTCTTTCGAAGTCAAGCTGCTTGTGCAGTTGTTGCGACTTCTACTGCAATATTATAAGCTAATCTTATGTTTCAATTGCAGAGGTTAAAGGTTTGACTTTGTTAACGTTTGAGGACCCAACAATTTAAAAAGGATTATTGTATTCTATTCACTGGTTTCACTTCTGCAGATATTGTCTTTCCCTCTCTCCCCTATACTATCTGTACTCACCATTTGTAAAATATTAAGTAATACAAATATGCCACAATACTAAAACAGTACCAGCAAATGTACAAGCGAGAGTAGCATCAGTACCGGGGTTAAACTTGCTAGTTTCCCAGCACCAGAGATATGTGACAGGATCATGATTCTGAACTTGCATTCGTCCGTTGACGGGTCCTTGGTTGTAACCACAGAAACATTTGGGAACCTGCATGCAGTTTCAAGCTGATTGTTCACCTGGTAGTAGCTATTAAATGCATAGGAAATGTTCCCGCGCGCATCCAGGTTTCCGCAGGAAGTTTCATAACCCAGGCTGGTGCAATCTGCAAAACTGCAAGCATAGCTTACACTCGGTCCAATATTCGGGTCCTCGAGGCTCGCCGCTGGATCCATTATGCACCATTGTTTAGCTTGATACTGCACATCTTTTGCTGCTACCAAACCGTTCGAGCCGGTTCCCAAGTTCAGTGCATACTTGGGCTTTCCATCATAGTAAAACAATCCCCAATGGCGCTCAAAGTTACCTGGCTGAATGCTCTTGGCATCTTCATCTACAAGGCTAAACAAGTATGCATCCAATGCAACAGGTCTCAACGGGGTACCGGTATTCATACGATTCATAAAACCTTGATTGAACTTCCTTGCATATGTCAAGTTTGCATTTTTATCTCCATCAGTAGGCCAGCCGACCTCTCCGACAATGATAGACAAATTACCATACCCATTCTTCTGCAATGCCCAGACAAGGGTATCGTAGTTAGCGTCGAACACATTCGTGTAGATGGTTCCACCATCATTTACAGAAGACGAGTTGTCGTCAAAGAAGGCGTAGTTGATAGGAAAATACGGATCATTGTACAGGCTTATAAATGGGTAGATGTTGACGATGAACGGAGAGCCGTTGTCACTCAAGAACTTGTTTATTGACAGCATAAGATCACGGACGTCCGACTGAAAATCACCGCCGGATGGTAAACCTGTTGAAGTCAGGTACACATTGGCATTCAGAGGGACGGTGACTTTCACCTGAGTGCTTAACCCAGCCTTTGTTATAGCTGCTTGAATGTTTTGAAGAGCTGGAAGAATCACTGTCAGAAAGGTTCCGTTGTATGTTGGCAACAATGGTTCATTTCCAACTGCAACATACCTTACACAAAACCCGAATACTACGCGAATCAGGCTAAGGAAATCAGATAAAAGCAGAGCAAGTATGTGCGGAACCGACATTAAAAAAACGTCGCGCTCCAACTGCTGTTGTGATACAAAGATCATGTCTTAGTATAGGATTCGACATACTCGCTATGTTCATTTGCAACCAAACATACAATAACCAGCTAGCCGATAACTATCGAACTTCGGTTACGAACGAATACTACGAATTCAAGAATGATCCAAGGCAAAAACAGAGGAAGTACCTGACATCCACACCATTGGTGGAGACATGGGAGGAGATATTCTGAGTAACCCAGTTCTCAGCTGCTTGAACATTACTTGCAAGATCAGATAACATCTCATTTGGGATACCCACCATCACTTGGATCCCCGAGTTGCCAAGAGCACTCATAATCGAGGAATCCGCATCGAAAAGCTTCACCTTTTCGAACCCATTGTCCCTCAACATTGTCACTACAGTTGGAGGAGGCAGAGGGTGTGTTAACTGCGTTCCCCAGTTCACTCCAATCCCAGTCACTGAAGTTAACCTTACTTGAACAAGAAGTAACCACCAGGCCACAAGGGAACCACAAAACATAACTCCCTTGTCCAAACCCATGTCCCTTTCTAGTTGGCCAACAACCACTTCAGGGTAGGAACTTGAACTTCCTGCAAAGATTAGAACTTTTCTCTGTTAAAACACAACACTTGCCAAAGAACCTTTATCCTAACGGTACAAGGCCTACAAAGATTTGACGGAAGTTTAGGTTTAAAAAAAGACAAGCTCTTGCAAGGAGAAGGAAAGTTCTTGAAACGTTTATTTAGCTTGGAAGTATCACAGGGAGCATAACACTTTGAAACTTATCAACACTCTCAAATTTTTAAATCAGAGAATCTAAGAATAGGTAGTCCTTAGTGGTGGTGACTTGGATTCCATTGAACAAAAGTTCCACACAAAAAAAAACTAAAGCAGAGAAGAAAAGCTAAGAACCAGTGATGATCAACACACGTCAGGTTGGAACAGAAAGGGTATTAGTATCAGAACCTAATAAAGAAAAACGTACCAGCAAAGTAACAAGAGAAGAAAAGTTGGAATAGTTTCTCCAAGTTGCAAATAGAGAGAGGAGAGTTGTTGAAAGTAAGATCAGAAAGATGCTACTATTGACTTTTTAAAGGTGATTCTTTCTCTTGAGCTTTTTCCTTGATGGTTATGGAGTAATCCCTGAAGAGAAACAAGCAAAAATTTGTTAAAAGAAAATAATAATTGTGAAGAAACAGATGGAGGCAGGCTAAATATTATTATTGTAGTGCTTGGTGTTGGAGAATGGACCAGCTTCTAGGTGGGGCTGGAGGTTACCTGGCCAAACGCCAACTCTACTTGTTTTCAGGGGAGAAAAAAATAGAAACTAGGTGGCTAGGCAGTTCAGGAGGAAAAAATAGAATTAAGGTGGATGTTCAATAATTGTGTTTATCAATATTACAAGTGGTAAACGACTTAGATTGAAATATTGATTTCAAAAGTTTTTTGTTTATATTTGATATCTGGTTCATTGAGTCGATTAATCTTGTTTCGAGCCAAATAGAATATTTGAAAGGTGACAAAATTCTCCCAACATCTGTTGCATACCTAAACACTCAAACTCGAGACCAGATTAAGCTTATATTCTCGTAAGTTAATCTAAGTGTCCGTTAGTTATTGATTTTAAAACTTACTAATGGAAAAAAAAAACTTGTGTTTGGGTTTGAAGTGATCAATGGGGACATGGTCTTAGGGTGTATGGAATCAATGACTTAATTGATCAATAAAAGAGTAGTTTTTTTAAAATATTTATATAATAATAGAGGAGTTTTTATATAAAAGTATAATAATAGAGGAGTTGGTGTATGTGATGATGTAATATAAATTACAAATGCAGAACGTTTCTTTACTTTTTTTGGGCATCCAGAATGTTTCTATCCGCCCCTAAAAAAAAAGAGAGTGTTTCTATCTGGGCGAAGATGTGTACGTGTGGCAGTCCCCGACAGCTTTCTCGGAAACGACGTCCGTTTATGAAAGTTACCATTAACATATAATAAGTGAAAAAATGTTGGCCCAAAAAATTATTGGGCAAATTACCCTCACATCCCAGAGGTTTGGTCACCCTCCCCCTAGGGTCCCTGACTTTTAGAAAAAGATTGTCCCGTCCCTAAGTTTTGACGATAATAGACTCTCGGGTCCCTGGCTGACGTCATCGACTCTTTTTTTTATTTTTGGTCATGAAAATGACCAAAATACCCTTAAACAAAAAATAAATTATTTTACCTTCTTCAACCTTTTACCTCCCCCTCCCCCTCCGCTCCCGCTCCCCCCCTCCTCCCCCTCTCCCCCTCCCGCTCCCGCTCCGGCTCCCCCCCTCCTCCCCTTCTCCCCCTCCCCCTCCCCTTCCCCCTCCCGCTCCCTCCCCCTCCCCCTCCTCCTCCCCCTCCCGCTCCCGCTCCCCCCCTCCTCCCCCTCTCCCCCTCCCGCTCGAGATCTCCCCGCTCCCGCTCCCCCCCTCCCCCTCCCGCTCCCCCTCCCGCTCAAGATCTCCCCGCTCCCCCCCCCCCCCCCCCCCCCCCCTCTGCTTTATCCATTTCAAGTTTTGGTTGGCTCAATTGATGAAAAGATTGGGAATTAAGGCTGTTATACGATGAGGGTTGTTGGTGGATCGATTTTGTTGGGTTGTGTATGTTAATTCTAGAGGAGGGGTGGTTGATGATGGAGGAAAAATATCGATGTGATTTGAATGTGAAATATTGGGTTGTGTACTGTGTTGTCTTTTCCTATGAAAAGGTTAAAGCTTAACAAGGTCTAACATTTTTTAAAAGGGTATTTTGGTCATTTCTATGATCAAAAAATGAAAAAAAGAGCCGATGACGTCAGCCAGGAACCCGAGAGTCTATTATCGTCAAAACTTAGGGACGGGACAATCTTTTTCCAAAAGTCAGGGACCCTAGGGGGAGGGTGACCAAACCTCAGGGATGTAAGGGTAATTTGCCCAAAATTATTTTAGTATCTTTGTGATTTGATGTGTTTGTAACTTTGTATAGACGTATTCTTTGGTTAAAAAATTATCATTTTAATAATACTGTTTAACTGTAGTTAGTAGGTTAGTGATCTCCATGTTAGGTTATTTTATGTAGGTTCTGTATATTTTTTATGTTCGGATCTATTTTCTATTGTATACTATTGAAAAGTCTACCTCATCCAGAAACAGGTATATACAGAAAATGAATTATTGTTCACGTCTATGGCCAAGTTCGGAAAGCATTATTGCCAAGGATGTGTACTTGATATGTATGTAATGATAAAATACTTTTTTTTGTTTTCTTAAAAATATCTTAAAATCAAGTATCGCAAAAATAAAAAATATCATTACAAAAACTATTCTTAAATTGAACTAAATTTTCGTCTACCAGACAAAAATAATAATGATTTTTCATAATTTCTTGATAACGAAAGTTTGTCATTATAAAAATTAGGTGAATTGGGAGTGGTCTTGAGACCTTGCAAGTGTAGTTTTCATCATCGGTGAGATTTATGATGGTTTTGAATACCCACTTGTGAGATAGATTGAGTATAGGTGTTCCATTTCGAGCTACGTGAGATTTCAACATTTTCATTTTTTTAATTAATAAAGTTTGTATTAATTAAAAAAATTAAGGATAATTGCTACCAGGCCCCTGATGTTTAGCATATTCGCCATTCACCCTTCTGGTGTTTGAAAATCGATTAAAAACCCCTCATAATTTGGCAAAATTATACTCTAGGGACCCTCGCTGACGTCGGCAAATATTTTTTTTCATCAAAATGACAAAAATAGCCTTGAGAAAAAAAATCATCTTCAAGCTTTGAATACCAAGAACATAGGAACAATAAACTAAGAACACCAAACCAACAAAAACCAATTTCCAATCCCCAATTTTCGAACACCGAACACCCAATCCCCAATTTCCAAACCCAAACAAGAACTTCCAGTCACGGCGACCCAGCCTCTCAACCAGATTGGTCCCCATCTCAGCCTCCAATTCAGGCTCTCAATCATTCAACCCGACCCAGCCTCTTAATCGTTCAACGAGCTCGACGGAGCCGGCGAATTGGTCTACTTCCTCGTCACCGATGACGACGACGGTGGTGACCACACTCTCTCTTCCTCCCCCGTTCCTCGTCGGGATTTGGTGAAATCTCCGCTCCAAGATCCCGACCAGGGCTGGCACCGTAGAGGACGGAGTAGGAGCGAGGCCGGAGGAGCAATCTCCTCCCCCGTTCTATCGGTCGGAAGAGCAAGCTCGGGCTTCGTCGGCTTGCCTACCATTGAGATCCCAAACTATTTTTATTTAATTTTAATTCTTTAATAAAAATTAATGGGTGTTGATTTGAATATTTAGATGAAAGTTTTTGATTTCAAGGTTGAAGATGAAGATATGGAAAGAGATGTTTTTTTCCAAGGGTATTTTTATCATTTTCATGACAAAAAAGCAAAAAAATATATGTTGATGTCAGCGAGGGGGAGTTTTTAATCAATTTTTGAAAAGACGGGGGGTTGAGAGGCGAATGACAAATATCTGATGGCCTGAGAGTATAATTTCTCCAAACTACGGGCGGTTTTTAATCGATTTTCGAACACCAGGGGGATGAGAGGCGAATATGCCAAATACCAGGGGTCTGGTAGTAGTTATTCCAAAAAATTAGGTTACAAATAATTGATCATATGACGAGAGTGGAGTTGGTACGGACTGAATGACATAGGCAGTACCATCCTGCTCAGATCTGGATCATTGATTTAAAGATCTGGACGACTGAAAACACACGTGCTTATAACCCCTTTTTCACATGGTTTCCAATTTTGCCCCTCCATCTTCTTCTTTTCTTATCTTATTCTTCCTCTCGTGAAACTTAGTGACCAAGAAAGACATATTTTATATTTTCTTCTTCCAATTTTACTAACAAAACAACACAATTAAACACCCTGGCAAATTGTTTAGTTGCTTACCCAGTGATTTACCAAGTGATTTTTACGCAAATAATACCTAGATTTACCCAGTAATTTTTTATATGAGTTTCAAAGGTGATGATAAGTTTATGGAGATTTTTACGCAAGCAAGATCGACTAGGAAGGCTACATCACCTCCTTCCAAATAGACGCAAACAAGATCCTCTAGCTGAGCCATGCTCCTCCTTCCAAAAGGCAAAAATTGTAACGACACATCAGATTTTTGACTTTTTTGTTGTTTTCAAATTCAAAAATTGCAATGGCACATCACGCAAGATTAACAACACATTAGACAAGATTAGTGGCACATCAGATTTTTGCTTTTAAAATTTATGTTCCCTTGCATTTTTTGTCTTTGAAAATGATGTGTCATTGTATTTTTGCCTTTGAAACTGACCTGTCATTGTGCTTTTTTCTTTGAAACCTATGTGCGAGTGTGTTTTTGCCATTGAAACTATGCATCATTGTATTTTTGCCTTTGGTAATTTTGTGCCTGACATACCGTTGCAAATTCCAAGTCAAACTCTGTACAATTTGGGAGCAGCTTCCTGTGTTGTGTTTCTTTGGGAACAACAAACAAAGGTATAGATATTTGAGGGCTTGGGTTAAATTTTCAATCAAATCTACGTGGAAAAGTTAAATTGGCGGTTCAATAACTTGTTCGTATATTTATCTGAAATGGCAAAATGGTATCTAATGTTCGTATATTATTTTTTAATTGATTTCTAAAATTATACAAAATTTTCATTTAATATCCTATTATCCTTTTGGTGTTGCTTGGGCCCCTCAAATGACACTTTCCCATATGGTACAAAATATAATAAATTAATGAAAGTAGAAAAATCAATTCTAGTTTAACATTGATGTAAAAATTTTACTTAAAAAAAAATCTCGAATCATCGGGATTGTTATCTAAATATACTATTCACTTTGGTATAATCTTTAGGATTATTCGGTACCGATACCCATTCCACAAATATGTCAGCATTTTTGGCTAGCTAGTACCAACACGAAAGAATATATTTAATATTGTCATTATCAATCCTTAGTACCTTTAATACCCTTATTCCTACGTCATTCATTAGTGCCACCTACTTTGAGAGATCTCTTATTTATTTTAATTTTATTGATACTACTTAACGATATAAACTCGGCTGAAATGGAACGGGTTGGGTGCTGCTAAGGGCTCAATAACACCAATCTGACAATACAAGTTTGTGACTTTTTAATGGCAAAGTTGCTACATTAGAAAAAATCAACTGTAATTTTGGAAACCAGTTCAAAAAAAGACACGCATGTCCATTTTTTCAATAGCATATCAAATTTTTCAACGGCAGATTAGGTTTTTCAATAGCGCATCAAGTTTTTCAATGGCACATCAATTTTCAAAGGCACGTCAATTTTTTCAACGGAAAAATCACAACGGCACATTAATTTTCAAAGGCACATCAGGTTTTTTAACGATACATCAAGTTTTTCAATGGTAAAATCACTGCGGCACATCAATTTTCAATGACACATCGGATTTTTCAATGGCATATCAAGTTTTTCAACGGCAAAATCACAACGGCACATCCATTTTCAAGGATCATCAGTTTTTATAGGCACAAACTCAACGATACATTGGTTATGAAAAGCAAAATTACAATGGCACATTAGTTTCAAAGGCAAAAAAATAATGGCACATCAATTTTCAAAGGCACAAACACAACGATACATCATTTTCAAAGGCAAAAATACAATGGCACATTAGTTTTCAAAGGCACGAACACAACAACATATCAAAATTTTAAAGGCACACCAGTTTTCCAAAGGCAAAATTACAATGATACATCAGTTTTCAAAGGCAAAGCACAATGGTACATTGGGTCGATCATCATTTTTTAACCATTCATATAGCTTTGATAAGTGTCAAAATACTCTATCATCTATGTATGTTTTAGTGTCGATTTTCCATTTTTTCTAGTGTTTTTGTGTGTTATGTATCGTTGTATTGTTATATATTGTGCTTTGAACGTTTTAGTGTAGTTCTTGTGATTTTTATTACTTTTTGTTCATGTTTATTACTAGGAGACTATGTGGTGATGCGAGGAGGATATTGGTGCACTTTGGTGCGTGTCATAGGCAATCGGATCAGCCGGGACGATTGGCGTTTTACGAGACCCAAGAAAGCGTGGAGCAAAACTGACCTCTTGCAACTCAAATGCCTATAACTTTCTCATCCGAAGCCCAATGGATGCAAGCAAGGTGGCGCTGGAAAGAAGACATCTGGAGCTACAACTTTGTCTTCATGGGCTTCTCCAAATTCGGAGTTCAAGTAGGAGGAAAATTGCGTCCAAAGTTGACCTTCGAATCTGCCAACAAATCTGACGAGTGGGCCAAACTTCAGGATTTGTTTTGGGCCTATTTTTGGGCATAAATAGTAAATTTCGTGGCTGGCACTTCCTAAGCAAAAAACTTGTATAAATAGCTTCCTTGGCTTATTTTGGAAGCCAACCAACTTAGAACCTTAGACTTTAGATATTTTGCTAAAAATACTCACCAACTCCCCCACTAATTTTCTCTTCTTTGGAGAAAAAGCTTGGCTCTCCATTGTTAGATCTAGGAAGCCATTGTTGAAGCTTGTGTAGGGAACTTGAAGGAAGAATATTGGATGCTTGAAGACCATCTTGAGCTTTCTCTTACTCTCTCTTTTAATGTTCTTGCTTTGCTTGCTTTGTTCAATGGATGTGTTGAGTTGTTTGGTGAATATGTGTGAGTAGTTGATTAGTGAGTTTGGTGCCTTGATGGCACCTACTTAGCCAATGGTTTAGGGGGTTAATATGCCTAGGTATGTGTACTAGTTAATGAGCTTAATGCTTGATCTAGATTGATCACCTTGATTATGAACTAAGTTAGTGTTAATCACCGAGAGGAGTTAGGATTAATGGACCATTTAACTAGTTGAGTAGAAACCTATTGATGAGAGATCACCTTAGGTGACTAGTTGTCCAAAGGATGGTGATTATAGTTAGTATTTAGTTAGATTAGATGGCTAATTTGTCGCGAGAGCGTGGTTAGTTCATCTAAGTCTAGTTAAGAATCGATTTAGACTAGTTTATCGCGAGAGCGTTGATTAGTTTCCTTCGAAACATCCGGACCATATCATGAACTTTATAAACCCCATGAGCCATTTGGTTATTTAGGTTGTCATTGGTACCAAGCTCACTCTTGTTTTAAGTGTTTAAACCATCACCTTGTTTAGTTACAATTTTATTTCAAGTAGCATATTGTGTTTGGAATTGACACCTCCATTTCTTATAGTCCTAAACTAGTGGTTGAGTCGAGTTTGCGGCCTAGCTTAGTCCTTGTGGGACGACAATCCCTTACTTACTCATTATTGCAAAGAGGGGTGAAAATTCTTCCTTTCAAGCTTCCACTCCAATGAAGCACAACACCAAAAACTATAAAGTAGAACACCAAAAAAAATCTTGAATAAAATTTTTTCGATCCTAAAAAGCTGATTTTTCCCCAAAATAAAGCATTTTTGGGGTCAAAAAGTGGACAAACCGCCTACGATTGTTTGCCACTGCGTAAAGGTCAAAAATTATGCGAAATAAAAAAAAAATCTCCATTCGGACAGCCGAGCACCAACATATTGCCGTTCAAAGATTTTCAAAGGAGAAAAACACAAGGACCAACAAAAAAATCACTGGATAAATTTATGTATTGTTTAATTGAGTTATTTTGTAATAAAATTGAAAGAATGAGATATAAAAAATATTTTGACTTTATTGGTTGGTGAGTTTTGTAAGAGGAAGAAGAAGATAAGGGTGGAAGAAAAGAGCAAAATTACTAAATTAGAAACCATGTGCAAAAAGGGGGAGTTATACGCGTTTCTTTCTAGCCGTCCAGATCCGCAAAATCAATGGTCCAAATCTGAGCACCTTAATACAGCTGGGCGCCTTTTGCCAGTACCCAATCGGATTCCCAACTGAAATAACGAGTTCATGTTCAAACCAAGTCAAATTACTGAAAATAGTAAAACCATTTTATCATAGTTTAACAGATTTATATTTTCGAAATTCAGGAGATAGATCTCATGTAGTGGGAGGATCAACGAAGCAATTATTAACTCCAATCACCGGATGTATATTAATCATAAATTCGGAGTTTATAATTTCCATATAACTAACGACTTTCTTGGCAGCCCTAGGATGTTGACGTTGCAAATTGGACGGTGGACGCAACACAAAATTATTCTCCATTTTATTAAGGGGGAAATTTAATTGCATACCACGTATTTGAACATTTTTACTTCAATATAATAAGATTAAAACACATTAAAATTGGTGACACGACATTTGAAATTTTGGCACTTTAACGATGATGACCGATGATGTGCCATATCATCTCGATCTTCCACCCGAATTGTCTACATGTTTTCTCTATCCCTATGACCGATGATGTGGCATGTTAAAAAGTATGAAAAAGTTCAGTTACGTGCCCGCTAGCTTGGGCTATTTATATTTTCATAAGAATGACTTGATATTTTAAGAAAATGATTAATTAATTTGATTTTACTATTTATATCAATAAGGTGTACCTCATTTTCTAACTAACATCTTGAAGAATTCTAAAATTTAGCGACCCTATCAAGGCAATTGATCTAATCACATGGCGCTATAGTAACATAAAGATAATACCTCTCACGAGTGACTGCTCAACTATCTAGTGTGCCACCTATCTTTTTTTTTGGAATCGGAAATGCCCCTATGTATAAAAGGGAGCGGATTTGGTCTTGGAAGGCCAAATCCAACCAGGACCGTCCTAGACGATCCAATAGTTTACTCAGTTATGATCCAATGGTCTACCTAGTTATGATCCAATGGTCCGTGTTTATCCCGTTCCGGATAAAAAGAGGTTGAATACAATGGTCTACCCTGTTAGCGAATGGTCTACCTAGTTATAATCAAATGGTCTACCTAGTTATGATCGAATGGTTTACTCTGTATATATCGAATGGTTTGCTATCCAGATTGATCATGGATTCTTTGTTCAAGGACCAAATCCGTCCCGTATAAAAAGATAACGGCCAATTACATCATACTTGATGTAATTAGTGCAGGACCCCCTCTCGATCTTTTGTGAGATTGCGACCGTCGACCTAGTCAAAACTCTTTCACGAAAAAATTTAGTGAGAAAAATTTGTAGAAAGGAAATGGTACTTAAGGGAGAAAATTTTTCCTTGACATTTGATATGTCGCTAAACTTAATTTTGCACCCTCACAATCTAGTACATCTAGGAAGTGAGAATTCCCTCCAGTCCCCACACCCACTACCCCACTAGTCATACGAGGAAGCGCCACATCACTAATATCACACATCTAGGAAGTGTGCCACCTGATTTTGGATTGTATGGTTGGATGCTGTGTGAATCCTTTCTTGCCAGAGGCCCTTCACAATTTTCAGTTGTAGACTCGTCAAAAATCTTGTTTCCTCTCACTTCTCATTATAGGACAAAACATCACAGGTACAGTTGAAAGTAAAAGTATTGGCTGATGATGCGCATAACTTACTGTAAAAGTTAAATGACTTAAATTTTTTTGAAGTTTTGAATTCAAATCTTATTATCTCGAAATAAGATTTCACAAAACCACATATTTATTCGAAGGTGAGTCATGCCTTTGGGCGAGTAATTCCATTGCCTCTAAAACATTGGACCAAATCAGAACATAAAGCATGGTAATTGCCATTAGAAAGCGACCTTTCCATCCATTTCCGAGGAAAAAAGCGACCATTCCATAAAGCATCATGATAAGAGCTTTCCAAATTCCAGACAAAGGTCACAACTAGGCAAGAAAGGTATCAATACTACAACCTTACCGCCAACGATTCGTTATTGAGTACAAAATCTTACGAATGGAAAATATGTCAGAGAACGAGATAGTAGTTTATAGATAGGAGTTAACAATACTCGACTCCGAATAATTCTATTGTTGTGCATGGTTATTGCCATTACAAAACGACCTCTCCATCCATTAAAGAAAAGAGACATTTCAAAACAAACAAAAAATCACGATAAGAACTTTCCAAATCCAAACAAGATCTTTCTCAAAAAAAGAAAAATCCAAACAAGATCACAACGAGACGGAAAAAGGTCCAAAGGCTACAACCTTACCGCCCAATGACCGTAGAAGACTGATTTGCACCTTTTGGGATTAGCCCTCCGTATTGGAATCACATGCAACCTTACCAATTTAGAATTCTTCTTTTCATTCTAATGGTCGGTGGATGAAGTCCCACTTATAAGAAAAGAAACTTATCTTATCCATAGAATTTGTGATTTTCCCCGTTAATACTTTATGGACGTTGGCTATTATCGTGTCTCTTTACTGAGTTGGCAGGGTAAGATTGATGACGTTTGGAATCTGAAAAAAGTTAAAGTTGTACTGATTGTTTTTAAACGTAAAGTTGTATTGATTTATCAATGAGAATTGGTCCAAACAATATATCTTAAATTTAAAATTTAAGAATGTAAAAAATATTATTAAAAGAATTATCACATATTTATAAAAAAAATCACATCCTAAAATATGGTTATGGATGGGTCTCGTTCCTTTCGCATGGACAGATGGGCTTATGTTTTCATTGTTGTTTCTAATTTCTTCCCTTTGATGTCTAGACTTTGGCCTTCCGTCCAAATTGTGACACTTGGAGAAATTTGGGTCTGGCCTTGCAGTTATAACAATTCTCGAAAAAAACTTTGTAATTGTGGTACAAGCGATAAAACTTTTTTAAAAGTACGGTTTTAACTGTATCAGGGTTTTGACAAGTTCAGCGATCACCATATTGCAATTCTTCTTTCGACATATAATATCAATAAAAAAAATTTATTTCTAAAAAATCCTAAAATATGATCTCATATTGCTCAATTTTGAATAACAAGTATTCATACTAATTTTCTTTGTTTCTGGTTTATTTATATATTTTGACTATTCAAGGATGCACTTTTCAAAGAATTTGACTTGGTATGCAGTTGTCGGAGGCCTTGTCCAACGGTTTTTTTTTTATAAAGTAAATTCAATTAAACTACCAACGATAATTACAAAGTAATTACAATTGTATGTTGAGTATAAAATCTGGATTCTTGAAAAGCAAGATAGAAACGTACTTGAGGAAAGAATCTTTTGTTTGATAAAAAACTTCGACACTTACTCCCTTAATATTCAATCTCATGTTTCAAACGATCCAAATTTGGGTTACGGAATTCAAAAGCTATTATTTGAGGTCTTCATATCATTCTGTGTTTATATTTATACATAAATTCTCGTAGTATAGATCTTGGACTATATTTTGACGTATAAATATCATATCACATGAAAGTTATTCAGAATGACTCTCAATTGATTTTTATGTATCCTATGTTTTTTAGAGACCTTGTTATATATATATATATATATATATATATATATATATATATATATATATATATATATATATATATATATATATATTTCATTTATATTTGTTTTAAATCAGTCGACCTTGTTAAATGTATATCTTCTAAGGTGGTATTTGATGCAAGATCTTTCCTTCTGAATCACGTACATCCGTATCATAAAGAGTTCGACAATAATTGCTTTTAAAATTGATTCTTTGTCCCTCTGTTAAAGGTGTTTCAAAATCTTGACGGGTCGAATAAATAACTCAACGAACGAATGTTGATCATTTATAAAAAAAAAAGGTATTATCGAGTTCGACACATTGTAACACATTCATTAGCTAGTGTTTAAGGGGTTGATATACTAAACGATTTTGATAAAAAAAAGAAAAGAAAACTGAGTGAATATTTGAAATTACTGTCTATGACCCAAGTTCAAACTCTTAAAACTTCAGCTTACATATTTTATAAAAGAAAAGATGGTTTTGAGCGAGACGGGATTATATATTTTTATGTTTCAAATTTAGGCGATTAAAAATTTCCTCTATAGGAAGTTTATTATATTTTTCATACCTTGTAACTAAATTGGTTATATTTCAATCACTAAAGACAAAATTAGATTAGAAAAATAACTTCGGTGATTAAAATCAAACTACCAGAAATTCCAGTGACCACCAGAGCATCTTATCCACCTTCCTTAATCCTTCCTCTCTTCTCCATTCTCTGTCCTCTCTCTCTCTCTCTCTCTCTACCCATAATTGGTTTTCTCATTTTCCTTTCCACCCCTCTCTCTCTAAAAACCGTCAACCATTCCCAAGCTCCAGAGATCGACGGAGATCTCTCCCTTCCTCCGATCTCCAACATTTATTTGGTAAATTTTTTAGCCCTCGCCGATGCTTTCCTTCCGTCTCCCGATTTCGCGGTCTTTCCCGGTGAAAATTCCACCTAACGATGATCGGAGCTCCGATCGTGTTTGTTCCGGTTAATATATTGCCGTGCACAGACCGTGATTAGGGTTTCTCTTAATTTTGTATCCCATTCGGTTAGGGTTTCGAAAGTTGGTGTCTTTTTCTTTTAAAGTTACGATTTTTATTTTCGAACGGGATGATTCTAGCGGCCGGACGTGTAAGAGTGGCGATCGGTTCGGAGTAGGGTTATTCGGATTATGGTCTTGGCAGTAGAATTAGTGCTTTGAGCTGGCCAATGTGAGGTGTCTGATCCCGAGTTTAGGGGTACATAATGCTGCGTGGTGGAGTTAGGTTCATGGGCGAGATCTTCGTTTAGCTGCTGCGGGATGAGATGTATTCTCGACTTGGTCTTCGTTTTGCTTTCGGCACGCTGAGTTGTTGTTGATATGTTTCCATTGCATTACGTGATTGTTCCTGGTTTTGATCTCTTTAAGAGTGCAACCTGATGATCTTTGGACATCTAGTGATTACCTTGTATTCTGTATTAATGCAGGGAGATAAGGGCAACTCTCCCACCACGGAGAGATCAAGCGAATTAAAAGAACTTAACCTAACATTGTATAAAGGAAAAGTGGGATTCTCTCAATTTTGACAAGTAGAAAGGTGGAGGAAAATATCTTAGCTTTCTCTTTGTTGTCTTCTCTGCTGCTCCTTTAGCAAAAGTAATACCTCTTCAGATCATACAATTGCGAACCTCACTAACAGATTTCCAGATCATCCATCAGAAAATGGGAGATCACGCAGCCAAAGCGGAGGATTTCGAGAAGAAAGCTGAGAAGAAGCTCAGTGGATGGGGCATATTTAGCTCCAAGCACGAAGATGCCGCTGAACTCTATGAGAAAGCTGCCAATTCTTACAAGCTTGCCAAATTATGTATCTCCTCCACCCTGGTCGCCGCCAGCTTCTCGTTATATATAAAATCAACAACCTTTATTTTGTAGAAGCAATAAGTTCACTTCTTGTAGTGATTTTTTCTTCTAAACTTGGGTAATATTAATTCAATTTTGATTGGTTTTGAACTTCGTCTCTCTCTTTTTTTCAATTTTTTTTAGGGGATAAAGCTGGATCCACTTATATGAAGCTCGCCAGTTGTCATCTGAAGGTAGACAAATCAGATTGTTTGGTCATTTATTATGATGTTCTTTGTTATTGTTACTTCCTTTTAAAGACAGATGTTTTTTATGTTTATCTGTAGATGGATAGCAAGCATGAAGCTGCCCAGGCTTATGTTGAAGCTGGACATTGTTACAAGAAAACCAACGCTAATGGTACTCCTTTTTAATTTCTTGCCCTGTGACTCTTATTTACCAATCCATTTTTTCCTGGACCTTTATTGAACAGGCTTTATTTGGATTTGAATGCATATCACTAGTTTTCTTTTCTTTTCCCCGAGGGAGTTTTCACAGTTGCTTTGGAAGATTGTAGTTGGAAAACGGGATTACAATTTAATCATGTATTTTGTGCTTTATCCTTCTTGCTTTACTTGTAAAATCTTACAACGTGATGATAACTGAAAACAGAATTTGCCTTGACCTATATGATGGTGCTGTGCCGTGCAAGCACCTCAGACAAACTTGTTGATTTATTCTATTGCAGTCATACTGAGTGTGATCAATTGAGAATCTTATGCTTTAGTTCAACTTTCAGATAATGTTTCATGCTTATCATTTAAGATGCAACTGATGACGATGACGAGGTTTTTATCTGTTTTGCCAATCTTTATCCCCTCTAATAATTTATTTGGTACTTCCTATTGCGCAGAGGCAATTTCTTGCTTGGGTGGGGCAATTGAAATGTTCTGTGATATTGGAAGAATCAACATGGCTGCAAGATACTACAAGGTATGCTGTTTAGCTTTTGACCCGTTAGGTCCAGAATTGAATCACCGCTTGACATTGTGCTTCATATTAAGTGTTGCCGTTTTCTCCATTGGCTTTGTTCTAGAACCCTCACGTTCTCATGGTCGCAGGGCTCTTGTATTAGATGCTTGTATTAGACACTTCGTTGATTTATTGTGATCAATTTTCCTTGTTTCAGAAAAATAATGAAGGTTTTCATTTTCATTATGCAGGAAATAGCGGAGTTGTATGAGTCGGAGTCTAAAATGGAGAAATCCATGGAGTTCTATGAAAAAGCTGCCGACTTATTCCAAAGCGAAGAAGTGACAACGACAGCGAATCAATGCAAGCTGAAGATAGCACAATTTGCCGGCATGCTAGAACAGTAAGAGCATACCTATTTAACAGTTAGCATTTTTCATAATAGTTTGCACCTCTCTATCCCATCAGTTTTTTTGTGTGTTAGAAACTGATCGTTATGTTTGATGTTTTGATCTGTATAAGCACTAAGCAGCATCATTTCCTCTTTTGTATGGTTTTGTAGTAGGGTCATGGATCTCATAGATGTGTTAGTTAGACTATTTTTGTGCATTCTGATAGCTCTAATGCACAATGTATAGAAGTAGTTATGAGCCCGTGGTTGTATTTTTCATAAGATAATTGGCGGTTGCTAAATCTGAAACGTCAAGTAAGTTTTATTTACCTGGTTCATGTTGGTGAAATGCACTCCTCTTTCTTGTAAACCATCTGAGCAATAAATCGTTGTGCAGTACTTTGTATAAGCTAGTTTACTGATATAAAATTGAGCCGAGGAGAACACCAATTCAGAACTGCGCATCGGAACACTTCTTTGTGTTTGTTCCTCTACTGTTGGTTTGTGGCACAGCTTTCACAGGAGCATCTTCTTGTTCTTTCTGATTGGGCTTCTAATTGGGTTGCCTGTTTTGTCTGCAGGTACCAAACATCAATTGAGATTTATGAAGAAATAGCCCGACAATCACTTAATAATAGTTTGTTGAAGTATGGTGTCAAGGGCCATCTGCTTAATGCTGGTATTTGCCAACTCTGCAAGGGCGATGTTGTGGCCATTTCAAATGCATTGGAAGGGTATCATGTATGGTTTTTCTCCTTCAATTTCATATCACTGCTTGCTATGATGAGTTGGTAAAGGAATAAAGACAGAGATGATATGCAGGATCTGGATCCAACATTTTTTGGAACCCGCGAGTACAGACTCCTAGCGGTATGCTTTTAGCTTTTATTTGGACTGAACCTGGTCTTTCTATGAAATCCTCTTCCTCTTTGTGATAAAAATGCTGCAAGTAATTCCTTTTCTGTTGGCAGGATATTGCGGCTGCCATTGATGAAGAAGATGTCGCCAAGTTCACTGACGCTGTAAAGGATTTTGATAGCATGACCCCATTGGTAGGTTTCCTCTGTTTTTCAGAAGATGTCGCCAAGTTCACTTGAACTTGGGTCTGAATTAGATATACGTTTTCGGACGACGTTTTGCATGCTCCTAATATGCTGAACATGTCCTCATCATAGAGATAACTTGGTTTCCAGCGTGATCACTTCTTGTATATATAGATAGCCAAGTGGAGAATTTTGCTCTTATGAACAAAGAGCAATACTTGTTGCGACGAATTTCAATTAAATCTTTTCTGTCTTGATGAGCAGGACTCCTGGAAGACTACTCTTTTGTTGAGGGTCAAAGAGAAGATCAAAGCTAAAGAGCTGGAAGAGGATGACCTTACCTAAGTGCATCTACAAGTTCATATTCCATCTGTTCACCCTTTTTTTGGTGTTTGCTACTGGCTACGTGTTTGCCTCGCTTATCCGATAGTGTCGGAATGTTCGTTTTGATTGTTATCCCGAGTGTCATATACCCCAAATTTACGATTCTGTGTTGTTCATGACTTCTGGAGTTGAAGAGGATTCATCTGATGTAAAGATCACTTGACGCAGTATCTTGTGGAGCTGCTTTGTACTGTTGTTTCTGTTTCACTGATGAATTGCTAGGAATTTGAATTGGTTTAAATTTTTATTTGGTTAGAAATTTAGATTTTTTCAAGGAACAACTAAAAAATATTAAGTGAGAGCTATCGTTAAATAGAGTTTCAGTTTGATTCAATTAAGAATACAAGAAATTTATTTGAAAAATTAATTCTACTTTTTGCCATTTGTTCTGGTTGTAATGAAAATTCATACAACTTAAAAGTTAGATTTGTATATGAATTTAGAAATGAATTCCATGTTCTTTCGACCAACTGAAAATGTATGGGCTGATGTGCAAATGAATTTCACAAGTAAATGAATTCCTTCCCAAATACATTACATAACCATTGAACTGATGAACGTTATGATGGAATTAATATATTTTTAAATATTAAAATTATATTAACTTAATGATGATACCACTATTACTGTATATTAAAATCACATTACCACATTTACAACCATTTAAAATGGTAATGGTTCTCTAGGATATTTTCATAATTTTAATGGTTCTCTAGGATATTTTCAAATTAAGAAAATAACCTCCCACTATTAAAACGATGTAAAAATATCATAATCTAATGATGTATATTATAAGAAGGAAAATCAGTTCAAGGATAACGATAGAATCCTTGAACATTTTATCCTGATATTTTCTTTTTGAGAATTGAACATTTTATCCTGATAGGGCGGCCAACTTGGGATTTTTTTTCAAATAGGTAAAAAATTTAAATAATTTTCCGAAATAGGTAGAAATATAACATATTCTCAAAATAGGTTAAAAAAATAAAAAATATAAAAGAGGCGTCCAAATGGTAGGACGCCTCCAATTAAAAAAAAACAAAGTGGCAGGCACCTCCTGCCACAATTAAATAATTAATTTCTTTTATTTCAAGTGTAAATTTATCGATATCAAATTTAATCGTTGTATCATAAATTTATCCTAATACTAAATAATCTGAATTTATCTATAAATATTATATATTAGTATAATAAAAATATAAAATTTATTGATAAATATTATTTTAAACTAATGAGAGTAGAGATAAATACTAATCGATGAGATAAATATTTATCAATGAATTTAATCGTTGTCATTACACTTATATAATATGCATCGATAAATTCAGATAATTCAGTGTTGAGATAAATACTTATCGATGAATTTAATTGTTGTCATTACACTAATATAATATACATCAATAAATTCAGATCATCGGTATTCAGATAAATTTACGATGCAACAGTTAAATTTGTTATCGATAAATTTATATTCAAAATAAAATAATAAAATAAACTAATTATTTAATTGTGACAGGAGTTGCTGCCACTTTTTTCTTTTAATGGTTTTTAATAGGAGGCGCCCTGATGGTTCTATATTTTTTATTTTTTAAATCTATTTTGGGAATATGTATATGTTTCTACTTATTTCGGAAAAATATCTAAGTTTTTTACCTATTTGAAAAAAAATTCCGGCCAACTTTGTTCCAACTCTGATACTCCTGTTGTACTATAGCCTTATCCTTGGAGTTTACTTCTTGATATACATTATTAATACCGCATACGATATTTTAAAATTTTATAATTTTATTACCTTTTCTGAAAATAATAGTTTCGTCTGATCAATATTAATAAGTGGAAACAAATCTCCCCCAACCAGACTACTAATTCCCCACTCTTAAAGAGCAAGCGCACTCGAAACACGCCATGCACTTAACAAGGAGAATCAAAACCCTAATGCTATGCGCAGAGTCTTGGCAAAAGCAGCAGACTTTCTCTGGCCACATCAGCTGTCTCAAGCTCTATGCTTACTATCTCTGAAATGGTGATGGACTCCCGTGATCCAGGGATCTAGACCCACAAAATGACCCTCTAGATAAAAGAAATGGCCAGGCCCTTGGCTACTCAGCCTCCATAGTGCCAGAGGCAAGCATGGTGTTGGATGACCAAGAGCAGACCCCGTCCTTGGCTCAGCAAAATCCGAGGGACAACAAGTCACAGTGATGAAGGGCTACCCCCCCCTCGGAGTCCCGAACCAGAATTTTCTCATTTTAATGATTATTAAAGCCCTAAATTGGAATTGTTGTGGCGCGAAGAAGCCAGGCTTTCTTTGCGCGATTAAGTACTTGGAGAGGAGGCATTTGGATACTGTGGTCGTAGGATATTGAAGTAAGGATACTACAGTATAGAGACCAGTTCCTACATTTTGAGATCAAGGCAGGAAGACAGGTTGTCTCGCTTGTAACAGTGGTGTATTAATCGTACCGAACTGATTGATCTGGGATTCTCTGGGTCCCTGTTTACTTGGTCTAGAGGACTAGGTAATGGAGCGAGGGTCTCAAAAAGATTGGTCTAGAGGATCATGAGAAAAGTGGATTTGTCAAAGAGATCAGAATACTAGATACTTTCACACTATGACAATTGTATGGCGACACAGGAATAAAATAGAGGGCCTTCGGGACAGAGAGGACGAGTGGGTAACCGATGGGGATGTGCTTGAGAGAATGGCGTGTAATTTCTTTAAGGATATGTACACCAAAAGCAATAGTGGGGCTGCTGCGTCCATCCCATCGGACTTCCAAGAAAGGTGGGAAGATATTGAAGTACAATACGCCATTCGGCCAGTATTTGCCAAAGAGGTTAAAGAGGCAACCTTTCAAATGGGTTCTCTGAAGGCTCTAGGTATTGACAGATTCCAGGCCTTATTTTACCAGCGTAGTTGGGGAGTGGTGAAGCACTCGGTGGTAGAGTTTGTACAGCAAGCATTTGCTACCGGAGAGTTCCCGGCTGCTCTCAATGAGACGCTCTTGGTTTTAATTCTGAAGTTGGAGCACCCAAAAACTATTCAACAATTCTGACCAATTAGCTTATGTAATATGGTGTATAAAATCTTGACCAAGGTGATTGTCAACAGGATAAAGTCGAAGCTACCAGGCCTCATCTCTTCGCTATAGGGGAGTTTTATCTCGGGATGCTAGATCACAGATAATGTCACTATCTTCCAGGAGGTGTTACATTCTATGAGGGGCAAGCAAAGAAGGAAAGGCTGGGTGGCGATAAAATTAAACATAGAAAAGGCATATAACAGGGTGCGGTGGAGCTTTGTTGAATCAACGTTGCAGCTAGCGGGGTTCCCTGAACTCTTATACCAATTAATCATAGCGTGCATGCAAGAGAGCTCAATGAGAGTAATTTAGAATGGGGACATGACTGAGCCTTTTTCCCCAGGATGAGGACTGAGACAGGGGGGCCATTATCCCCTTACCTATTTGTGTTATGCATGGAGAGGTTTGCCAAGTGGATCATGGCTCAGTAGAGTTGGTGGCCGATAAAATTACGAGGAGAGGGCCGAAGTTGACCCACCTTTTTTTCGCCGACAGTGTTGTTCTTTTTGCAGAGGCCAGTTCAAGTCAAGTTTAACTTATCTTGGAAGGGTTGGAAACTTTTTGTCAAGCATTGGGACAGAAGGTGAGTCATTCAAAATCCTATGTGTTCTTTTCGGAGAACGTATCAGAGGAGGTGGCGGGGCGATTGAGTGAAGAACTTGGCATCCAGGAGACTAATGACCTAGGATGATATCTAGGCTTTTTGTCCATACACAAGCGAGCCAGTGAGGAGGCTTTTAGCTATGTGCTAGATCGAGCTCAAGCCAGGTTCACGGGCTAGAAGTCAAAGCAATTGATGAGAGTTGGGAGGCTCACCTGGTCCATTCCGTGCTCACTGCACTCCCCACTTACATGATGCATGTGATGATGCTATCGAGGGGCATTTGTCTAGAGAGGTTATGTAGACAATTTCCTTTAGGGAGATTCAGAGGAGGGGAGGCGGGTCCATTTAGTCAGTTGGGAGGAGGTGTGTCGGCCTAGAAAGATGGGAGGTTTCCGAATAGGTCGTATTAAGAAAGCCAATGAAGCACTGTAGATGAAACAAGGTTGGAGATTCCTCATGAAACCAACTACTATTTGGGCTCAGGTGCTAGAATAAAAGTACTGTAGGGGAGGTGTGTGGAGGTCAAACTTGGTGGCAAGGCAAAACAAGTAAACTATTTGCGCTGGAATGGCAAAAGTGGTGAGATCACTGCCGGAGGGGTTGTCCTGGTCGGTGGGGGATGGGATCAGGTATCGTTCTGGTAGGATAGGTGGTTTGGAAGCCGAGGTTTATTGATTGAGCATGGGTGTCCGGTGCCGACGGAGGAGGTGGATCGAAGAGTGGCTGATTACTGGGTGCATGGTAGAGGATGGGACTGGGAAGTACTGCAGAGGTGGGTACTAAAGGACGTATGGCTGCACCTTGAGGTTGTGTTGCTTGATGAGACGGAGAACTTACAGGACTCCCTATCGTGGAGTCTCTCGTGGAAGGGGGAGTTTTCTATGCAATATACTTATTGTGCACTGTTGGGAAGGCAGGGTACGCTGATGGCTAATGAGCAGATATGGGAGAAGTTGTGGAGAGTAGAAGTGCCAGAAAAGATACACCTATTTATGTGGACATGTTGTAAAGGGAAGCTATTCACAAATGCATAATGATTTAGGCGCAGGTTAAGACCATCTCCAAGTTGTACCAGGTGCAAAAAAGTGCCGGAGAAAATATTGCACTTATTGAGAGACTACCCATCCAGTCGGGAGACATGGCAGAAATTAGTGCCTCGGGTTAGTTTTCCTGTTTTCTTCTGATGTAATATTGGACAATGGCTGGAAGGGAATGTACTGAGTTTGGCGGAGAAGGGACGTGATTTGTTGGAGTATCGTATTTATGACAGGGTGTTGGTAGATTTGGAGGTGGAGGAATGACAGGGTGTTTTAGGGCTTGGAGCTACCGGGGAACAAGATTGAGTTTATATGTAGGTATACGAAGGAATATACCCAGGCATGGAAGGTGGGGAATAACAGAAGTGAAGG
This sequence comes from Hypericum androsaemum, assembly GCA_963995505.1. Classification (NCBI taxonomy): domain Eukaryota; kingdom Viridiplantae; phylum Streptophyta; class Magnoliopsida; order Malpighiales; family Hypericaceae; genus Hypericum; species Hypericum androsaemum. Next base: position 8,422,465 of record OZ023186.1, on the reverse strand, counting down.
AAGAGCACAATGGGAGGAGAGACTGATTAGGTGGATTCTCCCTCCAGAGAACTAGTATAAGCTGAATACTGATGGTGCAACGAGAGAGAATCCGGTATTGGCAGGAGGGGGAGGCGTTATTCGGGATGCAAGAGGAAGCTGGTGTGGAGGTTTTGTGAACAACTCGGGCTTTTGTTCTTCTTCGAGGTCGGAGATGTGGGCAATATGGAGAGAGTTATTAGTTGCATGGGAGAAAGGGCTGCGTAGGGTCATAGTAGAAACGGACTCGCAGGTGGCAGCGAGTTTCCTTATCGAGGGGGTAGCACGGACGCATTCGCTATCTACATTCGTGATTAAGTGCAGGAACTTAGACAATTAAGTTGCAGATTGGTTGTCTAATTTTGCTTTCGAATTTTTGTTAGGTTTCCATGTTTTATATCATCCACCTGATGGGTGCGTCCCGTTATTAATTCATGACTGTATGAGAGTCAGAACTCCTAAGTTGGTTCCTCTAGACTGCTGATTTTGATTTATAAATGGGTGTTCTAACACCCACCGTATTCAAAAAAAAAAAGCAAATTATTTGTGGAGTAACCAATAATCGCTTAGATCAATTTGTAGAATAACCAATAATCACTTAGATCAAATACTAAAATTGTTATATCTTAATCAATAGATCGAGTTCGAGTAACAAATTATTAAAAATGCATCAGGTTTTATCCGACTCAAACTTCATTAATCACTTAAGTCTCAACACAATTGAATGTGTTGAGTTTTAAAAACATCTAATTGCTCAATTTTAACTGTTGTCATTTTTTTTATATTTGGCAAAACCAAGTAATACATGTATCAATTAGAGCTGGTACTTCTCCCTTAAATATCGGGAACTATCCCTCTTTAGTGATCCCGCGAATCTGAACAATGAACATGTCCCTATTGAACGGCCATGTGCAAACGTAACAAGTTCCAAAAGAACAACAATACTATTAAAAAATATATATAATCAGTCTATTAATTGATTTTTTCTATTTTTTTTTGCAAGTTAAAATCAAAAAAGGAGCAATTGGGCTGGTACCATTATCAAACTGTCAATAAATAATTAAAGTTGTAGCTGGATTTTGACTAAAATGAGTAACACACAACCAATTTGCCAATTGGGACCCCTCCCCCTAACCCCCTTATAAATAATTGAGAAGAATCTCATACCCACCATAACATTTCCTTCTCTCTCTAGATTCCAACACCCAACAGAAAAAAAAGAAGAGAGAGAGAGAGTGTGACATAAAGAGAGTGAATCTCTTATACATTTTTCTTCTTAAGAATCTGTTTTCACACTTCTCTCTCTCTCTTAAAGGTAACCCTTTTTATTTGGATCTGGGTTTTCGTGGAATTTCGTTTTATGGTCTTGTTTCTTCATTGGTGTGATGAATTGGGTTTCAGTGGACCGGAAAGTTGGAGTCTTTGTGGGGTTTTCCCCCCTAAAAATTGTGTCTTTTCTGTTCTGTAACAGGTAAAAGATGGCGGTTTCAATGAAGCAGATGGCCCTTTTGGTGGCAACTCTAGGGGTACTTTCCTTCATCTTTGGAGTTGTTGCCGAGAATAAGAAGGTACCCTTTTGACCTCTTTGGTTTGCCACTTTTTAGTTCCTTGATGTGTTGATTCTGCTAGGATTTTGTGGTGTTTGATTGATGTTTATATTAGTAGATTAGTGTTTTATGTCATGAAATCGACCGGATTCAAAGTTGAGCAATGGTTTTTCGCTGCTTTGAGCCGGAGATTTTCTTGTTGGTGATTAGGCGCGGATTGGACGGGTTTAAGAGCTAGCTAGGTTCGTAATGCGGATGCTGTTGTCTCGTGTTTCTGACTTGTGTGACTGCGTGTGGTTTTGTTAGCCTGCGGCTGGAACGAAAATCGAAGGGAAGGGTGTTGCTATTTGCAAGTATCCGAATGATCCGACTGTTGCTTTGGGGTACATCTCAGTCGCTTTCCTCCTGGCGTCAACTGTAGCGGGCTACATGTCCCTGTTTTATCCTTACAGAGGGAAGGCTGTTCCTCAATCCGTGATGTTCAAGAGCACCAGCTTCCTTGTGTTCTTCAATGTTGCAGTGTAAGCAAGCCTATGCAATTATTTTGTTGTTTTCTCTGTCGATTTTAGCTTCTCAATCACGTTTGGTTGCCCGTTTATCTACAGAGGTTATAGTTGTCCGTTTATCTTTGTTGTTTCGAAGGAGTTCTCTATGATGGTTATAGTTGTTGGGTGTTTGTTACCCAAATTTATGCAGGATATTGAGGCATTTGTTTTCTCTGGTAATAACAGGTTCTCTGGTGGATTGGCATTGACGTTGCTTCTGTGGCCAACAATCACAGAGCAGCTTCACCTGGCTAGGAACGTCCATCACAATCTCGACACCGACTGTCCCACTGCTAAGACTGGTCTTCTTGGTGGAGGTGCCTTTGTTTCCCTTGACTCGGCTCTCTTCTGGTTGGCGGCCCTCATTCTGGCAGACAACGCTCGGGAAAATTATTTAGACGAAGTCGAGAACCGTCCCAAGGGAGAATCTGTTGATGTTCTTGCTGGTGGTTACGATACACCTGCGCACCTGAAAGCTGTTGCCTAAATGCGGATGTCTTGCGGAGCGAGTTTGAAGATGGATCGCTTAGACTTGGACTTGTTGATGCAACATCAATAATGGTGGTCAGCTACCATTATGGGGCAACTATTTAAACTTAGAATTACACCCTGTAGATAGAGCGTTTTATACTCTTACCTTGTTTGCTGGTGGAAAATTTGTGGTAGCTTGGGGAAAAAAGATGGATTTAATCAAATGAAGTATGATTCGGAAGAAAGAACGACCAAATGTCAAACTACCAAATGCCTTCCTTCATAAAGTAGAATTACGCATTTGAGTTCGAGATGTGAGAGTGCAAAGTCTTGGGACTGGAATCTGCTTTTGAACTAGTAGCATATTCTTGGTTTATCAGTTATATAGGCTAATTCATGAATCATGATGGCGCTAAACCACCCTATTTGAAGTTCCAAGGCTTAAATAATGTTTGCCAATCTGTCTGCTTTCTTTCCTTTCAAAAATCAGTCTGCCACTGGCAATTTCAAGTGATGGTTTTTTTTGGAAACTAACTGATATCTGGACACACTAAGTTAAATCGAGTTTTAGGTGGGTAGAATTTTTAAATAGTGGCAAATTTTTTCGCTCTTGTAATAAATATTTAACATATTTTATTTTGTCTAGTGGTACAAGGTGTAAGAAGAATTGACGGAGGTCCAAAGTTTAAACCATAACAGTGTGTAATTTTTGATGTACAAATTTACCTTTTAAAAAACACTATTGCATTTTGACTCCAACTTGGCATCTCTTGGTTAAATTTGTTAAACTCCTTGCTAGTTAGTTTGAAAGACGTGACTTGGAAGTTTTTCATTGATAATAGAACAAAGAGGGTTACAAGTGTCAAGACCTGACTTAGACAGTGGGATACATGTGATATTGGTGAAGACCTAAACTTTGAAAACTGAGACCACTTCCATGTCGCAAAACTCCTTGCTAGTTTGATATATGGTTGTTGGTGCAATTTCTAGAAATGTATCGAGATATCCTACACCGTTGCATGGGCCAAAAACTAGACGAAAGATCTGCATAGCTAGCCTTCGTTGTTCCACCAAAAAAGAAAGCTAGCCTTCGTTGACAAAGTTGTTATCTGCCATATCTCATGCACAATGTTGTTTCCAAGTAACTTCTTCGCGTCCCCTAAAAAAGTAACTTCTTCAATTAGGTGTTGGGAAACATGGGGGCCAATAACATGGGAACCAACAATACGAGAAGAACGAACACAACACGATGACAAAAAATTTGGTTACCCAGTTGGACGGAAATATTTACGTCTAGAGGCGTGCTAAGTTAGGGTTTTTTACTAATTTTCTCTTTGGTGTTTCACTCACACATTTACATTCAATGCCACACATTTACATGAGTATATATAGAGGCACAAACCCTAGAAGGGTTTGGGGGATCGAAAGGGAAAAACATGAAATGAATTAATGACTTTCTTATGCACCTCTAGCGGTCGCTGTTAGGTCCTCAGCATCCCAATATTTTGTCCCCCACCTCCCCCAGCATTCACTTAGGAGCATAGCGTCTGCTAGATCCTTCACGAAACTTCTCCTTTCGCTCGCCGTTCACTTGGCGGGTGTCCGTACTCACGCGTGGTCTTCACTCGATCATCCAACGCCTTCTTCGAGTGCCCAATAGGCTCCATAACCCAATAATCTCCCACCTGGAGATTGACCTCATCACTTATCACCCTTCACTTGATGACCCTCTTCTTTAATCGACACGCCGGACCTCTTCTCAGTACCACCTCGGTCAACATATCAGCATAATTCACACTTTCTTGAATCTTGTCAAATTAGAAAATCTTTCTCTCAAAGAGACTCCGTATGTAGTGATACTTCAACTCAATGTGCTTTGTCCTTGAGTAAAAATTGGGATTTTTGGCCAAGTGAATGACACTTTGACTGTCACTATATAGTACTCTGTTCCTTTGCTCCTTCCCCAATTCACCCAAGAAATTCTGCAACCATACCATCTCTTTGCTCTCTTCTGTCACTGCTACATACTCACTTTCTGCGGTTGATAAATCCACAACCTTTTGCAACTTAGAAGCCCAGGAGATCGCTGTCTCTCCCAATGTGAACACATACCTCGTAGTGCTCTTCCTGTCAAGGTCACTAGACCCCAAGTTTGAGTCAACGTATCATGTTAGCTTCACTTCATTTCCCCCAAAACACATGGCCTTCTCAGTAGTATCTCTCAAGTAACCAAGGATCCACTTCACGGCCATCCAATTTTGCTTGCTCGGATTGCTCATGTACCGGCTCATCACTTCCACCGCATGTGCTATGTCTGGCCTTGTGCAAACCATAGCATACGTCAAGCTACTTATCAGAGTATTCTTCATCTGAGCCTTCTCCGCCTCACTTATAGGCGAGTCGTTGTTATGATCTGTTGAAGTTTTAATAGTTATAGCCCAAAAATAAAAAAAAAATTGTCGGCTAAAATAAAAAAAATTAAAATATACGAAAATAAAATTATGTTAAAATATTGGGTACCAAAATGAAATTTACTACCGGGGCCTTCTGCCTGCACTTAATCCGGGGTTCAAATTCAGTGGGGACATGAGTAATCCCCACTGAAAGGGATAGGGGCAATATTGGAAATACAATAATTAAAATAATTAAAAAAAATATCAGCAAAATAATACAATTTATGGAAATACAAGTATGAGAATATTGGTTTTCATTTTCTCGGATATTGGTTTCCATCTTCTATGCTATTGGTTTCATTCTACTATGATATTGGTTTCATTCTACTATGATATTGGTTTCCATCTTCTATGTTATTGGTTTCATTCTACTATGACATTGGTTTCATTCTACTATGATATTGGTTTCATTCCACCGTGATATTGGTTTTCATCTTCTCCAATATTGGTATCCCATTATAAGTGAAAATATATACCATTTGAATGTATTAGTTTCATTCTTCTCGAATATTGGTATCATCGTTCTACGATATTGGTATCATTCTACTTTAATATTGGTATCATTCATCTATGAATTTTTGCTAGAATTTTAAGCACTATGTTCAAACAATAATCAAACACCAACATAAAGTTCCAATCTTTAAATACAAAATCATCAGAACCACATGAAATCGACCAATCCAGCAATAATCAAAGACGAAACAGCGTATGGGTCATTTCTTTCGGACCAAATAATCAACGAAAAAGCTGGTGAAAAAAACCCGAAAAAAAGGACTTGGCTTCCAGAAGGGGGGGGGGGGAGAGAATTATAAAAGAATTTGATCAAATCTGGGGGGGGGGGAATTATAAAAGAATTTGATCAAATCTAGACGGGGGGAGAGAATTATAAAAGAATTTGATCAAATCCCTCAATCCAAATCCCTCAATCCGACCCTTAAAAAAAACTCTGATATTCCTGTTTTACTGTAGCCTTATCCTTGGAGTTTACTTCTTGATATACATCATTAATACCGCATACGATATTTTAAAATTTTCTAATTTTATTACCTTTTCTGAAAATAATAGTTTCGTCTGATCAATATTAATAAGTGGGGGCCAGAAAAGGTTAAAAGCTAAAAACACATTATTGAAAGGTTCAACTCTATTAAGCAAAATATTTGTAGAATAACCAATAGTCACTTAGATCAAGTGTTTAAATTGTTATATTTTAATAAGAGATCGAGTTCGAACAACAAATTATTGAAAATACATTAAATTTTATCCGACTTAAATCTGATTAACCATTTAACTCTCCGAATACTAGATAATATAAATCAAAACACTTGTTAAGACATTTGAATGTGAGTTTTAAAAAACATCTAATTGCTCAATTTTAACTGTTGTCATTTTTTATATATTTGGTAAAACCAAGTAATACACGTATCAATTAGAGCTGGTACTTCTCCCTTAAATATCGGAACTATCATCCCTATTTGGTTTTTTTTAGAATATCCTCCCTATTTGGTGATCCCACGAATCCGAGCAAAATGAACTTGTCCAAATTGAACGGCCATGTGCAAACGTAACAAGTTCCAAAAAAATAAAACAACAGCAATATTTAAAAATGTATATATATAGTCAGTCTATTAATTGATTTTATCTATTTTTTGGGAAGTCAACATCAAAAAAGGAGCAACTGGGCTGGTGTAACCTTGTCAAAATGTCAATAAATAATTAAAGTGGTAGCTGGATTTTGACTAAAATGAGTAATACACACCCAATTTGCCAATTGGGACCCCTCCCCCTAAGACTACCTACAGCAGTTGGCCGAGCCGAGCGCTCGGCCAATATTTAATGATTTAAAAAAAAAACAGAAAAGAAGTGATGAACGCTCGGCCGAGCGGATTGGCCACCCAATCCCGCTCCCGAGCGGATTGGTTGGTCAATTTTTTTTTAATAATCTAACTATCTAGTTATTTCCACTTGGCATAATAATATTCGTAAAAATAGATTTATTCGGATAAGATTTGTGTGGTTATAAAAATTGAAGTTATCTTTAACAAAATTAAATTTTTTTTAATATCTATAAAAAATAGAGCCCAATATTGACATATTTTGATTCACAATTTGTATTCCAATTTTTGACATAACTAAATCGTTCGAATATTAATTTCAAACATATTTTTGACATTCTTATACTTCAAATTTGGAGAAGTCATAAACTAAAAAGTTGTAGATATATGTCTCACCTTCACAAAGCAACTTGAATCAACTCAATTGGACTACGGAATAAAAAGTTGTGGCTCCCAAATCGAAACTCGTACTCGTAACTCGCTCGACTATTGACTTCAAATATATTTTTGACATTCTTATACTTCGAATTTGGAGAAGTCATAAACTAAAAAGTTGTAGATATATATCCCACCTTCACAAAGCAATTTGAATCAACTCAATTGAACTCCGGAATAAGAAGTTGTGGCTCCCAAATCGAAACTCGTACTCGTAACTCGCTCGACTAATGACTTCAAATATACTTTTGACATTCTTATACTTCGAATTTGGATAAGTCATGAACTAAAAAGTTATAGATATATGTCCCACCTTCATAAAGCAACTTGAATCAATTCAATTGGACTCTAGAATAAAAAGTTGTGGCAAAAGTTTCGAAACGATAATTAATTATGTAATTTGAAATTCCTGTATTTGTAATATGAAAACTTCATATTCGTAATTTATCATTTGTAGCTTAAATTATTTTTATCTAATTTAGTATTCCAATTTTTTATTTTGTAATTTTATGACTTAATCACAATATTTAATCGTGTTATTGAAAACATAATTATTTTCGTAATATATAATTTTAATCTAAACAAATCAGAGTAGATAATATGTGGATGAGAGAGAAATTAATAATTTATTCTGTGAACTGGGTTGCTGATGTGGGTAGAAAATATGTAAGTGGATTGGATTGGGTAGGAATTGGGTATGAAAGAGAGAGAAATTAATAATTTATTCCGTGACTTGGATTGAATGGGTTGCTGATGTGGGTAGTCTAACCCCTTATAATAATTGAGAAGAATCTCATACCCACCATGACATTTCCTTCTCTCTCTAGATTCCAACACCCAATAGAAAAAAAGGAGAGAGAGAGAGAGGGGGACATAAAGAGAGTGAATCTCTTATACATTTTTCCCCCTAAGAATCTGTTTCCACACTAATCTCTCTCACCCTCCTTTAAAGGTGACCCTTTTATTTGGATCTGGGCTTACTGGGTTTTCTTTTTATGGTCTTGTTTCTTCATTGGTGTGATGAATTGGGTTGCAGTGGAAGGAAAGTTGGAGTCTTTGTGGGTTTTTTTTTTCTCCTAAAAAATGTGTCTTTCTGCACTGTAACAGGTAAAAGATGGCGGTTTCAATGAAACAGATGGCCCTTTTGGTGGCAACTCTCGGTGTACTTTCCTTCATCTTTGGAGTTGTTGCCGAGAATAAGAAGGTACCCTTTTTGTTGCTCTTTCATGGCTGTTACTTTTGACCTTTTTGGTTTGCCACTTTTCAGTTCCTTGATGTGTTGATTCTGCTAGGCTTTTGTGGTGTTTGATTGATGTTTCCATTAGTAGTTGTACTTTTCGGGTGGTCCATCAAATCATCTACGCCTTGTACCGCTAGCTAGACCAAATGCCCTTTGAGCCAGAGATTTACCCGATGTGAAGTTGAGCTATGTTTTTGTTGCCTTGAGCCAGAGATTTTCTTGTTGGTAATTGGAAGCGGATTGGACGGGTCTAAAGGTTCGTAACGTGGATGCTGTTGTCTCCGTGTTCCTGACTTGTGTGTCTGCGTGTGGTTTTGTTAGCCTGCGTCTGGAACGAAAATCGAAGGAAAAGGCGTTGCTATATGCAAGTATCCTAGTGATCCAACTGTTGCTCTGGGGTACATCTCGGTCGCTTTCCTCCTGGCATCAACTGTAGCGGGCTACATGTCCCTGTTTTATCCTTACAGAGGGAAGGCTGTTCCTCAATCTGCCATGTTCAAGAGCACCAGCTTCCTTGTGTTCTTCAATGTTGCAGTGTAAGCAAGCCTATGCAATTGTTTTGTTGTTCTTCAATCAAGCTTGGTTGCCCGTTTATCTTTGGCTACTTGAATATCAAATGATTGAGGTCTGTGTGCAATAATTCATGTTGTACACCTTCGTGGATAAAGTGAACGGAAATCCTCACGTTAGGGTGGATGAGATGGTGATATTGCAATAGATATTGAATAATAGAGTATTTTCATCGGGTTTAGATTTTGCATTGGAGATTGGTCGTAATTAGTTGATCTTGACAAAGCTTTTGTCACTTGAGAGTCTTTTGTTCCATATTTCACTTGAAATGGGTTTTCGACATTTGTTCTGGTTAGTCAGAACTTGTAAAGCTTCAAATATACAAAGTTTATTGAATTGGGAGATTTATACTGGATATTGAGTCATTTGTTTTGTTTGGTAATAACAGGTTCTCCGGTGGATTGGCACTGACATTGCTTCTGTGGCCAACTATCACAGAGCAGCTTCACTTGGCTAGGAACGTCCACCACAATCTGGACACCGACTGTCCCACTGCTAAGACTGGTCTTCTTGGTGGAGGTGCCTTTGTTTCCCTCGACTCGGCTCTCTTCTGGTTAGTGGCCCTCATGCTAGCAGACAATGCCCGCGAAGATTATTTCGATGAAGTCGAGAACCGCCCCAAGGGAGAATCTGTTGATGTTCTTGCTGATGGTTACGATACACCTGCGCACCTGAAAGCTGTTGCCTAAACGCGGATGTCTCACCGAGCGATCGCATAGACTTGGACTTGTTGATGCAACATCAATAATGGTGATGGGCTACCATTATGGGGCAACTATTTAAACTTAGCATAACACCCTGTAGATAGAGCGTTTTATACTATTACCTTGTTTGCTAGTGGAAACTTGTGGTAGCTTGAGGAAAAAAAGATGGATTTGATCAAAGGTTGGACACAATAAATTACTCATCTGAAGTGTTTAGTCCGGAAGTCTCAGTAGTGGATCAAGTTATTGTATTTTAGTCAGAAAGTCTATGCATTTTATTCGAGCATTGTTGAACTACCAAATGCATCAAGTGTTTTAATCTTTAGATGAATTGACGTAGCATTCTTCTGAGAAAATCATTCGGTTAGCATAGTCATGATTTATCCGTTATATAGGCTCTTCAAGAAACGATAACACTATTTTTTCTTGACCAAACCAAATAATATCAGGACATTCTGGACACGTGATATTAATTAATTTAAGTTCGAGCTGAATATAATTTTTAAATAACGGTAACATTTTTCTAATAAATATTTGACACTATATTTCTAATAACTCAAATTGGTGTTTACCATCGTAATCCAAGTCAACAGCCAAATTGTGATGAACAATTATCCAAGTCAGTCAATGACTTTTTTTTCCATACGCAAAAAGACCATCTTAGAATCTAAGCCACAGACATCACACTCAAGCAAGCTTAGCTTGTTAACTACACGACGGCTTACATTTCAAAGCTCCGCATATAAGACAATCCCATTACCTGTAAACATGCTTCATTTTCATCCGGATAATTCAATAAATGATTGATATTTATTTTATTGCGATAATCAAGATCATTAATCATTGTTTCTAGTTCACGAATGTTTTTAGTATTTTCTTCATTTAAATTCGTCGAAACTCCTTCATCTCCTGAACGAATTTTGCAATGTCGGAAACCATTGACTATTGTCTCTTGCTGAACATTTATGGTCCACGAAGAATTTGAGAGATTGATGGCATCTAGAACATATTCATCAAAAAGCACACTAATCATCCATGCTCTTCTGGTAGCACGATATTGCCAATTCAAGCTACTCATATCACATTCTTGAAGCAACATGGTTTTGCATAATTACCAATAATCCAAAGATGAATTTGTTTCAGATGCATCTTTATTGCAACAGATAACAACTATAAGCCTTTCTTTATCCTGTTTATTCCCTTCCAATTGATTTGTCGCAAGAGAGTGATCAACTTGTAACCTATAAAACAAACCAGACACGTCCATATTAAAAACATCTTTAATAGGGAACTTATTTTTTTTTTCTCTTATGAACACCAATTGGTTTTTCATCTATTGTGTGTCAACGGAGCCACTTTCTCTGAAAGGACAAAAGAACTTGATACCATATCTTAGCTTAAATTTCTTGAGCCAACCTTGAGAAAAGTTATATAACTGAGAAAGCTGTTGAGGGAATACAAGTTTCATTGTCTCTCTTGCCTTCTCCAAAATTAGGTCTCCTGTTATATTCACACGATTTTGGTATTGGATAAACCACTTTTTCTATTTCTGAAAATTTTGTTGATTTACGTCTCTTAGTATGCCCTCCTTTTTCTAAGTTTTGCCGAAAGGTACTCATATGACCTTGTGTTAGGAATTTAGCAACTAGAGAATAAACGCGCAAAGAACACGGACACAAGAGATAACGTGGTTCGGCCTAATGCCTACGTCCACGGAGAGAAAGTAGAACTTTTTATAGATGGATCCAAGGCACAAAGCCATACAAAACTCTTGGGTAACAAGTCTTTATATAGAGACAAACCCTTGTACATCAAGTAATCTATTAAGGTCGAATTAGGAGTCCGAAATAAAACAGGAAAATAATTCCTCTTTTACTTATTCCTCGCCAAACTCAACAATATCCACTATGGCGAGAAATTATCCCGTGGACAAACCATGAAACTCCATCCGAACTTCAACAAAACTCTACCTTGACGAAACACCGCCCCATGAAGAGATGAGATCTTGCAAGACCAATCCGACTCCACTGATTCCACCTTGGACCATAGATACACCGCCATCAATAAGACCATCTCAACTTTCTCACCACCTTTGTTCAATCACTTGGAGCCAGCCCCCAAGCTCGAGCTTCTGAGCTTGCTTGGCATCTTCCCTCCAACCTCCATTGAATCTCAACTAGCAAGTCCACCTGCCGAAGCAACCTTGCGACCAATAGATGTGTCCTATATTTTTCGGTCAACTCCATACTCTGCAACCTCAGACTGCTTTTCCGCTGGACTTTCTTGCCTCAAACCAATGCTACGAGCTATAGCATACGAAGGGCAACCTTTTGTTCCACCAAGTAGAACCCTCGACATGTCCCAAACTCCACCGTTCAACCTTGAGTGAGATACCCGATTCGCCCGTGGTGCTACCAACAGTTTCGCATTCCCCATGCAAAACCTACCCAATACCTTTGACGTGCACGTGTCTTTAGACAACCATAGCGAGAACTTCATAACTTTGTCTCCACGAATCCCAACTCCACGCAAACTATTCATGTCAAGCCTTCGCTCCATCACATAAGAGCTTTTCTCCCCTCCATCAGAACCCAACGAGGTGACTCCACCTACAACCGTGTTCTCCACTAACATGTAGGTATTCCTAGCATCCTTTTCACCCTTCATCACCACCACAGCATCCTTTTCCACCTCAATTAGTCCACTTACAACCTTATAGTAGTACCCACTATAATCCAAGGTACCTAATGAGATCAAAATTTTCTCCAACTTCGGAACATGCCTAATCCCACACAACTTCCTCTCAACACCATCCCACATCTTGATTCAGATATCTCCTATGCTAGCAATTTTACAAGTACAACCATCACCCATAGTCACCATACCTGAATCAATGAATTTGTAGGTGTCGAACCACCCTTTCTTGGGCGTCATATGAAAGGAACAAGCACTATCCAAAATCCAGGAAGCAGAATGCTTTGGACTTGACAAAATAGAAAGAACATCACCATCCGACTCGTCTGAATATGAGGCCATACTCACAGAACCCGATCCATTTTTCTCGCGATCCCGAGTTCTTCTCGGACAATTCTTCTTCACGTACTCTTTTTCTCCGCACTGGAAGCAATTTTCTTTGAACCTCTTTGACCCCTACTTGGATCTCTTCCCATCTCTTTCTCCTGCTCGACCATGGCTGCCCCTCACAACCAACTCCACTGCTTGATCATCGTTGATTTTTCTCCTTTGATGAAACCCTAGCAGAGCACTTGTGACATCTTCCAACACCAGGGACTCCTTCCCCCAAGTTAGAGTTGTAACCAAATTTTCGTAGGAGTCAGGTAAGAAATTCAGCAGCAACAATGTCTTATCTTCTTCCTCGAACTTCACATCAATCTTTCTCAAGTCGCTCACAAGTTGATTGAAACTATTAATGTATTGGCTCAAATTCGAGCCCGCCTTCATCTTGAGCCCGTACAATCTTTTCTTAAGATAAAGCTTGTTCGACAAAGACTTAGACATATACCTTACCTCTAATTTTTTTCATACCTCAGCTGGTGACTCCTCATCCATGACGTGATACATCACATCATCTGCCAAGCACAAGAAAATTATCACCACTGCCTTGGCCTCCATCTCCTTCCACTCTTGCTCCTCCATCTTCTCGGGCTTCTTCTCCAAGAGCGCGATGACCATCCCTTATGGCACGAGAAGATCCTTGACACACCTTTGCCATAACCCAAAATTCGATGAACCGTCTAACTTCACAAGAGAAAACTTTGCGCCGTGATTCGACATTCTCCAACTTTAGCTCTTCATACCACTTGTTAGGAATTTAGCAACTAGAGAAGTGCAAAGAATACGGACACAAGAGACAACGTGATTCGGCCTAATGCCTACGTCCACGGGGAGAAAGGATAACTTTTTATTGATGGATCCAAGTCACAAAGCCATACAAAACTCTTGGGTAACATGCCTTTATGTAGAGACAAACCCTTGTACATCAAGTAATCTATTTAGGTAGAATTAGGAGTCCGAAACAAAACAGAAAAATAATTCATCTTTTACTTATTCCTCGCCAAACTCAACACCTTGTGAGTGTGTTTCATATTGTACATTGACTAATTTTGAAATGAAAATTCTCATCAAGCGACGTTGCAAATTTTTTTGGGTGCATGTTGGGTGATCTGTTTTGTACTCACATAAGACCTTACGTATTGGTCTGTCATGGTTGTTTTCTTGATATTTTTTAGATGGGAAGTCATTGTATTGTAGGATATGAGTTATGAAACCTCTTTGTTTTGTTCGTATAATATTTCTTGTAGATGAAATACTATGAACTTGAATCTAGTTATTTGAATAACTAGATTCTAACTAGATTCTAAATAGATTATAGTTCATAATATTTCAGTACATTGAACAAATATTTAGTTTTAGTACATTGAACTAACTTCAAGTTCCTAAAATAAATTTAATTTCACTGAATATAAAATACCTCTTTTAATTAATATATCATTAGTTTATCGATGAATTAGAACATCCTTAAATTAATAAAATTTTATACTCCCGACAGTATTAATTTAAAGAGATTTTACATTGGGACCACGCAACTTTAGAAATTTATTAATAAATACAGTAACTTCTTCACTTTTTTCATTTTTGAAAAAAATGATATTAGGCGTCCCGGAATTTTTTTTAAAATCAATTATGATAAACTTGTATAACAAGTAGCGTTTACCATCCTAATCCAAGTAAACTGCCAAATTGTGATCAACAATCATCCAAGTCAGTCAAAGACCATCTTAGAATCTAAATCTGTCATCTGCCTTGTCATAATTGGAGTTGAGTATAATTTTTAAATAGTTACAAACCTCTGCTAAAAAATATATTTAACACTATTACATTTTTAATGAATCAAAATTTTTTTGTTAAACTTATTAAACACGTTGATATATGTCGTATAGTAATATTCCACACCGTTACATGGGCCAAAAACAACAGGAAAGATCTTCATAGCCCGCCTTCGTTGCACGAAGTTGTTGCCAAGTAACTTGTTCACGCAGGCACCAGTTAACAAGCGGCGTTTACCATCGTAATCCAAGTCAGTCAACAATCATCCAAGTCAGTCAATGACTGTTTTTTCCACACGCAAAAAGACCACGGACATCGCACTAGCTTGTTAACTACACGACGGGTTTGCATTTCAAAGCTCCGCATATAAAACCCAGCATCCGTGCAACCATATTTACCAAATACACTATTTCTCCGTGCAACTACTTTAGAAAGATATAATATAAATATACAGTGATGGGTGCTTTCCCTAGTTTTCGTTTGTTGGTTGTCCTGGTAATGATATTCTTGAGCGATGCCGGCCCAGCAATGAGCTGTTTCGAGAATGAGCGACAAGCCCTCCTCATGTTCAAGGGAGGTCTTATCGATGAAACCAACCGGCTTGGCTCTTGGGTGGATGTTGGCGGAGGCAACTGTTGTGACTGGAATGGAGTTTCCTGCGACAATTCCACGGGCCATGTCGTTGGCCTCCACCTCCAACCAGATAGATATGATCCTCAACTCTATCTCTCATATGAAGATTACAACAGAACCAAATTAAGAGGCACCATTAGTCCCTCGTTGCTTCATCTGAAGCAGCTACTGCACTTCAACCTCAGCCGGAATGATTTTGGAGGAACTCGGATTCCTCCCTTCTTGGGATTGATGACAAGTCTGGAGCAGCTCGATCTGTCCAATGGCGGGTTTGGTGCTAAAATCCCTTCTCAAATTGGTAACTTAACTAACTTGGACTATCTAGGACTAGCTGGTTATGGTCTATCAAGTGATAGCCTGCAATGGGTTTCGAGTCTCTCTTTGCTTCACCACCTTGATTTGAGCTACGTAGATCTCTCCAAGGCCAGAGATTGGTTTCATTCCATAAACATCATTCCCTTTTTGTCAGAGCTAATATTGAGTGGATGTCAATTGGATCACCTCCTCCCTTCTGTACCATTGCTCAACAACCTCTCTTCTCTTGCCGTCCTAGATCTTTCTGACATTTACTTTGAGCACTCTTCTATTCCAAAATGGATTTTCCACCTTCACAATCTCAACACACTTGATCTTTCTAGTTGTATCTTCCAACCGGGCCCAATCCCAGAGGGACTCCAAAACTTGAGTCGTTTAAGGAGTCTTGACCTCTCATATAACAACTTCAATTCTTCTATACCTAGTTGGTTATACAGGTTCAGCAGTGAATTGGAATTTCTCTCCCTTGGAGGAAACAACTTGCAAGGGGTGATCTCGAGTGCCATTGGGAACTTGACATCCCTAATTGGGTTGCGGCTTGGTGGGCTCAATGGTGGCTTGGAAATTGGTGGACGGGAGACAATCCAGTCCATGGGTCGACTTTGCCATCTTAAACATCTTGAACTGTCGGGGATGAAGGTGAATCAAGATGTGGTTGACGTCTTCAATGATCTACTCTCATCACGTCCCTCAAATGGATTGGAGGAGCTAACTTTGGACTCTGCTGGAATATTCGGTAACATAACCAATCTACCCTTCCAGAAGTTCAAATCTTTGGTCTCTCTTGTTCTGAGGAACAATTCAATCTCTGGTTCAATTCCACCATCCTTTGGGGAGCTCCAATCCCTGGAGACAGCTAATTTTCGAGAAAACTTGATGGTTGGCTCTGTTTCTGAAATTCACTTTGCAAAACTCGCTGGATTGAAGTGGTTTCAGGCCAGTGGCAATAAATTGGAGTTGAAGGTGAGTCCGAGTTGGATTCCTCCATTTCAACTTGTGGTTTTGTATCTGTCATCATGGCAATTAGGGAGGGAATTCCCTCGTTGGCTTCATTCACAAAAGAGCATGGAAGCACTGCAGTTGTCTGGTTGCAATATTGAGGGTACAATTCCAAAGTGGTTTGGGGACATGTCTCCGCAACTTGAGTTGCTAAACCTCTCCAACAACCAATTAAGAGGTGAAGTGCCCATTTTCTCCTCCAACCTTGAATATTTGGATCTTTCAAATAATTCATTTGAATCAATATCCAAAGGGTTCTGGAACTTTTCTAGTAAACTCGATGCCCTTATTCTCAGGAAGAACCAAATTTCTGGTGAGATTCCAAGTGACAGCCTCCTCCTAACAGTTTACCACTATGGAACAATAGATTTGAGCTCAAACAATTTCTACGGTCGGCTGCCCCGATTTCATTCCAAATTGGGAACTTTAGATCTCTCAAGTAATTTTTTCTCCGGCTCACTATCCCATTCCCTGTGCTACCAAATGAACGAGGAGAAATGGGTACAATATCTAAACCTTGCAAACAATTCTCTTTCTGGAAAAATACCAAATTGTTGGAAGCATTGGATTCACTTGGAGGCACTCAAATTGAACAACAACAACTTCATTGGTCGTATCCCAAAGTCCATGCAGAATCTAAGGTCTCTTCGGTCGTTACATATCCGGAACAACAGCCTTGAAGGAGGATTATCTTTGTCATGGAGAAGCCTTCAGAATTTGGTTACTGTTGATCTAGCGGAGAACAGATTGCAAGGACAGATTCCATCATCGATTGGTCTGTCTAATTTGACGATTCTCGATCTCAGGTCAAATTGGTTTCATGGCAAGGTTCCTCATGAGATTTGTGCACTCACTAGTCTACAAATCCTTGACTTGGCTAATAATAATCTTTCTGGGCATATTCCTCAATGCATCAACAACTTCAAAGCTATGATCACTGGTGGATCACTGGCGAACCAATTCGGCTATGATCACGAATTATCAGATCGTGTTGGTGCACTGGAAGTTTTTATATTAGCAGACTATCATGAGGAAGCAATTGTTGTGATAAAGGGGAGTGTTATGGGGTACAGCACCACTTTAAACTTGTTAAGAGTCATGGACTTCTCCAACAACGTCTTCTCAGGGACGATCCCGGATGAAGTGACAGCTCTTACGGCGCTGCAATCACTGAATCTGTCTCACAACATGCTAGTCGGAGGAATCCCGCAAAACATCGGAGCTATGAAGTCCTTAGAATCTCTTGATCTTTCACGAAACGAGCTCGTCGGTGAGATTCCTTCTAGCATTACCAGCATAACTTTTATCAACCACTTGAACTTGTCAAGCAACAAATTGACAGGGAGGATCCCTTCGAGCACTCAACTGCAGAGCTTCGACGCTTCTTCTTTCGCTGGTAATGATCTCTGCGGGCCTCCGCTACCGAATAGTTGCGACGAAGATGAGGCAACACGGGTTGCAACAGAGACACACGGTGGGGCACAGCCCACATTTATTGATGTCGAATGGTTCCTCGTGAGCATGGCGTTCGGGTTTGTTTTTGGCTTTTGGGGTTTTGTGTTTCATCTGTTGTGTAATAGGAAATGGAGAATAGTGTATTTCTCTTTCTTAGACAGGTGTGGGATCTTTGTTTGTGAGTTATTCAATTGGCGCATGTAAAACTGTAACATTAGCTAGTATAGATTTTCCTGAGGTCCATGCTATGGCATAATAATGTAATAATATATTTAGAATCGAATATTATTGGACGATATTTATAATTTGATATGATCCTAAATTATCATTAACATCTTGTCGTTAAAATATCTTTTTAATGATTCTTCCATGTGTAAATCGTCGGAGAAGATAACAATTTACCTTTGTCCTTTTGGTTGGTCGTCGAATATCCATACGGTTACATGAACTGGTCGATATATGATGGCTTTTTGGCCAATCGTAAGTGAAAATAAAAATAAAATCAACGATACTGAATAAAATCTAGAATAATTTGACCAAATACGAAAAATTCTTATTAAAATAGTTAAAAGGAAAAATCACCTAGAATGCGTAATAGACACCGTAACTAAACTAGCTAAGCTTACGTGAAGAGAAAAAGAGAGGTGAGAGTGTGATTAGTTTTATGATTGATTATTTAGATAGTTCAAATATTCGTATTCAAATTTTAACTATATGAAATATTCGGCCAAGTATTTCTTGGTATGCATATCCGTATCCGAATAATAAATTATACGATATTCAAAAAAAATTTGGATACAAATAATTCAAACTATCTAATTTATTCAAATAAAAATGACATATAAAAATTATTCATAAGAGACGGGTTGTCATCCAAATATTTTGGATATTTCGAAAATATTTTTTCACATTAATTTGAATACAAAATATATCCTAATTAACTGTAACATTTGAGATATTTTATGAAAATTGCTTACAATTGATTGGCCAAGTGGGCTTATGGCATGAAGGCCCAGGCCCTTAAAGTGCTTTCAACGGGCGTCTGGGCCTTGAGAACGATTAGCATCATCCGAGAAAACCCCCAAAATGGCGAAACCCTAATTTAAAACCCTAGCAAAACCCTCTTATAATCCCTGCCATCCAAGAAAAGGAAGCTGGATTCCATCTCAACAGTAAATGCCACTAGGCGGGATGGGAGAAGAGCGAGTCCCCGTACTGCGGGGTCGAGACGGAGTTCGACGACGACGTTCATCACCTTCAATCTCTCCACCGGTGGCTTTGATTTCGTCCTCGCTCCGCTGGTTTGTCCATTTCTCGGACCTATATTGTTCGTTCGCGGTGATAAATGAAGTACGGGACGGGCCCGTGTAGTTTAGTTAGGGGTGGGTGGGGGGGTTGGGGTAGGGTGAAATGGTGGCTAATTAGCCAGTCACACTTTGATTCGTCCCGTGTGAATGGTCAGTAAGCACACCTATATCAAAGGGTTTCCCTTGTTGATCGCCCGGGTTTGGTAGCGGAAGGACTCGACTTTCGCTGCTGTTTCGCGCAGTCAACTACATTTTAATTCTTTCTTTTTTGTTGGTTCAGTGTTTGGTAGCAGGCTTGGCATTCGAATTGGCAGCGGGTCTATCAGATGCATCGCGGGATAAAATAACTACTTTTCTGAGTGCAGTGTGTTCTTGAGTTGATTAGTTTTGTCAAAATATCTGAGGCATGTGTTTTTGTGTCATATGGTTTCAAAGTTGAACTTTATAATTTGGTTACTCGAGTTTGTAGCAGTGCCCATTTTACTAGGCGGTACTAATGCGTGTGTTTTCATGATGCAGATGAATCCTACATACAGGCCAAGCTTGATTGAAAAACATAATAATGGCTCTCATGTGCTGCCCTTTGCTGGCTCAGATCCAGTGTTATGCCCTTCTCAGTGGAGTTGTCATGTAGTGGGTATGAACTCTCATGTACATAAATTTTTTAGTTGTTTAGCATCTACAAGTTGTATTTTTTCTTGTAATATTTATTTTGTCTTGATTGCTTCTTGTACCTACCTATCCCTTGTCAAAGAGCCTAACAAGTGTTAGCTTCTTGTTAAGGAAGCAATAGCGTGTATAGTGTATACACTTCAAATGATTTCGTTATGACAAGGCACAAAGGGGGGTGTTCATCCATGAATGTAAATGACACGATAAAAAATAATCCACAGAATCTGCATTATTTGAATCGGTGCTGGAGAATGAAGTCACCGCTGTCTCTCTTTTGAAACTTTTAATGGATTTCATTTGCTGTCATGGGACATGGAAAGCTGTAGCCTAAACACGGATGTCTCACCGAGCGATCGCTTAGACTTGGACTTGTTGACGCAACATCAATAATGGTGATCGGCTACCATTATGGGGCAACTATTTCAACTTAGAATTACACCCTGTAGATACGAGCGTTTTATACTCTTTCCTTGTTCGCTAGTGGAAACTTGTGGTAGCTTGGGGAAAAAAGATGGATTTGATCAGAAGTCGGACACAATGAAGTATGATTCGGAAGAAGAAACGTCTATTTGTTTGCATATTAGTATAAATTACTCATCTGAAGTGTTTAGTCCGGAAGTCTCAGTAGCGGATCAAGTTATTGTATTTTAGTCAGAAAGGTCTCAAGCCCTCCATTTTGTTCGAGCATTGTTGAACTTCCAAATGCATTCACAAAGCAGCATTAATCTTTAGATGAATTGACATAGCATAGTCATGCTTTATCAGTTATAGGGGCTTTTCAAGAGATGCTAACACTATTTTTTCTCTTCTTTTTAACGCATGTGGGATCAGTGGTCCTAGGATTTGAAGTTTGAAGTATAGCTTTCTTGACATGGTTGTTGCCCTAGATTGGTCAATCAGCAGCAGTTTGAGACCATTTGGCTGCAATATTCAGCTCATACGTTTTTCTATGCAGGTCTTCACCTTTGTCCACCCTGACCACACAACGAAGAAAACAAACGAACAGTACACAAAACTGCAACTGGAGATTCCTGGGGATTCCGGATCAGCGATGGTGCATGGTATATTTCACCTTTTTTTTTTGTTCGCTCGAGAGACGAGGTGTGCAAGTTGATTTTGGTTGTTTGCTTAAAAATTGGATGCATGAGGGTGTCAAGTACACTCTAGTTTGCGTCGAAAACTTGATGCTCATAATAATCCGTGTATTGGTGGAACTATGTAAACCATTTATGGCAGATGATGTGTATAATAGTTTCTTCTGCATTTTGTAGGATTTGCTGGCTACTTCGATGCAGTACTCTACAAAGATGTGCATCTTGGAACTGAACCGTCTTCAGCAACACCAAACATGTTCTCAGCTGGTATTGCACCAACTCATCTCATTCCATTGCTTTGATTACAGATTTGCAGTTGTTGTCAGCAACTCTTCTTTGTTTCTTTAGAAAGTTTTCTGTGTAATTCCTAATCATGTTCCTTAGGTTGGCAATATTCTTTCCGCTACGTGCACCAGTGTGCATCCAACTGGGCTCTCCTTTGGAAGTGCATTTCTGGCGTCGTTGTGGTCCCTCTAAGGTGAAAGTATAGTTTCCCCTTCATACTTCATTTGAATGCATTTCTCTCCCGCTTAATTCAGTGATCACCGTGGTGTGGTTGCATTGGCATTACAGTATCTGATCCTTGATCTTTTTCTTCAGGTTTGGTATGAGTGGTGTGTAATATCTCCCAATCCCTCTGCCATCCACAACAGCAACGGGCGTTCGTACTGGGTCGGGCTGTAGATCACCACCTGTAATGCTCTCGAATGCGGCCTGGAGGAGGCTAAATTTTTTGTCAATGAAGGGGCAGGGCAGGCCATGTCGCTTGTTGTTACAGGAAAGTACAGGTTCAAATGAGTTGATGATTTTGTACAAACGGCTGCCACTAAGCTAGTTTTCACGGAGGATACACATTTTGTTTGGCTGAAAACACGGAGGATACAATTTTCAGGCTCCTTTAGTGACTTGGGTTGGGGGCCATGATGTATTATTGTTAATATGTTTTCTTCTGTTAAATGTATTTAAGAATGAATATCTTTAGTACATATACACATTAATTTGAAGAACTTTTTTTACTTCGAAAACTCTGAACATATGCTATAGATTATAATTTTGATTAACTTCACAATTATTGAATCGTTGGTGGTTAAAATTTTAGAACTTAATACTATATTTGACAGCACCCTTTTAAAGATTTCTCGAGTATAAAATATTTGATTTTGATATAAATAAACTAGAACCTCGGTTAAGTTTTTTTTTTCAATACCATATGCTATTCATACATTCTTTAATCCGACCGATCCATTTTCAAATTGTATACGACCGTTATCCTTATTATAACCTAACTAGACCTTTCATATGATAATCCTTGTTTATATTTTGAAGCCCAGTTCACCAATAAGCCCAAGTTCCAAGTCTCGTGGTCCCAACTTTCTTTGTTCCATCTTTTCAATTTCCCAGGTCTGCAATCCAAGAACCAGAACGTGAGATCACTTAGGCTAGCTGCATTGGTGAGCTTCACCAATCGCTCACACCTAGAAGACAAAGGGAAAATTAAAAAAAAAATTGAAAGGGAAATGAAATAGGCCGATCGGCTCGGCCAACCGAGCGGCGATCGGCCAATTTTTTTTTCTTTTTTATCCTAATTTAATTCTAATGAAACATGATACAATATTATTCGTTAAAATATATACTGGTGGATATTATTTATGTGGTTATAAAAATTAAAATTCAGCAGTAGTAATTATATATTTATGGATGCATAATTTTATATATTCATTACAATTTATACGTAAACATAAATTAAATTATAGATAATACGTGGATGAGAGAGAAATTAATTTTTTATTTTGTGAGCGGATTGGATGAGATCACTAATAAAGATGGTAAAAGATTGGATTTGATTGGGTTGGATTGAATAGTAATTTAATGAGAGAGAAATTAATTATTTATTGGGTGAGCGGATTGGATCCGCTCACCAATGTGGGTAGTCTTAGCAGAGACCTCCTATGAGAAATGATTAGCAATTAATAATTGGATTCATGAATTTAACAATGGAAGAACAATTGATTTATGGTCAGAAAAATCGGAATCAAAGTTGGTTCATATGGTAATAAGCTCAGTTGAATTAAAAGATACCATTGAGAACCGTAGATTGTCGCGGAATTCTAGAAAAACTAACAGGTCTCCACACTTGATGGTAACAAGAAAGGAAGCGAAGTTCATTCTTAAAGGCAACTTGTAAGGGATTCCTCTGTACAAACAAAGATTCCACTCTTGATCTAGGTATATATATCCTCAGCCACACGAAAGTTCACTGTAATATCAAACATCATGTTACGAGATCGGCCTGAGACGTCGGAAAAACTGGCAGAAACAATCCACATGCTGCAGGGCCAACGCAGAAGTAAAGGATCTCGAACATGGCAAAACAGTAAACAATCTCACTTGGCTCTAGCTGTCAGGTTCTGCTGAAGCAACCCGTTCAGTTGTTTCCTCAATCTCTGTTTCAGCTTCTTCGTTACTCGGTAAAACAGTCTCGGGGGTTTCGGGAATGGTGTCTATGCTGCTGCCACCACCTCTTCTCAATTCAGGGGTGCTGGAACCTGATGCACGCTGCGATAACTGTCTCGGCTGGTTCAGGACTCGACAGTGTGGGCAGAAGTAGGTAACGAAGGGAAAATCCTCCTTCCTCACAAGTCCTGTGCAAGACAAATCCAAGTTTAAATTCAATCTTTACGCAAAAGCAAGAAGATTGAAAAGAACAGACCAATTCTTGGGTTTCTCAATTGTTACAATAGTACATTGATGAAGAGCATCAACTTATGATGTGACATGCGAAATTGGGACCCCGGTGTACTTACCGTTGTGCATGTGACAGTTTCCACATATCAGCGCATAAGATTGTGTCGGATCTTCGCCAACAAGTAATGCTGCTACCCGAGCTATCCATCCCCCATCATTTGCGGTAGCTGTCTGGGGATCATGATGTGCCACAGCAAGCGGTTTATCCCCAGGCATTCTAAGATCTTCATGCATCCGACCACGCAGCATTTCTGCCTCCGGACTTTGAGAAAGTTGAACTGAATCACTGCCTGGACTACCAAATCTATCTTGAGCTTGTTTCCTGTTCCGGAGTCCACTGGTTTGCATATATTCAGCATCTTTACTCTTCCCGGTCAACATCCTCTGCACAGTTTCATCTTCCAGATACACCTTCAAGCCAGAATCTGCGCCCAACTTAGATGCCAAAACAGACGCAGCGGCCGCCTTAGCTGCAGGATCAGGATCATATCTCTGAAACAAAACAGATACGGATCAGCTGAACGTTTTGCACTCCTGGAGGCTGGAACCTCTACTCATGAAAAAACAAATGCTAATGATTAGTTTGTCAACAGATCAAATTTGAAACGTATATGCAGTCACCGCCAGAGATCAGAAATGTCATTTTCTAACAAATGCAGAAAATATATGCAGTCATTCAAGCTTTACGAAACTCTATTAATTGACAGAACGACACATTTTTTCAGGAATTGATGAGAAAGTAGTTTGACCTGCCTGAGACTAACTCTATCTTTAAACACATAACAAACTCAGAGACAATCAGTGGTGCCATTGTCATGATCTACGATGCCCTCGAAGAATTAGCACCATGCAATTCTTTTATCCCAGCTTGCTCCAATGCAACAAGAGGACACGTTTATGGAGAATATGAATAGCATATCTGGAGTCCTTGAATCCAACTAGATAAGTCATCTCTTGTAAAGTAAAAGAATTAGCAGTTACTGTACTGTATCTACTTCTAGATAGCAAATCAAATTGCAAAAAACTGCGGGTAGAAGATATAAAAGACATGATGGCCAGCAGTCTTTAACTTCCATTTGGAAACTGCATGATGCAAAATAAAAATCCTTCTTAATGTTCTATGACAGAAATTTGCTACATATCACTACCTGAATCAGTTGTTGTGTAGTATAATAGTTTGTCCTCTCCTTAAGTTCATCTATTTTTGCTTGCCTTTCAGCCCGAAGCTTTTCAAGAAGTGCCTGGTCCTTGCGCTCCCCTACACAACCACATGTTTACTGGTGTCAATAAAATAGGCAGGATTACACATATCACGAACTAGAGATGTAGAGGATTTTCCCCAATCATGGAAATATATACTGTTAGGCTTATGTGCATGTGTTTGCTATAGTCTATGAAAATCCATTATTTGCTGGTTAAGAAGTACAGGGCTAGAATATAATAAACTTACATATATTAGTCAGGCTTACGAAGGCGTAATAGATAACAGAAGACAAAGCAGGTATGAGAAACATAGGCAAAACCCGAATCGCCCTCATCCTCCAGTCCAGGTCAGCCGTTCTTGTGGTCATGATCGCATATCCCACGGCAATCAACTGGATCCAAAAGGAACTGTTATAAGCGCATGGAGGATAACATACAGCATCGGACAAAGAATTGGCAAAGTTTAGGCAACAAGTCCGGCAAGGAGAAACAAAAAAAGAGTGACGCGATAAACTTCGTTTCTAAGAATTTAATGTGAAAACTGTCTATGAATCCATTGTTATAGCTATCATAGCTCTCAAAAACCGAAATTCAAGTAGTCATTGAACTGCCACATCCAGTGAACAAAGAGTCACAAAGGCAACCCTTCTTCGGGTTTTCTTTCCCAATCAGACCAAGTTTACGTGCAGGGCCCGTGTTGACCATTATCGTATCTTTCCTACATTACTAATGAGTAGTTCCCTCAACAAATATCAGCACAAAACTGAACAACAACTACAATTCCGGCCAATCAAACTAAAGCATCAAGACATTGCCAAAAACAGGCAATCAAAAGACCAAGGCAGTAACGAACCTCCACGAGAATCGAGCAATACGTGAGCTGGCGAAGCCGTTTCCTGCCGATCATAGCCCTCCTGTTCATCCTCTTGAGAACATTAGCCTCTTCCTTGGAAATGTAGTGCAACCGCTTCTCGAAATCATCACCGTGCAGCCTAAACAACCCGTTCCAAATCCGCGAAACGATCCCTTTCCGCCTCTTCTTGGGCGTCACTCTACTCCCCCCCGCCTCCTCCTTCTTCTCCCCCTCCGCCACCCCTCCTTTCTCCTCCGCCATTCCCCTCTCTCTCTCTCTCTCTCTCTCTCTCTCTCTCTCCCCCTCACCAATCAAACCCTAACCAATGTTCTTCCTTCCACTGTTTCCCACTCCAACCCCCTAAGAAAAGGATAACCCAAAAACGAATCAATTAAATACGTAAAAAATAATATAAAAAATTAACAAATAAAAGTACCAGAGGGATCGGCGGGTACCTAGAAAAGGGAAAAGGGTTGTTGGATCTTTGTCCCTCTCTCTTGTTAAATCCCAGTGTGCTTTAGTAGTAGCTCAAAAAAATGAAATAAAATAAAATAAAAGAAATGGAGAAGAAAAAACGAAGACCCTTTGTTTCTTCTTCTCCCACAAATTTCCCTTCAATTACAGTTACGATTATGGTTAGAAGCGGAACTAATGTATTTTGATTGATGGTAATTTGGTACCAGACCACATGGAAATTTCTTGGCTTACGATCTGGTCTTTAATGAGCGTATATGTATATTTATGTGATTGGTGATTGTTTTTTCATGGCAGATTAATGACAAATGCGGAGCGGGTATGGCTACAACAAACTCGTTGATCTTGTCCGAGATGCCTTTGCGGAGAGAAAATTCTAGATACATTTGTTTCGTGACTGGAGGTTTTCGCAGGAGATTTGGAGTGATGTTTTGCCGCACAGGCGTGGTGGGTTCTCAGATGTGACGGGCCATAGGGAGTGGCTTCGGGTGAATATCACTGCATATGGTCAGAATATCGAGGACCCTCTATGGGCGAGATTGTCCTTACTACCACGTGTTGGTGGATCTGGAAGTGACGTAATGCTGTGGTCCTTCATGATGAGCTCATTTTGGGACCCCCATTCACTTATCTGTTTCGAGGCACATGAGTTTGCCCTAATTATGACTAACCAGAATACTTCACTCCTCTTCGGCACGAGGTACTAGCTGGATTTATTAAGCTGAATACTGATGGTATCTCACCGGATAATCCTGGACCACCAAGGGCAGGAGAAATTATTCCCGACGCAACAGGTCATTGGCATTGGGTTTTTGCCAAAGGGATTGGATGTTGAAGTTCCCTTATGGCTGAGCTTTGAGCTCTTAGTTTGGGACTTGAGCTGGCATGAGAGTGGTTTTCGATAAGTGCTTGTAGAGGTCGATTCCTCCATAGCTCTCTTCTGCGTCGGTCGAGATATTACACGGGAGCATCCGCTAGCCAACCTGATCAGTCGAGCACGGGCGCTGATTGGCCGAGAGTGGGTGACATAGATACAGCACACCTTTTAGAGAAGGGAATCGGGTGACAAATTTTCCCTCTAAGCATGTTTTGTCCATAGGATATTATTATGTCATGTATGATACCTCGTTTACTTTCTGCTTTGATGTGTATTTAGATGACATGAAGGGATTAATTTAATTCGATGTATTGGTTCTAGTTTTTTAGGTAGTAGATTACTGGGCACCCTCATCCCTCGATTTCTAAAAAAAATATTTTGATTGAAAAGAACATACATATAAATACACAGATATACATACATACGCAAACGGCGCCATTTCAACTAATGTATCAATTTCGGAGTTTGGCAGTTTTATAAAAATGACACTAATTATGAAACTGCTCGGATAGTTTTAGTCTAAATTCGCTTCGGGAACTCGTCCGATGTTGTCGATTTCGTTGTTTATAATCTTTGGTCGATTTGATGAGCACCTACTACTAATTATGCTCTACTACCTGGAAAGAGATCCCATCATGGGAAGTGATGGTGGAAAGCAAAACTTTATATTATATGGACCCAAAAAATAATTATAGCTTACAAAATGAGAAACATGATATAATCAAAAGTTACCGACTCACGTCACAGAAGAAATATCATACTAACTAGAATGTACATTAATTAAAATATGTCTTTAAAAAAGTTTGTTAAGGGTCATCATACTCTTTTAGCGGTGTACATACTCTTTCGTAATTTAAAGCCATATCCTTTTAGAAAAGCTTCTTGAAGTCATCAACTCAAATATATGAATTTTTCACACATATAAACAAATTCAAATTCGTACTAGTAATCTCAATACAATTCAATTGATCAATTTTCTAATAGTCTCGTAGTTCATATCAAACATCGTACAAAGTTAAATAGACAAATGGCATTTAATGTCCGTTCTAATATGATCTTCCGTACGTTAGGCTTTCATTAGACAAAGGCCGGAAGATGGGAAGGAGAAGAAAAGACGATGCTGACTTTTACCAACTGCGATGAGAAAAATGCTGCAGAATAACACTAGGAAGATGGTAACTTCCAATGACGCTGAAATCTCCCTCCAGGGCTATCTTCTTACAAATACACAAGCAAACAATCCCGGTCCCTCGAAACAGCTATTCGAGGATGTTGAGATGAAGTTGTAAGTCCGTAACGCTGTTCGTTTCTGCACAGCTGCAAATCACATTCAGCGACTGATATTAGTGTCTCAACATATGCATCAGCCTCTCCAACATCAACACTGAAGTAAGATAATATGGTTATTATACTTTGATCTGACTGAGACGCGATCTAGCGGTTCCTTGAAGCCTTGCGAAACATATCTTGGATGTTCCGCGATTGTGTCTCCACCTTGGCCTTTTTACCTTGCCTCCCCGTTTTCCTGGTCTTGTCTTCAGTTTTCTCTTTTTCCTGAATAGATCAACACGTGTACAGAAGTAAGTTCGTAGTTGGCAGAAACTGAAACATAGGCACCCCAGGACTCAGGTATTGAAAAGGAGCATTTCGATTCGAGAAAGCAATGCCTTTAGTACTAGCAGATTGCTTCTCCATAACTGAAACTCGAAAATCACCAAAATTATGTGAATGATGATGAAGAGGAGGATTTTACTTTAGGACAGATGCAAGAGACACGTAGATGCTCTAATTTAAATTTTCAAACTTCTTGGCAAAAGCACTGAATATTTCATCTGAAGTGAATCTAAACATATCATGCGTGATGGCATTTTCGGCCACGCAATTTAGACAGTCAAACAAACAGATATTAAGACACGGCGCAAGATTAAACATGAATATACATTCAGCGGCCTTCATAAAACATTGTTTCCAAGCTTAAGGAACAAATAACTTGTTTGATTCCCGCATCCGGCTCAAACTTATACCAACAGGAAACATTTCTCTGCGTGATTTAAGAAGTGCCATTCAAAGTGTACAAGATCAGAGCATACTTGATTGCTTTTTGTAGTGGTCAGGGGAGTGCCAACCTCCTCTATGATGTTTGTTGCATCCAGCAAATTCAATCTGAATCAAATGGCATTAAAGTCATTTAAGAAAATTAAGAGAAACCATTATCCAAGCGTACGAAGTTTGCTTGTGACACCAAGAAAGAATTATAATCTACAACATGATTTGAAGTCGGAACATACTCCATATGTTGACACAAAAGCTTCAACCAGGGATCATCGTTCAAGTACTCTGATAAAATTCTAACTGCATCAGCCACTGCATAGCAAAATGATATTACGGATGAGAATCCAGCTCTACTGGAAACAGTTCCAGAGCAAGAACACATTGTTAATTATCGTGTATCCATATAAAGAGGAGTGTGAGTCCAAAACTGTTATAGCTATCTGAAGTCAATATATGCACATTGCCGATTGACATTGGTTTAGCCAAGAGAAAGGGAGGGCGCAGCAGTTAATAGATGGGATAACAGACAGA
Organism: Hypericum androsaemum; assembly: GCA_963995505.1. NCBI lineage: Eukaryota > Viridiplantae > Streptophyta > Magnoliopsida > Malpighiales > Hypericaceae > Hypericum > Hypericum androsaemum. Next base: position 8,392,592 of record OZ023186.1, on the reverse strand, counting down.
CTATATTTGATCCAGAAAAGTAATCAAGAAAAACGCCGCTCTTAAGAACAAATTTCCATTTATTAATGTCAACGGGTTTTATATTGTAGGATGATGTAATACTATCAACACACTTTCTACGAGGAAAGCTGGTAACAGGGATAAAGGAATATACTTCGACTCTTCTCATCTTGAGCAGCATAGTTAACTCCCAGAGATGGTAAGCTCTCTCCTAGTCTACATACCTGCATTAGAATGAAGTCGAATACATTAGGATGGGTTTTTTTCCCTTATTGAGCACACACCTGTGCTAATTGAAGGTCGTCAATATTCCTTAAGACATGAGCAAAACAGCACAAGAGCCGAAAGTTGTGCCTCGACATTTCGATTGAATGACCAGAGTGTCCATCGACAGTACCACGTCTGTCTCGTTTGAAAGAAAAGCATGAGCTGACAAACAAGAAAGCTTTGGCAGCCTAGAAGGCACCAGGGACACTGTGCTACAGGAATCTATATGATTGCTCATCCAGAGAAATAACCAAGGTTGAAAATGATTTAGCATGTGTAAAACCGAGTAGATGACAACTCACCTTGCAGTACAACCAGGCTAAAACCTTTGAATCATCAAGTCGGAAGAATTTCATAGATCCAACTTCTGAGACAGGAAGAGAATAAACAAGCTGCATTAAAGCTCTGATATGCTTATTTCAGAGTAGCAGAAGGTTTTCAGATACAATAAAAGCATCATCGGATGCCTATTTCATGCTCAAAGTTTTGCTCTTAACAACTTAAACATGACAACACAGTAAATCAGAAACCTAAGAAACTCCCAACATCTGACCTTTAATCTCACAAACTAGCTGCATACATGCCTCTGCAATGGAATGCAGATGCTGATACCCTGGATAACCATCGACAAAAATGATCTCGTCCATTTGTCTGAACTTTCCTGGATCACTTCCTTTCTGTCAAAATCAAAGGTTTCTGCCGTGTCATAGCCAAAATGGGAAAAGATTCTAATTATATAAAGACAAATAAACAGAGGATTAGGAGTTTTCTATCTTCATCAAATGGAAACAATATATTTTCTAACTTGCAGAGATTTGCTCCACCAATTCAACTAGCAAAGAGACTGTTTTTGGAGTTGTAGAGAAGTGGGCTCGGATTAAAGTTCAAATGATTGTACCTTCATCCTAGCTTCGTCAAAAATCGGCAATAAGATGAAAATGGGATCAACTGGCGTGGCAGCATAGAGTCCCCCATCTGTTTGGATAAAGAAGGTTTCCAAGAATAAGGAACTGAAAAGCATTTGTGCTGACGAGGAAATAATCAAGCAAAAATTCCGATCCATTGCCGAATGATATCATACCTTCACATACATAATCTCCTATAAACCAAGATGTATACGATTGCTTAAACCAATGCATTTCTTGTAGCGTTCCATCATTCAGGAGATAGCACGTTGCCTTCCCTATCAATAGCCAAAACGTGTTCCAGGATCAAACCACTTGCGTCAAAGTTCATTAGGCATCCAAGATTCATTTTATGCTTATGGAGGAATTGAGACAGTTGCAAGCATAGTTCTGTGTAAGAACTAAGAATCACAATAATGAAGTTCGTGGATGAAAAGTAGCCACAACATTCGAACATCATCTCCTCGGGGATCAATTATTCTAGGCCGTCTTTCGATTCGGCCAGCCTTAGATACATCTAAATGAAACACAGAGAACCAAAGGCTAGACATGTTGAGACCTCTAAATTATCAATCCAATGTATATAAAAGTCGAATGTTATAATCACTCTACTAGAAAGGGCTGACGCCTTCTTATGGACATCTCGGGTTTTAATCCGAGAAGTTCGGGTTTTTCGGGCGAGCCTCTCCTTCCCGGATTAAAAGAATTCTGCTATACGCGATGCCCAATCACAAAGACCTAGCAAACCAATACACTAAAGTGGCATTCCCAGAGCCGGAGGAAGCAGAGGAACCAGTTGGTTCTACATACCGGTTTTAGGGTTTCGAAGCGAAAGCAAGCACCCGTCCTCGCCGTTCCCAACCTCAAATTCCCCTGAAACGAACAGAAACAATACAAATCGAAATAAGATTAATTGAAAGGGGAAAATTCTTGACGTAGTAGAGAGAGTGTTGGTGAGAGTTACCAGGGGCAACGAGGAGGCGGGTCTCTTCTGCTCCTTTCCACCACTCCATTTTGAATACCAAAAGAGGCGAGATAATTTTGTTCGGTTTAGACTGTGCGTATCCCAACGATACAATACCGACTAATTTAAGTTTGAATCAGAAGAGATGAAATGACGGGGGCGGGAACTACAGCGAGGAAATGACGGGGGCGGGAAATGACTGTGCGTACTCCCTTTTTTTTTTCCAACATGCTTTATTCTTATTAACAAAATTTTAAAAAGTGATCCGAAAATGGACTCGGAATTTGATCCGACTTCTGTGTCAACCGCTCCGATTGAATTTCAGGCATCCGGATTCGCGATCACACCATTGCTTATCAGACTAGACGCCTAGTCGCCTACAACAACAAAATGTTTGTATTTTTAAAAATTTTAGAATAATGCATTAACTTTTTTGTTCGTGGCAAAAATAGTGAGGAGTCTATAATTTGTAACTAAAAGTATTTATAATCTATGATAATTGGAAACATATATAAGAAAGTAGGAAGAGCAAAGAAATAAATGTTAATAAATAGAGAGAATTCTCTTTCCACCGCAACAGTTCTTTATATAAAAATGGGAAATAGAAAAATGGATTTTTTAAATTTTAACCTTTTCATAAAGAGAGAGAAAGAGAAACGGAGAATTCTCTCTATTTTTTATTTTTTATATATTTTTGTTCTATCCTTTTAAATTTTAACTAGTTTTTTTAAACTGTTTTGGATTAATCATATTTTGGTCACACAATTGCTTAGTTGTATCACATCTACCGCTGCGAGTTGGGGCACGAATTTTGCACGGAATGGGTTATTCCGGACCCACACGGATGAGGTCAAAATGCACGCTTCAATCACAAAAAGGGAACCCATGTGTCATAGCATTTAATGTGTGTATCAGGACATTTGATGCGCACGTTAGAGCATTTAATGCAATTTGAATCCTTTTGTATGCTTCTCCCATTTTCAAGCAATAAATAATTGTTATTTTTTAATTATAAATATTTTAAATATAATTGTAACGAGGCATGCGATTTGGTCATAACCATACATATATAATCGTACATGAGATTTTCATCTCACAAAACTCCTCATTCTATTCTTTCAAAGTCATTTCATTGGATCAATTTCCTTGTTCAAAAAGCTCCTTCCTTCATCCATTTCCTTGTTCGAAGTCATTTCATTGGATCAATTCTGAGAATGGTGTCCGTTTTTCAGATCAAAAAAAAATTTCGACATGGGGTACTCAGATCGAAAAGATTATTTGACCTGGGACTGAAATCAAAAAATTTTTTTACTTTGATTGTCGAACGAATCTTTTCGACTTGGGACCCAGGTTGAAAGTTTTTTTCGACCTAATGAGAGAGAAATCTCTGGTTGAAAAAAAACTTACAACCTAAGGAAACAGAAAAAGATGTACTCTATTCTAGAAATTTTGGGGGAGTGTCAAAATCAGAAAATTGGCAACTAGAGGGAGTGTTTTATCGAGGATAAGCTATTTTCGTATCTACTAACTAACGGTTAGAAAGTGTTAAAAGAGTTGTTAGTTTAAAATTAATAGTTATCGAGTTTGAGTAGTTAATAATGTTAAATATTTGTTAAAATAATTGTCACAATTCAAAAATTTTATCTCTCTCAGATTAGTTGCCTAGTGATTATTCCGAAGCAAGGTGGTTTCAACCAAAAAATGAAGTACAAAATTTGCACGTTATGGAGAATTAAGAGATGATAATAACAATTCCCTGAGGTTTTTGGTCCTAGTTAATTTAGTTTCTAGGGATCAAAATGCATTAATTCAGACTCGGAAGTTTTAGACTTTGTATCACAGGGTTAATTTTCTAGACTTCATAGAAAATTGTAAAATGGTAAGGGAATAAGCTACGACCATTAGATCAATAGATATATTGTTAATAATGATAGATAAGCTACGACCATTAGACTTCATAGATAACCGAGGTGGATCGCTTTCTGGGTTCGAAAGTTTTTTTCAACCCGAACTTTCGACCCGGGACAATCAGAGTCAAAAGAAAATTTTGATTTCAGTCCCCGTTTGAATAATTTTTTTGATCTGAGTACTGCAGGTCAAAAAAAAATTTGATCTGAAAAATGGACGCCATTCTCAAAATTTTTCTAACAGTAATATATTATTAATAATAAAATTGTACTGTAGCACACAAAAACCCAAGGAGAAGCCGCATCTTCTTTCGAACCAGGAGTCAAATCTGAACTCCCGAAAAAGCATGACGTTATATGCCGATTTCTGAGACCCTTTCCAGTAATATTTACATTGATACAATTTTCGTAAGTTTTCCATATTAATATAATTATTTTAATAAGATAGTAATCAATTTTTTCATTTCTGTTTTCTTGAACCGTAATAAATTGTACAATTAATGTAACAATTCACTCTCTCCTACTTTCGCAGCTCCATATTAGGCTACTAGCAAGACTGGTAATGGTTGAGAACCCGCACGTATTGCAGTTGTCGAATTGGTCCATGTTTATGAACCTATTAGCAGTCTTCACAAATATTTCATGTACAAATATTTACGCTGCTGACATTAATCAGATTTATGTCATCGAAACACACAAGTATGTTTCTCTTTTAACCCGTAGCAAATATATTTTTTTGTACTAATGAATAATTGAATTAATTTTTTTTCCAATTTTGCATAATTAACAAACCTTATTTACCTTTATGTTCGGGAGAATTACCAATTGAACCTGCATGATTAATGGTGATGGGTTTGGTTGCAATAAGTTTGCTCATGGCAGGAACAATAAATTCTATGCCTTTTCTTGCTTGTAATTTCTACTTATTGCTGGTGGCATGATCGTACGGGGCATCCTCCCGTTTCGCACGAAGGCTTCTACTTTTGGAGCTCCTATTACAATTACTATGGTACCCCTTTCCTTTCCTTTTCTTTGACCTTTATCCTTCATTTACCACCTTTCATGTACTTAATGAAGGTGGTTTCATAGCAAAAATTTTAAATTCCAATGTAAAGACCACAAATAATTTTAAAATTTTAAATACCTGTGATGAAATATTAAGCTAATGAAAATAGCTTTAATAAAATCTTATGCAGTTGAATGGATTCAGTCAATTCTTCGTCATGTTGGCTGGAGCACAAGCAGCTTTGGGACTCCCATTTGGAATGAGGTTCTATTGTTTTTTATTTGTTGAATGAAAATTTTATTAAACCAATCATCACTTATTATTGATGTAACTTAAATATAAATATGTTTATACATGTAATTTTATTGATAAAGCATATACAACGGAGAAATGTTATATGACACGCCAATGTTTTAATAAAGTCTTTTGATTGATAAAATTTCAAAATATTTACAAAATAGTTATACCATGACTAAGATTGCACAAGAAGAGCAATCTCTTAACAACGCTCAATACACCAATAAAGTACAACACCTAGAATAAGGGTGGTGGGGCTAGGTCGGATGTCCGGTGCCCTAGAAAGGTTATAGAGATAGCCTTAACCACTTCGAAGAGGCTTGGATTGATGGATTCTTACACGATTGTCCCCTAGAAAACTTTTGTAATCAAAGATATTTTATTGAAATATGGAATAAATCGTATTGTATCATTTTAAACAATAACTCTAATATTATTCTAATGTGATCGATTATTTTCTCGGATTAGCTACTGATCATCGCCTTAAAAAATTATCGCCTAACCAACTAGTTTATGACATGCATGCCCCTCCTCAAACACGTTCTATCCTTTTGCTCCTCGGCTTACGGGATTTTACCAGCCATTTTCAGCTGTATTTTTCCTGGTACAACAATTTCAAGAAAAAAACCTCAATCCTAAAGTCCGAATCAATATTCTATGTCTTTTTATTTTATAGTTGGTGGTTGTTTTTTCTTGAGAAATGTTTTGTTACTTTACGTTCAACACCTAATCAACCAATAATTCTTGCAGCTTACCTTCAGTTTTTATCGCAATCGTCTCCTCCATATTTGCTTTGGGCATGAGCATTGTGAAAGATCTTCCGGATGTAGAAGGAGATAAAAAGTATGTTCTTCAATCTTAGTAATGATCGCCAAACTTGTACGTTTATTTATCATTAACTAAGTTAATCAGACCTAAATATTAATCATTAGTCTTCTAAGGGTGTTCCAATAAAATTGAGCAATACGATATAACAAATTGCAAATCCAATAAGCCACAAACATAGTAGTCATTTATTGTCTTATTCTAATCTGTACTTCTAGCAATGAAACCAATTTTTTTTCTTTACTAGTTTTACAATGATTTTTTTTAACTTATGTATGTCTTTTATTGTTTTTATTTTAATCTCTTAAACTTGTGTTTCAATTATTCAAACGATAAACATCAATGTCTTTGTTGCAGAGTTTCAAAAGTAGTATTATGATACCTTTCCACATCCTCTCTATCTTGTTCATGCTTTACCAGGTGAGGATCTCTGGTCTTGTTCAGAATATGTAATCATACCATATTTTCTAACGAGATTTTATGTATTTTATTATAGTTGCATCAATGTGCGTATTTAACATACAATTATTATTTTTGTTGGAAGAATGCTTCGGGATTATGCTTCAACAAACAAAAATATTATGTTATCAAAAGGACTGGGATGAAATTAATTCCGGGAGTGTAAGTAGTGATAAATATTTACCATAACTTTGTCGTAGGAGCTTGTGTTGAATCGTTAAAAGGTTTGGTTGCTAGTTTGATTTGGCTTAAACAATCGACTGAATTCAGTCAAAATGGTACAGTTCAAACATGGTTACCAATTTTTTAATTTGAGCTACATGTAAATGTATCAACCAATAAAATAGTAAATCGAAATATAAATATCCTCCTTTTTCTCAAATTTTCCGTAGCATTTATACATTTAATTTTTTTCATACAATTGATTGTTATTTGTGCTTTCTCGTAGGCTCGGAAGGTGGACGACGCAAATTATGAAGTGGTAATCTCTACCATCCTTGTTTAGAATAAACTTCTATTTGCTTGTACTTAAGGGTTTTTTTTACCACTGAATAATTTCTTTGACAATAACAGAAAAAAATATTAAATGATTTTTTATTAATTCTATGATTTAAAAAAATGGTTGGTGAAATACTTAATAATGTGTACAAATTTTTTTGCTAACACACTTATTTTACCTTGCAGGCTGAAAGCATGAAGATCTATCTCACTTTTCTCGGTGTCTATCTTGTCCAAATTTTATTGTTCTCTTCCATTTAGAAAAATTTGCATCAATATTAGGAGGAGTTGTTCTAACCGAGGTCCATCCTGATCTGAAGCTCATTAGTTTCGAGCAAAAATATGTCAAACACTTTAATTTTTCATTTTTACTATTTTTGATAGAATAAACTGATATGAAACCTTCTGTCTATCTGTATTCTCTCAGCAACCTTTATATAATATAATGTCTTTTGTACTCGCATTATTCAAGAGAATAACTAGTTTCAATATACATGCTTGTCATTCGGTTGAGTGTGGTGGACTCGGTCTAGCTAGGCTTAACATAAAAAAATGAAACCTTGTTGCTTAAAGGGTGCTGTAGATTTCTTCCAAGTCTGGATGCCTTATGGGCCAAAGCTGTATCCGGGATAAATTTTTGGTCTTAGATTTTTAAGTAACTTTTAGTCGTCATTAGGATTTGAACCTTTGTCATTATATACTCCATCCTTCCTTTTAAGTAAGTACTCTTTGGAGATCCTTAGTTCTTCGAGTGTTGTCAATCTTGTACTCATGAACTGTATCGTGGAGTGTTGTGTGGACCTGAGTACTCGCAATATTATTGTCCGGTACTCTTTTTCTATCACAATTTTTTCTCACCAGATTTTGTTGTGATAGGATTGGACGAAGCTAAACAGCTGCAACGTCGTTCTCGGGAAAGCCTATACTACTTTTGGAGATCAATAAAATTGTACCTTGCAAAAAAACAAAAATCAACCAAGTTGCTAGTATTAATAAAGAGAAAAACTTTAAATTAGTACAACTAAAATCAACAAAAAAGAGAGTCCACTCTAACATCTCAACTCATTCTTGGTGACATTAATTATTACCAAGGTTTTCTGGAATGGACCAAGATGATAAACTTCATAAAAAGCAGGTTTTGATATGGATGAAGTCATGAGTAAAAGTTTCATGTCTTTAAAATCAACGGAATCAAAATCATGAATTCAGAGAATCAAGCATTTTTTAATGCATTAAATGTAACCGAGAATTTCTCCCTCATTCTATCCTCTTTCAGATCCTAGAATGAATTTGTTAATTGTTGGTCAAGTTCGAAGTCAAAACTATGCCAACGAGATATATTTTGTATATGGAATTCCTAAGGCGATATCAAGTGACACCACGTCAAATTCGAGTGATACGAAATTCTTAAGGTGACCCATTTTAGAACTAGAGTAAAAATTTATAGATTAATATTCTTGGAGCAGTCCCCTGCGGGCTGGCTCGGTATCCTTTGCGTCCCTTCGCAGGCTGGCTCGCATTCTCTTGCAGGCTGGCTCACATTTGTTTTTCTTCACTTGTGCATGCTAGCTGGTGGCCTTTTGGGGCTTGCTAGCCAGATACCACTTCTCGTACCTCGCATGTGTGGCAGGCACGCAAGGACGAGGTGTGACACTTGCCATTGACATGACATAACTCATTCTCACCCATACAAGTCACAATCAAATCGACTGCAAGTTGGCATTCATGATCCTCAATGATCCGTATCCTCAAATTAATTGGAGAATCAAGGATCTTGTTTAGAACACTAGACACAGACTGTCTCTTTTACCTACAAGGAAACTTAGCCATATCTCTATGATCCAAAATCTAGTAGCCAATTGGTTATGTAAGCATTGTGAACTTAGGAACTCTTCCTTGGGATTGGTCATCTAACCATTCTTTGGAATTGGACTCCTTGTTATTTTCTGACTTTCCTGTTTAATCATAAATATGGACTTTTAACCCTAAAAAAGATAAGAACGGAGCGGAGCCCAGTAGAAGAGTTGACCACCTAGTAACTCTAACATAAATTAAAGTTATCAAATTGGTGCTTACAGTTAGTTATTTCACAGAAATTTTACCATTTTCGGCAGCTGGTATCAACATACTGGAACAGGGGTGGTGGACGTTTGATCGAGAATTTTTCAGCGATTCTCAATTGTATGTAGCGGGCGTACAAGATTGGCCCGCCAGATAGTGATACAGTTATTTGGCCGCATTCGTCAGATGGTTTGATCACCTCTCAAGCAGCTTATTAGCACTTTCAGATTCACTTCCTTATGGTTAGATGACGTAGTTGGATTTGGGCTCATTACATTTCCCCTCGGAGATGCAACGTAGGGGATTTGTTGTGTCGTTCTCTGTATAGCTGGGGAGGAGAGCATTGACCATTTATTTACAGTTTGTCCTTTTGGCTTTCCGGTCTGGAGCAAGATTTTCTCTATTGTCAGGATTATTTTTCCAGGTGGATCAAGTGCTTTCTCGTTTGGCTTTCCTTTTGTGCAGGGATGCTTTAAGAAAAAGATGGGAGTTTCTTTTGCTTTTGAGGCTGAGGCGCATCCTTGGTAGCAGTGGAGATAACCGGTGGTGCAAAGCACCAGATTTTCTCATACGGAATATAAATAAAATATTATCATTGATTTGAATTTTTTTTACCAAACAACATGGATATACTGACTACTATTGATTGCTGTTAAATCGTATATGTAGTGATTGTTGGGTCATGTAATTAATGACATATCAAGGAATGGCTATGGATTAGTTTCCTTTCCTCGCAACAATTTTCAACTATATAAGTGACCTATCTATCTAATTATATCCCAACAAATGTTAGGTTCCACTACAAACACACTCAGATTTCTGAGGATAAACAGTAAAACAACAAAGGTACATAGGTAAAATGGCAATGCATTAGAGTAGAACAGAAAATGAGTCGACAATAAAAGTTGAGAGAAAAAAGCCATAACTTGAAACAAGTAGCAATTGAAACTTGACAATGGTCACCAACTAGCGACCTTCACATACATATATGTTGTCGAGATTTCTAGATGAAAGGAAGTAGGATTAAGTGGGTGGGCTATATAGTTGCGAGCAAAACCAAGATAACTCTGCCTGCTTTGTACCTGCGAAAAAAAAAATTAACATAAATACGTTTGGAATATACATGTTTTATCAATAATACAAACTTCGAATTGTTAATATTTTATCATAGTAATTGTTGAAATCATGCAGTAAATTAGATCAACTCAAGTTACATTAAATTTCTTATCTTGTTCACTCAGTGTAGCATTAATCTCTGATTGAACAATCAATAATTTAAAATTATTGTGGATATACTTTCGAACTATGACAATTTCATAGTATGATACATATACCATAATTTTAAAATACGAATTTTAGTACGAACCCGATTTTATCCATCTTTTGATCAGACCGATCTGACCAATGCCAGTCGGACCAAAACTTTTTTATATCGTATATTACAAATTTTCTTTTAATCTCCCCTTTCAGAATACCCAATAAGCCATTTTGACGTGGCATCCATGCCCATCCCCTTTAAATTTTTTTTTTTATTTTTCCCCTTCCCCATAAAGTTGAATTACGTTTCCGATGGTACCCAACTTGTCATTATTTTCTTTCTTTCGTCTTTTTACCCCTAAAAATGAGTCGCCGAAAAAAAAGTGAATGACTTGTAGTTCGATTAGTCGAATTATCGGTCGAATCATTTTTTTGAAACTAATGCCATATACCATATAAAAGGGTTGGTCTGATTGGTGCCAAAAGGGGTGAAAATTTTTGCCCACTTAGTGACGTGTTGCTTTGGTCGTTGCGAGAGGTGACAACTTTATGTCCTCTTTGTCGCGTGAAGGTGTTGGACGGGGCGAAAAGCGTCCAATCCAAAGCTTCTGTCCACTTCGTCGAGTAATTTTCCAAAAGGAGATTTATTTCTCCGACAATTTCCTGAATGGAGTTGTCAGGGGATATTTTTCTTGTCTGGGGTCGAGCCAAAAATCACTCAGCGGGGAGCATTTTTCCTTCGCACAAAACTGCTGCTCGGGTAGCGTTTTTTGGTTTGCCAAAAACCGTTCCACCGGGAGCGTTTTTTGATTTGCCGGTGACAACACATATTGGAAGTGGTTGCAGATTGAACCTTGTCTTTTCTCTTCCTTAGTAATATTCGAAAAATAATTAACCAAGTGATATTCATTAAATTGGTTATACGAAGACCCGGTGTATCTTAATTACTACTACTAATAATTATTCTGTTTGGGTTATTCCCTTTAATGGTTTGACATTTATTGTTTCTTTGTCAATAACGTGAGCAATCATTAAATACCGAGAAGCAGAACGGAAGTGGGTTTTGGTTTCTAGTATATTGGTCGGACTAATTCATATTCTTGAGAATTTTGAAATTTTACAAAAAAATTTAATAAATATTTAACACTGTTATATTTTTTAAAATTCAAACTCGATAATCCGTTAAATTAGAACATTTTTTTACCATTTGATCAAGTGTTTCTTTCTATGAACGAAAAGTGGGTTTGGTTAAATGACTTGGCGTATAACATTAAATATGGTGGGTCTATTTGGAGGGTTGTCCCTTGTAATTTATGTGATTTTTAAGACCACTTAATTACTTGCATATTGTAGCTTAAGATACGTGTTATGGGGATATAATTAGTCTGAAATATCCAAAAACTGGCAAACCAAAAAACGCTCCCGATGGAGCGGTTTTTGGCAAACCAAAAAATGCTCCCCGTGGAACAGTTTTTGGCAAAACAAAAAGCATGCTGCCCGAGCCGCGGTTTCGTGCGAAGGAAAAACGCTCCCCGCTGAACGGTTTCTGGCTCGACTCCAGACAAGAAAAACATCCCCTGACAATCCCATTCAAAAAATTGTCGGGAAAATAAACTCCCTTTTAGAAAATTAGTCTGTCGAGAGCTGTGGTTGCTCGCAGCGAGGGACGTGTGTTTAGAGTTGTGGTGCGTTGACTTTTCAACGTGATGGCTTGACTTAGTTTTTTTTTTGTTTTTCAATTTCATGGGAATTCGCAGCTTTCCATAATTTGCTTTTTTTTCTAGTCTGTTTTTTCAATAAATTTTATAAAGATAGGATTTTTTACTAAAATTGCAACTTCGTACTGTCTTATACGAAAGAGTAGTTTGGATACTTATTTTGGGTGTTCAAGCTCGTAGTTGTAGTATAGTTGAGATTTAGGTTGCTATTAACTACCCACTTGTGGGATAGCTTGAGTATGTGTATCTCATTTAGGGTTTGATAATTAATGTTAAATTTTCTTTCATTTGATTAATAAAGTCTGCATTTATTAAAAAATATTATCATAATTTTGTAATAAAAATGGGCAATGTTGCACTTACACTCTTAAATTTCTATAAATTGTCATTCAAAAAAAATATGTACGAGAAATTAACTTTGTTAACTCTAGATTAAAATGACAGAAGTTACCATTTCATAGTTTGCTCGGTCCATCTTCCAAGCCTAACATCAAGATGAAGAGAAAAGTAAAAGTGTATGTGAAAATTCGATAATTATATCAAACTTAAATAATAATTACCTAAACTAGATATGCCATGAAAAATTTGAGAAAAGGGGATAAAATTGTTTCAAAATAACAAGTTTTATTCAAAATCCTTTTTACACAAGTTCACTTCAGCTAGTACTAAACCACATTTTTTTAACTAAACACGAAGAGTAACATAATTGTACACATCATAAATATGAAATCCACAATTATACTATGGTCATAGAAGTCTTCCTTTTTTTTCTTCCTGCTTAAAATTTTCCTTTGAAATGGAGTATAAATCACATACAATCTTAAATAAAATGAGTAGATAGCCAAACATTCGTACCTGATAAAGCAAGTAAAAGATCGAGAAAATATGTGCAGGTATCATGATGTGAGTTTTGAAAGCCTGTGCAAAAAGAGATTGATGTTATCATATAGATATATCCACCATAATAAGCGCCTATTTGGTTATTGTACTCTCTTGTTAGGCTCTAATTAGTTATAAGTTACCTCAATCAACATAGCTTAAAAGTCTGTAGCACAAAGAAGAAATGATTATAAGACGAAACATAGTGAAGTTAAGATGTTACCTCAAGTTTGGTGGCCGCTATAATGACCGCACTAAGATGATTTATGATAAGTATGCAAGTGCCCATTAGTAGAGTTTTTCTCGCTCCAATAATTATAGCTATTGTTGGTATATTATTTCTGTCAAAAAGTTATTTAGCAAATCACTAAACAGATATGAAAATGTGTAATTATAATGAAATTAACAAATATGGAACTCAGGCGTGGAAAAAAATTATTCCTTGGTGAAAGATGCTCACAAAAATATAGAACAAAGTGTTTTATGAGCGGTTCATTAAACTTGGTTTCACGAAATGTCATTAGAAAATAACAATTATACTTTTGGCTTATTAACTTAATTAATAAGTTAATAAGCAAAATGGTAGATATGAAGTGGCTAGTTAAGGTGAAAGAACATACTTTGTATCTCCTTCCATGTCTCGGATATCTTTCAAAAAGCCCATGGTGAAGCAATATATAATATTGTAGATTGACATAAATTTCATGGACAAACTGCAAGAATATATGTAATTGATTAATTGAGCGCCAAATGAAAAATAGAAAATAAAATAAATTCTTCTGAAACAAAAAAGTTTTTCAAATGCTAATTATAAATGTGAGTAACCTCATTTGAAATGGGAGACCTAAGGCTTCTCCTACTCCAGTAAATGTGGCAAAGAAGAGAGCAAATCCTTGTACCTGCACAACATATTCATTGATACGAATTTAATAGTGTAAATTGGATTTCGAGTACTTGATAAAAATTAAATTACTAGTTACATAGAGTTTGTATATAATTCAATCAACTCTGACGCCAAAAAGCATGTAGCATAACAACACAAAGTTTGTCTAGATTAATGAGATCTAGACTCAATTCTTGACGATGTCATGGTGTAAATAATTTATCTTTAAAAAAAAATCAACTCTAATAGTTAATTACGGATGAATAAACTCTTTGTTAAAAAATCCATATTTATGTACCTTAACCAATGGATGCTAAAACATTTGTTACATGCATGTTAAATACAATTGTGAATCTTTATATATATATACACACACATACAAAGTTTATCATTTCTAGCATTGTAAAATATATGCCAATATCAAACAATTTTAAGATGGTAAAAAGTATTATACAACCTAGGATTTTTTTGAAAGATGGCCTATACATTAATTACCACTAAAACTAACAATTTCATTATCAACAAATTGCAAGAGGTAAATTTGCTTTATAAATATAATGAAATTGCAAGCACCTATTATTTTCAAGCGTTATAGAAGATCATTTTAGAGAGATTCAGAACTTGTGCAGTTTAGTGTTATTACTATTAGAATATGCAATTCTAGATCATTAAAAAGACGTACCAAACCATTTGTAATAGGTGCCCCAATTGTGGATGCTTTGGTCCGCAGTGGTGGTATGGAATATAATGATGACAACAAGAATGCACCGAAGATAAAAATAACGAAAGGCACAGACTTGAGTATTCCGGCAATTAGCAAACTTATCGCCACAAGACACAACATAACCACCCATCCAACTTGCGTATGCGATTCTTCCGAATCTATATGTAATTCAGGATGATTTATCCTGCAAAATTTAAAAATAATGGTTATCTAATTCAAACATACATTTTTTTGTCAATACCATAAAGAATGGTCGTACTTATCTATTTCAATATCAAAAATATCATTGATGCCAATCATATAGAAGTTTGCGCAAGCTACACTTGCAAAAACAGCTAATAGTTTGACAATCATGAGCCAATTTGACCCTTGAAGCAAGTGTGGATTCTCGAACAATCTTCTTGCCAATATAAATCTGAAAAAAATAACGGAGAGAGTGAACATCCTTACATACAAATTTTCAGAACATAGATCAACTATAATGAATATGTAGAGAAACTACTTACGAAAATTGCACAAAAATAAATTGTATTGGCCTCAAAAATCGCAATACTGCACGAATATCATTCTTTTTCTTTTTGGCAACGATATTATTTTCTTCCGAAAGTTCACATATGGTCGCTCCTTCTTGTGCTTGCACCTGATTATACATAAAATATAAGTTATTTTTTATACCCTTGTGAATAAATAGGTAAAATATGGTTTGTTATTACAAAATTTCCATGGGCTCTAGGTTTAAATACCTTCAAATAACTTTTATATTATTTAAAGAAAGCAGTAAAGACCATCCGGGGAGGAGGTCAACAACGACCAGCCTCCCAGGGGACGACCAGAGACCCTCATTGTCACGCCCGCGGAAGAGCAAGATCCTGGAAGAAGGGCTAATGCGGAAGGGGCGCCGGAGGGGCTGGGACAATGGCCCTCCATATCGACATGGAAAACCTGAAATCAAAGACATATCTATAAGTGACACAATTTCAGTATGCCATCTCAGACACATAACCTGGTCATGAAATGCGTTTGGGCACACTTTTTATTGGTCATCGACTTGCCATGACAAAATAACCATGTAAATAATTATAATCACTAAACAACTTTTATGCTCACATATCCGGCACCAGACAAGGTCTCACCCTCCTGATGAAACTACAACTCCCTCTGTTAGGCAATCCGCACCCAAGAGAACAATAGTGCACAAAGAACACAAACACAAGAGATTATATGGTTCGGCCTAATGCCTACGTCTATGGAAAGAAACTCCTGTACATGACTACGTCACAAAGCCATACATAATCCGAGGGTATCATGCCTTTATATAAAGACAAACTCCTGTACATCAAAAATCTATCTAGGTCATCCAAAGAGTCAAAAATAAGAGTTTGAGCAAAATGGAAAATGGCTGTAAGCACCACCTAGCGGTCGCTAGCTGCCTAGTCTAAAGACAATAGAGTGGCATGGGTGGAAGTGATAGCCAGACGATTAGCTACGAGAGCCAAAGATCTATTCAAAGAGGTAGACTGAAAAGTGAATTTTTGGTTAACTATGCAATAAAGAGTAAGTAGGGTTTTTGTACCCACATGGAGTAGTATCTAGGGAGGCTATTTGGTTTTCGTCGGTGACGAGGTGGTTGGTTCCTGTTGATCAGTTTGAGGATGAGGTATGAAAGCAGGATGAAGGCAGGATCTGGTTGACAGTCAGTTATAAGGGCTTTTATTATTATGGAAGACTGGTGATGGAGTGACTACAAAAGCTACCGGTAAACAGTGGCTACTAGAATAGATGAAAGGTAATCTATTGTTGGGGGGACTCTTAGTGGTAGTCTACTTAATGGCCGAGCAGGTGGTTGACGGTGGATCCACTTGGAGGAGGCAAGATCTACTTTAAACAAGATGGATCTGTGGGAAATGATACTGGAACTGAGGAAGAAGGGTGGAGGCTTCAGTCATAGCGGAAGAAGCGAGGCGATGATGGTGAGGCGATGTTGGATTCAAGGGACAAGTTGGGGTAGATGGTTGGCTTGACTAAGCGAGCAACTATGGAAGGGGGATGCATTGGAAATGTTGGCGGGGGCAAGGAGGGGAGGAAGAACAAAATTAAAAATCCTCAAGTGCATGACTTCTCTCTAGTTTAGGATTCCTTATCACTGATGTTATTCTAATAATATAAATATTTGAAATAACACTTCTTCCTTCATCACGTCATTTAATGGTCATTTCGACCCATTTTTCGTGTCTAAAGTCATTGAGTCTTGAGTCTCTTATGCCATTTTTAGGTCAGTTACCTTGTTTTGCTTTTGGTCTTTTGGAGTATTTGTAGTGGTTCAGGACCATTTAGAGCAAAAGTGAACGAAGGATTGAGGTGAAGAAACCAAAATGAGGAAGCTCTAAAAATCTGCTAGGCAGTGGAAAATCTGCCAGACAGCGCCCTCGAGCTATCAAATTCGCTATAAATTTTATCAGTCGGGCTGTGGGCTTCGGAGGATGTCGCACTAAAATGGCCACAACTTTCTACTTAGGCATGAGATGGAGACGTATAAGGTGTTGTTAGAAAGCTAGGAAGAAGATCTACATTTCATCTTTCATAGGAATGGCAATGGGTAGGGTAGGATAGGGTATTTGTAGGACCCTACCCATACCCTACCCATACCCTAGTTTTTTTAGTTGGACTCATACCCTACCCTAGACCCTACAAATTTTTTATTGTTAGATTCATACCCTACCCTCCTGAAGACCCAGGGTCTACAGGGTTTGCAGGGTCCAATCCTTTAACATTCTGCATTTTGATAATTAATCAAAAGTTAATTTTTACATAAAATTTAAACAAATTCAAGATATCTACTCCGTTACACATCAATATTCAATAGAAAATTGATGAAATATCAAATTTTGCAATTTAATTTCAATAGAACAAGATTTTTCTTTTCGAGTTTGAAGTACATAAATAATTCAACAAAAGAAATATATAGAATGTCGAGGGTAAGGGTAGGGACCGACCCTTAGGGTATGGGTATTTCTACCATCCCTAATCTTTCATAGTCAAAGTCCAGTTGGGAGCAGAAAGCGGCCAAATATCAGCATCTTTGTCCCACTTTGAACAGACTCAGAGGTGAAATCTAGGAATCGGCAAAAATGACTATTTTAACCTTGTACTTCTCCAAGCTCTTTTAGGGTTGTGGGGGGCCTATAAATACATCCTTTAGGCTGTTCATTCACTTTGTCAAGTTATTTATGTGGCTAGGCCACTTAGGTTAGCCATTTTAGATGAAAAAAAACCTCTTCTCCTCCCTTCCCTCTCAAGAAGGCTAGCAAGGAGCTTGGATGGTAGAGAAGGCTTGGAGGGGCATGGAGCAATATTGAGCTTTTCTAAACTCTCTATATTTAATTTCATGCTTATGATAATGCTTTTGCCTTTACTGATGTTGGGTTTGTACTTAAATCTTTATGAGTTAGGCATCGTAATACATTGGCTCAATGGACCTTGTATTAGATTTAAGTTTTGATAGCACTAACCTCGACCTATGGTACTTTCCAATTGATGGTAGTGTGACCCAAAGGATGTGACTGTGAAGGGGAGTGTGGGGAGACCTATCTATCAGAATAGATGTAATCCGATGGACATGACTGTGAAGGATAGTGTTAGTTATCCTTAGGGTGGTTCGTTCATAAGATAAGGTCGAGGGCTAAAAATGGTGACTCGGGCATTCTTGTGTGAGGTTGAAAACTTCCCACTTTGCTTTGTCGAGCAGTGGGCCATTTGAAATCGAGAACCTGTCTTTATGGTGTGATGGACTTGACAGTGAAGCACCATGCCATACTTCACCTATGGCCCACCACGTGTGTTGTAAGCCATCAAAAACTAAGTGATGATGGTTGCATGAGTGGTTACCTTGCCCACTATTCTTCTTCTTGGTTGCCTAAGTTTGTTCATATTTTTCTTTAATTAATTAGACACTATACCACTTATCTTATTTTACTTATCGTCCTATATTAACTATTGAGCCGAACTAACCTTGCGATATTGGAGACTATATTTTTTAGCATTGTCTTTGTGATCTTGGAGCTAGTATTAATCTGATGCCATTGTCCCTTTTCATGGAACTTGGTTTAGGAGAACTCAACCAAACATAGCTGATTTTACAATTAGCTGATCAATCTGTGAAACAACCACACGAGATCATATAGGATGTGATGGTTAGAATTGACAAATTTGTTACTTCGGCAGATTTCATAATGCTTGATTACGAGGCTCCCAACTACTGCCCACTACTTCTTGGAAGACCATTCCTCAACACAAGTTGAGCAATTATAGACGTACAAAACAAAAAGCTTAAGATGCATGTGGGGAATGACGTAGTGGAATATCAGCTGGTCAATGCAATCTGTGTGAAGGATGATGATTTTATGGAAGAAATGGGAGGAGAACCTACTCTCCTCCTCACAAAGCTAATTTAAACATATAAGGGAGTACAAGTCCAGCTAACGACTTTAATTAGCACATTTTTATTTTCAGTAATTGTTCATTAATTTTTGCATTTTAGTATCGCATTATTTTCCACAAATCTTCATATTCTCTTTCAATAAATTATGGCAGAAATCGACAGACATGGTATTGGCCCATGCTACATTCACCTTAGCGTACACCCATGAGCTTAACGCATTTTCCAGTGTATGCCTACACAAGGGAGCGTACGCTAAATTTTGCGACTTGGAGAGCAATCATATGCTAACTTTGGAAATTCTATAAAACACCGAGATATCCAGGCAGAAGGCACGCACGAGAAAAAGAAAAAAAGAGAGAGACAGGAACCTTATGATCGAGAACAACAAGATGGCATACAAGATCACTCGCAGAGGCATGATCAACATGCTATTGCTACCCCACTAGTAAATTCGGAGACACTACCCTTGAACAACCGAAGTTACACCCTCTCTCAGCTCGGATTCTGATTCATACGAAGAGAACAACCTGAAGCATTCTTTCGACATACCAGTTCAATTCTACAGTATCAAAGAAGGAGAACTCTATAAATACTTTCTTAATTGCTCTTACTCTCCTTACTTGCACTGTGATAAAACTGCTCTTGAGAAACTGAAGTTTATTTTGAGCTTGCTAACTATATTGGGCGTATAGGTTAGCAAACTACTATATTTTGATAAGATGCATACGTACGCATATCTAATTAAAGATAACACCATGCTTTTCCTGCATTATTTTATTGCTTCTACCTACTTTGCAAGTACAAATCTTAATTGTGTGACTAGGACTGAACTTTATACTCTCTTTTGTGCTAGATATGGTTTACCTTCAATACTGGTGGCCATATTTTGTACAATTTTCAGAAGTACCTCAATTTACAAAAAGAGGTTATGTGCTATGGTTATATCGCCACTGAAATTTGTTTGCGTGTTTCTTCTAGGCCAACACAAGAGCAAATTAGGAGCAGATGCCAGATGGAGACAAGGACTTTTGATGGCTTGCATCTCGTCGAAGCATGACTGATAGTAATAGAACCAAACAATCGCGATGTTCGCCTATTGCTTAGGGCGGATAGACCAACCTATAAGAGTACCCAAGTAGCACGTGATGCCCGCAAGGAGGAAAGGAAGTTGGACATCGACGCCTTCATGCAGACAAATCATGAAATTGGCATGCACTTAATCACTCTGAAGGCGGCCATTCGAGACCTAACACAATTTCAAAAGGATATGTGCAAAGAGCTTCGTACATATATATTCCAGCAGGACAAGAAACTTTGCATTGTTTTGCTCGAACACTGTAATTTTTAAGAACCCCAGCTAAAGCAAAACAAAAGTGTAACAACTTTATTGGAGAAGGTGGCACATCACATACCTCTTCCACCTCCACATGATAATTTATTAAGACAGTAACGTTCTCTCTCACTCTCCCTTTCCGTATGTGTGTTTTACTTCTGTCTATTATGTGATGTTTTTGTGAGTCAAAATCTCCCTTCACATTGAGGACAATATGTTCAATACATGTGGTGGGTATCTACAAGTTTTCATTTTATTTTTGGCATATGATAGAGTTTAGATATTGTATTTAGGATGTGTGTTTGTCTTATTGGATCGAGTCACCCACTTGAACTTGCAATCTTGAACTTATGAACTATTAGGAACTTAAGATCCCGAGGTAAGCCAGTGTTAGGACTAAAGTAGAAAGGATAGTGTAAAGCAAATATTGAGAGGTAGTTCTTGCTTTTCAAAAAACTTCATAACCAAATTAATTGATTATTGGGTGGTGAGTGTGTAATATCACACGAGTAGTCGAGGGGACATGCTCTTCGTAGCCAATTACTCTGCCATGTATATTATAAATATTTTAATAGCTTGAACTTGTGCTTTATGCCGAAAACCTGTTTTGAAAATCTTTTCGACAAAGGGCAGCGATTATGTATTGGCAAACCTTAAACAAAGAAAAAAATAAAAATAAAAAAATAAATCATTAAAAAATTTACGCCACTAGTCCATAGAAACGTAAAGAGTGGACTTAATAGATGGGGTCAATACCAGCCTAACCTGTACAAGCTCAAAGATGGTGGACGTAGCTATAAAAAAATTAAGTTCGAAGAGCCATATGAGCGGCTCGGCCTGCTAAAGTCTAAGAGCGAGACCTCAAGCCGCCATTCAAGCTAAAAATTGTTTTGGGGTGAGGTGAAATGATGGAGTAATATGTCCTTAATTATCTCTTCACGTTGTGTGTTATTGTAATACTATGCCTACTTATTTCATCTTTGTATTATCATATTTTATTCCAGTTGAGTCATGAGAATGGATGTTTACATGTTGTATTGTCTTGTAGGTAGTCGAAGTCCAAAAATTATACTAGAGTGCGGAGTGAAGCAGTTGCGGATCAAAAGTGGACAAAGAGTGAAGATGGTTTTCCCGGTGTACGCTAAGTTTCTTCCCACGTACACCCATTTATCTGATTCAATTTTTCCATGTACACGCACCTCAGGACGCGTATGCACAGTCTTCATTACTGAGTTTGCCATGTGCACTTACGTGCCTCCACATACTTTAAGACTTCATAATTACAAAGGGTGCGTAAGCTGACGCACCTTCACAGTTTTCACTATCAAAAGACGACGCGCACCAGCCTACTGATACACACAGTTGTCAGCCACATCAGCGAATCTGCCGCCATAGACCATTTCTGCCGACAGAATTAGGAAGGATCTAGAACAAGGACTTTTGACATTTCAGATTTCTATATATACCCCGCCAATTCTAGGTTGTAGACATCCATCTTTCCACTTACGTATTAAATTGAACAAAATATTTAATAATAGGAAAAATTACTCTCAAGTCCTTCGGGTTTGCTTAAATATACTAAAAAGTCTCTCATGTTCACAAAATAAATTTCAAAGTCCCTCTAGTTTTTTTAATTATACTTTCGGGTCCCTGGATGACGTCAGCAAAGCTTTTTTTTCATATTTGTCATTGAAATGACAAAAATACACCTGGAACAAAAAATAAGAAATTTGCTGACGTCATCTTTTCTTTGTTCTAAAAGGGTATTTTAGTTATTTTATTAACAAAAATGAAAAAAGAGAGCTGCTAACGTGCGCCAGGGACCCGAAAGTATAATAAAAGTAAACTAGAGGGACTTTGAAATATATTTTGTGAACATGAGGGACTTTTTAGTATATTTAAGCAAACCCGAGTGACTTGAGAGTAATTTTTCCTTAATAATAACAATCACACTTATCATCTCATAGAAATTTCAAATAGTTTCATGAATTTCTAAATATAATTTATTAAATCTATTTATAATGAAATTTTCTCCCAAAAAATGCTCATAAATTGAATAGCATTTATTTATAAATATAAATATATAAATATAAATAAATATATATATATTAAAAAATATTGTCTTATGCGAAAGTTGAGACCGAGATTTAGAACCAATATTTTCTAAAAAAGTATTAATTATTATGATAAATGATTATTAAATTTACTGGTCCCATCACGAGACCAGAACTTTTATAAGTTTAGAGAGGTTATAACTTTACAAGAGATCACTTTACAAAAATTTTATTGTAATAGTTTTAATTTTTTTTAGTTTCCAAGCCACTATACCGAATAATTCAAATCCGAGTCAAGTATGTCATTTGAAAAGTAATGATTCTCTTATAACAAAATAATTAGGGAAAATTATTCTTAAGTCCCTCGGGTTTGCTTAAATATACTAAAAAGTCCATCCTGTTCACAAAATACATTCTGAAGTCCCTCTAGTTTGCTTTTATTATACTTTCGAGTCCCTGGCGCAAGTTAGCAGCTCTTTTTTTCATTTTTGTCAATAAAATGACCAAAATACCCCTAGAACAAAAAAAGCTGACATCAAATTTTTTTTGTTCGAAGGGTATTTTTGTCATTTCAATGAAAAAAATAAAAAAATTTATTTAGGGACCCGAAAGTATAATAAAAGCAAACTAGAGGGATGTGAGAATGTATTTTGTGAACAGAAGGGACTTTTTAGTCTATTTAAGCAAACCCGAGGGACTTGAGAGTAATTTTTCTAAATAATTAACATTAATGCATTCTTAATGACTCAATTTTGATTTCTCTTGATTAAAATAGAAAAAAATTCCAAGAGTTCATTGGTTATAATAGTTTTAAGTTTGATAACACTCTTTGTGATATTTAATTGACGATTAGGTTAGCGACTAGGTTGGCGATCAAGTCCAATAGTACATACAAAATTATTTGAAAAAATCAACGTGCTCTAAGGATAGGGCCTTGGATTGAGCACGGATTGAAGGGCCCAGTCCAAACCATTTGGAATAAAATCTGGGCCGTTTGATGATGCCGATGCGCACCTCATCTGATATGATGGCCATAATTTGCCCGAGAGTATTTTGGTCTTTCACCCCCACTCTCTTTCCCCTCTCATTTTTCAATTCTCCTCTTTGCTTACACTTCTTTCTCTCTCCTCTCACTTTCTCTTTCCTCCCGCTTCCTTTTCCCTCCCTCTCACTTTCTCTTTCCTCCCGCTTCCTTCTCCCTCCTAACCCTAAACAAACCAAATCGAATTCGCCGCCGTGAAGCTGTAGAGGAGCTTGTTGTACCTGCACCGCCCTTCCCACGCCAGTTGTGCTCCCTATCCTGGTCGCGATCCTTCTCCTCTCCACGGTCATAGATAAAGATCGAGGAACGCTCTCCCATTTTCTTCTCCGCCTCCTGTTTCGCTCGCTCGTCGTACACATTTTTGAAGGTAAGAGAATAATCTCTTCTAAAAACTTTTGAGGTTTGTTTTATTTATGTTTTTACGAGTTTAGGGTTTCGAATTATTGTTTTTTTTTGTTGATGTTTAGGGTTTAGGTTTTATGCTTTTTTAGTCGGCTGATTTTTCATCCGTTTTACTCGTCGTGGTTGATATTTTGGAAGAAAAAAATAGATTGCCATTATGACATAAGAGGCCTTGCCATTAAGACATAAGAGTCCTTGACATTAAGACATAAGAGGCCTTGCCATTATTAGGACTGCGTGATGTGCATTGTGTGATGCCATTTATCATTAATATTAGTTTTTTTTGCAGATGTCTGGTTTCAGGAGTTTTAGTAAGCCTAGCTATATTATAGCTGTAAACTCCACGCTGTTTGCTGTAGAGGACGGTGATAAAATAGTGAAGTGTATAGATGAAGCAGGTTTTGGGTGCCTGCTGAACATTGATGTTAATGATCTAAATCCAAATTAGCTTGCTGACGTCCGTGGGAAATGTCGAAAAATAAATGTTGTTGTACCGACATCTTTTGTTCATGAATATTTTGGCCTGCCAATTGGGGATGGTGATGTCGATTTGAAAGGAAGTCTTTACATGGGGAAGAGGAGGACTAAGGTTGAAAAACTGTTGGGAAGGGTTGGACTTCAATTGAAAAGGTCATTTCATATAGATATACCAGCTATAGAGTGTTAAGCAGGGTAAGGTGCTTGCGTATGTAGATTGGGCTAAAATCTACATACTTTATGGGATTGCTGTGTTTCTTGTGCCTGGTATCTTCGCTGTGGTTGATGCCAGGTATCTTGCCTATCTTTTCCCGCTGCCAAGGGCAACATAATACAACTGGTGTTAAGTTATTTTAGATAAGGTAAATGACGAGCTGAGACGGTGTGTCCGCAAGTCCAAAAATTTAGTTAAGATTGGAGGTAATCTTCATTTGGAAAAGGAATACATTGAAGAGACACCTGTTGCGAATGAGAATGATGTGGATCCTAGTGTGCCTTCTTCCACCACAGGCACTTACTGTATCCTTATGTCTAGCTCCAAACAAAGATTGGCAATCATGCCTCTGCCCAAGGTGATTGTTGCATTTATTTTCTAATTTTTACATACGGTAGTATGAGAATGGCATGAATATATTTTGTAATTTTTAATTGCATGTGTTGTTGCAATGCAGCTGTTTGAAGAATTGGGCAAAGTGCATACGCATATTGATGATTTACAAAGTTACAAATATGAGATTCAAAAATGTATTGTTGCTAAGAAAAATGGGAAGGCAGTTGCTGAGGAGGATGAGGAGGAAGAGAATGTTGATGAGGAGATGGAGGAAGAGGAGGCTGTTGCAGATCTTGCACGTGATGTAGAATCTGAAAAGGATAAAATTGTTAAGCAGAAGAGAAAGAAAAATTGTGTGGATAAAGAATTAAATGTTCAGCATGGGGTAAAGTCTGTGGTAAGTTTTTTTATTTTGTGAAATACAAATATGTATTCGAGTCAGATCAGAACATGCCATCCTGACATAACAGTTCTTGCCGGTAAGGCATGACAGTTCTTGCCAATATGACTAACTATTTTGTGTGTGTGTGTGTGACTATTTTTATACTTTTGTAGCCGAAGAAGACAGGAAGTGTTGCCATTGTTGATCAATGGGCTATGGTGTTGAGTTGCGGTACCACAAATGATGGTGAATCCGAATCAGATTACTTTACTTCTCGTTCTGACCCGGATTACCGTCCTTCTCAATCTGATTATGCTACTTCTGATGATCATTGGGGTCATACGATTTCAAGCATTGCTGAAGAGTCTGTGGCATTGGCATCTGGCCTGTCTCAACTGAATAAACAATGTCAGGAGCATGTTTCGACACAAGTTGTTGATCATAGTGATAATGGTGGCAAAGAAGAGACAGAGCCCCTGACTCAAGATGCTGATAAGGTGGATGATAAAGTTGAAGAGGAGCATATCGATATTCAAGTGGTGGATCATACTTTGGAGGAAGAGATGAATGATGAGGATGGAAATGTTGAGAAAAAGGTTGCGCAATCTAGCCATGCCAAAGTAGGTTGCGCAGTTGTAGGGGCTGTGGGAGGGAAGAATTTGAAGCTTCCTAGCATGAATCGTAGATCTGCATTCACTGAAGGAAGAGGAAGAGGAAGAGGGTTAAGTCAGGAGCTACTGTTGAGGCACAGGAAGATGAGGCACCTCGTCGTCGTTCCAAGAAGGAGAAGGGAAAATAAGTTGCTATTGCATCCAAAGCTACACCTTTTGTTCTTTTGGACCCTGAAGGCCAACTGGATGAAGACTAGTTAGAGGGACTTAAAGAAGATTCCACTATTAAGGAAGTTCCTGTCAGATATAATCAACAAATTGAAGCTCGAATGAATAGGCCAGGGGAGGCTCAGTTGGCTGCGACTCTGTACTTGTCATTGACTAGTGAGCCGAAGGATATGATCCAGCAGTATGTGACTACAAGAAGACGTGGTTCACTCGCGTAAGCTACCCCTTTTTGTCATGGTTTGTTTTATGTTTCATAGAATTCGCAGCTCTTTTAATATTTGTTCTTTTTTGTTCATAGTGGTGAGATTTTTGCATGGGACAAGAATCAACAAAAAATAATTCGCAAAGACACAGAAACCATGCTTGCTAGATCATGGATCAACACCTCTGTTGTAGATTGATATTTGAGATCTGTGGTCAACGGTGCCAGAAGCAGCCAGTGACTGATCGCATCATATTCCCGATACATTGGCCTATGAGTTCTCTTTTCCTTTTTTACAGCATTTTAGAGTATGTGTATGACCTAAGTCATGCCATTGTGACTTAACAGATCATACCATTGTGACTTAATAGAACATGCCAATGTGACTTAACACATCATGCCATTGTGATCAATCTGACAAAATTTTTCTTATTGAATCATTGTAGCGTACGTGGTTGAAACTTGAGGACCAAGATATTAATGATATGGATTCAGTAACAGCAACATATCATGCATTCAATATTCAAAATTACATTGATAATGTTTTTCCATCATGTTGCGACTTGGGCAAAATTCCTTATGTAAGTATCATTGTCTTCTATTTTTCTCATACATTTTATTTTTCATTGTACTGCTTAATATATTTTTGTGCAGATTTTTATATTTTTCTTCACTTGTTTATAATAGTGGATTTTCCCATGGTTCAACAAGAGCCACTTCTCTGTGTATGTCGTTGATGTGAGAGGGAGAGGAAGCTGCTTCATCCTTTATAGCATGTAGGTTAATGAAAGTAAGGCGGAGAAGCTCATTGATAATGCAAAGAACATTGTTGGACTCTTTGCCCCGTTTGTGAGTTATTTTCAGAGCTTGTTCAGCTATAAAACTGTCAAGTACATTATTGTTGAAAATATTCCAAAGCAGCGTGATGGTTTCAGTTGTGGGGTTTTTGTCTGCCTGTATTGTGAATTTTTCTTGACAAACTCGACAAAGTGCTGATAAAGGAAGAATATAAGGATCAATGGCCAACACCAGGATTCGTTAACAAATTCAGAAAGCAGATGTGTCTGGATATCATTGTGCAGCCTGACAATGTAGTCCTGCCATTGTTGTGGGAAAAAGATGAAACATGGAGAAAGCCGAGGAAGAAGCAGCAATAAATGGATTCAAAAAAAGGTCGGATGTGCTGAATATTTGTTATATGGATTCGAATTTTTAGTGTTAATGAACATGGTGACTTTTTATGCTTGAAGTTCGCTGGGTTACTAAACATGGTGAATGTTTGTTATGATGGCAGTTTGTATATGGGTTACTTATTGGCTGGGAAGTTGTGTGGATTATACTGTCCATGACTAGTATGTGATGTTTCGTTTAATGCTTGAATGATAATTCTTGTTGTTTTTGTCACAACGATGTGCTAGTGTATATTATGTTTCATTTTGTGTAATTTTTTTTGGATGGATTCCGCTTTTTGCATAGCATTTTAATTGTATTCACTATGCAGCCAAAGAAGTTTAGCCATTGTGACATAACATCTCTTGCCGATGTGAGAAAAGTGTCATGCCGTTGTGACAGATAACACTAAGTTCATAACATTTTTTTGTACGTAAACACATAATAACAATTAAACAAGGACATGAACGACAACATTTTTGCATTTTAATGAGTTTTTGGAAACCAATAAACGACGTAGCCCAAAATGCAAAATGAAAAAATTGCTGTTACGACAATGGCATAAGTGGTTGTATGATACTAGAAAGACACGCTATATCAGAATGGCAAATGTGGTTATATGAAACTGTCACAAACTATCACAACAAAAATTGT
This sequence comes from Hypericum androsaemum, assembly GCA_963995505.1. Classification (NCBI taxonomy): domain Eukaryota; kingdom Viridiplantae; phylum Streptophyta; class Magnoliopsida; order Malpighiales; family Hypericaceae; genus Hypericum; species Hypericum androsaemum. The sequence continues at coordinate 8,364,399 of OZ023186.1, read as the reverse complement.
ATGTATTTTGCATTTTTTGTTTGTTTGTCGAGTATAACATGACTATACTTTTTTGTGTGTACAGTATGAGATGAATGTTAGCATGGATCAATATTTAAATCTATATCCAAACTGGTTTGTGTCTTCTTTTTTAATCATGCCTTTGCTTTCTGCCTTCCGATCTCGTTTGCACTTTTCAGTCTCTGCCTCAACTTGTTTAGATTCTTTCTCTTCTTTATAGTTTTCCGAACTAGTTGAGATGTTGACGGATCAACATTAGTTGACTACGTTGAAGGGGCTTTGGTACCTTTATGTTGAAACATTTTAAATATTAAAATCTAGCATCGTTATCTGCATTTTTTAAACATAATAATGTGTCTAAGTTTAATGTTCTTACCTTGTCTGAATTGACGCCTTCCATTACTTATTAGGTCTTCAAGAATTTTAAGTTTCTCAGTGTCCAATGAAGCTTCATCTGCCAACTGTATCATCTCGCATGTTAAATAATTGAATATTCTTCTGTATTTACGATCTGGCATCAATTTTGTATGCACATCAGAAGACTCCAATCCATCCCGAGCCTTTATTGTCCACCTTTTCAGAAGATAATGGTCTGGTACCTTTGTGAATTCTTTTTCATACAAGGAAGTCAATATTTCTATAACTCTCAAAATGTGTCTGCAAAATATGCCAAGCGTTTCATAGAGACGGCACGAGCATGAAATTATTATTATTTTTCCTTTTCAATATGAACCGTTCTCTCATCGAGTTTAATTGTATCATCTTTTTTTGAACGCTTATACACATTGTATTGAGTGATGTCGCCTACAGACATGGTTGTAATCACAGATCAGTTAGATAATGGCAGTTTATGTGATAACAACATAAGATGTATATTGCTGTAGTAATTGTGTTACTTCTCAGATGGTCGTTGTTAACTTCTTTTTGAATTTTGTATTCTAAACATTGACCATATTGTTCCTGGAATCTGTCGAACATGCAATGTGTATAAACTTCTGCTGACTTTGTTATTGACCTGCCTATGTACTTGTTTTTGTGCTTTATGTCCTTGCATGCAAAGTCTGACCTTATTTCCTTTGCCCTTCTATCATCAAGTAGGTTATTGAAATGCATGAAGAATTTAATAAGGTTATAGTCTGATTGCAAATGCACCCATATTATGCTGTTGAATAATTCAACCAATTGTGTTGTCACCATACCAACAGTAAAGTGTTTCCACGCAGATGACCATTTCTTCTGTAAACCATGGATCTAATCTAGCCATTTGTGCTGTTCTGGTTTGAAATACTCTTCCATCATAGTTGTCCATGCATGATTGAATTCATTTTCATCATCTACTTCGTATATCATATAATTGAAAGCTTGGGCTACCGTATTTGTGTATAGATGACTGAGATTCTTCTTTGCATTCTCTAATATATGCCATGTACATAGACAATGGTATGTACCTTGTATCTCCAATTTGATGCTCGCGGTAATTGCAGCGTCTTGGTCAGTGAATATTGTTTGCAGAGCTTTGTTATCCATGCACTTTAAGAAAGTTTGAAACAGCCATTTAAAAGACTCTGTGGTCTCATCGAATAACAGTGCTGCTCCGAAAATGTTGCTCATATGATGGTTGTTGTATCTGAAAAATAGGGCTGCACAATTCAACAATAAGCATAATTAGAGGTCATGATGTTATCACATCACCGTATGTATCATTATCACACCAGATGCTGTGTCATTATCACATAACATGTCGTGCCATTATCAGATAACAGGACGTGCCACTATCACATAACATATTGTGCCATTATCACATAACAGAACGTGCCATTATCACATTTACAGAATTCATGTATGGATATATAAAACAGAGAAATATGAGTATGTCGTACCTAATAGATGATAATTCTTGTTTGTCCTATATGTAGTGTCAAAGCATATGGCATCACCAAAGCATTTGTAGTCTGTCCTCATCCTTTTGTCAGCCAAAAAAATGTTTGCAATTTGCTGCTCGTTGTCTACTTCGATCTCATAGTAAAAAGATGGATTTTAGAATGCCTCATTTCTGAAATACTCAAGCAGGGCAGTAGCTTCACCAGCCTTCATGTTCTTTTATCTTCGACTTCCCATATGATTTTTCAGATCTATAAGTAAAAAACCGAGGTGTTCCTTACCTCCAGCCGCCATTGCCATCAATTCATATGATTGTCTGAGCTTGATGCCGGCATCGTTGATGGAGTGGATTAACAGATCTATTTGATCTCAACATATATGCGAATGATGGTGAATGCAGCTCGTGATTGTTGTGCTTCACTGTCCATTCCTTTATGAAATAAGATTGTCTTTGTTCAGAATAATGGATATTTATCCTGGCCATACATCCAACTCTTTCTTATCTCCGGTCATATTTTTGTTTCTTTGTCAAGGATTGCAAGGGATTACGTTTCTTTCGTGTCCCATCTTTGTTGCAAAGATATCTGACGAAAAGATATTTACCTGTGGGCTCATCGTCGATCATCTCTCTTTTTTGATAATCAATGCGAACACCAAAATCCTTTTGGTGTGCGTATCAATAGTAGAAGTCTCGTGCATCTTCAAATGTATCAAATTGCGCTTGCTTCCACCATTCTTCTTTTTCAAACTGCTCCAAATTGATTAGTGCTGGCAAAAAAATTTTAATTTTTTCTTCATGCCATTGTGACATAACAATAGTTGCCAGCATCACATATCATAACATGCCATTACCACATATCATAAAGTGCCAATATTATGAAACACATCGTGCCAGTCCATGTCATCTTTAATAGCAAATAGTTATAAATGAAAAAGTTGAAGACTAACAATCTTACCTCTATTTTTTTGTATATTCAACGTTTTGGCATAGATCTGAAGCATATTTGATACCTCTGATTCCTCTGAATCTTTTTTCTGTTCTAGATCTGTTCTAAGACTAATGAGATTTTGTACTGAATTTCACGATTTATTTATAGAATCGAAGTAAGAAGGAGTTGATTTCGACTAACCTTCAATATTCGAAGATCCTGCCTTTGTATTTTGGAGATTCAAATTCTGCAGGTCGGTAAGCTGCTCCATTTTTCAAATCTGCAGATCCGTAACCTTCTTTGTTTTGTTCAAATCGCAGCTTTCTGGAAGATCTAAGGCTTTTGGAAATCAGAGGTATCTGAATCCGTCATTTTTATCTGTTTTGATTTGAAATTGAAGTTATGAGATCGTGTTCCCTAATCTGTTCTTCCCTTGATTTATCGTGTTCATTTTTTCGAAATGAAATTTTTTTCGATTTTGCCCCTGCGTGTATAACCATTTCCTGTGTTGCCTTTCCCACGCCTGTTAACTCCAAACTGTCTGGAATATTAGTATTCCGGATCCAATCGCTCCCTTAAGGATACACGAGGTTTATGTTTTTTATGATAATTACAAAGTGTAAGTTTGGTAACAGTCTTTGTGATTAGCTAAGTTGTCTAATTTTTACAGTTTTATAACACTCTTGGTGATATTTAAATAATAATTAGTTTGGCGATTAGGTACGTAGTCCATAAAAAAATATTGGAGTGGATCAACGAGATTTACTGGCATAATAGTTTTAAGTTCTGTGACATTCATAGTGATACCAAATTGACGACGCGGTTGGTGAATAGTCCATCAGAAATTATTTTACCAAACTTACAATTTTATAGTGAGCCTAAAATCGTACACTTTCTCTCACCTAGTTTTTATAAAAAAAATTAATGATCTAATTGACACTTGTTATAGAAGAATTATCATAAAATAAGACAAGTAGATTACAAACAGTATTCATAGGAATTAGCTAGATTCCAAACAGTATTCATGTGAATTAGTTCTTTATTTTATAATTAGGATGGACCAACATCTTTTTCGTGTTATGCATAATAGTTTTAAGTTTGATTACACTCTTAGTGATATTTAATTGACTCTTAGGTTGGCGACTAGGTACGCCGTCCACAAGAAATTAGTTTATCAAAATAAAATTTTATAGTGATCGTACATACTCTAATTTTTACTCAACGAAGATTCCCATTTCGAATAGTTATCATAATCATTATATACGAGCATAATCTTCGTCGGATATACATTTTTTAAATACCCTTATAAAAAATAACAAAGAATGTACCAAAAAATCATCATTTTTCATCATCAATAGAGATTTGTACCCACCAAAATTGTATTAATTATATCCTATGACAAACAATCTTTGAGAAAATATATAATATCTTGACAAGAACTCCTTCATAGTACGACGAGGATCGTTATTTTCTGATATTTAATGTCGAACACTATCGTATGAGCCAATTGTCCTAACAGTGAGTCAACCACTTGAACTTGCAATCTTAAACTTATGAACTGTTAGGAATTTAAGATCCCGAAGTAAGCTAGTGTTAGGACTAAAGTAGCAAGGACAGTGTAAAGCACATATTGAGAGGTAATTTTTGCTTTTCAAAAAATTTCAAAACCAAATTAATTGATTATTGGGTGGTGAGTCTGTAATATCACACGAGTGGTCGAGAGGATATGCTCTTAGTAGCCAATAACTCTACCATGTATATTATAAATATTTTTAATAGCATGAACTTGTGCTTTATGCCAAAAACCTGTTTTGAAAATCTTTTCGGCAAAGGGCAGCGATTATGTATTGGCAAACCTCCAACAAAGGAAAAAATAAAAATAAATAAATAAATTATTTAAAAATTTACGCCACGAGTCCATAGAAAATTAAAGGGTGGACTTAATAGATGGGGTCAATACCAGCCTAACCTATACAAGCTCGAAGATGGTGGAGATAGCTATAAAAAAATTAAGTCCGAAGAGCCATATGAGCGGCTCGGCCTGCTAAAGTCTAAGAGCGAGACCTCAAGCCGCCATTCAAGCTAAAAATTATTTTGGGGTGAGGTGAAATATGTCCTTAATTATCTCTTCACGTTATGTGTTATTGTAATGCTATGCCTACTAATTTCATCTTTGTATTGTCGTCTTTTATACCAGTTGAGTCATGAAAATGGATATTTACATGTTGTATTATCTTGTAGGTAGTCGAAGTCCAAAAATTATACTCGAGTGCGGAATGAAGGAGTTGCGGATCAAAAGTGGACAAAGGCCGAAGATGGTTTTCCCGGCGTACGCTGAGTTTCTTCCCATGTACACCCATTTAATTGATTCGATTTTTCCAGGTACGCACACCTCAGGACGCGTACGTATAGTCTTCATTACGGAGTTTGCCATGTGCGCTTATATGCCTCCACATACTTTAAGACTTCATAATTACAAAGGGCGCGTAAGCTGACTCACCTTATGCGTACACGCACCTTCATAGTTTTCATTGTCGAGAGACGCGCACCAACTTACTGATACACACAGTTGTCAGCCACGTCTGCAAATCTGCTGCCATAGACCATTTCTGCCCGAAGAAATTAGGAAGGATCTAGAACTAGGATTTTTGACATTTCGGATTTGTATATATACCCCGCCAATTCTAGGTTGTACACATCCATCTTTCCACTTACATATTAAACTGAAATTTCCTACAGTTTCATGCGAAAGTTGGGACCGAGATTTAGAACCAACATTTTCTGAAAAAGTATTAGTTATTACGATAAATGATTATTAAATTTACTGGTCCCATCACGAGACCAGGCCTTTTATAAGTTTAGAGATGTTATAACTTTACAAGAAATCACTTTACAAAAATTTTATTGTAATAGTTTTAATTTTTTTTAGTTTCCAACCCACTATACCGAATAATTCGAATCCAAGTCAAAAATGTCATTTGAAAGGTAATGATACTCTTTCAACAAAATATTTAACATTAATGTATTCTTAATGACTCAATTTCGATTCTTCTTGATTAAAATAGAAAAAATTCCAAGTGTTTGTTAATAGTTTTAAGTTTGTTAACACGCTTAGATATATTTAATTGACGATTAGGCTAGCGACTAAGTTGGCGATCAAGTCCAATAGTGCATACAAAATTATTTGAAAAAATCAACGTGCTCTAAGGATACGAGGTTTAAGTTTTTTAAGATAAGTACAAAGTGTAAGTTTGGTAACAGTCTTTGTGATTAGCTAAGTTGTCTAATTTTTACAGTTTTATAACACTCTTGGCGATATTTAAATTATAATTAGGTTGGCGATTAGGTACGTAGTCCGTTAAAAAAATATTCGAGTGGATCAATGATATACACAAAATTGCGAACAATTAAACGCACAACAAATAGTATAGTAGAAAGTAGGGTATCAAACTGAGGGTTGGAACACGATATTTTCTATTACCTACCTTAAGAGGTTTATAAGGTAGGTAATGGATTGAAAGAAAGTAAACTAAGAAGTACGAAAATAAAAGAGCTGCAAATTTAATAGAAATAAATGAGCACGATACCCTTATGAATTAATTACCTATGTCGAGATTATAGTTCTTATGAAGCTCCAACTAAGACCTAGGTTACTAGTTAATGCTTTCGGTCATCAATTAGACCTAGAACTAGACTAGCAAAGACCTAGGTTACTAATTAACGCTTTCGGTCATCAATTAAACCTAGAACTAGACTAATCCAATTATGAAGATTCCTCCTAACGGGTTACCCTTACGATATTAAGACGTCTCATTAATATCTAAGAATATGCCAATTGGTTCTTTCCATTAACTCAAGTGCCTTTCGGTCCACTCTTGCTAACTCTAATTATAATCTAAGTGGCCAATTTAGATTAAGCATTAAGCATACCAACTAACAAATAATGCCAAGGATATTCGAACCACAATCTAACAGAGATAATCAATCACATAATTAGGGCATCGCACTCACAAGAGAACCAATCAATAAGCATAATCATAAAGCATATGACATTAATGGAAGACATAATAACAAATAGTATAAAAGATAGAGATAGAGAAAGCTTAGTCGTTCGAGCAATCCTCACCGATCTTCTCTACGTAGCTACCCAGAATCATGACTTTATTAATGATCAAAAGTAGTCTCAATGTTGCAATAGAAGGTATATGAATAAAACCTAAGAGACTAAGGCCTATATATAGCCAAAAGTCTAACACGATAATAGAAAAATCTAGAGGAGGTTTAACCTAAACTATAAGTTTTGCTAGCTAAGTAATAATATAATTATGGTCTTAGGGCCAAAACAGGAGGCCGATAGTCGAATATAACTGAAACGAGCCAAAATTCTGACTAAATAAGAAGTCTGAACGAAGCTATCATCGGGGCCTAGCGACCGCTGTGTACCTAGCAGTCCACTCCATGACTCAAATACATAAAAATGACATAAGACTCAATGGAACAAGGTAAAATTGGATGAAAGCATGACTAAACACATACGAAACACCCGACAGAACATGAGTGTATACACACTCATCACACCCCCACACTTATTTCCTTGCTTGTCCCCAAGTAAGTAAGCATCAAACATGCTAAAAATTGTTGGTCCCCTAGCAACAGTGAACTACCCAGAGAAAACTTCATATTAGCTCAAGTCCACAATTCAAGTCCAGCCCACAAATCAAAGCGATGCCCCATAATTTTTATCATTCAGAAAACAGTGAAGATTACTAGGAACGATACTGTAAAAAATACATTACATGAAGAGATAATTAAGAACACATTGCTCCATCATTTCACCTAGCCCCAAAATAGTTTCAGATTAACGGTTAGATCCACTCAGTTGGCGTCTTAGGGGTTCACTCGTAGACCAGTAGGCAGAGTCCAACACTAACCCCATGGCTCACTTGATTTCCTACAATGATTTTCAATTTTCGAGCTTATCTTGATTAGGCTGGAGTTCACCCCTACCAAGTTCCACCTTTCTGTTTTTATGGATCTTTTCATACCTCATATTACAATCCACAATCCGCATATAATATTGAACACATTCCGTACATTCCATATCCACTTCTCTTCAATCTTCCCTTTACTTCTTTTTTTTTTCCTTTCATTTTTCACATTTTTTCCTTTATTTTTTCCAAACTTTTTCACATTCCACACACCTTTCTTCCATTCTCCTCTCGGGTAGGGGCTTTGCTCCAATTTATTGACCTAACCGCTGCCCTTCACCTAAAAGATTTTTTGAAGACAGATTTTTGGCAGCAAGCATGTCACTCGGTTAGACTCACAAGTTAGCTAAAACCTTTTTAATACACACATGGGGTTCGGTTACTAAAAGCGTGTTCCCTCAACTACTCATATGTTCCCTTGGTCCCATACCTAGCAATCACTTAATCAAATTATGAGATTTTGAAAAGCAAGAACTACTTCTCAATATGGGCTTAATCCTATCCTTGCTACTCTTGTCCTGACATGAACCTTCCTAAGGATATTCGGTTGCTAAGAAGCCATCAATTCAAGGGTGAAGTTTTATCATCTGCTTATAACACCACATTGGACTTAAGCACACTCCTACCTCAAACCTAGACTCGATCGCAAATGCCAAACTGAAATGAAAACACATGTTTGACACTCCCCCACACATATTGAACACAGTGTCCGCAATGTGGAGACAAGATACAAACAAACATCACAAGACATGAACATGAACATCACAGGGCACACAAACAGGAACATAAATAAACTTATAACAGAAACGGCAAGAGGAGAAGACTGGTACTGCCCCGTCGATCGCGAGAAGGGGGCGGTGGAGAAGGTTGGTGGTGTTATGGACTATCGAGCTCCATCGAAATCTAGCTTTTCTCTTCGCTAAACCCCTGCTAAGACAATTAAAATACTAAATCAACATAACGATACTGAAGCAAACACAAAAATAAATAAAAATTAAATACTAAATGTGCTAATTTAGAATCATTAGCTTGACTTGGAACTCTACTTCATTCGGGCCTATACGAAGGAGTAGCTTGCCATTGTTGACATCCACTATTGTGTGGCTAGTGCTGAGGAATGGACGTCCTAGAATTAATGGGCAACTTGCATCTGCAACGTAGTCCAGCACCACAAAGTCTACGGGTATAAGAGACTTGTCGACTTTGATTAGCACATCTTTCGCGATTCCATTTGGTTTCTTCTTAGTGTGATCTGCAAGCTCCATCATCATAGATGTTGATATCTCCCAAATTGAGTTTCCTGAAAGTAGGCAAAGGCATAAGATTAATATTGGCACCCAAATCACATAAGCAATGTAGAAACTGAACACCATCAATAGTGCAAGGAATCGTGAAACTCCTTGGATCTTTTAGTTTTGGTGGTATGTCATTTTCTACTGAAGGAGTCGTCTTACTGTCATTTTGCTTCTTCTTCCTTACGGTGATCTCTTTGAGAAACTTGGCATATTGTGGTCTTTGATCTAACATCTCCAAGAAGGAGAGATGGCTTTGAATGTCCTCCATAATAGCATTAAATATTTAAGTTTTTCTGCCTCCTTCACATGAAGCAACACATAAGGTAACTTTGAAGTGTCTATTATGTATTTTGGAAAAAAAAAAGAATTTCGGAAGATGTAGGTAAAATAAGCAACCTACGAGTGAAGTGGGTTAATAACAATTTTGGGACTCTTAACACGGGGAGATTCATGGGCTTCCAAAAAGGAGTGCAAAGTGACCTTTTATTTTGCTAAGCTTAAAAATTTAGGCGAGTTTTCCTAAAATTTAGGGCCATAGATGACATTGGATTTTGATCTCTTCTAAGTAAAGTTTTGCAATTTTCACAAAGAGTAAGAATTGATCTACCGATCTCTGGAAAACAAGGTAGGACTCGTTATCATTCTACCCACCTTGTATTGGTGTGCAAGGCGACCTTTGAGTTTCTCACGAAGTAATCTTAAAAAAAAAAGTTTCTCGTGAAGCACGAAAACCAATCGGTGGAGCCGCGAGGGAATTTCATTCGACGTCCACGGCAGCCAGGAAATTAGCAAACATCCCATTCCTAATCTGAACGTGGCCAGGGGGAAACGAAGTTATGATGAAGGTACCAACGGAAGAAACCCAGGTTTCAGATTGGTCACCCTTATGAATAAATATATAAAATATAAGTAGTTATTATCAAAATTTCCTTAAAATCCTTCTGGTGAAAAAATGTGAGAACGTAAAGAATGAACTCGTGACGGCCCGAAGTGCTCGTCCCAAGGTCAATCTAGCACCGAGAGTAACAAAGGGTGGCCGAAGCCGAGACTACTACCTACAACTAAAATAAGATAAAAGCTTGAAGCTTGTGAGATATTGTGTGTATGATTTTGTGATGATCCTTTTGCTCGCCCTTTGCTCTGCTTATACATAAAAGTAGACTGTCTCAGCCTCAATTCTGTTGTAGTCAGACTCGAAGTCCTTGAAGCCCATCTTCAGCCAAGCTTTATCCTCATCCCATCCGGACTCGAAGACCCGAAGCCTATCTCTTTCAATGCTTGTCCTTGGCCACCACAGACTTTCAATGTTTGACCCCGCCTAACTCGGACTTCCAATGCTCATCCTTGCCCGACTCAAATTTACATGACCTTTCCCAGAGCCTATCCTTATCTCTTGAGAAACCGGGTACGCTCAGCCTTCTTTAATGTTATTTTTAATATAGTCCGTCCCGCATCCGGTTTCTTAGGATCTGAGTCCTGTGCTGACACAAAATTTCATATCCCGTAGCTAGTATTCGATGACAACCCACCTTAAATGGGCCTCATGCCGGCCTGCAGCGATTAGGCCCAAGAGACCACTACTACGATTCAACGAAGAAAGAACCCGCAACGACCCAAACCAAGTGAAATCTGCAACGATCCAAGCCCAGCCAAGTGAAGTTTGCGATGGTCCAGGATGAAGAAAGCCAGAATCCTGCGACGATCTGGGCCAAGGAGAATGGAGTCCAATCCCGCGACGATGCCCACTACCCGAGACTTGTGACGACTTGGCCCATATTAGGCCCACGATGATCCGGACTTCCCGAGGCCCGCGATGATCCGGCCTCAACCAAACCCGCAACGATCCGGGCTCCCCATAACCTACGACAATCCGATCTTAACTAAACCCGCGATGATCCAGCCTCAACCAAACCCACGACGATCCAGCCCGTGACAATCCAGCCTTAATGAGGCCTGCGACGATCTGACCAGAAGAATCTCACGACAATCCAAGTTCGGAGATAGCTGCGATGATCTAAGGTTAACCAACCCCGCGACGATCTGAGCCAAAGAATCTCGCGCCGATCCAAGGTTAACCAAGCCCACGACGATCCAAAGACCCCGAGCCCAAACTTGATCCTGCGGTGACTCGGATTCGAACAATGCCCCAAAGCAACCCGGATGCATTCGTCATTTTTCAATCTCAACACCTTCAAATAAATTTTATGTAGGATAGCTAAAATTATTAGTAATTTTGATAAATTAATAAGATAAAAAATTTTATGAAGACAGTTATAAAAATCTGTAGTCCTAAAAGAATTAGATAATTTAAGAAAATATGAATGTAGTGATACTCGTTTTTTTATATTTTATTATGGTTGGATTTAATATCTAGTTTTTTATTGCTTTCAAAAGCTCCGAATATCTGGTTTTTATCCCTAAAAAAACCTCCGAGTATCAACTTTTGGAATTACAACAAATTACGAAGAGTTGACACCTCTATTATCAATTAATTAACAACTCTCTGAATTGTTAGAAAAATTTGGTCTCTCCAAACGATATCCATTCCCCTCCTTTATACCGATAAAGCGAGTATTAATTGCTATAAACTTTGAATTATTATTACTTATCAAAAAAAACTTTGAATTATTATTTAGAACAACTTGCTAAGATAAAATTAATAATACATAAAGCGGGGCTGCCTTCAGCCCATGGGTTTTATTTGTCGCAAGTATTGAGCAACTCTTGCGACCGGATGCTATACGGGAAGGTGATATTTGCAAGTATTTGGAGGAAGATGGGTAATTGGAAGCTCCCACTTACTTAACTCTAACATCTGAGAATCTAAGAGCAGATGAAGGTAAACAGCTGGATATCTCCATTGGAAGCTCAAGTCGAGTAAAATATTAATGTCCACTGTGGAGTTTATAGATGGGAGATACTCAATTTATGATAATACCTGGTATTGAATTGAGGATTAACGTACTGTACTTGGATAATAGTTTTTTTTTGGTTTATAACCCCGACTAATCGAGCGTTCGCAATTGCTCGTAATCGAGTCCTCATTGTTAAATTAGAATACTATTATAATATTTTTGAGTTTGATAAAACTCCCAAGTGATATTTAATTTATGACTAGGTTGGCGACTAGGTTGGCGATCAATAACGCAAGTACGTAAGAAATTTATTTGTAACAATCGGGTGTGTTACTCTGTACCTTAGTGACCTTTGCTTCTAGATGAAATCAATTTACTATTATCCGACGGGTATGATATAGTTTTGGGATGGATAAGACGCTTAGTGATATTTAATTGACGATTAGGTTGGCGACTAGGTTGGCTATGAAGTACAACGACGTCTTCTAAATAAAAAGTACAACGACTTGCCCGACGGGTAAACTGGTTTATATTAGTTAACACTTTCTAGTGATATTTAGTTGGCGACTAGGCCGGCGATAAGGGGCGTGGTCCATAAGAAATTATTTTATTAAAGTGAAAATTTCATAGTGTCCCATAGTTTCTAGTCTACTAAGATTCCCATTGTTAATACCTATCGTGATCATAATGTATACGAGCATAATCTTCGTCGGATATATTATTTTTAAAATACCCTTGAAAAAATTATCAAGGAACGTACCAAAAATATATTCCATTTTTAGGATTCTTAACGAGGTACAAGTTATTGTATTTGGTTTATTATGGTTCCTCCATTGACTATTTCTGGACTAGCTCGAGAGTTCTCACGTTACAGTATTTTTGCCCCACTTGTGCAACAATCCGCCTCTTGGCGTACTTCGTATCATGGTGTGACTTTGTTTCAATAAATCGTCTGCCGTTTTAAAAAAAGGACGTACCAAAAAAAACTAAACATTTTTCATCATCAATGGAGATTTGTGTTGAAGATATGAAGACCTTGCTAGCTCATCAATCCAGGGATGATCATGCCAACTCATCGGATAAACATAAGAAGGCAAGGGCATCAATTGCAGCAATTAAGAAGAAACCAATTAGGAAGCAATCTCGATCAATTGAGAAGGAGATCGTCACAAAATCTGTAGATAAGGAAGCAATCGAAGATGTTAATGTGTAATCTTTCAATTAAAGAAGTTATTAGCTGATTTGTATAGTTAATTAGTGTAATTATAGGATCTAGACGTTGTGATGGTAGCTGTTGGCAGGTGTATATATTCTCCTCTTGTAATCGTTTGTAATAATCAATTCAATCAATAAGAATCATTCAAAATTTTCATCGTATCAGAGTTAACTTCCAATAGAAGACTCTAACCAACAAGCCCACGACCAAAGACCTGCAGATTCAACTTCTGCAGGCTCTCAGTCATTTGTTCCCATCAGAAAAATCACCACCTCCGAAAATGATAGCAATATCAGCTTGAAGCTGACACCAATTCCGCTCAATGGCCACAATTACTTGTTATGGGCCAGGGCAGTTTCAAGAAATCTCAACACTAAAGGCATGGCGGGCTACATCAATGGGAAGATTGTCCAGCCAAGTCCTCTTGAAGAAGGTTATGACGAATGGGAAAGAAACGATGAACTGGTAACTACCTGGATTCTCAACTCTCTTGATAAGAAAATCTATGATATGCTCTCGTTTATTAGCAATGCTAAAGTATTATGAGAAGCAATTAAGGATCTATATAGTCAGCAAAATAATCTATATATAATTTTTGACCTAGAAAAGGGTATTGCTGAAACCAAACAAGGTGATCTTCCGTTTACTGAATACTAGGGTAAAATGAGAAGTATGTGGGATGAGTTAGCGATTTATCGACCACCCACAACTGATCTTATTACCCTGCAAAAGAGATTGGAGCAAGATAAAATGTTCGAACTGCTATCAGGATTAAACCCTGAATATAAAGCTGTCCAGTCCCAGTTATTGCTCAACTCTGAAGCTCCATCTCTTGCAAATATTTGTTCTAAAATCACGCAAGAGGAAACTAGGAATAAAGTCATGAAAGTGACTAAGAGTGAAGTAAATTCTGAAGCTAGTGCTTTCTATATAAAATCCATGTCCAAAGATAGATTTCACTCTAACTCGGCTAGAGGAAGAGGTGGAACAAGGCCAACTGGTAATAGAAGCTAGTTTGTATGTGATCATTGTAAAAAGATAGGTCATACTAAGAACAGGTGCTGGTTCCTAAATCCTCACCTAAGACCGGCGAAAGACAAGCCCGCTGGAGGAGAAGAGAAGAGCCCTTTCCACGCCAATAATACCTTAAGTGGTACCACAGAATCAAAAGGCAATTATATCGAATTGTTGGCCCAACAACTCCTCCAGCACTTGAACAAGGGGCTCGGTGACAAACTAAGTTCGAGCCAACTGAATGCACCATCTCCTACCCCTCCACAAGGTACAATTCAATTCACGTCTTTCTCCACAGTTAATTATGGTAAATTCAATCGGATAGTTGATTCAGGTGCAAACCAACATATGACATATGATCCAACTGAGCTAACTGAACAAATGGTTCTAGCACTAACATTACTGCAAAAGGGTCAAAGGTGTTCTTAAATAATCAACCTGCATCTGAAGTACTTGTTGTGTCCAATTTTGATGTAAAACTCATGTCTGTGAGTAAGATCACTTAACAACTTAACTGTCGTGTTATCATTGGACCTGATAAAGTGATTTTTCAGGATATGAAAACCTTGAGGCTGATTGGTAAAGGAATTCAAAAAACTGGCCTCTACATTCTAGATGATCTCCCAATTGGTTGTGCTAATAAAATGGTTGCTATAGACCACGATATGATATGGCACTTCTGACTTGGCCATCCTGCAACCCATGTGCTTCAAGTAGCTATTAGTTCTAAGCTTAGTTTCAATGAGGATAATTGTGAAAGTTGCAAAATGGTAAAACAATGTCTAGTACCTTTTCCTATTTCTACTACTATATATGAGAATTTGTTTGATTTGGTTCATTATGATCTCTGAACTTCACCAATGTTATCTCATGATGGATATAAGTATTTTATAAGTTTCATAGATCATTATTCTAAAGTAACTTGGATATATCTACTTAAAAATAAAACTGAAGTCCCAAATGTATTTCAAGAATTCACTAGCATCGTAGAGACTCAGTTTAACAAGAAAATTAAAGTGTTTAGAACCGATAACGGGTCAGAATACACTAAGGACTTCATCACTTGTGTTAAACAAGCAGGTATCATACACCAAACTTCTTGTGTATACACGCCCCAACAAAATGGGGTGGCGAAATGCAAGAACAGGCACCTATTACAGGTAACTTTGGCAATTAGATTTCATATGAATGTCCCTAAAAGTTATTGGTCTGATGCGGTCTTAACAGCATGCTACTTAATTTATCGAATACCAACCAAGGTATTAAAATTGAAAGCTCCTCTTGAGTTGCTACTTGACAGACCATTAAATATATCACATCTGAGGGTATTTGGATGCGTATGCTACGTCCATATACCCTCTCAGAAGCATGATAAACATGACCCCAGGTCCGAAAGATGTATATTCTTGGGTTATTCAAATGTATCCAAAGTGTACAAATGTTTCAACCCAAGAACCAAGCAGAAATTTGTTTCCAAAGATGTTCAATTCTTGGAGAATGTTGCATATTACTCTGACAACATCTCTAGGAAAAACGTTGATGAGCCTCAGGGGGAGAATATCACTGAGAGCAAGGATTATGGAGACAATTCACCAGGAGGTGAACTTCATGATCAAGCAGGACATACAACATCACGCCAAGTAAGTATCCATTCTCAAGAATTGTATGATTCTAATGACACTCAATAGGTACACCAAAGAGAACAAAGCAGCCATCAAGGACCAGAACATTCAATTGAACCTGGAGAATCTAGATCAATTGAAGTAGAAAATTCTGGAGAAGCATCTGTAGAACCACGAAATGCTGAGAACGAAGAAGCCAAAGTCCAGAAGAAGTAGATCAAAATCTGAGAAGATTAATACGAAGTCACAAACCTCCGGCCAGATTAAACAACTATAAGGTATATTCATCTCAGCTATATCCAATCGACAGGTATATCTCGTATCTCTCAGTTTCTCCCAAGTACCTTGGCTATTTGCCTAAAATTAATAAATATGAAGAACCTGCCACTTTCGAAGAGGCTAAAAAACATCAAGTTTGGAGAAATGCTATGAAGGAAGAAATGGATGCTTTAACTAGGAATAAAACCTGGAGATTAACTATGTTACCTGAGGAAAAGAAGTCAATTGGATGTAAATGGATATACAAAAAAAAGTACAATAGTGATGGGACTATCGAGAGGTATAAGGCATGATTAGTAGCTAGGGGCTTCACTCAGATTCTTGGAATCGACTACCATTAGACATTCACCCCCGTAGCTAAGATGAACACTATAAGAATTTTGATTAGTGTAGCTATAATTAAAAATTGGACTATATTCCAGATGGACGTAAAGAATGTCTTCCTTCAAGGCGACTTGGAGGAAGAAATTTACATGGATATTCCACCAGGATTTAAGAAAAACCACCCTAGGCAAGTTTGTAAATTGAATAAAACTATCTACGGTCTTAAACAATCACCTAGAGCTTGGTATCATAGACTAAGTAGAGAATTTGAGAGTCTAGGGTTTAGGAAAAGTTATGCTAATGAAACTTTGTTCATTAGAGATGATAGTACGAAGAAGATTATTGTATGCATATATGTGGATGATATTTTAATCACAGGAGACGATGTTGAAGGTATTGTATCTCTTAAACGAACCTTGAGCATCAGGTTTGACATCAAGGACCTTGGTAAGTTAAAAATATTTTTTGGGCATTGAATTCGCTTATTCAAGCAAAGGTTTATTTCTATCCCAGCGTAAGTATGTTCTAGATCTATTAAAAGACACAAAGAAGATTAATTGCAGAACTGTAGGAAGTCCAGTAGAGTGTGGTACAATTTTTTCTATGAATGATGGAGATTTAGTTACGGATGTTTCTAAATTTCAAAGATTGGTACGAAGGTTAATCTATTTAACCATTACTCGACCTGATATCTCTTATGTCGAAAGCTTAATTAGTCAAGCCATGCATAGCCCTAGGTCAAGTCACATTGCCCTAGTTGATAGAATCATGCAATATATCAAATGTAGTCAAGGAATGGGGCTATTGTTTAAGAATTATGGTTATGTGAAAGTTCAAAGATATACTGATGCGGATTATGCGAGATCTGTTGATTGCAGAAGATCGACTACGGGTTTTTATGTGTTTGTAGGTGGTAACCCAGTAACGTGGCATAGAAAGAAGCAAGATGTGGTCTCATGTTCGAGCGCGAAATTGGAATATAGAGCCATGTCAATTACTCCTCGTGAACTGATCTGGGTAAAATCGGTGCTCACTGACCTTGGATTCAAACCATCGGAGAGTATGGAAATGTTTTGCGATAATCAAGCAACAATATACATAGCCGCCAATCCCATATTTCATGAAAGAAAAAAATACATTGAAGTGGATTGCCACTATGGATGAGAGAAGGTTTAAGGCAAGAAAATTTGCACTCCATTCGTTGGCAGCAAGTGGCAAATTGTGGACATGTTTACAAAGCCCCTTCAACCCGGATAATTCGGAGTTCTATTAGGCAAGTTGGGAATGTTTGATCTCTTCACATCCAACTTAAGGGGGAGTGTTGAAGATATGAAGACCTTGCCATCTCATCAGTCCAAGGATGATCATGCCAACTCATCGGATAAACCATCAATTGCAGCAATTAAGAAGAAACCAGTTAGGAAGCAATCAAAGATGTTAATATGTAATCATTCAATTATGGAAGTTATTAGCTGATTTGTATAGTTAATTAGCATGATTATAGGATCTAGACGTTGTGATGGTAGCTGTTGGTAGGTGTATATATTCTCCTCTTGTAATCGTTTGTAATAATCAATTCAATCAATAAGAATCATTCAAATCTTTCAATTTGTACCATCAAAATCGTTTTAATTATATCAGATGATAAACAAACTTGGAGAAAATATATAAGATCTTGACCTAAACTGCCTTAATACTATGACAAGGAAGTGTTTTTGACAATCTCGGTCAGGTACGGGGGACAATCGTGCCCACTGTACTTATACATTCTTCTTGAATCTAAAAACTCATAGAGTTCCCCCCTTGCCCACTGTAATTATTTTTTTGAGTTACAAAACTACCAATATATTACGGATTCAGTCATAAAATTAGCAAATAAGAGGACATCCAACTCCATTGGATGGACAATAAACCAGTCCCCAGGGAGGGAGCCAAGTCTGTAGGACTTACAAAACCAGTCTGCAACCTGGTTCTGCATCCTAGAAATTAGCATAATCTTACAATTTGGTAAATCACCAACATAGATCTAATCCTAAGGACAAGAGATTCAACTTGCCAAAAGACTAAAGAGGTTGGATCATTCACAAAATTGTAAGCTAGGAGGCAATCGGTCTCGACAATGGAAGGTTGAGCTGAGAACTTTTGTTGGACAGTGCGGACAGCCAACTCCAATGCCAACAGTTCGGCTTCCAAAGGTGAGGTTGCACTCCTAAGATCAGTCTGGCTGTCAATGATGAGGCCTTGAGAGTTCATTACAACCACAGTGACTCTGGTAAGTGATAGGGTATCCCTCCAAGAGGCGTCACAGTTGAGTTTCACAGCTCCACAGCTTGGAGCATTCCATAAAATAGGTACAGGCACGGTTCCGGGTAGCTTCAACAAATCAGAACCTGGATTCTGCAAAAATTCAAAACAAATTTGAGAAGCCAAACCCATGGTAACAATCGGATCAATCCTATCACCCTCAAAAATAAACTTATTCCTAGCCATCCAAATATTCCAACAAAGAAACATAGCTAAAAATGCAAGTCACAATCAGCAAGAGAGTGAAAAAGATCAAACACAATCTTAACCCAAGTGCTAAAAGTAGGATGAAGCACAGGATCAAATTTAAAACCAAAAGGGCTAACTTGCCCTAGCATGTGGACATTAAAAAATAACATGAATAATAGATTCATCCACATTCCCACAAATTAGACACGCAGGAGAACTTGAGAGATTTCTCCTGAAAAGGTTAATCGCAGTGGGGATGGTATTTCTAGCTAGGCGCCAGATGAAATTTTGGATCTTTGGGGGCGTCTTGAGCTTCAAATACCCTTCCGGATACCTTGGTCAAAAGGAAGGGACTCCAGATCAGAAACTTGTATATTCAATGTGTTCAACTGTTCAGCCTTCAAAACCTGATAGCCCCTCCGCACGGAGTAGCACCCATATTGTTAAACTTTCAAAGTAGTTTATCAGGAGACATCAGGTTGTTAAGACTGATATGTGAGATACCGTCTTGTTCAGCCTGCGTGAATAAAAGATGAATAAGATCAAAATTCTAGCTTCCAGTGGACCTAGAGATCAACTCAGAAACAAACTTAAAATTAGAAATCACAACAGGCCGAGAATCCAGTTAAAAGTGTGGGAATCCAAGGACTCCGCCAAATCTCTATGGAAAGACCATTCCCGATTTTGAAGAAAAGGCCTTCCAGCAGGGCCTCGTTTCCTGCAAAAAAAAATACTACTCCAAATCCAATAAGGCCTATGCCCTTTCTTGGTAGTCATCAAATAAGAGTTGTTAAAATACAGGCCTTTCAAAACTCTGAAACATAAGGACCCTTGATTTTCAAATAGCCTCCAAGCTTGTTTGGCTAAAAGAGCCAAATTAAAAATGCACGTCTTTAAAACCAAGCCCACCCTGAGACTTTGGACAAGTAAGCTTATCCCAACTAAGCCAATGTACTTTCCTCTTGTCCGTGTCACCAGACCACCAGAATTTGTCCACAAGACTGTTCATTTTAGCACAAAAAGCCACAGGGAAAAGAAGACACTGCATAACGTAGCAAGGAATAGATGAAAGAACAGCCTTTATTTACACTTCTCTACCAGCCATTGATAAAAGTTTTTGTTTCCAACTACTAGTTTTGGCAAGCATTCTTTCAAAAATAAAGTTCAAGGCTTCTTTCCTAGATCTTCCCCAAAAAGATGGCAAACCTAAATACTTGTCGTCGGTAGGCATCTCTCTCATTCTAAGAATTCCCGAGATAATAATTTTGGAATCAGCCAATTCCCATCTGGAGAAAAGGATACTCAATTTCTGGAAGTTGATGGACTGACCAGACACACGCGAAAAGTCCTCTAGAAGACCTTTGATTGCCCTAGCCTCGGCTGCACAAGCTTGACCAAACATTAAAGTATCATCGGTAAACAAAATATGAGTTAAAACAGGGCAATTCCTATTTAAAGCAAACCCCTGTAACCTACCATTGAGTCTAGCACAGTTAACCAGATGAGCGAAAGAGTCAGAGATAAACAAGAAGAGGAAAGGGGATAAAGGGTCCCCTTGCCTAATGCCCCGAGATGCATCAAACCAATGCATGGGCTGACCATTAAAGAGGATAAAAAAAGAAGTGGAAGATAGATAACCCATCACACAAGAAACCCGATGATCAGGAAAACCAAGCTTAAGCATGACATTTTCTAGAAAATC
This sequence comes from Hypericum androsaemum, assembly GCA_963995505.1. NCBI lineage: Eukaryota > Viridiplantae > Streptophyta > Magnoliopsida > Malpighiales > Hypericaceae > Hypericum > Hypericum androsaemum. The sequence goes on along the minus strand of OZ023186.1, from coordinate 8,343,801 downwards.
CCAATCAATAAGGTCGTAAGCTTTTTTAAGATCCAGTTCAAAAGCCATGGCATTAGATGACTTTTTGGTTGAGGTTCTCAGGCATTGAAAAGCTTTATGAGCCAAGATTATGTTGTCTTGGATACACTTGTCTTTAACAAAGGTACCCTGGCATTCAGAAATCAAAGAACACATCCAAGGTTTCTATCTATTAGCCAAAACTTTAGTATAAATCTTATAAGCAAAATTAGAAAGGCTAATCAGCCAAAAACCATGAATGCTAGTGGGGTTTTTAGAATTTGGAACCATAGAAATGTACTTTCGATTCAAATCTTTAGGGACTACCCCACTCTAAAAGAGGTTCGAATCAAATCAAAAAGGTCAGACTTTACAATGGGCCAAAACTTCTAGTAAAAGAGCCCAGAGAAATCGTCCAGACCATGAGACTTATTTCCTCCCATCCCAAAAATAGCGCACCTAACTTCCTCAAAGTTAACAGGCTTCAAAAGATCCAAAGACATCTCAGGAGAAACCAAGTTAGGAATACAACTTAAAATATCAGAAGGATCACCTGTCGATACCTTTGAGTAGAGGTCGTGGAAGTCGTCACGGACCAGTGATTTTAAAACACCTTCATCTTTAATCCACAACCGTCATCAAGTTGTAGTTTAACAACTTGATTAACTTGTCTCCTCTGCGTAGCTGTGGTATGAAAGAACATTGTGTTCTTGTCACCCCAAAACAACCAGTTGACGCGGGATCTTTGATGCCAAAAGATCTCTTCTTTCTCTTACAGAGTAGCAAGTTCTCTCTTCAAGAAAACCTCCTGGTCTTTGCACTGATTAGCATGGTCCCTCAGCTGGACCTGTAGGAGTTCAGCAGTAAGCTCCTCAATCCTCGCCTTTCGATTACCTATCAAATTTTTACTCTACACAAGAAGGTTAGAAGAGCAAACAGCAGTTTTCAATTTAAACACGATGGGAGGAGTGCCAAAAGAGACGTTGGACCAAGAATGCTCCACCACATCTTTGTACCCCTCCTCCTTAACCCAAAAAGCTTCAAATCTAAAAGGTCAACATTTAACCTTCAAGAAATCAGTATGCAAGATGAGGAAGCAGTGATCAGACCCCTCAATGGGTCCGTGGATCACCTGCGCCTTGGGAAAAGCATCTCGCCACAGAATGTTGGCCAAACAACGGTCAAGTCTTTGCAAAATATTGTCAATCCCATGTTGGAGGTTAGACCAAGTGAAGGGGTTCCCTTTAAAACCCAGGTCAATTAAATCGCCAGATTGGATGAAGTCATGCAACACCTCCATCTGCCAAAGATCATGATAGTTCCCACCCTTCCTCTCCGCAGGGGACGCAACGAGATTTAAATCACCGATGTAAACCCATGGAGAAAAAAGACCCTTGCAGATATGTTCAAACTAGGACCAAAAGCTCTGCTTCTTAGCAGAATCAGGCTCAGCATAAACAAACGAACAGAGTGAATCTGAATATTTTCCTCGGGGATACTGAATAGGGTAATTATTTGGGGACCTATCATCCGCAAATCTAAGAGCAGATGAAGAGAAGCGGGAGATCTCCATTGGTACCCCAATTAATACATTTACAATTTAAATTTTAAAGTATCTATTTTAAATAACTTAGGATATCTAAATGTCTCTAGTTTTTAATATTTTTATTAAGTATTTTTTCTTATTTGGTGATTTAAAAAATCTTAGTCAACCAAGGTAAAATAGTAGTTTTAGGTTGATCCAAGGGACAATCTAGTCATTTTATTTAAAATTTTGACTGAAACATGAATATTCATTAGTTAGATTTCTTAAATATTATGGAATAAAAAATAAGAGATAATTACAACCAGGCTCCTGGTGTTTGGAATATTCGCCGCTCACCCCCTTGGTGTTCAAAAATTGAGTAAAAAACCCCCTTGTTTGGCAAAATTATACTCTAAGACCCCTGATGTCAGCATACATTTTTTTGGTTTTTGTCATTGAAATGACCTTAATGCCCTTAAAAAACATGAACCCAAGAACACAACCCAGAAATAAAGATCAAAACTAACAAAAACCCAACAACATCAAGAACAAAAATCAAACAACCCCAAGAACAAAACCCTCGTTCCCAAAAATTAGAAACCCATTTGCCACAACCAAGATTAAATTTTCAGAATCCAAATGAATCAAACCCAAGTACAACATCATCAAAAACAATAACCCACTTGTAAAAACAACTGATACCCACATCAAGAAATCATTCAAAAACCACAACCAAATCTTGTGGGGTTAGGAGCCCGATGTCGTAGGTGAAGGACGACGATGGTGCCAGTAGATAAGGGGAGATAGATGACGATGGTGTCAGTGCACGAGGGGCGATGGACGATGATGGTGCCAGTGGACGAGGGACGAAGGACGACGATGGTGCCCATTGATCATAGCATGCCCAGTACCTGGACTCGTGCTTCTCTAGCATTTCCTCCCTAGAGACCAACACCACCGACCCGAAGGACATCTTCAAGCTCTTGTTGACGGTCGTCATCGCCGGGCTCGCTAATTTCCTTGGGCTATGACGATGATGTTTTGAAGGCCGAGCTCTGAGTGTGCGCGACCGTGTTTGATACAGTGCCTAGAGTTGTAGGTTCTGGGTTGGAATTTAGGCTTCTGGGTTTTTTTTCTCGATTGGTTGCTAGATATGTTTTGTTGGAATATGAGTACCATTTTTCCAAGCATGCTTCCTTCTAGTGAAAGTTTTCATTTTTATGTCGAAGTGTGGATTGCTTTGAATGGGGGAATCGGTGTTTCTTCAGTTTTATGTCGAAGCATGTTTTGTTCATTGTTTCTTGTGTTCTTTGTTTCTTGTTCTTGGGCGGAGTCCAGAGGTTGAAGAAGAAGATAGCTTTTTTTTGTTTTTCTCAAGGGTATTTTTGTCATTACCATGACAAAAAAAAATATAACTGATGGCGTCAGCAAGGGGCCCTAGAGTATAATTTTGCCAAACTAGGGGGAGTTTTTAATCAATTTTTGAACACCAAAGGGGTGAGCAGCAAATATGCCAAACACCAGAAGCCTGGTAGTAATTATCACAAAAATTAAGAGTCTGACTTTCTAATACATTATTGCAAAATTTAAAGACCAATGAGTATTTCTGTATCGTTTTAAGTTTTATAACACTCTCAGTGATGTGATAATTTTATAGGGAGCTTTAAATGGTCTGTTTTTCTTCTATGTTTTATTGAAAGGTTAACAACTTAAATATTGACTCATAGATATGCAAGAATCAGCATAAAATTACTTAATGAGTAGATACCACACAGTATCTATAGGAATTAAATATTTATTTTATGTTTAGGATAGACAAAAATCCTATCCTTATTCTCTCTTTAAACTATACCTTAAGACCAAAATCTTCGTCGTGTTATTCAATAAAATCTTATTAGTTTAATAAAATCTATTATCCGATAAAAATATAATATACATATAATATTCTGCATCTCATGCATCCTGAATCAAATTATGTTAATACTTGACTTGTCGAAATAAGTATTACCAATCGAAATTATCAACATTCTTAACATCATAACTTGTTTTCTTGTGAACTAACAAATTAGATTTCAAAAAATAAACACTTAAAATAAAAAATTACTGTGTTTGTTGTTAGTATTTACTTAAAATAAAGGTAAGAAAAAATCCTCTACATATTCCAAAGAGTGCAATTAACACTTCATATTTAAAAGCAGGAGAGTTAGAATCTTGTACTTTTTTAAATTGGACAATTAGCACCTCGTGACATTTTTAAGGTGAACACTGATACATCATCGTCTCATGGATCATGAAACCATAATGAATAATTTGAAATTGATGCAAGAGCAAAGTGTAATTTTTCCAGGGACTAAACTAAATTTTTGCCAAACCGAAGATTCTAAAACCCTAACGCTTCACCTATAAAAGAAACTTGGGCAAAATCTTAGAGCTCACCATTAAAATTTTATATTTTCCATTTCCAAGGTGGAGGAGGTCTTTCGGGCGAGTCTAGGGATGAGGGAGAACACGACGACACTTCGCGAGACGCTAGGATAAGTCGTCTTGTCCATATCGTTGTTAATATCTATTCTGTCTATTCTGATCGGGATTATCCCGGTGCTTCTGTGCCCGTAGAGTACTATGGATGATTTCATACTCTATGTGAGCACCAATGATTTCTGTGCCCTGTGGTGAGACTGTCCTTCCATTACTGTGCCTTTAGCGTGAAGGATTTGTCTTCTGTGCCCCACAAATTCTCGATAGTCGTACTCCCGAGTTCGTCTGTATTTGAGTTGTTAATTCTGTTACGTGCTATCTGTGTTTATTAGTTTGTGTTTTCAATTGTGAGTTCGGCTTACTGAGTTGCGTAATCTCAGCAAAATATGTTATTTTGTTTCAGATGCGACATGGACGGATCGGGTGTGAGAGCTAGAGGCGAGGACATACATTTATTCATTCAGTTTGAGACTTGCATTTTATTTTAAGACTTTTCATTATGGTTAAATAATTATGGGCAAATTTTCCTCAGGTCTCTGTAGTTTGGCGAATTCACCAGTAGGGTCCTTACTTTTTCAAAACACCTCTTTTCATCCTCCAAGTTTTGAAAAATAGAACTCTCAGGTCCCTGGCTCCAGTATCAAAAAATAACTCCGACGAGGAAACATGAGAAATGACAAAATTGCCCTTTAGTAAATAAAAAACCCATCTTCAACATTAGAACATTAAAAAATCAAGAACATCAAGATGAACCCTAATTTCTAATTAAAAATTCAATTAAACACCTAACAACATCCAATTAAACAACAAGAACCAAAATTAAGAACCCTAGTTTCAGAATTTTTTCAATCTGAGATGAGCCCTAATTTTCATCCTCGATGAAGATTGCTTCCAGAATTGTAAAATCAAAAACTATGTAGTGATGAAAGCCAGTTTTGGGATGCAGTGATGGCTCGTGGCTTCCTCTAGGTAAGCGACGATGAGTGGCTTCCTCAAGGTAAGCAACAACGACCCTCTGGTTTTGGGATGCGGCGACAGCTCATGTTCTATAGCGGGTGGTTGACCACATACCTTATTCCTGATTGTCGCCCCTAACATGAGCTATTCCAAAGAGAGAGAGAGAGAGAGAGAGACGTCGACGGTGGGGTTGGAAGGGGCAGAGGAGGAGAAGAAGAGGAAGACATCGATGGTGGGGTTGGAAGATGCGACCATCGAGCCAGGCACTGACCCAAACGACAACGACACGATGAGAGAAGGTTGCTGTGGGAAAGCGTGATTGACGATGGCGTAGGCACGGCAGAGCAAAACAGGTTGGGCCCACCTACGATGGGAGGATAGGAGGCCGGTTAGGTTGGGTTGTCGGATCCCTCATGCAAATTAATTAGGATTTTAGGGTAGGTTGGGTTTAATCAAATGGTGTTTAGTTAATTAGTATTCTTGATTGTTAATTAAGATGTTCTTGAGTATGTAATGAGATGTTTTTTTTTTGTGTTGTTTAAAGTTTCGATTGGGTGTTGTTTTCTGGGCTTGGATTGTAATTGGATGTTCTTGGTTGAAGAAGATTGAGCTTCATATTCCAAGCTTGAAGAAGATGTTTTTTTATTTTTTTTACCGGGGGTATTTTTGTCCTTCCATGTAAGATTTCATCGGAGTTTTTTTCTGGTGTCGAAGCCAGGGACCTGAGAGTTCTATTTTTTGAAACTTGGAGGACGAAAATAGGGGTTTTGAAAAAGGAAGGACCCTATGGGTGAATTCGTCAAACTACAGGGACCTGAGAGCAATTTGTCTAATAATTATTGCTGGATTTTGAGGATGGTTTTTATGATTTGAGAAATAAAGATATCTTGCGGGGATATTTATCCCGCGGCGGTTAGAATACCTTGATTATCTGGGCGTGACAGGAAGAACCACAGTAAAATTTATCCGATAAGTGTGATTTTAGTGCATGAAAATTAATACTGACCTACATTATTTCTTTTATGTCTCCTAAATTTTAAACTATATTAAAAATTTAATAGTCCAAAATGTTAAACAGAATCACCTAATCGTCCAACCAATTGGCAACCTAATTGTCAACGAGCTCGAACAATATAAATTGAATAGCTATCTCATATCTATCAACCTCAGTTATTGTACCATCGCAATTAGCTAAACAGTGTACAATCTTTTTTTTCTCAATCGGAGCCAATGGAAATCTATCGCTTGCCTTCATCTGCTCTAAGATTTTCAGATGTAAGATGCCACCAAATAATCGCCTCTCCCCGTCACACTGTTAAGAAAATGGGTGCTCCCAATCACCCATCTTCTTCTTCCAAATACACTCAAATATCGCCTCCCCGTATAGCATTTTCTGGTCGCAAGATTTGCTCAGGTATTAATTATTTTATGGTAGAACGTTGGAAACGATCTTAAGATCGGGTCCGGAATGGTCATCCCAAGAGCGATTCGAACGAAAGGAAAGGGGAGAAAAAAATACTTGGGAGAGGAGAGAAGATACATATTGGAATTGATAGGACTTAGGAGAGACAAGAATTGGTGGAGGAGCAAAAACTTTTTTAAGATATTAAGGAAAAGGGGAAAAGAGAAACATAAAAGATAAAAACTATGAAGCTAAGAGAAATATAAAAGATAAAAGCTATAAAGCTGAGGTTTTGATGTGTTGTTTTGTGGGTGTCCTTCATGCATGTGCCTAGTTCTCCTCGTATAGAATAAGCTAGCCCCAGCTCCATACAAAAATCCTAAGCCATGTTCAAAATAGAAAAACCTAACATAGCTCCGGCCTAATAAGAAAAAACTCAACATGTCCAAAACTTGTAACCCAATTTTCACCCCTTTCTGCACCGAATTTGGACAAGTCATAACTAAAAAGTTGTAGATCTTTGTCTTATCTTTCTGTGACTTTTAGAATTGTGATAATCTGATACTTGAGCTAAATGTTGCAGCCTTTTTTCCAAAACAGATTCAGCAAATTCGCGAATTAATTTTCCCCTCCAACAATTCCCCCCACACGTCAATGTTTTTGACGCTAGGATAAGCATTGACATTTATCCGCCCTTAAACATGCAGAAAATTAACTTTACTCTACACATAACTGGCTAAGACAAGACCATAAATATGTAGAAAATGTACCATCAAATCGGTCAAAACCTAGCCGTTGTTGGCATGCAGATTATCACCTATTCAATAATAAACTTTTTCGGAAAAGTACGAGCCTTCCATTCTTTAATAACATACTTTCACGGCTGTGTAGGAGTCCTTTGTACTTTATTGGAACGATCATATAGCTATTTTTGAAAATCCATAAGCATTTGCTTTTGTTTCTGGATTTTACGCTCCAACTTTCTTGAGTATTCGTGGGAGTCGGTTGATGAGACTCCGGACGCTTGCGCCCCGAGTGTGGGTTTGACTTTCTTGGCATCTCCTTACGCATAGGCTTCGTATGATAACTTGGAGACCTTGTAGGCTGATCAATCCTTGTGGGTCGTGTCTCACATGGTTCGTTCTTAGACTGTGAAAGTTCTTTCTTGGGCTCCCAAACCTTAAAGGGCTTCTTTTTTTTTAGAATTCCTTGCTTGGTCGCTAATCGAGTGACCACGTCTCTTCTAACCCATACGTATGCAAATGGCCTCTTGTCGTTAATGGCTAATTTTGGCCATGTGACTTGAGGACACTCCTTATAATTTGAAATCTTTAACGATCGAGGTTGAACCGGCATGTTAGATTGTTGGTTCACCGCACTCTAGCTTGGTTGTTGAGGAGGAGTCGAAGACTTGATTTCATCATCATCATTCTTCTCCACTATGTGCATATCTTGCCCTTCGGTGGAGATAATTTTGGCCATGTAGGAGCTTGCACTGCAATGTTGCATCGCTCTTTATGCCGCCCGGGTGAGGTAGAATTAATATTCCAAGGACAGGCTTACCCCCATTGTCTCGTTGTTGAGTTGAGACAAAATTGGGCAAGCGAAGGTGGCTTATTGGGTGTGGAACGAAGTATGACTTTGATCTCCACAACAGGTGACTCGGGGAGGCCCTAAAATTCCCTTTGCTGGTGAAGGCCTAAAGATTCTCTTAGTCGCCAGAGGCCCAAAGATACCTTTCATATTTGATACAGCTCTTAGGTTTGTCTCAGTTTTCGATGGGACTTGTGTCAGGCATGACTCTTCCTTTTTCTCAAATGTGGGCCCTGTAAGCTCGATGGCTGTGGTGTCGGCCAACTGTGAACTTGTCGTGCTTTGCCCCCAAGTGCTTTGTTGATGGGTGGAACAGAGTTGGATGAGCAATAATTAATGATTGAATTGATGTCTTCGTCTCGTTTTAACAACTTATAAGGTGGATCATCGCCTACTGGTGTTGTCAGATTGAAGGGGCCAAATAAAGGTTTGTTTCCCTCGATACCTCGATTATAAGAATCCCAAGGCACCTTTGAAGGCATCTCAGAATAACATCTCTCAAGATAACCATTGCTCCTCATAAATTTCTTATAGTTGATCATGGTTAGACAACATAAATTAAAAATTTCGGAACCAACCTACAGAATGACCTATCTTTGGTATTTTAGTCCTAAAATCTTCATTTGAACTCCGATTGAATTGATTTTTGTGTCCCGGGAAATCTGAGAGATACATCTTCAATTTTGTCTGTAATAGCCATCTCCTAATTCGGCCGTAAAAAAGATCAAAATACCCTCCAAAACCGATTGGATTTCTAAATCATACAGATCAATTAGGCTTTAGGATTTTGGTTGTATCTTCCTAGTACGAACTTCGATTTTGTTGTTCTTATTGTCCACAAAAAGAGGAAACGATCTTCAATTCGTGTGAAGAAAGTTTCTTCAGATTCATCTCAAAAAGGGGCTGAAACACCCTTCAAAGCCAGCTAACCCTGCTGGGTGTCCTCTTTTGATACAACTTTTGATCAGTTTTGTCATTTTTGAGAAAGGATTCGAATGAAATGGAAAGGGAGAAGAATACGTGACAGAGGAGAGAAGATAAAGATTGGAATTGGTAGGAGAGAAAATAAATGGTGGAGGAGCAAGAACTTTATTAAGATATTAAGGGGAAGGGGAAAAGAGAACATAAAAGATAAAAGCTATGAAGCTAAGAGAAACATAAAAGATAAAAGCTATGAAGCTAAAGGTTTGATGTGTTGTTTTGCGGGTGTCCTTCATTCATGTGCCTAGTTCTCTTTATATAGAATAAGCTAGCCCCAGCCCCATACAAAAATTCTAAGCCGTGTTTAATATAGGAAAACCTAACATAGCACCAGCCTAATAAGGAAAAACTCAACTTGCCTGAAACTTGTAACCCAATTTTTGCCCCTTTCTGTGTCGAATTTGAAAAGTCACAAATTACAAAGTTGTAGACCGCTATCTTTTCTTTCTTTGACTTTTATAATCGTGTCAATCTGATACTTGAGCCGAATGTTATGACCTTTTTACCAAAATAGGTTCAACAAATTTGTGAATTAATTTTCTGCTCCAACAAGAGCTCAATATTGACATATTTTGATGCACAATCCAAAATTTTCTCTTTTCTCATTATATAATCTCCTGTTATTTCTATTATGGATCTAAATAATCCAAACTCTCAAAATTATCAACCATTTCAATCTAATTTTCAATCTTTTTCCATTTCTCAATATTATCCAAGCTCTCAACATTATTGTATATTTATTATAATTTATATGTAAACATAAATTGATGAGAGAGAAATTAATTAATTATTTAAAATACTGGGTTGGATTGGGTCATTGATGGAGATATAAAAAAGTTGGGTTGTGTTGATTTGTGTGTGGATGAGAGAAATTAATTATTTATTAGAAAGTTAGGTTGCATTAGGTGGAGAGAGGTCAGCAATGGACATCGTCGAAGGGATGAAAAAGAAAGGATAGAAGGTGAATTTGAAAGACTTAAAGAATAGAAGGTGAATTTGAAAGACTTAAAGAACCTACAGAAGTTTCTAGAGGCTGTTACCTATAATAAATATTAGTTTCTGGAGACTGTTACCTATAATATTTGTGAGTTAGAAGAGATATAATGATAAAGTGCTTGATAGGTTTGATGTGTTTGGTAGTTTTTGGAGTACTCCTCTTGGTATACATTTTTTGCTTTCATCTGCTTTGTCTCCACAGTCAGATACTGCGGTTGATCACATGTCTAAAGTTTCATATTCTAGTGTTGATGGTTCTTTGATTTGCCATAATTTGCACCTGCCCAGATTTGGCCTATGAAGCGAGTGTTGTTAGCAGATATAAGGCTAGTTCTGGAGAAGGTTATTTGAGAGTAGTAGACTAGATTTTGAGTTACTCTAAGGGTTCTAATGGCGTGCGTCTACAGTTTGGAAGAACCATTGACGGAGTCACAAAATTTTTGGATTCAAATTTTGCTAGAGACCTTGAAAAGAAGAGGTCCTTGTCTAGATATGTCTTCACTCTTAAAGGTTGTGCTATCAGTTGGAGAGCACATTATATGGCTATAACTGAAGTTGTGAGGTAGTATATCCCACTGAATGGTTTTTTCAATAAAGTCTATAAGAAGTTGCAGGTGAGTATGGTGTAGTGTGACAATAAGGGTACTCTCCATCTCACGAGGGATGTTATTTATCATGAGAGGACGAAGAAAATTTATGTGAACAATGTAGGTACCAAGGAAAACTCAACAGACATAATGAAGAAATCGCTTCCTACTACTAAAGTCGAGCATTTCTTAGGCTTGGTAGGTGTTCGTGCTTGATGCCGATTGCCATTAGGGGCTGATGATAAGTGGAACAATGATGATGTTAGAGTCATAGAATTTGGTACAAAGTGTAGATTTGTTAAGATTTGTCTCAAATTCTTATCAAGTTAGAACTCTACTCCTATCGAATAGAATAATATTTATCTCTATATATGTATACTCGTGTCTAGATCTTATGTGTGTATTTGAGAGTTATGAGATAGAGAGATTCTTTACGGAGGCCTTATACTAGTTTGACTCACATAATTGATGAGTCTCTTTTGCTCATGGGTTTTCTTCCCATCTTAGAATTTTTTTTCACGTAAGTTTTGTGTGTTGTGTGTTATAGTTTTAATCTAATTTTTTAACATAATTTAATTGTATAATTCATATTAACAAGGTGGACAAGAGAACCACAATATTAAGCGAGTTTGACTTAGAGAAATTTGAGAATGGATAACTTTTTTTCTGATAAACATACATGTTTAGTGACTATTTTTTTCTTCTGTTTAGATAGATAAGGGTTGCTGGTTGAAGCCGCCCTATATATATTGATAAATAAGACATAAGATTGTATAAAGATTGACGACAGAATCAAGACAGACTGAGGGTTGCATATCTTTTTGTTCTATCAAGACTAGGAAAAATGAATTACAAAATTTATGGCATTTTTTTATGCTAATAAAATTCAGAACGAGTTGAACCTTGAATTAGAATAAATCCTTTCAATATTGATGTGAAATTCTCTAAATAAAAGGGAACAATAAAACTTGGACAAGACAGACACCCAGAAAAGTGAGATAGGTCTTCATGCTTTCTGTCTGCAAGGTAAAATTAGTGTGTTAGTAACAAAATATCTTCACATTATTACGTATTTCACCAACAATTTTTTTGAAATTCTGAAATTAATAAAAAATAATCTAAGATTTTTGCTAAACATTCACATAACTACCCTGTGATTTCCCCATTTGCACGCCGCAATCTTGTGGTTTTAAAATGGTTGAACAAGTGAAAGAAGTTTCTCAAATTGACACTCTATTATCTGAGTTAATTTTTTGGACAGAAATACCGTCAAACTAATTAGGAATTTTTTTTGGTTTTAAATTATATGTCAAAACAAATCAAAAATATATATTAAAATTTTCATTTTTTTCTGTTCTAATGTTTTTCATATTTTTCAGTTTTGTTTTTAAATTTTTAATTTAATAATAGTTAGGGGTATTTTTGTCTAAAATTTTTACTCAAGTAGTAGTGTGTCAATTTGAAACTTTGGTCGTCAAGATTTTTCAAGTAGACTTTTACCAAGATTTTTTTATAAAATAAATTATAAGGTCGTCAAAATATTTATTAGTACAAAAAATTTGAAGTTTATTGTAAACAAAGATTGTAGAGATTACCACTTCATAATTTGCCTTGTCTACTTTCCGAGCCTGAGAGCAAGCAAAAATAATAATCCATGTCAGAATGGCGTAATTCAATCAAATTTATAACAACATGACAAAATAATCATATGTATAACAATAGCACTTATCTAAGAAACATAAATGCCATAGAATATTAAGAAAAAGATATTCATACCATTTTGACTGAATTGTTTGACCCAAGTCAAACCAATAACTAAACCTTTTATGAATTCTTCATTTATGTAAAAAGAGTAGCACAAGCTTCTGAGACATTTTTTTTTAGACATAATTATGAAGCACTGTGATAAATAATTATTATTTCTAACACTCGAAGAAATCTTTTTTTTTGAAAGGTAACACTTGAAGAAATCTATATTGTCATCTAATCTTTCAATTGGCTTTCGCAAGAAAATTAATTTCATCCTAGTCTTTTTGATGTTGTAGGTGCTTCATAAAATATTTATTATTATTAAAGAATAATTGAGAAGCATTCTTCCATCAAAAATAATAAATATATGATAAATTTACACACAAATGCAATTATAATAAAACATATAAATTTTCTTTAGAAAATATGGCAGAATTACATGTGTTATTATAATCTAGAATGAGAAATAAGTCCAGAGATCCACACCTGGTAAAGCATGAAAAGGATAGAGAGGATGTGGAAAGGTATCATAACACTACTATTGAAACTCTGCAACAAAGACATCGATGTTGTTATACATATATGTATTAAAAGTGAACAAAAAAGACATAATTGTATTTTACTTCAAAAATTATTATATGAAGCTGTGAAGTAAATTTGATATGTTACCTCGGGGCGGATGAAAGTAAGAAAGGCCGCACCAAAATGATTCGAGATAAGGATTCCAAGACCTATTAGCAGAGTTCTTCTCACTCCAATAATTGTAGCAACCGTTGGTATATTGCTTCTGTAGAAAAATAAATTTAAGAAAGTTTTACTGTTTGTGGTACCATTACAAAAAAAATTAAGTTAGACCTAAAATGTAGTGCATAAAAAACAGAGACCATTGATTTTTCAACAAAAAGTAGGGCATCATTCGAGTAACTTCCATCAATTTTTTCTGGGTTTATCAGCATTTGAATAATTGAAACACAAATTTTAGAGAAAAATCCAACCACTAACTATGACTCTCCTTAAAATGATACTTCATTAGTTTCAAATATCATACTTACAATTATATACTTTTTTGTGTAAACATTTTTTTACTCGTTTATGTTGTTGACGCCTTGTGTTTATATCTGAAAGTGAAAAGATATATCTTAAATATAACTACGCTTAAAACATGCATACTCTCTTACAATATCAGCACTTGATAGATTCAACATTTGCATCACTTATAGTCATTTTGGAGAAAGGTTATGCAAAAAAAATTATAGTGTATAGTGAAAGATGTGACAAAATTATCTTAAAATTGAAACAAATAAAATCATTGTAAAACTAGAAAGTGCAAATTGTTTTCATTAGCAAAGTTATAGAGCAAAATAATACAGTAAAGTAAATATTGAGGAGAAGATATTAACTAAAATTAAAGAACATACTTTTCATCTCCTTCTACATCCGGAATATCTTTCACAATGCCCATACCCAAAGCAAATATTGAGGAGAAGATTGAGATGAATATCGAAGGTAAGCTGCAAGAATTATTGGTTAACCGGGTGCCAAACGGAAAGCCGTAACACATTTCTGAACAATAAGCAATCACCGTCTATCAAATAAAATGGTATAAGCCAAATCGCACTAACCTCAATAACACTAGGCGTAATAATGAATTGAAAATTTAATGTTTAATTTTTTACTTATAAAAAATTACATAAAATGTTGTTTTCTTGAAAATGTTGTAATACTTAATAGTGTGAATTTTTTCATATGTAAAATAATTCCATAATTCAGTAAAATCTCTTTCGTTTTACAAAAGGTTATCTGTACAGTTAGCAGTTAATGATTACGCAAGAAACGATGGTAAATATTATAGTTAATATAAGTCAAAGGTGACGTAGATGGGTACAACAAATGTATAAATTATTTGGAACTTCACAAACGTAATTGAAAGTGCTCAAATCTATATAAATCTCTAATGCTTTATAAAATAATCTCTATTCCTAGGGGCCTAGACAAGCCGACCTAGCAGCAGCACTCTTATTCTAGGTGTTTTACTTCATGGAAGTATTAACTGTTATTTAGAAAATTTATCAGTAAAAATATTTACTTCAAAAAATTGGAGTTTGTAAAAAAAAAACATTGCCCCGTTGTATATATTTTATCAACAAAATTACATCTTTAAAATAATGATATTTAACGTACTCCATCAATAAAAGCGCTGTTTAGTTTTATGAAATTTTATTTAATAGAAAAAGTAGAACCTCATTCGAAACGGTAGTCCCAAAGCTGCTTGCGCGCCTGCCAACGTGGCGAGAAATTGAACAGATCCATTCAACTGCGTAAGATTTCATTAAAGCTATTTTCATTAGCCCAAGGCAAACGTATAATAGTATCTTTAAAAATTGAAAATTATTTGTGGTCTTTATACTAATAGCCACCTTTAGTAAGTTAATAACTTTTTATTCATTCTATTTTATTCTATGTCCAAGAATGACTCTATTGTTGTAATGTAATGTCGAACTAATGTAATCAAGATCTAGACCTTTATCTAGAATCCTTCAAGATTGGTTCAGTAAGATCCATATGATTGCATCCGATTAATACCTAAAGTAATTGGAATAATCACTTGTCTTTTATATAATTTTTACATGGTAATAACAAAGCATCTAGTTGAATATTATAAGGATGGTGGCTGTTATCACGTTGGGTTAAAAAAATAAAAAGGAAGGGCGTACCATACTAAGTGTAATTGGAGCCCCAAGAGTAGAAGCCTTTGTGCGAAACGGTGGGATGGAGTAGGATGATGCCACCAACAATAAGCAGAAATTCAAAGCAAGAAAAGGCAAAGAGTTTAGTGTTCCTGCCATGAGCAAACTTATTGCTACAAAGCTTATCACCATTAACCATGCAGATTCTATCGGTAATTCTCCAGAACATAAAGGTAAATGAGGTTTATTAATCCTGCAAAATAAAAAATAAATTAATCCAATTCTTAATAATATGAGGAAAAGTTTTTGTTAATAGGGTTAAAGAAGAAACGTACGTATCTGTTTTGATGTCGAAAATCTGATTGATACCACTTGCGTAGATATTTGTGCATGAAAGACTTGTGAAGACAGCTAATAGTTTGAAAAACATGGACCAATTCGACCACTGCAATACGTGCGGATTCTCAACCATTACCAGTCTTGCCAGTATGGAGCTATGAAAGCAAGAGAGAGAGAGAGAGTTTTATGACATTAATTATACATTTTATCAAATCGAGACAAACATAAATATGTTTCAAAAAAATAAATGAAAAAAGGGTGACGCTCTTATTAAGATAAACAACGTGAATGTTAAAAACTTACGAAAATTGTATCAATGTGGAAATTACAGGCAAAGGCCTCAGAAATCGCCATATTACGTCACTCTTTTTCGGAAGTTCAGATTTGGCTGCTCCTTCGAAAGAAGATACGGCCTCTCCTTGCTGGGCCTGCGCCTGATTACCAAACAAGCATGTAGAATTTAATTTCTTTTATTGGATTTCAATAATAAAAACCATATGTATTTCATTTTCTTCAAGGAAAAAATTCCTCACTAAAAAAAGTTCGCTTAAAGGAGTAAAAATGCATAAAATCTTACAAGAAAATAACGATATCCATTATTCTATTACTCAATTTAGTAACTCAGCATTTACGTTAAGTGGATTCTAAAGTAAGGGAATACACGTCGATATTTTCCTACTAATATATCGAAAATATCTAGTCAACTAAGATTCTCAGTTTCAGTACCTATCATTTTCTAAAACACCCTTTTAAAAATATCAAAGAACGTACCAAAAAACTCATAATTATTTCCAGAGGAAAAAAGCACATCGGCAATGGTGATTTGTACACGCCAAAGTCGTTTTAATTATATCTTATGACAAACGAAAATAGATAGAATATGTAGTAATACCTTAATCGGAACTACCTTGAGCCAATGAGTTCCTCCATTGGTGGAATGTTCCAAGTAACTCCCGCCACGGGAAATTTCAATACGGGAAGGCCGTATTTGAGAGGATTTGGAAGTCGCCAAGTGATTAATAGTATGACGAGGAGAGTCGATTATTTGGCGAGACCTAACATCTGAAAATCTAAGAGCAGACGAAGGCAAGCGGGATATCTCCATTGGAAGCTCAAGTTGGTGGAAAAAATAATATGGAGTTGATAGAGATGTATGAGCTACTCAATTTATAGGCTAACCTGATATTGAAAATTGACTATTAGGTTGGCGATTTTGGTGGGCTGTCCCTAATAGATTATTTGAAGTCTCGGAGTCTACGTTCCTTGAAAAAAAGTCTCGGAGTCTACCAACGTGCTCTACGTGTATAATAGTTTTAAGTTTAGTAAGCGATGGGTGCCCACACCGACACCCGTCATTCATTGTTATCCATTTTTCATTCCATATAACGTTATAATATTGATATCCAACGAAAGATCTTTAAAATGCCAACCTTTTGGTTTCCATAGAGACATATCTCTCTCTCTCTCTTTCTCAGGAGTAGTTCCC
The DNA here is from genome assembly GCA_963995505.1 of Hypericum androsaemum. NCBI lineage: Eukaryota > Viridiplantae > Streptophyta > Magnoliopsida > Malpighiales > Hypericaceae > Hypericum > Hypericum androsaemum. The sequence goes on along the minus strand of OZ023186.1, from coordinate 8,327,024 downwards.
CTTTAGGGTTTTCCCCTTTTTTTTCCTTCTCCGCCGTCTACATCTTCTTCTTGGCCAGCCAAGGTCTCTCTACCAACCCACCTTCCACCATACCCTCAGCCAAAGTTGCCCTCAACCATTCTCAGGCCCTCGTCTTCCTGGCAGAGAAAGCTTCAAGCTTAGCTTTTTTCTCCTTTGTTCTTCTCTCTTCACCCTAGACAGGGGTGACAAGCAAGCCAAATGGTCGATTTAAGCTTGACATGGCTCAAATCGTGAAGTTAAGGCTTTGAGGGAGTGGAACCAAAATCGTCGAATTGGAAGTCGGGCTCGAGGTCGTCGAATTAGAGACTTAAGGGCAGAAATCGTCGAATTAGGAGAAGGGGCAAGCTTGACTGGCCGACTTAAGAAGGAGCAGCCCATCTCGTCGAATTAAGGGGCTTAACTTGTCGATGGGTATGAAACCGTTGAATTAAGGAGGGACGGAGTAGGGCCTCGATGTCCAAATGATCAAAACAAGATCCCTGGATTACAAATCATCGAATTAAGATGGTAAGCCAGAAGTCGTCAAATTAGTTGGGTCGGGCTCAAAGTCGTCGAATTAATGTGGGGAGCCCGCTACCTCCAAAATCGTCGAATTAAGGTGGGGAGAGAGCCATCCCCAAAATCGTCGAGCTTAAGCAAACTTGGATGGTCAAATCAGAAGAAGAGATCAAATCATCGAGATAAAGAGATGACCTCGAATGGTCGAAATAAGCTCCCCGACTTCAAATGGCCGAAATGGACCTCCCGACCTCAAATGGTCGAATTAGGCATCCCGACCTCGAATGGTCCGGATGGAGAGGTTCAAACTTGGATGGTCGAAGTAAGAAATCTTGTCTTGGATCATCGAGATTGAGGTCCTATGCTCGGATGCTGGGTTCAGTGTTGGCGGAGTAATTAAAAGACATAATCTAGGAGAACTCTAGAGAAATCCATGCAAGGAGGAGGCATGAGGTCACCGAATCCAAGATGAACTCTCGGAGATGTTGAAGAGCTATAGTGTTCTTGATGTACTCGGTTCTCAAGGGACAAGGATAAATATTGGAAATTCTAATTTAGCAAGGATAAATATTAAAAGTCCGAGTTAGGCGGGGATAAGTGTTGGAAGTCTGGGTCAGGCGTTGGATGAGGATGAGCATTGGCAGAGATAAGTCTTGAGATCTCCATGTTTGACTAGGAGACGATAAGAGGCTCAGGTGGTCTACTTCTCTATATAAGCAGAGCAATGGACGAGCAGAGGGACATAACTATATAAAAACACACATATCTCTCAACCTTTAAGCTTTTTATCTTACTTTAGGTTAGTTGATAGTCTCGGCTTTGGCCACCCATTGTTCGTTTAGTGCTATACCGACCTTGGGACGAGCACTCCGTGCCATCACGAGATCGATCGACGTTCTCACATTTTTTCTAACATTATTTTTGGTACGCCTGGCAGGTCTTAGGAGGACGTTTGAGAAGGTTTTGACCCTAACCTAGCTAAGGTGACCAAGAGCAAAGAGACTCTACCACCCTCTTCACAATAACTCGTTGGGAAGAATATGACCAACACGGCTTTTCTCAAGGACTCGACCTTTTTGAATAGCCAATCTGGTGTTAGGAGTAACACCACCAACACGGCTCCCTCCAAAGAGCCGGTTGAGGCAAGTATTGTCCTAATGGAGGCAAGAATTGACTAAGGCGATGTGTAACATAACAAATATCTGGTCTTGTATTGGTGAGATAGAGCAACTTCCCAATAAGTTTCCTATAAGTGGAAGGATCTTCAAGTTCTGCAGATAGTGGCTCATGTGTTAGCTACAAATTTTTGTGTCATAGGAGTCTTCATTCCCTTGCAATTCTGAAAACCAGACATATGTAGGATGTTAATGACATATTGCCTTTGACAGACATGGATTCCTTCTTTGGATCAAGCCACCTCTAACCCACGAAAGAACTTCAATTTTCTCAAATCTTTGATCCTCAACTTATCATCGAAAAAGGCTTTAATCTCTTAAATACTTCTGGGATCATTGCTTGCCAAGATTATATCATCCACATCGACCAATAAATAGGTGAAAGATTGATCTCTTTGGAGAAGAAACATAAAATAGTCTATTTTAGCTTGAATGAAACCAAAGAATAGTAATAATGATGTAAGCTTAGCAAACCATTATCTACTGGCCTGCTTTAGACTATATAGTGATTTCTTGAGCCTAGTTCAGATTTAGCAAACCCTCGCCTGCTTCCTGACTCTACTGACGACATGATGAAGTAGTTCCCTTTTGAGTACCAGAGGTGATGGTCTCTCTAAAATACCCCTCCAAATTTTTGCTCGTGTTGTTGTTTTCTTTTATGCTTGTTACGCTATTTTTATGTTATATCTTTGCATTTTATGTTGTTTTCTAAACTGATTTTGCGTGGTTCACTCTGGTATTGATCTAAGTGCTCTCCGGATATTGGTGTCTACCTTTTTATGGCTCGTGTCGTATCTTGTTATGGTTGGATTTAACCTGCCTTGGTTTTTTGTTACGGACACTTTGTGTTTATCGTAGTGTTCATCTACGCAAGTTTGCATCTCCAATGTAGCTGCACGTATGGTTTGTTTCTTAGCTGCCATTCCGGTCAGCAGTTTCCTGGTTAGGTTTTTCTCTCTGGTGAGGTTGTCTTTGACCACCACACCTTCCACGAGACCAATGCGACATCCTACACTACATCTAGTCCTTATCGTATTACGTCTAGCAATATTTTTCTATTTTTTTGTCTATGTATTTACATTCATCCTATGTAATGTGTTTACTTAATGCAAGGCTTTGAAGCCACAACTTTCAAAAAGGGTAGCTTCCCCTTTCCACAAAAAAAAAGTAGCTTCCCCTTTCTGCCAATTGTACAGCGTGATATTTTTAAACAAAATTATTAGTTATTTTAATATGTAATCAACTATTATAAATATAGTAGTACTATTTCTAAGAATGCAATTATTTTCCTGGAAAAATGCGTGATTTATTGAGCTGAATTTGTGCCGTTTGGACGCATTGAAGTCAATTAAGTAATTCATTAATCAATAGGGTTTACCATTGCATTAATTTTCTTTGATCCAAACACGTTGACCTCAGAAATATTTTAGAAGTAACAAAGCTAGAATTTCCAACTTGGTGAAGTGGAAATATTATAGTAAACCTGCTTTCTATTGTGTTTATCATCGAGTTCCATTTCAGAAAACCTTGGTAATAATGCCACCAAGAAGGAGTTGAGATGTTAGAGTGGACTCTCTTTTTTGTTGATTTTAGTTGTACTAATTTAAAGTTTTTCTATTTATTAATACTAGCAACTTGGTTGATTTTTTTTTTGAAAGGTACAATTTTACTGATCTCCAAAAGTAGTGTAGGCTTCTCCCGAGAATGAGGTTGCAATTGTTTAACTTTGTCAAATCCTATAGCAACAAAATCCGGTGGAAAAAACCTGGAAAGAATATCCAACAATGATATTGCGAGTAATGAAGTCCACACAACACTCCACAATACAGTTCATGAGTACAAGATTCACTACACTCGAAGAACTAAGGATCACCAAAGAGTACTTACTTTAAAGGAAGAGTGGAGTAGATAATGACAAAGGTTCAAATCCTTAAAAAAACAAAAATTTACTTTAAAAAAACTAAGGATCGGGAGAGTGGACCCATATATCCCGGATACAGCTTTGGCCCATAAGGCCTCCAGACTAGCAATAAATCTCCAGCACCCTTTAAGCAACAAGGTTTCATTTTTTATGCTAAGCCTAGCTAGACCGAATCCACCACACTCAACCGAATGACAAGCATGTATATTGAAACTAGTTATTCTCTTAAATAATGCGAGTACAAAATCATTATATCATATAAAGGTTGCTGAGAGAATAAAGATAGACAGAAGGCTTCATATCACTTTATTCTATCAAAAATAGTAAAAATGAAAAATTAAAGTGTTTGAGATATTTTTGCTTGAAACTAATGAGCTTCAGATCAGGATGGACTCTTGGTTATAACAACTCCTCCTAATATTGATGCATATTTTTCTAAATGAAAGGGAACAATAAAATTTGGACAAGATAGACACCGAGAAAAGTGAGATAGGTCTTCATACTTTCAGCTTGCAAGGTAAAATAAGCGTGTTAGCAACAAAATTTGTTCACATTATTAAGTATTTCAACCAAAAAAAATTTAAAATCATAGAATAAAAAAAAATCATCTAAGAGTTTTTTCTGTTATTATCACAGAAATTATTCAGTGGTAAAAAAACCTTAAGTATAAGCAAATAGAAGTTTATTCTAAACAAGGATGGTAGAGATTACCACTTCATAATTTGCCTTGTCCACCTTCCGAGCCTACGAGAAAGCAAAAATAACAATCAATTGTTTGAAAAAAAATTAAATGTATAAATGCCGTGGAAAAATTGATAAAAAGGAGGATATTTATATTTCCGTATAGTATATAATTGGTTGATACATTTACATATAGCTCAAATTAAAAAATTGGTAACCATGTTTTAACTGTACCATTTTGACTGAATTCTGCGGATTGTTTAAGCCAAATCAAGCTAGCAACCAAACCTTTTAACGATTCAACACAAGCTCCTACGACATAATTATGATAAATATTTATCACTACTTACACTCCGGGAATTAATTTCATCCCAGTCCTTTTGATAACATAATATTTTTGTTTATTGAAGCATAATCCAAAAGCCTTCTTCCGACAAAAATAAAAATTGTATGATAAAATGAGAAACAAGTCCAGAGATCCTCACCTGGTAAAGCATGAACAAGATAGAGAGGATATGGAAAGGTATCATAATACTACTTTTGAAACTCTGCAACAAAGACATTGATCTTGTTATACATATATGTATTAACACTGAACAACAAGGACATGGTTGTATTTTACCTAAGAATTTATTATGTGAAGTTGTGAAGTAAATTTGATATATTACCTCGGGGTGGATGAAAACTAGCAAGATCGCACCAAAATGATTCAAGATAAGGGTTCCAAGACCTATTAGTAGAGTTCGTCTTACACCGATAATTGTAGCAACCGTCGGTATATTATTTCTGTAGAACAATACATTTAAGAAAACTTAGCAAAGCTAAAAAATAAGGTATACCTAAATGATATTGCATAATAAAAAAGTGACTATCAATTTTTAAACATAAAGTAGGGCATATATTACTGTATTGGAGTACCTACCACGACTTTTTTTGGAGTTATCATTTGAATAATTGAAACATAAGTTTAAGAGATTAAAATAAAAACAATAAAAGACATACATAAGGGAAAAAATAATAATACCATTGTAAAATTAGTAAAGTAAAAAAATGGGTTCCATCACTATAAGTACAGATTAAAATAAAACAATAAAGGACAACTATGTGGCTTATTGGATTTACATTTTGGTATATCGTATTGCTCAATTTTATTGGAACACCTTTAGATGACTAATGATTGATATTTAGGTCTGATTAACTTAGTTAATGATAAATAAACAAAAAAGTGTGGCGATCATTGTTGTTTGTCGGAGTTGGTGTACTTGATTAGGATCACTTCAGTCGAGGCAAGTGTTGGACACTTTCTCCGTAAGACGAGATTGCCCCGTATATTTCAGTGCGGTACGGGCTTCGGCAATCGTCCCCAAGATACAACGACTGTTTAGGGCATTTCCAAGAACGTTGCACACGTATCTCGAAACTTTCGGGTGAACCCTTATATACCCAGAACTTTCGGGACTCTTTCCTAGATGAAGAACGGGGGGAGTGGAGAAGACAACAATGCTAGAAGGTGCATGTGCTACTGGGATGAGAATTCTGGCAGGGGGACAGGCCTATTTATAGGCTGGAGGAGGCAGGGAGGCAGCCACCCCGAATGGACGCGTCCGCTCGGCCAACAGGCTGACTGGCTGCGCTCGTGGCCCTTCGGTGGCTTCTGGATCCTTCCAGGCGCGCCAGGCTGCGCTCGCGCCCTTTCGCGGGAGATCTCGCACTCCTTCGGCCTTCTGGAAGCCTCCTGGACGTTCCAGTCCGTCGTGCCTCTTCGACGGCCAACCTGAAGGCGCTCGCAGCTCCTCGTCGCTTAGGTAGCTGCGAAGCTGCCTCTGAGCCCGGGCAAAATACTTAAGGCTCCTCCAGCTCCTCGCGACGATGCGCACGTGCAAAGTGCCAAATGCGCCACAAAGCGCCCATTGCGACTTGCGTCCAATGCACCATGCGCACACGCACGTGCGCTTGCGCGTGCGTGTGCGCGAGTGCGTGCTCGTGCTCGTGCTCGTGCTCGTGCTCGTGCTCGTGCTCGTGCTCGTGCTCGTGCTCGTGCTCGTGCTCGTGCTCGTGCTCGGATGGTGCGAAGGCAGCTAGCGGTGGGTCAGCCTTTTGGGTAGCCAATCAAGTTGATAGGCAAGGAGGAAAATTCCTTATAAACAAGGAAATCCTCCTTGCTCTAATCAATGTGGGATTGCACTTTCCCATTTCCCTTTGGGCCTCCATTTTGGGCCTTACCATTTGTGGGCTTTATTGAACTTTCATTCAAAACCCAACAATCCCCCACATGAATGATGATTAATGCATGCAGACTCTAATCGAAAGTTCTGACGTGTTATTATTGCATCGAGACAGGTAGCTTGCGGCTTTGAACCTTCTCTAGTAATATGTTATCGGATTTACTTGCTGCTCGGTGAACATGATGTCTTGAACCGTCAGCTTTTGGTGTAAACCAAGACAATAACATTTACACAATAATAACCCTAGTATATTTAGGTTCTCACGTTGTGTCCGTTTCGGCCATGGACCGTATCTTGGATTCATAAGTATTTTTTCCATTTGAAGTGGCCTCACTTCACACTTACATAGGTGATCTCCTATCAGGAGTATCCTGCCATACTCCACCTTAATCAAGGTATAGGAATCATTAAAAGCGTAATGCTTATCCTTACCACACCTCTGCAGGTTAATACCTGGGCAGCTTCTGAGAATGAGATAGGTTCCAGGTGATTCACTGAACCCTCCATAACTTAGTTGTCTCATTGAGTCAAGTTTGTGGGATCTCCACTCATCATGGTTGAGTTACCGCTATGGACGTTCTTTATTGTGTGGATTTTAATCCCATTCCTCTTACTGCGTTGTACATTTGATCTCTATTGATTCCTTTCGTAAAAGGATCAGCTAAGTTGTCCTTGGACTTTACATAGTTAATGCTGATCACCCCACTAGAGATCAACTGTCTAACGGTATTGTGTCTCCGACGGATATGTCAAGACTTTCCGTTGTACAATGTACTTTGTGCTCTCCCGATTGTAGACATGCTATCATAGTGTATCAATACGGGAGGCACTGGTTTACTCCAGCACGGAATATCCTCTAAGAAGTTTCTAAGCCATTCAGCTTCTTCCCCAGCTTTATCTAGCGTTATAAACTCCGACTCCATGGTGGATCGAGCTATGCATGTTTGTTTAGAGGACTTCCAAGACACAGCTCCTCCTCCTATGGTGAATACGTATCCACTCGTAGATTTGGAGTCCTTAGTGTCCAATATCTAATTTGCGTCACTGTATCCTTCTAATACAGCTGGATATTTAGCATAATGTATGCCATGGTTTATGGTATGTTTTAAATACCGTAAAACCCTTTCTAGAGCTAGCCAGTGATCCTTTCCTGGATTACTTGTGAATCTACTAAGTTTACTAACCGAGTACGCAATATCGGGACGAGTGCAGTTTGTTAAATACATCAAGCTCCCGATAATTTGCGCATACTTCAGTTGCGATACTGGATCCCCTCGATTCTTGGCTAAGTGTAGATTCAAATCTACTGGAGTCTTAACCGGAGGTTTGTCGAAAGCTTCAAACTTCTTGAGCACGTTTTCCACGTAGTGGGATTGTGTCAAGATAATTTCGTCAGCTTTCCTACAAATTTTTATTCCTAGTATGACGTCTGCCAGACCCATATCTTTCATGTCAAAGTGACTCTTTAACATGTTTTTAGTTTTCACAATAACCTATTTATTGCTTTCCATAATTAGTAAGTCATCTACATAGAGACATACAATTACGTAAGCTTCAGGTGTGCCCATAATGTAAACACATTTATCGCACTCATTGATCTTAAATCCATTTGACAGCATTGTTCCGTCAAATTTCTCGTGCCACTGTTTCGGCGCTTGTTTTAGCCCGTATAGTGACTTGACTAGTCGGCACACTTTATGCTCTTGTCCGGGAGCCACAAACCCTTCAGGTTGCTCCATGTATATCTACTCTTCCAGTTCTCCATTTAGGAAAGCTGTTTTTACATCCATTTGGTGGATCTCGAGGTTATAGAGTGCTGCAATAGCTATGAGTACTCTAATCGATGTGATTCTTGTGACAGGCGAATACGTGTCAAAGAAATCATATCCCTCCTTCTGCTTGAACCCCTTAGCTACCAATCGAGCTTTGTACTTGTCGATTGATCCATCAGCTTTGTATTTCCTTTTTAGGATCCACCTGCATCCCAAAGGTTTACAGCCCGGTGGGAGATCCACGATTTACCACGTGTGGTTTTGCATAATGGATTCTATCTCACTATTGATAGCTTCCTTCCAGAGAGGAGCATCTGGACTGGACAATGCCTCTTGGATTGTCCTGGGCTTATCTTCTAACGCATAGGTTAGATAGTCCGGACCGAAAGATTTGGCCACCTTCATCCGTTTACTACGTCTAGGTTCATCATCTTCCTGATTTGACCCTTGCGTAGTCTCGTGAGTCCTTTTCTTCAGACTTGCTTCCTTTCTTTCCTTATTAGGAAAGCTTTCTTCAAAAAACATTGAGTTCCTTGATTCTATGACCATTCCCGTGTTTATCTCAGGGTTTTCAGATTTATGCACCAAGAATCGATAAGTACTGCTATTTTGCGCATATCCGATAAAGATGCAATCAATGGTCTTGGGTCCTATGCGCACCTGCTTAGGCTTAGGTACTTCGACCTTTGCTAGGCACCCCCACACTTTAAGGTAACCGTAGGAAGGCTTCCTTCCTTTCCATAGTTCATATGGGGTTTTATCCCTTTTCTTGTGTGGCAATTTGTTTAGAATGTGGTTAGCTGAGAGCACAGCTTCCCCCCACATGTTCTGGGGTAAGCCCGAGCTAATCAACATAGCGTTCATCATCTCCTTAAGAGTTCGATTTTTGCGTTCAGCTACGCCATTCGATTGAGGTGAATATGGAGCAGTCGTCTGATGAATAATGCCATGTTCTTGACAGAGTTCCTCAAACGGAGCTACATATTCTCCTCCTCGATCACTTCGGATCATTTTGATTTTCACGCTGAGTTAATTTTCAACCTCTTAGGAGATATATCTCTTAAAAGCATCAAGAGCTTCGTCTTTGCCCTTTAGGAGATATACGTAACAGTATCTCGTGCAATCATCGATAAATGTGATGAAGTATTTCTTCCCGCCTTTAGTTTGCACGTGTTTCATATCGCAAGTGTCCGTATGAATTAATTCTAAAGGCATAGTACTTCTTTCCACTGAATGGAAATGTGCTTTGGTCATTTTAGCCTCCACACATACTTCACATTTATCGGACGGGTTGAACTCTAGATTCAGTAATAAATATAAACTTACTAACTTTCTTAGCGAGTTTAGATTTACGTGTCCTAATCTACCATGCCATAAATTAGAACACTCGGCCAAGTAAGAAGAAGTATTAACTTTATTTTTACCGTTAAAGGTGCGATGTACAGTTATTACATTCATCTTAAATAGCCCCCTTTCTAGGTAACCCTTTCCTATGAATTGACCCGCTTTGGTCAGTACAAACTTATCAGCCTCAAATACAAGCTTAAGATTGGCTTTGCTTAACAGTGAGCCAGAGACTAAGTTCTTGCGGATGTCTGGGACATGCAGCACATCCTTGAGGGTCAGCTCCTTTCCTGAGGTCAGCTTCAGGACCACCTTTCCCAGACCGACGATCTTGGACGTTGCGGAGTTTCCCATGAACAGCTTTCGCCCGGTGATCGGGATATAGTTCGAGAACATCTCCTTGTCCGAGCAGACGTGGCGGGTAGATCCAGTGTCCACGAACCACTCTCTCGGATTGTCCACCAGGTTCGCTTCAAACACTACGGCTGACAGATCCATCTGGGACAAATCTTCAGCTAGGTTAGCCTTTCCTTGGTTTTCCTTCTTCGGCTGGCGACAGACCTTAGCCATGTGTCTGGGTTTCCCGCAGTTGTAGCAATCGCCCTTGATCTTTTTCTTCTTGGGCTTTTGCTCCTTCTGCTTATCCTCGGACTTTTTCCTCTTCTTGCCACTTTTTCCCTCACCGAGGTGCACGGTGGTCTCAGAGTTGGCCTTGCCTTGCTTAACTTTGGACTTTCGGTTGTCTTCCTCGATCCTAAGTCTCACGATCAGGTCTTCTAGGCTCATGTCCTTCCTCTTGTGCTTGAGGTAGCTCTTGAAGTCCTTCCACAGCGGGGGGAGCTTCTCGATCATTGCAGCTACTTGGAAGGACTCGCTGAGTTGCATCCCTTCAGCTTGGATCTCGTGAAGGATCAGCTGCAACTCTTGCACTTGGTCGATGACCTTCTTGGAGTCCACCATCTTGAAGTCGAGGAATCGTCCGACGATGAATTTCTTCGTCCCGGCATCCTCCGTTTTGTACTTCTTCTCGAGTGAACTCCACAGCTCTTTAGCGGTCTTAGCTTCTGCGTAGACGTTGTAGAGCGTGTCGTCTAGTCCATTCAGGACGTAGTTCTGGCATAGGAAGTCGCTGTGACTCCATGCATCGAGGGCGTTGATCTTCTGTTGATCTGCCTCATTTTTCGCTACCTTCGGAGCCTCTTCCTTCAGGAATCGGACCAGGTTGAGCGTCGTCAGGTAGAACAACATCTTCTGTTGCCACCTCTTGAATTCGGTACCGTTGAACTTGGCCGGCTTTTCGGCGTGGGCAGTTCCCGGGACCGCTGGCACTGGTGCTGAGCTTGTCGATGCCATCTTCAAGTACACAATCTCGTCTTACGATTGTTGTTTGTCGGAGTTGGTGTACTTGATTAGGATCACTTCAGTCGAGGCAAGTGTTGGACACTTTCTCCGTAAGATGAGATTGCCCCGTATATTTCAGTGCGGTACGGGCTTCGGCAATCGTCCCCAAGATACAACGACTGTTTAGGGCGTTTCCAAGAACGTTGCACACGTATCTCGAAACTTTCGGGTGAACCCTTATATACCCAGAACTTTCGGGACTCTTTCCTAGATGAAGAACGGGGGGAGAGGAGAAGACAACAATGCTAGAAGGTGCATGTGCTGCTGGGATGAGAATTGTGGCAGGGGGACAGGCCTATTTATAGGCTGGAGGAGGCAAGGAGGCAGCCACCCCGAAGGGACGCGTCCGCTCGGCCAACAGGCTGAATGGCTGCGCTCGTGGCCCTTCGGTGGCATCTGGATCCTTCCAGGCGCGCCAGGCTGCGCTCGCGCCCTTTCGCGGGAGATCTCGCACTCCTTCGACCTTCTGGAAGCCTCCTGGACGTTCCAGTCCGTCGTGCCTCTTCGGCGGCCAACCTGAAGGCGCTCGCAGCTCCTCGTCGCTTAGGTAGCTGCGCAGCTACCTCCGGGCCCGGGCAAAATACTTAAGGCTCCTCCAGCTCCTCGCGATGATGCGCACGTGCGAAGTGCGCCACAAAGCGCCCATTGCGCCACGTGCACACGCGCATGCGCGAGCGCGTGATCGTGCTCGAACGGTGCTTCGCACCGTCCTCGCAGGCAGCTAGCGGTGGGTCAGCCTTTTGGGTAGCCAATCAAGTTAATAGGCAAGGAGGGAAATTCCTTATAAACAAGGAAATCCTCCTTGTTCTAATCAATGTGGGATTGCACTTTCCCATTTTCCTTTGGGCCTCCATTTTGGGCATTACCATTTGTGGGCTTGCATTGAACTTTCATTCAAAACCCAACAATCATTACAAAGATTGAAGAACATACTTTTTATCTCCTTCTACACCCGGAAGATCTTTCACAATGCTCATGCCCAAAGCAAATATGGAGGAGATGATTGAGATGAACACTGAAGGCATGCTGCAAGAATTATTGGCAGATTAGATGTCGAACGTAAAGCAAAAAAACATTTCTCAAGAAAAAACAACCACCAACTAAGCCGAAGAGCTTAAAATTGATTCGGACTTTAGGATTGAGTTTTTTTTTCTTGAAATTGTTGTACTAGGAAAAATACAGCTGAAAATGGCTGCTAATATTCCGTAAGGCGAAGAGCAAAAGGAAAGAACGTGTCGGAGGAGGGGCATGCGTGTCATAAACTAGTTGGTGAGGCGATAATGTATTAAGGCGATAATCAATTGCTGATCTGAGAGAATAATTGGTCACATTAGAATAATATTAGAGTTATTTTTTTAAATGATACAATACGATTTATTCCATAATTCAATAAAATATCTTTGATAACAAAAGTTTTGCCGTACAATCGCCTAAGAATCAGTCAATCCAAGTGTTAGTTACCTAGTACACACATGTTGATCATGGGACAAGTGGTTGATATACATGGCAAGCCCACATCAATCTTGATAATTGTTGGGTGCCACGTCCCTTATTTGCTGGTGGGCTACTGATTGTAGCTTTGCTGCATGGAAATAAATCCCTTTGTGGGATGGTGACTGTTTCCTCCTAGAGGAAATATAAAAGGGACGAAAAGTGACCGAGGGTCACTTAATAAAAAAAACAACTACTCCCCAATACACAGAGTATAAAATCTCACGCAAGAATTCGAAGCTTTGGACTTCAGATTTTGCGATTTTCTTAGTTCGACTCCAAGGCGATACATTCGTGGAAATTATTCTTATTTCAATTGTTCGTGGGCAAAAATCGACCAGTAACAAATCCCATTACGATCTTGTGGATACTGCACTTCAACAAGTAAGTATATTTATGTTTAACTGAATTCATTCTTTTATTTATCTAAGGTTTTGATTATAAGATTATGATCTATAATTATATAGAAAATTTTCATTGGTATCAGAGCCTGTTGGGTTTTTGTTATGGTTGGAAATCTATTTTTGAAAATAAAAATGTATGGTTGAATTTTTTTTTCAAAAATCGGAGTTTGAAGAAACTATTTTTGGAAGATAGTTTCTGTTGTCCTTGAATGAAAAATGAACGGAACTATTGGGACTGAAATGCAATTTTTTGAATTCTGTACGTTTTTTACATAATATGTCCTTGTTGGAACATGCGAGTAACATGCGGGGTACTAAAAGTTATTGTACGAAACACGCATAAAAGGATTTTGTCTTTTTTTGTACACGCATAAAACTTTCGGTATTAAACTGGAATTCTTACGTGATACGCGAACAAAGGACTGCATCCTTGTATGGAAACGCGTAAAACTCCCAGGGACTGATCTGTATTTTGGAGCGCAGAACACGTTCAAGAGAGCTATCCTTATTCGCACACATGTGAAACCTGTAGGGACTAAACTGATATTATGCACACCAAAGGCGAATAAGAAATTTGTCCTTATTTGCAAACAGAAGGAAATATAAAGGACTAATCTATAATTAATCATAAAAAAACCCAAATTTCTGATTTGAGCCGAACGGGCCTAAGCCCAAAAAAGAATTAAATAATAGAATAAATTTGTTAGAAAAGATAAAAGTTATGCGGGCTAGGCCTGCTACATTTTTTTATAAACTTTAATTGAATAAACTTGGGTCTATTCAATAACATTAAGTTGTTTAAAGATTTTAAGAAATTTTTAACAATTAGTTTTGAAAATTATTATGATAATTTTGTTAAAACCAAAATAATTTTTTTTTAATAAGTTCTAAAATATAATGAAAAAGTGCATACGGAGCACATAATTTCTCTCAGAAGGAGCATAAAGATAATAAAAAAGTGCTTACGGAGTGCATAATTTCTATTCACAATGAGATACAAGAATGCATATTGGCTGGCGGTTATAACGGCATAAATAACTGGCGCTTGATGTTCACTGATCTTCTAGCCACAATGAAGATAGCAAAAAATATTGAATTTTTCCTATCTCCTGAAGGTGGCATTACTCATAGGGACGCTTTAAAGCGTCTCATTTCATATATGGGTAGAAGGGGAATTTTGAGAGAAATTTCTCACAACACTCCGATGAAGTTGTAAAGTGGATGTAAAGTACGTTGCTTCTGCACTTGGGGATATGTTTACGATTTCTCTTTTCCCAGTGCCTGAAAGATCTTGGATTTAGTGTCGGCCCGTGTCGTGTGGAGATAGATTCTCCTTGACTATGCGTCGATCTTTTATGTATCATACTAGGTCCTGTAGGAAGTTTCCTATACATATGTGTTTTGGAATTTCACGTATTTCCATGATTATTATTATTTTATAATAAAAACGTAGTTGTTTGTGCAATTAAATAATATTTTTTATTTAATTATTAATTATTACCATGTGAAATATCCACTTGAATTTACTATCAAAGAATTTTAAACGTTTAAAGTTTGAAATTAATTCTCGTAAGGTGAGAGGAAACATATCCGTGACCTACTTCGAATTTGAGGTTAATTTAATAATTTATATCGTTTAAAGTTATGAACATATAGTAAATTAAAACGCACAACTACTAACGCACAATTATATATATATATAAAATTCCCAATAGTCATGTCAATTGCTTCCAAATTGATTGTCGTTGAGCTCAACAAGGATTTGAAGCTCAACGGCGACAACTATGATAACTGGAGCATGAAAATTTAGAATGTGCTGGAAGAACAAGATGTTCTTGAGATCATAAATACAATTATGGTCGAACCGGAAGTAGGCAACACCCCCCAGCATAGGCATGACAATGACGCCTACTTGGCTTGGAAGAAGAAAAATTCAGCTGCTCGACTCATCCTATTGAGTGCCATGATGGATGATTTTACTAGAAATTTTCGTGCATTTGATAATGCCAAGGACCTATGGGATGTTCTTAAGGAAAGATTCGGGAAGCTTTGACCATAAGGTTCGACACTTACAAGAAGCGTCCTAATCACTCAATGAAGAAGCATCTCAGGGAGATGCCCAACATGATCAATGAGCTAGTTGAGGCTGACCATGAGCTTGCTAATAAGCAGCAGATCCAAGCAGTCATTCGTTCTCTGCCTATGAATTAGGAACACATAAAGATGACTATTACCCATGTTGATAATGTCACGACATTTGATGACGTGGTCCGTCACCTTGAGCTAGAAGAGGATCGCCTCCTGGCAATTAAAGTTCACCCTGAGGCACACATGACTGGATCAAGCTTCAAAGGGGGCCTGAGGAAGATGGGTCAGAAGGAAAAAGGTAAGAAAAGCTAGGGAAACAAGAAAAGCAAAGCTGAAAACTCTGAAATTAATGAGAAAAGTTCTGGGAGTAAGAAGAAAAGAAAAGTTAACATTTCTAAGGTGAAATGTTTTAACTCTCAAAAGAAGGGCCACTTTGCAAAAGATTGCACTGAGAAAAAGAAGGTATAACCTATTAACTCATATGCGAGTGAATTGTATGGATCTAGTACTATCCTTTTAACAGAAAGTCATCCGATGTGGGTGATTGATTCAGGAGTGACAGACCATGTGACGAAGGACGTGGTACTTTTGTTGAATTCTGACGACTACATGTTCGAGCCAAATCTATATATATTGGCAATAACGCACGAGTAGATGTCAAAGGTATAGTTACATGTAGATTGAGCCTACGTGAAGGACGTACCCTACTTCTACATGACGTGTTGTATGATCTAGAGATTTGCCAGAATTTAATTTCTGTTTCAGTTTTAATGTCTCTTGGTATCTGTTGGCTGTTTGAGAACAATTCATGTTCAGTTATTTTTAGAACGTGTCTTTTATGGATCTAGTTATCTATCAAATAGTTTCTTAATCATAGATGTTGATTTTGGTGATTTACGTGATACAAGTTTTTCCTTAGTCACTACTTTGCAAACGTCTCAAGATGATGTTGTGTTGTGGCATTCTAGATTGGGCCATATTAGTCAATATCGCTTAAATTGTCTAGCTAAGGCGGGACAGTTAGGTAATTTAGAAAAGACTATATTACCTACTTGTGAACGTTGTCTAGAAGGAAAATCAATAAGGAAACTATTTGGAAAAGGAACTAGAGCTGATTATCCATTGCAATTAATCTATTCTGACATTTGTCATCCAATGAATGTCAGGGCAAGACATGGAGCATATTATTTTATCACCTTTATAGATGACTATAGTAAGTATGGTCAAATCTATTTGATTTTTCACAAGTCTGAAACATTAAGTTATTTTAAGACATTCGTGAATTATGCTGAGAATCAACAAGATCGAAAGATTAAGGCCTTATGAACTGATCGTGGTCGTGAGTATCTTTCTGATGAATTTAATGCTTTGTGTGAAGAAAAAAGAATTGAACATCAGTTGTACATTCCTTACACACCTCAACAGAATGGGGTAGCGAAAAGAAGGAATAGAACCCTTCTAGACATGGTAAGAACTATGATGGCGGAGGTAAATTTGCCTATATCATTTTATGAAGATGCACTCCTTACCGCTACATATGTTCTAAACTGTGTCTCCTCTAAGTCTGTCACTACCATCCCTTAGAAAATGTGGACAGGTTAGAAACCCGATCTAAGCTACTTGAGATCGTGGGAGTGTGCGTCCATACTACCTCGAGTACATACGATAAATTAGGACCGAGAGATAAAAAGAGTGTCTTCATTAGATACTCTGAAGTATCAAAGGGATACGTGTTCGTGGGTGAACTAGAAAATGGATAGGTGACAGAATTTGAATCATGAGATGTCACATTCTTGGAAAATAATTTTCCAAATTTGGGAGAGGTGAGTAATGATCTTACCTTATATAAAACTGATGAGTTAGAATCATCTGGATCACTCCATCCGAGTGGAAGAATTGTGGAGGAAGAAAATTAAAATTTTCCACCTCCAACTGGTCCGGAAGTTCATGATGGATCACCATCTTAATGGGAGTACAAATTCGAATTCCAGTGGGAGTATGAATTTATTCTTCAGTGAGAGTACGATTCTAGGTTATGATGAATACATGAGAGATGTTTATCAAAACTTAAAAATTCGTAGAACTAAAAGAACTAGCATTCCATGCCGACGATTTGAGATTGAAGGTGCTGCAAATACTTTCTTGGTATCATTAAGAAGACATAATGGTCCAAATGAGATTCTTTTAGCAATCCTACAAGATGAGGATAAACTTAAGAATATTTCTGATGCTCTATCATCTCTGGAGAAGAATGAATGGGGTAAAGCAATGGAGGAAGAGATGGCTTTCATGAAGAAAAATCATGTTTGGAACTGGTTGACCTACCTAAGGGACGTAGAGCAATTGGGAATAAATGGATTCTCAAAATTAAGCGTAAAGAAGATGGAAATATCAAAGATACAAAGCTCCCTTAGTTGCCTAAGGATTTTCACAAAAGGAAGGAATTGACTATGAGGAGATTTTTGCGCCTGTTGTAAGATTCGCATCCATTAGAATTATTCTAGCTATTGTGCTAAATTTGGACCTAGAGCTGCATCAAATAGATATTAAGACTGTTTTTCTCAATGGAGAATTAGATAAAAAAAATCTATATGGTTCAGCCAGAGGCCTACATCCAAAAAGGCAGCGAACATACAGTTTACAAATTGAAGAGATCAATTTATGGCCTAAACAGTCTTCTAGACAATGGTATATTTATTTTCACAATACGATCATATCGTATGATTTTAAAATGATTGACGCAGACCATTGTGTCTATATTAAATGCTCTGGTAAAAAGTTTGTCATAATTACATTGTATGTAGATGACATACTAATAGCTGAAAATAATATGGGATATTTTATCGAGCTCAAAGCTTGGTTTTCGTCCAAGTTTGAAATGAAATATGGGTGAAACTGATTACATACTCGGAGTTAAGATTACGAAAAATTATTTGAAAAGACTGTTGTCTCTTTCACAAGAGACATATATCTGCAAAGTAGTATAACGATTCAATTGTAATAATAGTAATCCCAAATATGTCCCAATTGTCAAAGGCCACCATCTCAGTAAAGACATGTGTCCTAAAATTGCTCAGCAGGAGAGGGATATGATGAAAATTCCTTATGCCAATGCAGTTGGTTGTCTCATGTGTGCAATGTTGTGTACAAGACTAGATATTTGCTATGCTGTTGGAATAGCAAGAAGATACCAGTCAAATTTAAGTAATGCACATTGGAAAGCAGTCAAAGGAATTATGAAGTACTTGAATACGACTGCAGAATACTCATTATATTATCAAGGTCAAGACCTAACATTGAGAGGTTACACCGATGCCGATTGGGGGGGTGATATGGACGAGAAGAAATTTACATCAGGATATATCTTCTTGCTTGGCGGGGGTGCTATTTTATGGAGTAGCAAGAAACAGACGTGTGTCTCCCTGTCAACTATGGAAGCTGAGTATGTAGCTTCTGTAGCTGCTGTGCAAGAGGCGGTATGGTTAAAGAGATTCTTGAGCCATTTATCCCTAACCTACTCAAAAGAACCAGTGAGCTTATTTTGCGATAATCAAGCGTCGATAGCTTTTGCTAAAGATCCTAGATATCATAACAGAGCAAAATATATCGACATCGAATATCACTTTGTTAGGAATATGGTTACGTGTAAGGAGGTGAGCATAAAGTACATATCTACACTAGATATGGTTGCAGAACCAATGACCAAGGGTGTAGTTAGAGATATTTTTGAGAAACATGTCAGGTTCCAAGATTTGCGAAGATACTAGTGTTTGCTCACATTGTAATGAACTGGTTGTTCAATATAATTAATGTTGTTTCAGCAGTACGTATTGTTTGAATGTTATATAGAGTAACATTTACTAATGCATGTCGGACAGAGAAGTAGCTCATTCACACGGGTGTTTATCTCAGTGGGAGTCAATGGGTTGATTCTTGATTGAGATGAGGTAATTTTAGAATATTTTTAAATATCGAGTGCCTATTCTAAAATATGAATGGTATCTTGCTTAACTACAAGATCAGTCTTGTTAAAGAGCAAGATTATGTGCAAGCAATTGTTGCTATATTAAATGAGTTCTCGAAACTTATGTGATTATATGGAATCTAATGGTAAGAAGTAAGTGAAACTTACCACAATTCTGTCTTGATAGCCTAGAGTAGTCTTCGAGAAGACTAAAGTCGTTGTTCGTAAACATCGAGGGTGATGCTCTAGTATGGTGTTATTTGTGAATGACATGCGCTCCTTTTCAGAGGAATGAACACCATAGCACATGGATTGTGTCATGTGTGCTTTACGACCAATGGATGGGAAATTAATTTATTATTAAGTGATTTTTGTTTCCCTGGTGTGAGACCAATTTCAAAAACTAAGGTTTCTAGAACTCTACCCTTAAGATTCTTAAAATATTTTGGAAGTATGATTCAGTGCTACTAGCTTGAAAAGTATTTAAAGGGTCATGGTTTGATTCCACCTGGCAAGGTTGACTGAAAAAATAGGTTGGATCATGATGGAAGAAATATCGTTAAAAGGAGAAGATTTTCTATCGATCACATTCTCAAAGCTTCGTGGTTTACTGGTGCACCTATTGTGTTGCTGCAATACAATAGTAAACATGAATAAATTTTTTTAGAAATTACATGTGGAAACAAAGAATGTGAGATGAGACCTAGGAGAAGGCATACTTTACCTAATAGAAATATCGAGAAGCTATCATTCATGTGGTCATTATGTGCTCTTGAGTTTAACTAAGTGCACTCGATGTATGCTAGTCACACGAAATATCTGCCAAACACGATAAGAAAAAATATTGATTATAATTAGTCATGTGTGAGTGGGAGATGTTAGTTACTTAGTACACATGTTGATCATGGGACAAGTGGTTGATATACGTAGCAAGCCTACATCAACCTTGATATTTATTGGGTGCCACGTCCCTTATTTGTTGGTGGGCTACTGATTGTAACTTTGCTACATGGAAATAAATCCCTTAGTGGATGGTGACTGTTTCCTTCTAGAAAAAAATATAAAAAGGACGAAAAGTGACCAAGGGTCACTTAATTAAAAAAAACAACAACTCTCCAATACACACAGTATAAAACCTCACGCAAGAATTTGAAGCTTTAGATTTTGGATTTTGCGATTCTCTTAGTTCGACTCTAAGGTTATACATTCGTGAAAATTGTCCTTGCTTCGATTGTTCGTGGATAAGAATCGACCGGTAATAAATCTTGTTACGATCCTGTAAATACTGCACTTCAACAAGTAAGTATATTTACGTTTAAATGAATTCATTCATTTATTTATCTATAATTATATAGAAAACCTTCACCAAGCTTCTTAGAAGTGGTTACCTAAAAAAAAGGGCCTCTTAGAAGTGGTTAAGGCTATCTCTATAGCCTTTCTAGGGGACCGGACATCCGACCTAGCCGTAGATTTTTTTTCTGGCGTGGGGTTGAAATTTCTGACAAATCCTAAAATGGGGTTGTCAGAGAAAGTTTTCCTTGTCTGGGGTTACACAAAATCGCACAAAATATAGCAGTTTTGTTTTGTTGAAAACTGCACATAATGTAGCGGTTTCAACCTAAAACCGCACAAAAACATGCAGTTTTATTAAAAGTCGAACGCGTTCCGGCTGCAGTTATCGGCTCGGCTGGTTTTAAATATTTTTGTATGAAACGCAAGTTTTGTTGCATTTTTTGTTACGTTTTTGATAGCCAAACTTTTTTTAAAATGAGATTCCAATTATGGCCTTATGTTTTGAAAATTTTCAGGGGTATTTTGGTAAATTCAAAAGAAAACCTAATTAATAACTTACCTACCTTCTTCTCTGCCATTTTTATCTCCAACTTCACAAAAAATTTTTGCCTCTCCTCCTAAAAACCTCCGCCCATCCCAACCTCCACCTACCTAACCTCCGGTGACCCGAAACTCGGCCGACTCAGGTATGTTGCTTGTCGACTCAGGTATGTTCGGGTTGTGTTGGTCCGATTAAAACCGCACAATATTGTGCGTGGTTGGTCCGATAGTTATATGCTTTCCGAATCTGTTTATACCCCTTTGGTATTCGGCTTGAGGGATGTAGGATGTAGGTTCGTGGTTGAAGTCCGATTGCTAAGAAGAAATTGTTTGCTCAGGATACGGGTTCATGGTTTGCTCAGATTTTAAGGCTCATATTTTAAGAGAAACGCACAGAATTGTGCGGTTTGCAAAAAATAATTAAATGGGTAGGTTGGCCCAATTGTTCTGTAAAGCGGGGATAAGAAACGCACAAAATTGTGCAGTCTAATTGGTGTTGCTTTTGTAATAGCAAATGGAGTCACATCCACGTCCTTCTGATTTTATTGGACATGAAAGAACATCAGAAGCTAGGCAACTCGTAACATTAAATGACGTTCATCGTGCAAAAGCTGTGTGGCAAAATGAGGTTCGTATAAATATAATTATTTCCTAAACATTTTAAAATTGTTGTTGTTCTAACTTCGACTTAATTATATGTTTGATTATTGTGAAAAAAATTGTAGGTAAAAAAATAACGGGGACAACAGACGGACAAAAAGGCGGACATACCTGAGAATTCGGAGACAGAATATGTTCCACCGAAAGTTAACAACAACAAATTTCTGTGTTATATGCATTATTCAACTTTTGGGCATATTTGGAATATCGGGTACATACGACAATGGGTCTTTTTCCTTTGCTCGTATTATGTAAAAATAATCAAAATGGTGTTGTATGCTCGGATGGACTCACCTCACGGAGACTGAATATATAGAGATAACTGCTGCCAAGAAACGCAGAAAATAATGTGTTTCCATTGAGCCGCGGCTCATCAACCATATACGTGAGCCGTGTGAGCCGGTAGGAAGAGAAGATTGTGAGCTTTTAAAGGAAATCGCACGAAATTATGCAGTTTTAAAGGAAATCGTACGAAATCATGCGGTTTTGTGCAAATAAAAAAGCACGGTTTTGTGCGGTTTTGGACACGGCCCTAGACAGAAAATTCTTTTTCTGACAACCCCATTCTAGAATTTGTCCAAAATTTCAACCCCACTCCAGAAAAAAAAACCCCTAGCCGCACCGCTCTCATTCTAGGTGCTGTACTTTATTGATGTATTGAGCGTTGTTACGAGATTCCTCATCTTCTGCAATATTAGTCATGGTATAACTATTTTGTAAATATTTTGAAAGTTTATCAATCAAACGATTTTATTAAAAACTGACGTGTCAAGTAATCTCCGTTGTATATGCTTTGTACATAAAATTACATGTATAAAAATATTTATAGTTAAGTTACATCAATAATAAGTGGCGATTGGTTTAATAAAACTTTCATTCAGAAAATAAAAAGAGTAAATTACTCTCAAGTTCCTGACCTTTGGTCACCCTTCTTCTAGGGTCCCTAACTTTTGGAAAATGATTATCCCGTTCCTAAATTTTGATGATAATAGACTCCCGGGCCCCTGGAGCCATAATATTCCTTTTTTCTCCGGTGAACCCCCACTTGAAATGACAAAAATACTCCTCTCATTTTAAAACAAAAAATCTCTCCTATCTCTATTTTTGCCACCGTCTCCCTCATTCTCATCTTCTCCGATTATCTTTTTCACGAAAAAGAAGATAATTAATTAACCTTCAAATCAAATCACGACAAAGGATGGCCGGAGACCACCTCGTCCTTACAAACCCTAAAATCCAAAGAAGCCACTGCTAGAGGACGACGACCTTACAATAATTTCAGATCTAAGTAATTAGTATATACGGCACGGGAAAAACTAGGGTTCTTCCAGGTGCTTGTGCTCCAGCCAACATGACGAAGAATTGACCGAATCTATTCAACTGCATAAGATTTCATTAAAGCTATTTTCGTTGGCTTAATATTTCATTACAGTTATTTAAAATTTTAAAATTATTTGTGGTCTTTACATTGGAATTTAAAATTTTCTATGAAACCACCTTCACTAAGTAGATGAAAGGTGTTATAATAAGGATAAAGGTCAAAGAAAAGGAAAGGGGTACCATAGTAATTGTAATAGGAGCTCCAAAAGTAGAAGCCTTCGTGCGAAGCGGTGGGATGGAGTACGATGATGCCACCAACAATAAGCAGAAATTAAAAGCAAAAAAAATCATAGAATTTATTGTTCCTGCCATGAGCAAACTTATTGCAACAAAACCCATCACCATTAACCATGCAGATTCAATTGGTAATTCTCCCGAACATAAAGATAAATAAGGTTTGTTAATCCTGTAAAATAAAAAAAAACAAAAGTAATTCAATTCTAGATTAGTGTAAAAAATATATTTATTGACGGGTTAAGAGAGAAACATACTTCTCTGTTTTAATATCAAAATTTTGATTGATGCTAGCCGCGTAAATATTTGTACATGAAATACTTGTGAAGGCTGCTAATAGCTTCATAAACATGGATCAATTCGACAAGTTCAATACGTGCGGGCTCTCAACCATTACCAGTCTTGCTAGTATGGAGCTGTCAAAGCAAGAGAGAGTGGATTCTGATATTAATTGTACAAGAAATAAAAAATTGGTTACTATCTTTATTAAAAGAAAAACGTTAATATGAAAAACTTACGAAAATTGTATCAGCGTAAAAATTACTGGAAATGGTCTCAGAAATCGCCATATTACGTCATTTCTTTTCGGGAATTCAGATTTGACTGCTGCTTCGAAAGAAGATTCGGCTTCTCCTTGCTGTGCCTGCGCTTGATTACAACAAAGAACCTCGTTATTTACGCCAAAAGAGAAGAGGGAATCGTAAATCTAGTCAACTAAGATTCCAACATTTTGAATTTTTTAGTACCTATTATCATACTTTTTAAAAACACGGTCCGACAGGTCAGACCATGAATCATCCTCTTTACCAGCTCGTTTTTAGGGTGAAAAATGGGCTCGGTCGAACTATCTTTTTTCTGGTCAGATTGGGTGGTTTTTAGCCTCATTCCGATCAGAAATCGCCCGTTCGACCAGAACTTAAGAAAATTGGTCTAGATTATGGGGGCCGGACCCTAAACCATCAAAAAAAGGTTGGGCAGCCCAGGCCCATGTTATCTAGTTTTGTAGTTCAACGGGGGCCACATGAAGATGGGCTTTACTCTTTATTTTCTTACCTATATATATATATATATATATATATAATTTATTTTAAATTAAAAACTTCTGGTCTGACCGGTAATTTGATCGGTCGGACCAGAAAAATGGAAAACGGAAAAATTTCGGGTCGTACCAAAACCCGTATTTTAAAACTATGCCTATTATAAGCTTAATATATATTTTTAAGGGAAAAGTCTACATAAGTGCTCTATAATTTTACATTTTCATAAAATAGTACCATGTGGTTTCAAATTAGTAATTCAGTCCCCGTAGTTTTTGAAAAAAAATTTGGGCAGCTCCTCCGCACAAATAGTCTTGAAACGATGTCGTTTTTGACCTGACGTGACGAACACGTGGCAAGTGAGTGGATTTAGTTGATGGTGACATGTAATTTGGTAAATTAACAAAACAGTCCCTAGCTATTTAGTATTTTTTTTTAAACCCATTCTTCATTCTCCCTCCATCTCTCTCTTCCTTGATCGTGAAGATGGGGCTTGAGGTGGTCCCTACAATGCATCTTTAAAAAACTAGGGACTGTTTTGAGGTGGTCCCACTCACTTGCCACGTGTCCATTACGTCGGGTCAAAAACGACATCGTTTCAAGACCGTTTGTGCGGGCAGCTATCTTGAACCTGCCCGAAATTTTTTTTGAAAACCACGGGAACTGAATTATCAATTTGAAATAACTATTTTGTGAAAATATGAAACAGATTATGTGGACCTTCCCTTATTTTTAAATACCCTAAAAAAAAATCAAATTATGCACCCAGAAAACTCGTCATTTTTTCAGAGAAAAATAAACGAATCATCAATAATAAAGCTTTTTACGCATTTAGTTATATCTTATGATAAAATAGATTAGAGAAAATAAGTAATAATACCTTTACCGGAACTGCCTTGAGCCAATGAGTTCCATTTTTGGAATGCACGAAGCAACTCTTGCCACCGGAAAATTCAATGCGAGAAGGCAGTATCTGAGACCATTTGGAAGTTCCCAAGTGCTTGATAGTATGACGAGGACGAGGAGAGGCAATTATTTGGTGGAGAGACCTAACATCTGAAAATCTAAGAACAGATGAAGGCAAGCGGGAGATCTCCATTGGATGCTGAAGTTGGGAGAAAAAGTTATATCGAGTTGATAGAGATGTGGGAGCTACTCAATTTATAGGATTTGGATTGAGTACGAAGTGAAAGAAATGATTCTGAACGGTTTGGAGTGAAAAGGATCGTCCTGGCATGTCGAGTTGTGTGATACCGGCATATTTTTTATGTGATACTGATATGCCACGTTATGTCATACTGACCAGTGTATTTTCCGTGTTTGCGATACTGGCATGTTCCATTATGTTATATGAACCTGCATGGCTTTTTTATTTTGGTCCCTGTAGTTCTGTATTTTTGCAAAAAAAACTCTTGCATGTCTTTCACTCCAAAACCGTTTGAAATGAGAGTATTCAGTACCCAATCCAGCCCCTAATTTATAGGCTAACCTTTTTGTTTTTGATTATTAATTTATAGGCTAACCTGAAGATTAGGTTGTCAACTTTGTGGGCGATCAGGTACGTAGTCTATAACTAGGATAAACTAGGGCCGGGATATAGAAAGTTACGTGGCGTTTGCGCTTTTGACGATTTTGCCCTCGGTTCTTTTCCTATGTTTTTATCTTCCTCTCTCTATACTCGAGAGCGGGGACCCTGAGTTTCCTTTTTTCGGGTGTACCTGCATAAGGAAAAGAAAATTGAGTAAATATCCTATTTCCCTCGATAGAGAGGGAAATAATATACAAATTATTTAGAGCGTCTTTGAAATGTACTTATATTGAATTGTATTTATTTCCAATCAAACTAGGTTTACTCTGGTACATAATAAACGTAACAATTCAGAAAGATGGACATAAACAAAGACAATAAATATTCGCCTTCCGAAATAAGTTATTCATTTAAGAAAAAAATTTTAAGCAAAATTTATTTTAAATTATCTTCCACTTTTTTCCTTGTCAAAACCACTAATATCTATTTATGCACTCATCTCATTAATGCAATTTAATGTCCGCTGAGCATTCGATATTTGATGAATTTTTCTACCAAATATCAACTATATCAATTGTGAAAAATCTAAAAAAGTTTCCACTGACCCCGATCCGATGTTCCTTAGGACTATCAAATATCGAATTATATTTTGGTATATTGAGATTGTATCAAATTTCTCGAAATAGTTATAAAAAAACCTAATCCATCATCAATTCATAAGTTTCATAAATTTCAAAACCATAGATGGAAATTATGATTGTCTCACATGTGTGGGCTATTCAAGATAAAGAAGTAAGAGGTTACCGGAATTATTCACTTCACTATCTGTTCTTCAAAAAAAAAAGTACTTACAGAAACTAGCAACTCTCTCTCAAAAAACATAGCCCTCCCCACGAACCCTCTCGGGGCGCCGCCTCCGCCCATAAAGCTCCCAAGAGCACCGCCCACTCACCATCTGCCCTAGCTGGCCCACCGACGTTGCCTCTGGCCTCGTCATCTTCCCATGTCTGGTTCTACCCTCCCTGGTTTTCCTCTCTTCCGCTATCTGGATCTCGTCGTTCTCCTCCTTCCTCTTTCCTAGCCTCAGTCCGCCGCTTTTCTGGTTCTACCCTCCCTGGTTTTCCTCTCTTCCGCTATTCTGGATTTCATTAAAATACCGATATTATCAAAATTTTATCGAATATTCAATATTTACCGGAATTCTAATAAAACTCTTTCAAATTAAATCTTGGTTATTGATTTCTAGACCTCGAACTCCCAATTACTAAAATTTGACCATATTTACTGGAATTCTAGAAAAATTCTTTCAAATTAAATCTCGGTTATCAATTTTTCGATCCCCAACTCTAGATTACCAATTTTTTACCAAATTCTAAATACTATTTACACGCCTCTAATTGGAGTTCCCGAATTTCAAATCTCATTTTAAATTTGAAAAATCACTTATCATTTGATCTACACTTTCAATGGGTGTTGAACATCCAAACTGCCACTAATCAATCGGTGGTGTGACTAACAGAGACCACCAGATGCTTTGTTGCATCCCTGATACAACGGTTCCCTCATATGGCACCCCCCTGCAAAACGTGCAAAGCGTGAAGTGGACTCCCCTGCAAAATGTGCTTTCCGCAGTCTGGTTCCTTGGTAAATTTTACTAGTCCACCTTTTTTTTATTGGGCAAATTAACCCCTAATCTCTGGTGTGAAATGAATATTAAAAAAACATTTCACAAATACAACTTAACCACTAGTCTAGGACTAATTATTATGGATTTGTAAAATCCAAACACATGTTGGTTACTTCTAATTAACTATGACTAAATAATAATTAAGGAAAAAATAGGCTTGATACTTTTGACAAACTAATTAACCAATTAGCTTAGAGATTTATTAAGATCATGTTATGGTCCGGGTGTTTCAAACGTAACAAATTATCGCTCTCGTCATTAATTAGTCTAAATCAATCCTTAATTAGGCTTACTCGAGCTAATTAGTACTCCTGTGACTCATTAGTCTCATAATCTAACTAATTATCAACTATAACAACCACCCTTTGGACAACTAATCTCGTATTGAGATCTCTCATTAATAGATAACTAATTAACTAGTTAAATGGTCCATTAATCCTAACTTCTCTAAGCAATTAGTATTAATCATTAAAAATGTCTTAGTATTTTGATTAAGTGCATATCAGAATTTGGTTAAGTATGATCGAAGAAAAAGGCTATGCATAGTAATATGCTGATCATAAACTCAGTTATCTTTAACTACTACAAAATTTTAGTCACGATCAAAGGGATAAAGAAGTATATCGAGAGATCGGTCAAAAGCTACGAGGACTTAACTGGCAAGTGATCTTTTGCTAGACCAAGTTTATTCTTACACAAGGTTATAAACTTGTCTTTTGTGTGATCTATGATTTCTGTGTGAAGTCCGGAGTCAACGAAGACTTTTTGTGATTTGAATTGTTAAGAATTTTCCTAAGTCTGGTTCAAGTCTTTACTTACTCATTCTAGTTGAAGCTTGACCAAGAAGATCTAG
The DNA here is from genome assembly GCA_963995505.1 of Hypericum androsaemum. Taxonomy (NCBI): domain Eukaryota; kingdom Viridiplantae; phylum Streptophyta; class Magnoliopsida; order Malpighiales; family Hypericaceae; genus Hypericum; species Hypericum androsaemum. Next base: position 8,298,827 of record OZ023186.1, on the reverse strand, counting down.
ATATTTATCCCAACGGGAACCGTCATCGATAAATCGAATGGTCTGCTCCGTGCATATCCAATGGTCTGCTCCGTGCATATCCAATGGTATGCCATCCAGGACCCTCCTGGATGGCTCATTCCAAGATCAAATATGGAATTTAACCAAAATTATATATAATTTACTAAATTGAATCTGTTATCTGGTAGTTAAACCAATCACATTCTTCAATCTACTTTCTGCTATTTACTAAAAATCTATTATCCAAAATACGGCGAATTCAAAACAGTCTAAAAAAATCAAAAATAAAGAGAATTCTCGGTTTCTCTTTCTCTCTTTACGAAAAGGTTAAAATTTAAAAAAAAAATCCATTTTCTATTTCCCATTTTTATCAAGGTTTTAAAATACACGGTCCGACCAGCAGTCCAACCATAATTTTGGTCAAAAGGTGTACCAAGTATTGCCATTAAAATGCCAACCTTACGGATCAGACAAAATTTGGTCGGACCGGATGATCCGTTCCAAAATTTGACCCAAATTTTTCTGGTTCATAAGGTTGAAAAAAAAATGGAACACTTTTCCCTATTTGGCCACCTCGATTCTCCCACCCTTTTTATAAAAAAAATAATTCTCTCTCCTTTTATCTTTTTTTTTGACAGAAAAAAGTGATAGGGGAGAGAGTATCCTAAGACTACCCACATCAGCAACCCATCCAATCCAGGTCACGGAATAAATTATTAATTTCCCTCTCTTCCATACTCAATTCCTATCCAATCCAATCCACTTACATATTTTCTACTGACATCAGCAACCCAGTTCACAGAATAAATTATTAATTTCTCTCTCATCCACATATTATCTACTCTCATTTGTTTAGATTAAAATTATATATTACGAAAATAATTATGTTTTCAATAACACGACATTCGTTTCTAAACTTTTGCCACAACTTTTTATTTCGGAGTCCAATTGAGTTGATTCAAGTTGCTTTATGAAGGTGGGACATATATCTACAACTTTTTAGTTTATGACTTCTCCAAATTCGAAGTATAAAAATGTCAAAAATATATTTGAAGTCAATAGTCGAGCGAGTTACAAGTACGAGTTTCAATTTTGGAGCCACAACTTCTTATTCCGGAGTCCAATTGAGTTGATTTAAGTTGCTTTGTGAAGGTGGGACATATATCTACAACTTTTTAGTTTATGACTTCTCCAAATTCGAAGTATAAGAATGTCAAAAATATATTTGAAGTCAATAGTCGAGCGAGTTACGAGTACGAGTTTCGATTTGGGAGCCACAACTTTTTATTTCGTAGTCCAATTGAGTTGATTTAAGTTGCTTTGTGAAGGTGTGACATATATCTACAACTTTTTAGTTTATGACTTCTCCAAATTCGAAGTATAAGAATGTCAAAAATATATTTGAAGTCAATAGTTGAGCGAGTTACGAGTACGAGTTTTGATTTGGGAGCCACAACTTTTTATTCCGTAGTCCAATTGAGTTGATTTAAGTTGTTTTGTGAAGGTGAGACATATATCAACAACTTTTTAGTTTATGACTTCTCCAAATTCGAAGTATAAGAATGTTAAAAATATATTTGAAATTAATATTCGAACGATTTAGTTATGTCAAAAATTGGAATACAAATTGTGAATCAAAATATGTCAATATTTGGCTCTATTTTTTATATATATTAAAAAAAAGAATTTTAATTTTGTTAAAGATAACTTCAATTTTTATAACTACAAAAATCTTATCCGAATAAATCTATTTTTACGAATAATATTATGCCAAGTGGAAATAACTAGATAGTTAGATTATTGAAAAGAAAAAAAAAAGCTCCAATCCGCTCGGGAGCGGGATTGGCTAGCCAATCCGCTCGGCCGAGCGGGATTGGCTTTTAATTCGTTTTTTTTTTTAAATATTAAAATATTCACCCGATCGCTCGGGTGAACGACTACTGTGAGTAGTCTAAGGAAGAAAAAAAATTAATTTCTTAGAGAGAGAGTGTCATATAGAGATGTCTAGGAAAGTGTTAGTTTTTTATTTTTTACTTTTTAATAGTAGAGTCTATCTCTCTTTTTTTGAAAGGATAGTGGAGTCTATCTTGTACTTGAATATTTTCGTGATTAGTGATGGGAAAAAAACTTCCAGCTCAACTAGTGGTTCAATTAGTCGGATCAATTGACTCACGACCCAGAGAATAGGGCGAATCACTCTTCGGATCATTTTTGAAAACCTTGATTTTTATATAAAGAACTATTGCGGTGGAAAGAGAATTCTCTCTATTGATTAATATTATTTATTGGAATAGTTACTGTCAGAATCCTGATATTTGGTAAAATAGACGCTAGAGACCTTATAATTTGCTTACTGAATTTTTAGCTTCTGTAGTCTGGTTTTTATTATACTATTGGGTCCCTTGCCGATGTCAGTGATATTTTTCTCATAAAAATGACTTTTCTACCCTCTAAAAATAAAAAAAATGATTTAATTTCTCTCTCCATCCACCGACCACCAACCTCCTTCCCCGCCGGTATTATTCCGATCTTCTCCATGGATTCCGGCGAGAGATTATCCCCTACCTCGGACAAAACGGCCATGGCCACTACTGCTACCTGGGGACATTCTTCATCCTCCAAAAACTTTGATTCGTAACCTGGTTGTCGCTCCTTCTAATCGAAATCGCAACCCAGAACACAAAATTACTACCTCTTTTTTGCAAAATCAACAAAGGGAATCAAATCTCAGAACCAAAAAAAGATGGCCCATGAAAAATCCCAAACCACTTCTGACGATGACGACGAGGGGCGAGGGAGAGGTCCATGGAGCCCCAGTCGGCGTCGTAGGCGTTCTCCTCGCTGAGATCCAATGCAGCGGTTCCGGCCAGGTCGAAATTGTCTCGATTGGGCTTCTTGGATTTCACCGGAGCTTTCTTCCGCCGCCGCCACCAGATTCCTCTACCCCTCCGACGCCGCCACAGTTCTGGAAGGAGCCAGAGAAGATGAGGACCCAGGCGCTAAACCTAACAAAATTATCTCGCCTCTTTGGGTATTCAAAATTATCTCGCCTCCTCGTTGCCCCTGCTAACTCTCACCAACACTTTCTCTACTACTTCAAGAATTTTCCCTTTCAATTTCTCTTATTTGGATTTGTATTGTTTCTGTTCGTTTCAGGGAAATGTGAGGTTGGGAACGGCGAGGACGGGTGCTTGCTTTCGCTTCGAAACCCTAAAACCGGTATGGAGAACTAACTGGTTCCTCTGCTTCCTCCGGCTCTGGGAATGCCACTTTAGTGTATTGATTTGCTAGGTCTTTGTGATTGGGCATTGCCACTAACTGGTTCTTTTAATCTGGGAAGGAGAAGTTCGCCCGGAAAACCCGAACTTCTCGGATTAAAACCCGAGATGTCCATAACAAGGCATCAGCTCTTTCTAGTGTAGTGATTATAACATTCGCCTTTTATATACATTGGATTGATAATTTAGAGGTCTCTACATGTCTAGCCTTTGGTTCTCTGTGTTTCATTTAGATGTATCTAAGGCTGGCCGAATCGAAAGACGGCTTAGAATAATTGATCCCCGAGGAGATGATGTTCGAATGTTGTGGCTACTTTTCATCCACAAACTTCATTATTGTGATTCTTAGCTCTTTCACAGAACTATGCTTGCAACTGTCTTAATTCCTCCATAAGCATAAAATGAATCTTGGCTGCCTAATGAACTTTGACGCAAGTGGTTTGATCCTGGAACACGTTTTGGCTATTGATAAGGAAGGCAACGTGCTATCTCCTGAATGATGGAACACTACAAGAAATGCATTGGTTTAAGCAACCGTATACATCTTGGTTTATAGGAGATTATGTATGTGAAGGTGTGATAGCGATGGATCGGAATTTTTGCTTGTTTATTTCCTCGTCAGCACAAATGCTTTTCGGTTCCTTATTATTGGAAACCTTATTTATCCAAACAGATGGGGGACTCTATGCTGCCACGCCAATTGATCCCATTTTTATCTTATTGCCGATTTTTGACGAAGCTGGGGTGAAGGTACAATCATTTGAACTTTAATCTGGGCCCACTTCTTGAAACTCCGACAATAGTATCTTTGCTAGTTGGTGGAGCGAATTTCTGCAAGTTAGAAATATATTGTTTCCATTTGATGAAGATAGAAAACTCCTAACCCTCTGTTTATTTGTCTTTATTTAATAAGAATTTTTTCCCATTTTGGCTCTCACACGGAAGAAACCTTTGATTTTGATAGAAAGGAAGTGACCCAGGAAAATTCAGACAAATGGATGAGATCATTTTTGTTGATGGTTATCCAGGGTATCAGCATCTGCATTCCATTGCAGAGGCCTGTATCCAGCTAGTTTGTGAGATTAAAGGTCAGATGTTGGAAGTTTCTTTGGTTTCCGATTTACTGTCTAGTCAAAGTTTAAGTTGTTAAGAGCAAAACTTAGAGCTTGAAATAGGCATCCGATGATTCTTTTATTGTATCTGAAATATCAGAGCGTTAATGCAGTCATCCCGTCTGTGTGGGTTTGCCAGAGTTGCCTCACTGTCATAGACTGAACATTATCTCTCTTCCTGTCTCAGAAGTTGGCTCCATGAAATTCTTCCGACTTGATGATTCAAAGGTTTTAGCCTGGTTGTACTGCAAGGTGAGTTGTCATCTATCCGGTTTTACACATGCTAAATCATTTTCAACCTTGTTTATTTTAGAGCAATCATATAGATTCCTGTAGGCCAGTGTCTCTGGTGCCTTCTAGGCTGCCAAAGTTTACTTGTTTGTCAGCTCATGCTTTTCTTTCAAACAAGACAGACGTGGTACTATCGATGGACACTTTGGTCTTTTCAATCGAAATCGCGTGGCACAACTTTCGGGTCTCGTGCTGTTTTGCTCATGTCTTCAGTAATATTGATGACCTTCAATTAGCACAGGTGTGTGCTTATAAGGGAGAAATCTCCACATTGATGTATTCAACTTCATTCTAATGCAGGTGTGCAGACTAGGAGAGAGCTTACCATCTCTGAGTGTTAACTATGCTGCTCAAGATGAGAAGAGTCGAAGTATATTCCTTTATCCCTGTTACCAGCTTTCCTCGTGGCAAGAGTGTTGATAGTATTTAGTCATCCTACAATATAAAACCCAGTGTGATTCTAGATATAATTTACAAACCATATTTCGCTCGACATTAATAAGTGGATATTTGTACTTGGGAGCGGCGTTTTTCTTGATTACTTTTCTGGATCAAATTATTATCTATGTCTGTTATCCCCTCTATTAACTACTGTAGCCTCCCTTTCTCTTGTCTAAACCAATGTCAATCGGCAATGTGCATATATTGACTTCAGATAGCTATAACAGTTCTGGACTCGCACTCCTCTTCAGACGGACATAAGATAATTATCAATGTGTTCTTGCTCTGGAACTGTTTCCAGTAGGGCTGGATTCTCATCTGTAATATCATTTTTCTATGCAGTGGCTGAAGCAGTTAGAATCTTATCGGAGTACTTGAATGACAATCCCTGGTTGAAGCTTTTGTGTCAACATATGGAGTACGTTCCAACTTCAAATTGTGTTGTAGATCATTATTCTTTCTTGGTTTCACAAACAAACTTCGTACGTTTGGATAATAGTTTCTCCTAATTTTCTTAAATGACTTTAATGCTATCTGATTCAGATTGAATTTGCTGGATGCAACAAACATCATAGAGGAGGTTGGCACTCCCAAGCAATCAAGTATGCTCTGATCTTGTACACTTTGTATGGCACTTCTTAAATCACGCAGAGAAATGTTTCCTGTTGGTATAAGTTTGAGCCGGATTCGAGAATCAAACAAGTTATTTGTTCCTTAAGCTTGGAACCAATGTTTTATGTAGGCCCCTGAATGCATATTCATGAACTGGCACTAATGCTATAGACAATTTATCTTGCGCCGTGTCTTAATATCTACTTGTTTGACTGTCTAAATAGCGTGGCCGAAAATGCCATTACGCATGATATGTTTAGATTCACTTCAGATGAAATATTCAGTGCTTCCGCCAAGAAGTTTGAAAATTTAAATTAGAGCATCTACATGTCTCTTGCATCTGTCTTAAAGTAAAATCCTCATCTTCATCATCATTCACATAATTTTGGTGATTTTCAAGTTTCCGTTATGGAGAAGCAATCTGCTAGTACTGAAGGCATTGCTTTCTCAAATCGAAATGCTCCTTTTTGGGTTGCAGAAGAAATGGAGTGGGATTTAATACCTGGGTTCAGGGGTGTCTGATTCAGTTTCTGCCAACTACAAACATACTTCTGCACACTTGTTGATCTATTCAGGGAAAAGAGAAAACTGAAGACAAGACCAAGAAAACGGGCAGACAAGCTAAAAAGGCCCAAGGTGGAGACACAATCGCGGAACATCCAAGATATGTTTTGCAAGGCTTCAAGAAACCGCTAGATCGCGTCGGTCTCAGTCAGATGGAAGTATAACCATATCATCTTACTTCAGTATTGATGTTGAAGATACCGATGCATATGTTGCGACACTAAAATCAATCTCTGAATGTGATTTGCAGCTGTGCAGAAACAAACAGCGTTACGGACTTACAACGTCATCTCAACATCCTCGTATAGCTGTTTCGAGGGACCAGGATTGTTTGCTTGTGTACTTAGAAGAAGATAGCATTTCAGCGTCATTGGAAGTTACCCACTTGGCTGTTGCACGTACTTACATCTTCCTAATTTTAATCTGCAGCATTTTTTCTCATCCCAGTCGGCCTCTGTCTATTGAATGCCTAACGTACGATGTTTGATATGAACTACGAGATTATTTGAAAATTTATGAATTGACTTGTATCGAGATTATAGTTGCGAGTGTGATAGACTGAAACTATTCCTATCACGTAGCTTTTTTATTTGGATTTTTTTAATGGTATTACTGTTATTGATTTTTTATCTATCGGATGTTACAAAAAAAGATTTCCGAAAATAGTGTCTACGTAGGTATTCGCAAATTTTTTCCGTTTCTGATACCCAGAAACCGGAAAAATTCTCTTTTTTACCAAGACAGATAATTTTTTCGTTACCAAAAAACCACAAAAATTTCCTTTTCTTGGTTTAAAATGGTAAAACTTTCCTTGTTATTTAGCCACCCAAAAGTTTCATAATAAATGCCACAAAAGGCTGGATAATATCAAAGAAAAAAAATGTGTATCGGGGGCTTAAATAGGGGAAGATAAAAAGGCAAATAATTAATATGATTTCTCTATTGTTTATCGAAATAAATTAAGCCCATTAGTTAAGACTAACTAAATAATTAAGGCCTCATAAATTCAGCGAAATAATTACGCCAGTTAGGCTAATTATATATATTTTTTCCATAATCTCTAATTTTTCTTTTGTTGAGCATAACGTCTTTTAAATTCAAATCTATAAAATGAAAAAGTACCCAAATTTCTCTTTAATTGGATTTCAATTTTTTTTGCCACCACAGATGCACCAGTAGAAAAAATATATGCATGATCCAATATATTCAGTTTTTAAAATTTATACACTTTCAAAAATTGTGACATGCCCAAATAATTCATTGTCTCTGAAATTCTTATTTTATTGGTCTAACTCTTGTTGCTTACTAATTCAGCAAAATAATTACGCTATTTAGGCTAATTATACTTTTTTCATAACCTTTTTATTTTCCCTATTTAACTTTTTTGTGGCATTAATTATCCGACTTTTGCGGTGGCTAAATAAAGAGCCATTTTTTAAAACAAAAAAGGGCCAAGGCGACCAAAAATTGAAATCATAGGAGTAATTATAGAGAGAGTTTAGGAGGGAGTCGAATAACGATTATTCTTAAAAAGAGAGTTTAATACGAGGGAGTTGAGTAGAAAAACCCTTGCATGTTTCCGGAGCGCTTCCTCCTTCAAAAGAGGGAATTTTTACCGTTTTAAACCAAGAAACTTAAATTTTCCTGGTTTTTTGGTAACGGATAAATTATCCGTGCCTTGGTAGAAATAGAAATTTTTCTTGTTTTTTGGTATCAGAAATGGAAAAAATTCCTGGATACTCACGTGGACACCATTTTCAGAAATTGTTTTTTTGTAATACTGGGTAGATATAAAGTCATGAACAGTAACACCATTTAGAAAAAAATCCTGTTATTTTTGAATTACTTTTTTTAGCTAAATATTTTAGGGGATGATAACTCCAAGAAGTTCACGAAAGAGTATGTACGCCGCGGAAAGAGAGTGATAAATCCAACAAGCAACTCCACATTGTATCATCCATTGTTTTCGAGACAGCGGTCCGACCGGCGGTCCGACTAGTCAGACCACAAATCGGAGCCAATAGCGGGTCAAAAAACTAAGTTCGAACGGTTACCTAACGAACCGGAAGATTTTTGGTCAGACCAAGCGGTTGGCTCAAATTTTTGACCCGAAAAAATCCGGTTCGTTAGGTTTGACCAAAAAATCAACCCAAAAACTAGATTTCACCCAACCCAACCCAAAAAAATCAGATTTTATACTCGATTTTTCTAAATCAACACAAAATAAACTAAAGCTACAAAAATAATTATACTAAATATGAAATAAATTTACCAACATTTCAAGAATATTAATTTTTAAACCTATTATTTACTAAATATATATTAAAAATATATATAATAAATCACCGGTCTGGCCGCCAATTTGACTGGTCAGACCGGTTGACCCAGAGAATGGACCAAAATTTGGGTCGATCTCCGGGTCGTTTTTGAAAACAATAATGTCATCTTTCTCATTATGTAAGCAATAATTATTATTTTTGCATCCATATAAAGCTTTGCTTTCCGCCATCACGTCACACAATGGGCCCAAGAGCTTTTTCAGTGTAGTAGAGCACGTGCACCAAACCGATCAAAATCGAAAAACACGAAATTGCAAAAAAGTAAATCGATAACAAGAGTGGGTTCATAATTGTTTCCATTTTAATTATAAAATCGTCAAATTGCAAAACCAATATATTAGTTAGAATATAACTTCGTCTCAATTGTACGTCGTCACCAAAGAAATATTGCGCCCTTTTGTTGCAATGACACTATTCTGAGAATTTTTCAACCTTTCGGTACAATGGCTCTCTTCAAATAGATTGCTGCAATTTTTCGTTGCAACTCTTGAATATCTATAAATATTCATATGAGTTCGAGGACAAAAATAGTTAGAAATATTTATCGTAGAAGGTTAATTCTTTGAGCCCATTTACACCATAGTGAGAGAAATTAATAACTTTCTTCATACTTTCGGTATTCCTAACCAATAACTTTCTTCATACTTTCGGTATTCCTAACCAATACTCAATTACTCTTATATTATACAATAAAATGGAGGTGGCAAAAAATGTAATCTAATTAGCCTTGTACTAATGCCTAAAAGAGGATTAGAGGAATATTCATGTTGAATCAATCTTAATGAAAAAACTGGAATATTTTTTTATGGTGGGAAAAAAGTAGAATATTTTTTATATTTTAGTATTGTATTAAGAATTGGGAAACTTCTAAAATAAAAAATAATAAGGCCAAATTTTTTGTGGTGCTATTTTTTTAATGAAAAATAAAATCGAAGTATTTTTCAACGAGTCGGATCAATTTGCTCTAGCTCGTGTTCTAACTTAAACAAAATGTCTCGAATTCGAGTCCTTCGGAATGTAGCGGTGTTAAATATTTTTGGAAAACATTTATCACCATGTAGAAATTCTACTCAATTTGAACTTGGATAAGTCAGTATAATAATAACTCAATATAATGTAGTATATAATACATCCAAAATATGTCTCGCATCCCATGTGATATACGAGAAATTGACAAGCAATTAAACGCACAGACAAATAGTATAGTAAATAAGTAGGGTTTCGAACTGAGGGTTGAACACGAAATTAAGGCAAGTAATTATGTGAAGCGAGAGAATTAAGAGGTTTATAAGGTTGTGGGAGTTCGCAAGTAAATAAATGCAATAAAAAATGCAAATAAAAGAGTTGTAAATTCAGTTGAGACAAACGAGCACGATACCCTATGGATTGACTACCTATGTCGAGATTATGGTTCTACGAAGTTCTAACTAGTATCCGGAGTATTCTAAAGCATCTCTCTAATGCTTTCGCTCATTAGGGTGATAAAATGAAACTAGCAAAGATCTAGGTCACTAATTAACGCTTTTGCTCATCAATTAGACCTGGAGCTATACTAATCTAATTATGAAGATTCCTCCTAACGGGTTACCCTTGCGATATTAAGACGTCTCATTAATATTTAAGAATATGCTAATTGGTTCTTTCCATTAACTCAAGTGCCTTTCGATCCACTCTCATCAACTATAAGCATAACCTAAATGATCAAGTTAGGTTAGGCATTAAGTTCTCCAATTAACAACTAATGCACAAGATATTCGAACCATAAATCAAAATAGGCAATCAATCACAAGCTAGGGCATCGCACTCTAAAGAAATCTACTAGCTAAGAATAACGATGAAGCAGGAGAGAATAATGGAAGACATTATAACGTAAAGCATAAGTATAGAGAAAGAGAAGGCTTAGTCGTTCGAGCAAGCCTTGCCAATCTCCTCCATGAAGCTTAACGGAATCCTGACTTTATTAAGCTCCTTAAGCTGTCTCGATGTCGCAGTAAAAGTACATCTAAAACCTAAGAGACTATGGCTTTATATAGCCAAGCCAACTAGCTAGCAAATAGGAAAACCTAGAGAAGATTAACCTAAATAAGAAGTCTTGCTAGCCAAGTAATGTAGTAAATAATATAATTATAGTCCTAGGACCGAGACAGGGGGCCAAGAGTCATTCGAATCTGGAATAAGTCGAAAACCTGACAAAATAGGAAGCTAGCAAAACTTGGTTCGAAATGCCTTGCGCCCGCCAACCAAACCTTATGTTCGGCTATTGGCACCCGCCAGGGTGTTGGTCAGCTTCGTTGCATCTTTGTATTTTCACTTTTTGGCCCTCTCCTGCTCCGAATCTGGCTTGGACTATAAAAGACAAAATGTAGATCTCTCTTTATGATTTCCAATGGTATCTCATTTGTCATAATCCAATGCTCGAGACGAAAGTTGTAGCTCTTGCAATATGGCCTCTCAAAATTACCCCTTCAACGACCTTCAGTGAGCTCCATTTTCCTACAAAATATGACAATTGAGTAGAAATCTATTCCCAAACACAAATATCCCAAACTGATCATAGGACTCGACATGTCATGATGAAAACCACTTAAATAATGACTCAGCACGCATAAAACATATGATAAATCATGAGCGTTTATACACTCATCACACCCCCACACTTATTTCCTTGCTTGACCTCAAGTAAGGCGCATCAGACACGCCCCAAACTTTCAAACTTTTATAAAAAGACCACCCCATGACCACATAGTTCACTTACCTGAGCACAAGGAGTAAGAACGTGTAGACACCACAAGGAGTAAGAACGTGTAGACACCACATCCTGTATGGTAGAAAGTGTAGGTCACCAATATGTTGGGATCAAGTTGGTGAGAAGCAACAGTTGAGTCTTGAATTCATACAGGAGACAATTGATAAGATTAAGGTGATTCGGAAACGATTAGTGATAGCTCAAAGTAGACAGAAGTCATACTCAGATAAAAGGAGAAAAGATATTGAGTTTGAAGTGGATACCAATGTATTTCTGAAGGTATCTCCAATGAAAGGGATTATGAGATTTGGGAAAAAGGGTAAATTGAGTCCAAGATATGTGGGACCATTTGAGATTCTGGAGCGGGTTGGTCGAGTGGCTTATCGGTTGGCATTACCACCCACATTCTCGCATATACATCCAGTGTTTCATGTCTCGATGCTTAGGAGATACCTATATGATCCTTCACATGTGCTAGACCAGTCAAATGTGGACTTCCAGGATGATCTTACATACGAAGAGAGACCCTTACGGATATTGGGTCGACAAGTGAGAAATTTGAGGACCAAAGATCTTCCATTTGTGAAAGTAGAATGGCAAAATCATTCTCCAGCAGAGGCTACATGGGAGTTAGAGGAGGATATGCGAGGGAAGTATCCAAACCTATTTGACTAACACTGTAAGTACTCCATGCCTTTAGTAAATTCGGGGACCGAATTTTTATAAGGAGGGGAGAATTGTGATATCTTAAAAATGGTCGGTTGGAATAAATGATATTCTATGGTATAATCTACATATGAGATGTGTTTGGAAGTGTTTCTAGATATTCTATAGTCTTTTTAGGATTCTAGCTAACTACAACAAAGCCTAGTCAATTATTCCAAGCTTTAAGAATTTTGTTGGTCAAGTTCGGACAGCAATGACCTTTGTTCAGTAAATGGAGCACCACGTTCTCAATTTTGCTCCAAATGCTACAAATAAATATGATCCAGAAACTACACACATAGGGCTACATTTCGTTTGTTGACAAGTTTTGATAAAAGGCAAAATAACTCAGTGAAAACGGAGCTTCAATTAGTCAATTTCTGATTGGACCTCATTTAGAATCAACCAATCACCTATTACCACTTGCTAGTTCATTAGACTTTGTTAAAAAGGTGACTCAAGCTGGACTCTTACTCACCTATATACTTTTCGGACTCAGAAACCTTAAGGAAGAGGCAAGAAATTCCGAGACTCAGCCATAACTCAAAAGAGAAGAAAAAGTTGAGAGAGAGAGTAAGAGGAAAGAGAAAGAAGCAGGTGACAAAGAATGACTTGGTAAGCAATATTCTGCCTCGAACTAGATTTTTATTCCTTCATCAAAGTTGTAGAGGACATGAAGAGCTTTCTGAGCATATATTATATGTCCCGTTTTGATAAAGGAATCGGCGTGGAATTAATTTTGAACATTGGACTAGTTACTGGAGTATCAAGTGAGGTGGTCGAAGAAGAATTGCTTGGTAAGTTATTTTCGGATTTGAATTGGACTATTATGTCTTCATGGAAGTTGTAGAGAACTCAAATATCTTGTTAACGGTGTATTATATGTTCTATTATGATCAAGGAGCCAATAGGAAATATATTTTGAACAACGGACTATCTACGGGAGACACAGATGAGCTAGTGGAAGAAGAATGGCTTGGTAAGCTTAGTTGGACTCCGAATTGGACTTAGGTTCCTTCTTATAGATTGTAGAAGACTTAATTATCTTTCTAACGCCATATTATACGCCCTGTTTGGATGAAAGAATCGCCTTCAAGACCTGGTTGAAAGTTGGACTAGCTGCCTGGTTCGGGATTGAGCAGGGTTTATGAGTAAAGGCTTGGTAAGTTAATTATTTTGGATTCTAGGTTGATTTTTGGACTCTGAGTTATCAAGAACATACAAGAGAGCTTAAGTACAGTAAATGAATCAGGTTTTGTGTGATATCGGGTTATATGTGATGTCTATCGAACTTAAAAGCGATTGAGCTTATCGTGTGCTCAATATGTAACTCGGTTGGGAAAGTGAGGAACTGACCTCATTTTGTAATTGGAAATTGTTATACAGATCATGTAAGGCTTTCTCAAAGTGCTTCCAGTGAAGAAAACCATCTGAGCGGAACGGCTGAAGGTTGAAAGTGACGAGAGATTAGGACTCGGGAAATCGACACTATTGAGTGATATTCGTTTGTGTAAGCGAATAGAACATGATAAATTTGGTTTTGTTTGGTGCATGTGCATGTTTCAGGCCTTGATTGTGTGCGTCTCATGCATATGAAGTATGTTCATGAAGTGGTCATGTGTATTTGCAATAAGATATATCATGTTTGGATTGGTCTGTGAGAGATATGTCACATATGAATGGCTAGCTAGAGAATATTTCTTTCCTAGCGTGGGGCCAATATGTGTGGGTATGATATATTGTTTTTGGTGAGATATGGTAAGGTTTTCCCATGCTAACCGGGGATGTTAGCCTATGTGCACATAGACTGGGGATATCCTAGTTACTACTATTAAACTTAGTATGTGATTATGGAAAGGAGATCTGATGGCCATGTTGATATCCCTGTGCTGGAGAGGAAGTGGCCCGTCTAAATCTGTCTATAGCTCACCGTTTGTTCACTATGTGAACTTTTGTGTGTGTGTGTGATTATATGGTTGGCATGCATCTTGTGGTCTTGCATATTGTTGGACGTGGTTAAGTTCTGTCTCTCATATGTAGCAGACATAACCAATATGTTATGTTCTATCTTCTTACTAAGTGTTTCAAAACACTTACCCCTTACTAATCCATCTCAGGTTAAAGCAATCATAGTTTGCCTCGGGTTCTGGAGTCCGTGGTGCATGCCCATCTCTTCCATTCGAGGGCTACTCTTTTGAGGTCTCCGGATCATGCTATCTTTTGTACTCTTGTATAGACACTCCGTAATAGTTTTCAGAGGCTAGATCCTAGACTATGCTTTGGTTTGAACATGTATCATAGGAAACTTGTTCAGACTTTTGGTGATGGTTCCCACACCATTTTTGTATATCTTATATTTTGAGAGGCATGTGTATATAGCGTGCCCTGGTGTTGCTTTAAATAAATATTGATAAACTTTATGCTATGTTTTGAGGCTGGCTAGATCTGCATTTTGTAGTTTGTATATAGTGGATTCTAGCGCCGGTCACCGACCTCATGACGGGTCGTGACAGACTTGGTATCAGAGCCCAATAGAGTTTTGTCTTATGTGTTATCTAAATGTGTACTTTAGGAACCCTACGGAGCATAGGATCGGTCATGTCTTTGTCCCTCATTATATCAGCTTGTCCTTTGGTCTTCTTAAATTATGACTTGCTCTTATAGGGAGAATATGCCTGTTACATGTAGAGGTGCAGAAACTACTATCAGGGAGCGAGGTGAGTGCTCCGATGGACATAGAGATGATATTGTACTTGAGCCAGCACTACCAGCTGAGAACACAACTACAAATAATACCACGACAGTTGAGATTGACCCACCAGTTGGTGGTACTTCTGAGGCTGAAAGGCATGGTGGTTATGCGGTGGACCGAGTGTTGATAGCAATGGAGAAATTTATTGCTACTCAACAAAGCCAGATGGATCGAAAAGCTGCTTTGGTTCCTAGAGATGACTCATTGGCAGAGTTTTTAAAGTTGGAGCCACCTACATTTTCAGGTGTGCGTGATGATCCTCAGGTATTTGTTGATGAAATGGAGAAGAGGTGGAAGATCCTAAAATGTGAAGGAAAGAGGATGGTGGAGTTGGCTGCATTTAAGTTAACTAGAGAGGCTGGAGTTTGGTTCCAAACTGTGGGATCACGTGGATGGACTTGGAAGAAGTTTAGTAAAGCTTTATTGGACCGCTTCCTGCCGGAGAGTTTGAGGGATGCACGTGCCTTTGAGTTTGAGCGGTTAGTAAAGACACCAGAGATGACGGTAACTGAGTATGATTAGAGGTTTTGTTATCTTTCCCGTTATGCAAAGCATTTAATTCCTGATGAGGAGAAGAAGGTAAAGAGGTTCATTCGGGGACTTGATGATGCTATGTTCAAAGTTATGTACCCTCGTGGATTCAAGTTATATGCAGCTGCAGTGGATTGTGCAAGGACATTAGAGATGCGTGATACTGAGCGCCAGATGACCCAAAGGCAACCAAAAGTGCAGAGGGTTGAAAGACAACCACAACCTAGTTTTAACCAAAGCTTTGGGCAACAACAAAGAAGGATGAACAATCAGCCTGCCTTGTCAAGGGGTGGTGGATCATTTGGTAGATTTGGGAGAGGAAAAGATGTTCGCAACCTACATGGTAGTCGGGACCAGTCTAGTAGCTCAGCAAATTGTCCAAGATGTGGGAAACAACAACATCATGGAAGGCCATGCCATAGACAGACAGGAGCTTGCTTTGGATGTGACAATTATGGACATCATATCAAAGATTGTCCTGAGGATAAGGCAAGGCAACGTGTACAGGTTGCTAGTCTTTCTAGCGTACCTCATGGTTACAGATTTTCTGGACCTCAAGAACAAAGTAGGAGTTCAATCAGCCAGAGCAATGAGGGAGAGAATTCAGTTCATAGGGAAAAGGAGCCTATGGAGCATAGTGGAGGTGGTCCTGCTCGAGTATATGCTTTGACAAAGAAAGATGCTACCGCATCTAATACTGTGGTTTCAGGTATACTCCCTATAGGCTTGTCAGATGCTCGAGTCTTATTTGATTCGGGGTCGACACATTCATTCTTGTCACCCCAGTTTGCTAAGTCTTTTGATGATCAACTTGTGTCCTTAGGGGAGTCACTAGATGTTTGTACCCCATCAGGTCATATCATACATGTGCATTTAGTTCTTAAATCATGTGTGATTGTTGTTGATGGACGTGATATGGTTGCTGATTTACACGTGCTTGATATGGAGGATTTTGATGTGATTTTGGGTATGGATTGGTTATCATCATATCATGCAACAGTAGATTGTTTCAATAAGATTGTGACCTTCAAGCCTAAGGGTGAGCCAGAATTTATGTTTCGGGGTGATAGGATGGTAGTTCCAGGTAGACTTATCTCATGTTTGAAGGCCTTCAGATTATTAAAAAGGGGTTGTGTGAGTTATTTGGCTATTATTAAAGAAGCTGATGCAGATGCAAAGAAGATAACTATTGATGAGATTCCTGTCGTGAAAGAATTTTTAGATGTTTTTCCAGATGACTTGCCAGGTTTGCCACCTGAGAGGGAGATTGAGTTTTGCATTGAGTTAATGCCAGGGACCGAACCAATCTCTATACCTGCGTATCGTATGGCACCTGCTGAGTTAAAAGAGTTGAAGGTTCAATTGCAGGATCTGTTGGATAAAGGATATATTCGGCCTAGTGTTTCCCCATGGGGTGCTCCAGTGTTGTTTGTTAGAAAGAAAGATGGAAGTTTAATGTTGTGCATTGATTATCGTAAGCTCAATAAAGTAACTATTCGCAACCAATATCCTCTTCCACGCATTGATGATTTGTTTGATCAGTTAAGGGATGCCAAGTGGTTTTCAAAGGTTGATTTAAGGTCTGGATATCATCAGTTGAGGATCCGAAAAGAAGATGTGACTAAGACAGCCTTCAGAACTCGATATGGACACTATGAGTTCTTAGTTATGCCATTTGGTCTTACTAATGCACCTGCTTTCTTTATGGGTTTGATGAACCGAGTGTTCAAGCCATTCTTGGATCAGTTTGTAGTTGTCTTTATTGATGATATATTGATCTACTCATGAACTAAGGAAGAACATGAAGGACATCTTCAGTTGGTTTTGAAGACCTTGCTTGATAATCAGTTGTATGCTAAATTCTCCAAGTGTGAGTTTTGGTTGCAAAGTGTGGCATTCCTAGGACATGTTGTTTCCAAGGATGGAGTGTCAGTTGATCCAATGAAGGTGGAAGCTGTGGTGAATTGGCCAACTCCAACCAATGTTACTGAGGTACGTAGCTTCCTTGGTTTGGCTGGATATTACAGACGGTTTGTAAAAGGGTTTTCTACTTTGGCTGCTCCACTCACTCGATTGACACAGAAGAATGTAAAATATGTGTGGGTAGAAGATTGTGAGAGAAGTTTTCAGAAGTTGAAAAGTTTGTTAACCAATGCTCCTGTTTTGACTTTACCGTCTGCATCCGGAGGATATGCTGTGTACTGTGATGCTTCAAGGATTGGTTTGGGATGTGTTTTGATGCAGGGAAGGAATGTGATAGCTTATGCATCTAGACAGTTGAAGAAACACGAGCACAATTACCCAGTGCACGACTTGGAAATGGCTGCAGTGGTGTTTGCACTCAAGATATGGAGGCATTATCTATATGGTGAGAAATTTGAAATATTTACGGATCATAAGAGTTTAAAGTATATTTTTGATCAGAGGGATCTAAATATGAGGCAGAGGAGATGGATGGAGCTTCTGAAAGACTATGATTGTATCATTAGCTATCATCCAGGGAAGGCTAATGTTGTTGCAGATGCTTTAAGCCGGAAATCAGCTGGTAGTTTGGTACATATGTCATTGATTCGAAGACCTTTGATTTCAAGCCTATATGAGCTAGTTGACCAAGGGTTGGAGTTGACAACAGTTCTAAATGGAACTGAACCTGTGATGTTGGGTGAGATACATATGCAACCAACTATCCGTGGTCGTGTTGTGGAACTACAACGAGAGGACCCTGAGTTGCTGGAGATGATTGAAAAAGTAGAGGAAGATGCATTGCCTAAATTTTATCTTAGTTCAAATGGTGTTTTATATTTTGGTACTCGATTGGTTGTGCCTGATGTAGGAGATTTGAGGAGAGACATTATGGCTCAAGCGCATAAGGCTGTGTATAGTATGCATCCAGGTTCGACCAAGATGTATCAAGATATGAAGAATCATTATTGGTGGAATGGCATGAAAAAGGACATTGGTGATTTTGTCGCTAAGTGTTTAACATGTCAACATGTTAAAGCTGAACATCAAAGACCTTCTGGTTTGTTGCAACCATTGGATATTCCAGAATGGAAATGGGAACGAATTACCATGGATTTGTTAGTGGGCCTCCCGACTTCACCAAGGGGTTTTGATTCTGTTTGGGTTATTGTGGATCGATTGACGAAGTCGGCACATTTTATACCTATTAAGAATACATATGATGCAGCAAAGTTTGCCCAACTATTCATTGATCAGATTGTTCGACTGCACGGAGTTCCAGTTTCAATAGTTTCTGATCGAGGGACACATTTTACATCTCGATTTTGGAAGAAGTTTCAAGATGCCATGGGTACTCGTTTGGATTTGAGTACAGCTTTCCATCCTCAGACAGATGGACAGTCAGAACGGACAATACAAATATTGGAGGATATGATGCGAGCATGTGTGATGGATTTTGGAGGGAGCTGGGAGCTCTATTTGCCTTTAATGGAGTTTTCCTACAATAACAGTTATCAAGCTAGTATTCTGATGGCACCTTATGAGGCATTGTATGGTAGAAAGTGTAGGTCACCAATATGTTGGGATGAAGTTGGTGAGAAGCAACAGTTGAGTCTTGAATTCATACAGGAGACAATTGATAAGATTAAGGTGATTCGGAAACGATTAGTGATAGCTCAAAGTAGACAGAAGTCATACTCAGATAAAAGGAGAAAAGATATTGAGTTTGAAGTGGGTACCAATGTATTTCTGAAGGTATCTCCAATGAAAGGGATTATGAGATTTGGGAAAAAGGGTAAATTGAGTCCAAGATATGTGGGACCATTTGAGATTCTGGAGCGGGTTGGTCGAGTGGCTTATCGGTTGGCATTACCACCCACATTCTCGCATATACATCCAGTGTTTCATGTCTCGATGCTTAGGAGATACCTATATGATCCTTCACATGTGCTAGACCAGCCAAATGTGGACTTCCAGGATGATCTTACATACGAAGAGCGACCCTTACGGATATTGGGTCGACAAGTGAGAAATTTGAGGACCAAAGATCTTCCATTTGTGAAAGTAGAATGGCAAAATCATTCTCCAGCAGAGGCTACATGGGAGTTAGAGGAGGATATGCGAGGGAAGTATCCAAACCTATTTGACTAACACTGTAAGTACTCCATGCCTTTAGTAAATTCGGGGACCGAATTTTTATAAGGAGGGGAGAATTGTGATATCTTAAAAATGGTCGGTTGGAATAAATGATATTCTATGGTATAATCTATATATGAGATGTGTTTGGAAGTGTTTCTAGATATTCTATAGTCTTCTTAGGATTCTAGCTAACTACAACAAAGCCTAGTCAATTATTCCAAGCTTTAAGAATTTTGTTGGTCAAGTTCGGACAGCAATGACCTTTGTTCAGTAAATGGAGCACCACGTTCTCAATTTTGCTCCAAATGCTACAAATAAATATGATCCAGAAACTACACACATAGGGCTACATTTCGTTTGTTGACAAGTTTTGATAAAAGGCAAAATAACTCAGTGAAAACGGAGCTTCAATTAGTCAATTTCTGATTGGACCTCATTTAGAATCAACCAATCACCTATTACCACTTGCTAGTTCATTAGACTTTGTTAAAAAGGTGAGTCAAGCTGGACTCTTACTCACCTATATACTTTTGGGACTCAGAAACCTTAAGGAAGAGGCAAGAAATTCCGAGACTCAGCCATAACTCAAAAGAGAAGAAAAAGTTGAGAGAGAGAGTAAGAGGAAAGAGAAAGAAGCAGGTGACAAAGAACGACTTGGTAAGCAATATTCTGCCTCGAACTAGATTTTTATTCCTTCATAAAAGTTGTAGAGGACATGAAGAGCTTTCTGAGAATATATTATATGTCCCGTTTTGATAAAGGAATCGGCGTGGAATTAATTTTGAATATTGGACTAGTTACTGGAGTATCAAGTGAGGTGGTTGAAGAAGAATTGCTTGGTAAGTTATTTTCGGATTTGAATTGGACTATTATGTCTTCATGGAAGTTGTAGAGGACTCAAATATCTTGTTAACGGTGTATTATATGTTCTATTATGATCAAGGAGCCAATAGGAAATATATTTTGAACAACGGACTATCTACGGGAGACACAGATGAGCTAGTGGAAGAAGAATGGCTTGGTAAGCTTAGTTGGACTCCGAATTGGACTTAGGTTCCTTCTTACAGATTGTAGAAGACTTATTTAGCTTTCTAACGCCTTATTATACGCCCTGTTTGGATGAAAGAATCGCCTTCAAGACCTGGTTGAAAGTTGGACTAGCTGCCTGGTTCGGGATTGAGCAGGGTTTATGAGTAAAGGCTTGGTAAGTTAATTCTTTTGGATTCTAGGTTGATTTTTGGACTCTGAGTTATCAAGAAAATACAAGAGAGCTTAAGTACAGTAAATGAATCGGGTTTTGTGTGATATTGGGTTATATGCGATGTCTATCGAACTTAAAAGCGATTGAGCTTATCGTGTGCTCAATATGTAACTCGGTTGGGAAAGTGAGGAACTGACCTCATTTTGTAATTGGAAATTGTTATACAGATCATGTAAGGCTTTCTCAAAGTGCTTCCAGTGAAGAAAACTATCTGAGAGGAATGGCTGAAGGTTGAAAGTGACGAGAGATTAGGACTCGGGAAATCGACACTATTGAGTGATATTCGTTTGTGTAAGCGAATAGAACATGATAAATTTGGTTTTGTTTGGTGCATGTGCATGTTTCAGGCCTTGATTGTGTGCGTCTCATGCATATGAAGTATGTTCATGAAGTGGTCATGTGCATTTGCAATAAGATATATCATGTTTGGATTGGTCTGTGAGAGATATGTCACATATGAATGGCTAGCTAGAGAATATTTCTTTCCTAGCGTGGGGCCAATATGTGTGGGTATGATATATTGTTTTTGGTGAGATATGGTCAGGTTTTCCCGTGCTAACCGGGGATGTTAGCCTATGTGCACATAGACTGGGGATATCCTAGTTACTACTATTAAACTTAGTATGTGATTATGGAAAGGAGATCTGATCGCCATGTTGATATCCCTGTGCTGGAGAGGAAGTGGCCCGTCTAAATCTGTCTATAGCTCACCGTTTGTTCACTATGTGAACTTGTGTGTGTGTGTGTGATTATATGGTTGGCATGCATCTTGTGGTCTTGCATATTGTTGGACGTGGTTAAGTTCTGTCTCTCATATGTAGCAGACATAACCAATATGTTATGTTCTATCTTCTTACTAAGTGTTTCAAAACACTTACCCTTTACTAATCCATCTCAGGTTAAAGCAATCATAGTTTGCCTCTGGTTCTGGAGTTCGTGGTGCATGCCCATCTCTTCCATTCGAGGGCTACTCTTTTGAGGTCTCCGGATCATGCTATCTTTTGTACTCTTGTATAGACGCTCCGTAATGGTTTTCAGAGGCTAGATCCTAGACTATGCTTTGGTTTGAACATGTATCATAGGAAACTTGTTCAGACTTTTGGTGATGGTTCTCACACCATTTTTGTATATCTTATATTTTGAGAGGCATGTGTATATAGCGTGCCCTGGTGTTGCTTTAAATAAATATTGATAAACTTTATGCTATGTTTTGAGGCTGGCTAGATCTGCATTTTGTAGTTTGTATATAGTGGAGTCTAGCGCCGGTCACCGACCTCATGACGGGTCGTGACATCCAGGGTCTCAAAGTTTCATACGTCTCACTCAGTGGTGCCTTGATAAATGTGAGGCTCATGATCAAGGAGACTTTTCATTGGTTTGTAATGGGGTTTAAGACAGGTGAGAATAATAAATGTGGGAAGTAGCTAAATCACCCAGCCGAGGAGCTTACAAAAATATTCTAGCTCTCGCCTATTCTAATCATCTCACACTATATCTAATATGCATTCATTCCAATATTACACCCAATCCTATTGATCGCGTAGCTCGAGTCGTGCCATTTAAACACTTTCCAAACTTTCCACACTCCCATCTTACAATATTTATTCCTCTTCCAACTTTCCCATTCCTTTGCCTTTCTTTCTTTTTTTTCCTTTTCTTTTCACTTTTTCACATTTTTTTCTTTTTCTATTCGCTTTTGACAACCTTCCGCAATCACATCCATACACCACATTATAAATCAAAGGCAGTAGGTCTCGACTTCTTTGTTGGCCTCAATTCTACCCATTTTCCCCATTGTTTATTCCCGAGCTATTCTACCAAGTGAACCCTTACAATAATACCCCAAAGATTAAGACCTAGTGCATCCTCGGACCAAAGTGATCAAAGATGGGTAAGATTGTGGATATAAGGCTTACATTGGCTTACATATAATATTTCAAAGAAAAGGTTCAAGCTCAACGGGTTTAAACAAAGGATATAAAGGGTTCTCAGCTCAAAGGCTCTAGGCTCAATAATATCAAAGACGGCCTCGTCCTCTCACTTACACCCACACCACTAAAATAGTACCAAGTGATGGCATGAAACCTGATGACCGGAGCAATGTAGGCACCTCATGCTTCTAAGATCTCAGAAGGTAACTCATCAATGCCGCTCGTAAAATCTACCAAGTGCAAACACTAACCTTAACGACCAAGGATGTTGTCCCTACACCTCGTACTGAAGCTTGATTCCTAACGAAGTATGGGGTCTAACTTCTAACAAAAGTTCAAAAATTCAAGGGGGAGGTTCATCATTTGCTTTAGACACCACTTCAATCACAAACACACTCTTAATCCAGACCTAAACTCAATCACATACATGAGAAAATGAAAGAACAACACACGTCGCCCCCCCCCCCCCACACACACACACTTATTAAACGTATTGTCCTCAATAGACACCAACAACATCACAAAATGCAAGCATGAACAACACGAGGCACATAATAGACACATAACAAAAATGAACAGAGGAGAGAACTTGTACTGCCCTGTCAATCGGTAGGAGGTGGCGGGTAGGGAAAATGAGCGCGTAGCCACTCAAACTGAGCTTGGTGAGCTGCCTCCATATGTGTGTGGAACTCTTGCTGAGCGGTAAAGTAAGCTGCTTGGGCAGCCTCCATCCGAGCATTGTACTCGTACTGCCGTTGCCAATGCTCCTCTGAAGTAGTGGTCAGCTCTTGTAGCTAAAGCTGTAGACTGTCAAAATGGTGCTAAAGCTCATTGAGCCTAACTTGGTACAGCGGTAGCCGTGGAGGAGATGCTTCCCGAAGATGATCCTGGACAGATTTGCGGTTCTCCCATACCTTGTAAGCCACTACCTCCTGGCCATCGCGTTCAAATTTCTCGATGAGATTATAGTGGTTAAGGCGGTTGATGCCAATCCTATCCGAGGTGGTGGTGGGGCCCTTGTAACCTGCATACTGATAAAAAAAAGTGCTCAAATGGCTCAAAGTCCAAGGGACCACCACCCCGACGAATGCCTATGAGGTGTCACAAGAGTGTCTCATTTACCTCAATTGGTCTCTCAAATAAATGTGCAGTAAATGAGGACCGATTCTCAACAATGGTTAGTGTGCAGTAAAACTCAAGTGTCAAATCATATTTAGCAGAGACATCATTAGAGGCAAAGTGCTCCTAACTAAAGTGTTCTAAGGCAGCGTGTAGATCCTCATCAACCCCTAAGATATGCATATCATCCCAATCAATGGTAAAGTGACTAGAATACAGAAGTCTAGAGAGTCGACGGTACCTCTACCCCTCCCAATCGTGATGGATCACAAAGGGGGTAGTGTAAGTGTGAGAAAGGCTTTGTGGCGGCGGCGGTAAAGGAGGGGAGGGAGCACCGGTGCTAGCCTTCTTGTTAGAGGGTTGATTCTGGCATCCCCCGCGACTGGAGCCAGCTGTGAGGACCATAATGGTGATCAGAAAAGGTGGCCGGAGCTCTGGCGAGCAGTAGTCGGCAGTGGTGGATGGCAGAGGTGGCTCTAGGTTATAGATCTCGTGGTTGTGGTCACTTTTTCTCAAAGATATGTGGTGCAGTCGGGCTCCATTTGCCGACAATCAGAATAAGAGAGGCAAACAAAACAAATTAGGGTGTACCCCTTTTGTACCTTGGAGAGCTCGGCGGTGGCAGAGGAGACGTGGGGCTGAGCTGGAGGCGAGGCAGCGCACGGCGGTGGTGAGTCATTGATGGCTCTCTCTCTCTCCCCCTCACTTGGCTCTTGTTGTAACTTGGGTGGAACAAGGGAAGAAAGAAAAAAATTGGGTTTTTAAGCCCCTTCTACACGGGCTGGCGTACGCCAAGCCCCTGGCGCCCGCCAAGCAAGGCTTCTGTGAATAGGCTGGCGCCCGCCAGAGAGGTGGTGTCCGCTAGCTCGATGCTAAATTTTTGTTTTTTTATTTTTTATTTAAATTTTCCTGCAAAAATAAGACATAAAATTAAACTAGGTTACTAAAGCAAATTAGAGAGAAATAAAATCACATGAAATTTAAAAAACTAAACATGCTAATTTATAGTCATTAGCTTGACTTGATACTCCCTGGGACTAAGATGCGGATGGTGGGGACAATGTGTGTACGGCTCGAACGCGCTCTACATCGTTCCCCAGGTATAGCTTGCATCGCTGGCCGTTTACTTTAAAAGTTTGCCCCTCCAAATTTTTTACTTTAATTACCCCATGAGGTGCGATATCGACAATCTTGAATGGCCCGCTCCACCTTGACTTCAACTTTCCGGGGAATAATTTTAGACGAGAGTTGTAGAGTAGCACTTGTTGTCTAACCTGGAAGTCCTTGTTCCCAATACGAGCTCTCAAAAGCACTGGCACGGATTTCTTCAAGTTCTTAGAGTTGTAGGACTCGGCATTCACCAGCAAGCTTGTAGTCATAGTTCAATGCCTTGATCACCCAAAATACTCGATGTTCGAGCTCCACGGGGAGGTGATTGCTTTACCATAGACCAGACGATATGGTGTTATGCCAATAGGGGTCTTGAATGCAATACGGTAAGCCCACAATGCATCATCTAGCTTTAAAGACCAAACTTTACGGACTGAACTCACTTGCTTCTCTAGAATCCTCTTCAACTCCCTATTAGAAACTTCAACTTGGCCACTAGTTTGAGGATGATAGGGAGTGGCTACCTTATGAGTGACACCATAGCGCTTGAGAAGTGTGGAAAAAGGTTAGTTGCAAAAGTGCGAGCCTCCATCACTAATAATCGCACGAGGAACACCAAATCAGGCAAAGAGCTTCTTGAGAAAGCGTAGGACTACATTGGCATCGTTAGTTGGGGTAGCCCATGCCTCCACCCACTTGGAGATGAAATCGACTCCAACAATGATGTACTTGTTGCCTTTAGATGGAGGGAAAGGACCCATGAAGTCGATCCCCCATACGTCAAATAGCTCAACCTCTAAGATGCTTGATTGAGGTAATTCATCCCTCAAGGAGATATTTCCCGTTCTTTGACAGTGATCACAACGTATTCCAACACCCTTGATGCTGTCCTTGATGCCCCAAAATGACTAGCATAAGCTGATCCGTGACATTCCTGGAGGACAGATGGTATCTCCTCATCTGGGATACACTGCCTTAGGAGGCCATCGACACATCGACGAAAGAGATATGGCTCATCCCACACATAAAAACAGACATCGTTTAGGAACTTCTTCTTCTGAGAATAGCTTAAGTCTTCTGGTATGACTTCACTCACCAAGTAGTTGGCAAAGTCTGCATACCATGGAGGGCTCATTGACTATACGTAAAACAAGGCTTCATCTGGAAAGTACTCGAGGATCCTCCCTTCTTTGTCCACCCCATCGCTGTTCTCCAAGCGGGATAAATGATACGCTACCACGTTCTACATGCCCTTCTTATCCTTTATCACCAAGTCAAATTCCTGCAAAAGTAAAACCCAGCAGATAAGTCAGGGTTTTGCATCTTGTTTAGCAAAGAGATACCTAAAGGCGGCATGGTCGGTGTAGATGATGATTTTTGAGCCTAGTAGGTAAGGTCTAAACCTTGTCACAAGCATACACCACACTGTGAGCATCTCCTTCTCAGTGGTAGTGTAGTTGAGTTGTGCTCCAGCGAGGATGCAACTTGCATAATAGATGACATATAAGCGCCCTTCTTTTTGTTGTCCTAGGAACAACCCAAGGCATCATTGCTGGCATCGCACATGAGCTCGAATGGGAGTCCCAAGATGGTGAAGTGATGACTGGGGCAGTGACCAACGCCTTCTGAAGAGTCCTGAAAGTACTTAAACAAGAATTATCAAATGCAAAAGGAACATATTTATTCAGCAAGTTAGTCAAGGGTTTCGCAATGGAAGAGAAATCCTTAATAAAGCGGCGATAAAACCCGGCATGTCCAAGGAAGGCGCGGATGCCTTTGACCGTTGTAGGTGGTTGCATCTTTTCGATCGCTTTGATCTTGGCATGATCCACTTCAATTCCCTTCTTGGAGATTTTGTGACCCAACACAATGCCTTCCTCTACCATAAAGTGGCACTTCTCCCAATTGAGCACGAGTCTCTTCTCTTCGCATCTCTTGAGCACTTTATCCAAGTTGTGAAAGCAGCCCTCAAATGAATCTCTAAAGATGGAAAAATCATCCATGAATACCTCCATGATGTCTTCATTCATCCCCCAAAAGATTGCCATCATACATCGTTGAAAGGTGGTAGGGCCATTGCAGAGACCAAAAGGCATCCTCCTGTAAGCAAAAGTGCCAAAGGGACAAGTGAAAGTAGTATTTTCTTGGTCTTCGGGATAGATAAGTACCTGATTATACCCGGAGTAGCCATCAAGGAAATAATAGTAAGCATGTCCCGCTATGCGCTCCAACATCTGGTCAATGAAGGGGAGGGGAAAGTGATCCTTTTGAGTACCAGCGTTGAGCTTCCTGTAGTCAATGCATACACGTCACCCCGTAACTGTTCGTGTTGAGATGAGCTCCCCCTCTTCATTGATTTGCACAGTCATGCCACCTTTCTTGGGCACGTATTGAACAGGACTCACCTATTCACTATATGAGATAGGATAAATAATTCCAGCATCGAGAAGTTTGATTATCTCCTTCTTTACGACCTCCTTCATGTTGGGATTGAGTCTTCTTTGACGATCCACTTTGGGCTTTGCTCCTTCCTCCATATTGATGCGATGCATCATAATATCTGAACTAATTCCTTGGATATCAGAAATTTGCCAACCCATGGCATTGATTCTCTTGTTCACCAAGGTAAGGACTTGTTCTTCTTGCTCTTGAGTAAGCTTGTTGGAGATGATGATGGGCAGCCTTCCTCCTTCTTTCAAGAAGCTATATCGTAAGTGAGGGGGCAATTCCTTCAGCTCTAAAGTGGGGGCATTAATGGTGGATGGTGGTGTGGGTGCCCTCCTATAGAGTTCTAATTCTTCTTTGGCCTCCTCCTTGCCTACTTCTTCATCCTCTTCGTCCTCTTCAATTTAGCATGCTTGATCAAGAGACTCTTCATCTTCTTCTTTCATAGTGATCCAGCTCCATTGTTCTTCAACACCAAAAGTTTCATTAGGCATCAATTCGATGCTCATGCACGCTTCATTCTCTTGGTGGTGTTGCATTGCCTTGGACATTTAGTACTCTACTGCTTCATCACCAACTCGTAGAGTCAACTTTCCTCCATTGACATCGATAAGAGCATGGATGGTGTTAAGGAATGGCCTTCCTAGAAGGAGAGGGCAATTTTTGTCGGGGTCAAAATCCAAGACCACAAAATCTGCTGAAACATAGAATTGTTCAAACTTGACTAGCACATCTTCCGCGATCCCATGTGGCCTTGTGACCGTTTGATCAGCTAGCTGAAGGCGCATCTCTGTTGGCTTGAGGTCTCCAAGTCTGAGTTACCTAAAAACAGTTAAATGCATGAGGTTAATACTGGCACCAAGATCACAAAGACATTTAACAAATTCAACATCACCAATATAGCAAGGTATAGTAAAACTCCCTGGATCCTTAAGCTTAGCTGGCAAGTTCTTAGATATGAGTGAGCTGCAGTTAGCAATCAAAGAGACTGTTTCTTCCTTGTCCCACTTCTTCTTCTTTGTGAGTAGCTCCTTGAGGAATTTGGCATAATGTGGCATCTGGTCTAGCATCTCTAAGAAGTAAATGCTGATTTGAATGCCCTTCGTCTTGTCAATAAAGCCAATAAATCTTTCGTCCACCACTGGTTGCTTCTTGAGTCGTTGAGGAAACGGTGGTAGTGGAACCTTAGGTGGTGGGGGAACATAGGGTTCCTCCTCTTCTTTAATTTGCACCGGTTCTTTCTCCTTTTCGGGCTCCTTTTCCTTGGGTGATTTGGCTGGCTTGGTGGCTCCTTCAATCTCCTTGCCACTCCTTAAGGTAATTGCTTTAGCATCTCCTCTAGGGTTGACCTCCGTGTTGCTTGGAAGGAAACCTGTTAGCCTTCGAGTGTTTGCTGCAGCCATGTTCCCAAGTTCGATCTCCATCTTCTTGAGTTGTGTAGCCTGCCCCTTCAGGTATGTCTCAAACTCTTATTGACGTGCTTCACAATGATCCATTAGCTACAGAGTGATGCTTTATTATTGGATGGATTGTTGGACTACCCCCACAAGTTGGTCAATCTTAGAGAAGATGGTGACTTCATCACCCACTAATTTATCGATCTTGTCACCCATTTCCTTGACTTGCTCGCCCAAATATGGCTTACTGGGTTCTTGCTGGGCACCAGTGTTGTTTGCCTGCTCACCAAATCGAGAAAAGTTCGGCTGCGCATTAGTTTATCTCGAGTAGCCCATACATGGCGGTGTTCTATCAGTGATGGCCTGAAGTTCCTCTAACATTGGACAGTCACTGGCATGATGTGATTCTTTACAAAGCTACAAGTGTCTTCTATTGTAGTGGCACTTTCCTTACCCTTAGTCAAATCTTCAAGTCTTTTGGTAAGTGCTTCCACTTTAGCTTCAAGTTTCATATTGGCATTTACTGCAAGAACTCCTCGGGTTACTTCCTTACGGGGTTGCTTGGTACGTTCTTTTGGCCACATCCCATTGACTTCAGCCATCTCCTCTATTAAGCGAGCGGCTTCATCAGCAGTCTTCCACAAAAATATCCCTTGAGATGAGGCGTCAATACGGTCACGGGATGGGCCATCTAACCCATTGTAAAAGATCTTCATGAGATTCTCCTAGGTTATGCCATGTTGAGGGAATGCACTTTGGAGATCTGTGAACCGTTCCCAAGCTTCATAGATGCTCTCCCCATCTCCTTGGATGAATGTGTTAATTTCTTGCAAAAGTTTGGCTGTCTTAGCCATAGAAAAGAACTTCCGAAGAAAAGCATGAGCCGGATCATTCCAACTCTGAATCGTCTCTCCTTTCAACTTGTTGTACCAAGTACGAGCTCAATCTTTCAAAGAAAAGTGGAAGAGACGCAGCTTCAAGACATCATCATCATCGACATTTTGGAATTTCATGATGTTGCAGATATCTTCAAATCGAGATAGATGGTCTTGACGATCTTCCTTTAGCAAGCCGCCAAATTGGATCGAGTTTTGCAGTAGTCCGACAATCGCTGCTAGAATCTGGAAAGAGTGGGAACCTACAAGTGGTTGTTGTAGACCATTAGGGTTCCCATTCCATGTAGGAACAGATGATTCCAACAACGTCCTTCTTCATGGAGCGCTCCGTCTTCCTGATTTTGTGCCATTTCTTTGGCTTGGTCTCGCTTCTTACGCCTAATTACCCTTTTGAGTACTCCGATGTTAGCCTCAAGCACAGTATTTGTGTCAAGGTCCAGTCCTTCACTCCGGGTTCTTGGCATGCACTAGAGAATCCTGAAAAAGAAAGCACAAAAAAAATCAGCAAGTTTGCTACACAAAACCTATTGCTTTTGATTTTATGTCCTAAAATCTCAGTTCCGTATCAACGGCGCCAATTTGATATACGAGAAATTGACAAGCAATTAAACGCACAAACAAATAGTATAGTAAATAAGTAAGGTTTCGAACTGAGGGTTGAACATGAAATTAAGGCAAGTAATTATGTAAAGCGAGAGAATTAAGAGGTTTATAAGGTTGTGGGAGTTCGCAAGTAAATAAATGCAATCAAAAATACAAATAAAAGAGTTGTAAATTGAGTTGAGACAAACGAGCACGATACCCTGTGGATTGACTACCTATGTCGAGATTATAGTTCTACGAAGTTCTAACTAGTACCCGGAGTATTCTATAGCATCTCCCTAACGCTTTCGTTCATTAGGGTGATAAAACCAAACTAGCAAAGATCTAGATCACTAATTAACGCTTTTGCTCATCAATTAGACCTGGAGCTATACTAATCGAATTATGAAGATTCCTCCTAACGGGTTACCCTTGAGATATTAAGACATCTCATTAATATCTAAAAATATGCTAATTAGTTCTTTCCATTAACTCGAGTGCCTTTTGGTCCACTCTCATCAACTATAAGCATAACCTAAATGATCAAGTTAGGTTAGGCATTAAGTTCTCCAATTAACAACTAATGCACAAGATATTCGAACCATAAATCAAAATAGGCAATCAATCACAAGCTAGGGCATCGCACTCTAAAGAAATCTACTAGCTAAGAATAACGATGAAGCAGGAGAGAATAATGAAAGACATTATAACGTAAAGCATAAGTATAGAAAAAGAGAAGGCTTAGTCGTTCGAGCAAGCCTTTCCAATCTCCTCCATGAAGCTTAACGGAATCCTGACTTTATTAAGCTCCTTAGGCTGTCTCAATGTCGCAGTAAAAGTACATTTAAAACCTAAGAGACTATGGCTTTATATAGCCAAGCCAACTAGCTAGCAAATAGGAAAACCTAGAGAAGATTAACCTAAATAAGAAGTCTTGCTAGCCAAGTAATGTAGTAAATAATATAATTATAGTCCTAGGACCAAGACATGGGGCCAAGAGTCATTCAAATCTGGAATAAGTCAAAAACCTGACAAAATAGAAAGCCGGCAAAACTTGGTTTGGAATGCCTGGCGCCCACCAACCAAACCTTCTGTCCGGTTGTTGGCACCCGCCAGAGAGGTGGCGCCCCCCAGGGTGTTGATCAGCTTCATTGTATCTTTGTATTTTCACTTTTTGGCCCTCTTTCGCTCCGAATTTGGCTTCAACTATAAAATAAAAAATGTAGATCTCTCTTTAAGCTTTCCAACAGTCTCTCATTTGTCATAATCCGATGCTCGAGACGAAAGTTGTGGCTCTTGCACTATGATATCTCGAAATCACCCCTTCAACGGCCTTCATTGAGTTCCATTTTCCTACAAAATATGATAATTGAGTAGAAATCTATTCCCAAACACAAATGTACCAAAACGATCATAGGACTCGACATGTCATGATAAAAACCACTTAAATAATGACTCAGCACGCACAAAATATATGACAAATCATGAGCGTTTACACACTCATCACCATGCGTATCAAGTAAAAGAGGGTGGTTGTCGGGACTAGATCATTCTATGGAGGTTGCAATCCATAGAGATGTTAGGAGACCAAGGACCGGTGGGCTGAAGGCAATAATACATTTATAGTAACTATTTTTGGGGTTTAAAATGTAACACTAACGTGAACAACTTTTTATTACAGAAAACATCTACTTACAAAAATAAATCAATAAATTAGATTGTAGCGTAAACTCATGTACTACTAATAAACTATTTTTCTAATCTTTCGGGGTATATCACCCATGTAACCAGATCAACCATTCCGAAGTCCATCGGAGAATGAAATGCACAAAAAGTTCTCGGCCACAAATTGCCCCGTCGAATATGACTTCATTGCGGAGGTTCCAACAGAGTGCAGCCAGACCTTCATCAGTCTTCTACCCCTAATTAGACCGGCCCAACTAGAAAAAGAGGAACTGATTCCAATTTCTGGCCAAGGACATTACAGACCGTCCACGGAAGAGAGCAATGTAAAAATATCGTAGTTTCCACATAGAGGACAAAGAACGTTCCAAGGGTAATTCTATGCATCCGAATCAAATTCTCTCGTACTATGTTTCTTGTGCGCCGTCAAAGCCCACAAGGGAATGAAACCTAAATCTGACCGGCTGACTCTACTTCCCTCTCGATGGTCCAGGTTGCGTTAGGATACCCTAGATCTGTTTGTTGACTTGACAACCTCGAGTGTGAGGTAGGTGGGGCTGCGACGCAAGCAGGAGTGTATCATAAGGGTTTGGATTGAGTACGGAGTAACATAAAATGAAATGCACAAAACGTTCTCGGCCACAACTAGAAAAATTGCCCCGTCGAATATGACTTCATTGCGGAGGTTCCAACAGAGTGCAGCCAGACCTTCATTAGTCTTCTACCCCTAATTAGACCGGTCCAACTAGAAAAAGAGGAACTGATTCCAATTTCTGGCCAAGGACATTATTTAGACCGGCTGGCTCTACTTCCCTCTCGATGGTCCAGGTTGCGTTAGGATACCCTAGATCTGTTTGTTGACTTGACAACCTCGGGGTGTGAGGTAGGTGGGGCTGCGACGCAAACAAGGAGTATATTATAGGAGTTTGGATTGAGTACGGAGTGAAGAAATCATTCCGAACAGTTTGGAGTGAAAGGGGGACCGCACTAGCATGCACAATTATGTGATACTTGCATTTATTTTTGTGACAGTGGCATGTTCTGTTTATGATACTGGCCATAGTTTTTTTCATTTTGGTCCCTGTATTTTAGTATTTTTGCAAAAAAGTCCTGCTGGCATGTGCAGTTATGTGATACTAGCATGCACAGTTATGTGATAATTTCATTTGTTTTAGGCCTGTGTTTGCACGTGACTTTTTTTTATTTTGGTCCCCATATTTTAGCATTTTTATAAAAAAGCTCCCGCGTATCTTCATTCTATACCCAATTCAACCCCGTATCAGGGGCAATGTGTTATTGCTAGTGAGCTCTTTTTCCTATTCCGGTTGTTTTATTCGGGCTGACTTTTTTGAAATAGTTTTTTCACCATGGCGACGGCTCTAACCCTGTACGTAGTCCTAAGGAATTCTAAGTGGTTAGTGTCTAAGTTTGGGGAAAATGTGTTTCCTTAGTCATGATGTTACAATTATTATGGTCTGATTTTATTAATCATATTAAGAATTTACTCCAAAAAATAATAATGAAGGTTAATATGAAAGTGTCTTGGGAATATTGAGAATTTGTGTATCATCAAAAAGTTTTAAAAAATTTCCTAATTATACATTGGAATATTTTTTCCTATAGTGGAGATTAACTAGAGATATTAATTACTCTTAATACCTTCTTTTTAATTCTCCTCGGAGTTCTTTCAAAAAGACTTCCTATGGTAAAGAAAGCAAACAAGCATACTTGGGGAGGATCAAGTTGGTTCCAAAATACGGCCTAAGGGGTTGTTTGGACTATGACAGATTTTTTTATATTAGACTAGGTTTACCATATAAGGTCGGAGCTAGGTCTTCATATATTGAAGACGACCTCAGTTAAGATTTTCCTATATTGAAGACAGTCTAAGTTAGAATTTTTCTATATTGATGATGGCATAAGTTGAGATTTTTCTATATTGAAGGCGGCCTTGTTTTTCCTACTTTGGAGGCCGAAGCTAATATAAAATACCCTATATAAGGAGAGTTTGAGTAAGAGAACGGGACATCATCACACAACACACAAAAACCCTACTTTCTTTTGTATGGCCTTTCCTTTCCATATCCTATCTTAGCTAAGCACCTTTTTCTATTTCATTAGCTCGACCTTGGGATGACCACTTCGAATCAGTCCCTTGACGTTCTTATAACCTTTTTTCCGCAACACAAGTATGCCGCATCAACCATTATACGCTGATAACCAATGAGACTTTCGGGACCCCTTTTGATAGCTGTAGCAAAATTTGCACCCATCGGAACTTGGACAAATCCGAACCTTGTATTTTTCTTCAAGAGCTTCTGGGTAATGAAGTCGTCCAGCAGCTTGCTGACTTTGCTGAACATGTTAGGAAGGTCTTCCACCCTCCAGTAAGGGGAGAGGTAATCCATAAAGGAGTGACAATAGTTGACTTCTTTGCCATAGATGAGGAAGAAAGGTTATTTTGCGAGGTAAGGGGTTGTTTTGCGGGGTAAAGATGATTTGGGGGTAAGGGGTTGAAGTGGCAAGGTGGTTTGAAAAGCAGGGTGAGGCAGTTTGGAGGTTGATGGTAGGGCTTGGAGAGAGTCATGGAGTGGGGAAGTTAAGGGAGGAGGTGGGGGACATGGGGAGATACATGGTGGTTGAGGAGGAGGGTAGCTAGAGGAGGGTTAGGGAGATGGAGAGGGAGGTTCATTGTATTTGGAATGCTTCCAATTCGACCCCGTCGAATTGATATTAGTGCTTGTGTCTTGTTGGTCGTCTGTCTCCTTCCTTGAGACCTGGGGAGTCGCTTGTACTTTGAAATAGCATCCTGCAGTTCTTTGCATTCAAATTGTGCTTCTAATTTTGCTCTGATAACTTTTTTTACATCCTCCCCTTTGTGCAGCCTAATGAAACCAAATT
The DNA here is from genome assembly GCA_963995505.1 of Hypericum androsaemum. Lineage (NCBI taxonomy): Eukaryota > Viridiplantae > Streptophyta > Magnoliopsida > Malpighiales > Hypericaceae > Hypericum > Hypericum androsaemum. The sequence continues at coordinate 8,264,030 of OZ023186.1, read as the reverse complement.
CTTTTTTTTAATAATAGTTTTGTAGGAATGAATGCATCAGCAACCTTTGCCTTTTTGGTGAAAAGACTACAGCTTCTTCAATTTGGTGGGATATTCTCTACGTAGAAAGTTGTCAACTCCAGCAGACGCCCTAGTGCACTGTCCCCTAGCAGCAGGTGAGTTGATGGCGATGGGGTTGAGTTTAGACGATAGAGACTTCAAATACTTTATTACGGACTACGCCGTGGGAAAGACAACCTCGAGCTTGGGATCCGCTGAGCTTTCTTGCATAGTGTTGGAAAATATTAATAAATATACGGTTTGAACAAATATATATATATAAATCGTAAGCAATATAATAGGATAAGAAATAGTTTATAACCACTGTAAAATATTGTCTTCTCTAATGTGGGGAGCATTCTTCAAATTGCGCCATCTTCATGAATATCACGAACTTCGGACTGGATCTTAGATGAGATCACATCAAGCCATGTGTCTTTAAACTCTTATTACTCGTCTTATAGCTTCAGACTTCTAAGAGTAAGAGAGTTCCCAATGTACAATGTCCAATCACGTGAACAATAGGAAGCACTATTGAACACTTTGTGAACTTTTTGAGGTTGCGTAACTCTAACACTATGCAAGAATGATATGTGCTAATCTAAGGGGAAGAGTGTAAAATATAAAACTCGGTGTGAGTTTTTGTGTGTGTATAAAATGAGAGGAGGAGGTCTCCTTTTGTAGGGAGACTTTAAGACCCTATTAAATGGTGGTCATTAAATCCCCTATTAACTATGGTCAATAAATAAGCGTTACAACTATTAAGGCCTCTATTAACCATAGTCAATAAATGAGTAGTTATCGGAGTCATAAATCTCGAATTCATGATGTCTGATAAAATTCACATCATTTCGAAGCCAATTTTCTTTCACACCTAGAATTGATTTATTGCAAGTGTCATTCATCATTACGAAACTTTCTCTACATATTTCGCATTGATCATATTGACACCCAAAATCAATTGGCGTGCCTACATTAACTCAAAGTTGCTAAGAGATTATATTTAATTAGAATTCTCTTTTTAATTAAGCACTTAGGCTCCAAACCCAACTTACACTACATGTTGGGCCAACCTCCTCGATAGTTTAAAATAATTCAATTCTCCAATAATCCTCTACATGAAAGCAATAGTCTGATATGCTATTGTATGAGCCTACCAATGCTACATGAACCTTTAGAGTTTTGCATGAGTTGTTGCATCAGTAAAGGTGGTTGATAGCCTTGAACTTTTCTTAGTAAAAAAGCCTTTGGATATACTTGCCAACGAGTGGACGCGATGCCTTGAACTATTTGGCATTTTATGTATATCAAGACAAAGGTACTCACACAACTCCTTCTCAAACCACTACTCGGTACTTTCATTTTTGTCCATTTTGGCCCTAGACTGCCTTGAAAACTTCATCGAATGCTCTAGAGATTTAGTCCTTAACTTACCTCAGAGAAGCGGCCCTTTCACATTCGATATAGGTGATCTCTTGTAAGAAGTATCCTACCATACCCCACTTATGTATACTCGAAGTATAAGGATCAATAAAAGCTTAAAGCTTAACGTTCTCGTGGGCATGTCTTTCATCATAGGAATAGGTGAGAACTCAATTTTTTGAGTGCTTTCTTCGACCTTAGTCTCACAATTTGGTTATCTCATTGAACCTATAGATCGGGGTTTATAATTCAGGTTGGGTTTCCATCATGGGTTTAGGTCATTTTATAGGCTTTAATCCCTAATTCTCCTAGATGATGCATCGGCTAGGTCTCTCTTTAGATCTTTGGTTAATGGATCTGCGATATTTTTTCTTTTGACTTTACAAAGTCTAAAGATATCACATCCGTTCTCAATAATATTTTCACAGATTTATGTCTACAGCGTATGTGTATAAACTTTCTATTATACACATTACTTGTGCTCTTCCAATAGCTGACTGACTATAACAATGCTCGCTAATGGAAGACACTGGTCTCAACCACATTGGTATATCCTCCAAGAAACTTCATAGCCAGTTTGCATCTTCAGTTGCTAGATCCAACGCTATGAATTCTGATCCCATAGTTGATCTAGCAATGTAAGTTTGCTTGCATGACCTTCACGAAATCGCTGCTCCTCTAACTGTAAATATCATAGTTTTAAAAAATATGGTTCGACTGACTATCGACCAGTCAGACCATAAATCGTTCAAAAGAGCGGTCAATTTTTAGGGGTAAAAATGGTACCTCTAGTATGACTGCCCAAAATTTGGTCGGACCATACAGTTTATACTAGTTTTTGACTCAGACTGCCATGTTGGACTGGGCAGTTTGCACTGATTTTTGACTCAGACTGCTAGTCGGACCGTATTTTATCCAAATCAGCAAAATTTAAAATAAAAAGTCGTATCATATGCTCAATTTCTCTCAATCAACAAAGAAAAATGGACTTTATATGTTATAAATTGGTTGATAACTGTAAAATGTGAATTTTAAAATCTATATTTTGACTATTTAGTTTACATATTATTCGAATAATGGTAATAAAAAATGTCTAGTTCGACAAGCAGTATAACTGGTCGGACTGGACGAACCAAAATCCGTATTTTATTACTATGGTAAATATGTATCCGCTCGTGAATTTTATATTCTTGGAGTCCGAGATTCAGTTTGCGTCTGAATACCCCTTCAAGAACGGCTGGATGTCTCGTATAGTGTAATCCACGGTTAACAGTGTACCTTAGGTATCTAAGTACTCTAACTATCGCTTTCCGGTGTTCATCACTGGAGTTACATTTATATCTTGATAATTTGTTTATTGAGTTGCAATATCAAGTTTAGTACAGTCCATGAGGTACATTAGACTGTTTATAACTCTAGAATAGTCTAGTTGTCGCACACTATCTCCGCAATTCTTTCAAAGACTCGACACTACCTGTATAGGGGTTCTCGCTATCACATTGCATTCCTTATCAAATTTATCAAGTATCTTTTCGACATAGTGACTTTGAGAAAGCGCCTAACCATTTGAAGTCCTAGTGATTTTTATCCCAAATATTAAGTCAGCTTATCCCATGTCTTTCATGTCGAAATTCTACGACAACATTCTCTTAGTAATTTTAATATTATTATTATTTTCAATAATCAACATATCATCTACGTAGAGACATACTATCACGTAGTCTTTATTATATCCTTTCACATAGACACATTTATCATACTGGTTTATCCGAAATCAGTTTAATAGCAATATACTATCAAATTTTTTGTGACATTACTTAGGTGCTTGTTTTAATCCATACAAGGATTTTACAAGCTTGTACACCTTATGTTCTTTACCTGGAACCACAAAGCCTTCAGGTTGTTCCATGTAAATTTTCTCTTCCAAATCTCTGTTAAAGAAGGCCATTTTCATGTCCATTTGATGGATCTCTAGGTCAAACAAAATAGCAAAGGCTATAAGTAATCTTATAGAGGTTTTCTGGATATAGGAGCATACGTGTCAATATGGAGACAGGAGCATACGTTTCAATATAATCAACACCTTCATTTTGCTTGTAGCTTTTAACTATAACTCTAGCCTTGTACTTATCAACAGTACCATCTGGCTTCATCTTCTTTTTAAAGATCCACTTATGGCCTAATGTTTTGCTTCTCTGAGGTAGATCTACTATTTTTCAAGTATGATTATGTAAGATAGACTCTATATCACTATGAATCAGATCACTAGAAACATCATGTTACATGAATCAACTGAAAGAAAGAAAGTGATGACTAGCTCATATCCAGATCTTCTTCAAGCATTGATCGTCTCAGGAGGGGAGAAAAATATTATAGAGAGTTTTACCTGCTCTTGATCGTACTTGGATAATAGGTGAGCCGGCACGTTTCCTTCCCGTCTGGTGAACTGGAACATACGTCTCTCTAATTGCCTCTATATTGCTCGACATTCCTCTATAATGATCGAGAGGTCACTTCTCGTCTGGGAGGATCCTTATAAAGTTTAACGACTAGGATGCAATCTGATTCAAGGATAACATTGAAGAAGCCATTAGCTATAGCAATGTCCAAACCCAACTTAATCCCTAGGGCTTTGAGCATCGTCGAATGGTTCTGATAAGGGTAACATTGAGTTGCACCAATTATGAATGCTCCTTTGTCATCTCTAGCTACCCCAGTAACTTGGCCACCACCATCATTGAGGACACTGACGTTGAGTTGCACTAACATTAGCTCGGGCATTTACAGATTGGAAGTCCTATAAGAGTGTTAGTGGAGTCCCTAACTGTTGATGAATATCAGCCATCTCGTCAAGATAGAACACAATCTGATTCCGGTATTTCCATATACCCCAATTAATTGCGACTCTTCTTCCTCATTCAGTAACCAAAGAAGGCTGTTAAATTGAGAAGTCAATCTTATTCATTCAACACAGATTGTACAGGTATATATACACAAAGTGAAGAGACTCTAATTAATGTCCTATTAGCCATTAGGCTAGCTTTATAAAGCTTAGGTGGTATGTGGCTGTTGACAGAGAAGTCGAGGAGTTGCAGAGAAGAATTCTAACTGCTGAAGTTAATAAGGTCGAGGTTGATGCATGGGACAACTCCTGAGAATGATAAGGCAATTAATGGAACAAAGAGTCACCAATAATTGCATCAGATTGGCAATGGAGGAATTCAAGAATTCTCCAGATGTTCTACAGATGAACATCAACATAATTATGCAGTAACATTATGCAGCAACCTGGTGCAATATCTGTAGCAATACACATGTAGCTCCTGGAACAGATCGTGATCTTTTATCCTTCAATACTCCTCCTCAAGTTGGGAGATAAATATCACAGATTCCCAACTTGACCAAGTGATGTTCAAATATGGCAGTCCCGACTGGTTTGGTGAATATGTCTGCAGCTTGTTCAACATACGGAGTACAAATGATTCTTTCTTGAACTTTGTCACGAAAAAAATGGCAGTCAATTTCAATATGTTTTGTCTGCTCGTGAAAGACTAGGTTGGATGCGATGTATATGGCGGCCTTGTTGTCATAATAGACCTCCATTTGTGATGGAACTTTGATCTATCATTCTCTCATTATGCTCTTAATCTATAGTAACTCACATGTAGCATTAGCCATTGCTCGATACTCCACTTCAGCACTAGAGCACGGCCCAACGTTCTATTTTTTTGATTTCCATACCACGGGATTGCCTCTAATGAATGCACAATAACCAGTGGTGGACTTTTGATTGTCACATGTTCCTCCATAGCTTGCATCTGCATAGGCAACAATACAAAGATTGTTAGATTTTTTCATCAAGATGCCTTTACCTGGGCAACCTTTTAAGTATTGCAATATTCTATCCATAATTTCAACATGAGTAACTCTTGGGGAGTGCGTAACTCGACTTAACAAGCTAATAGCATAAGTTATATCGGGTCAAGTTATAGCCAAGTAAATTAACTTGCCAACCATTCTTTGAAACTTCACAACATTGGTGTAAAGCTCCCCTTCATAATTATTGACCTTTATGTTAAGTTCTATAGGGGTTCTAAACGGCTTTGCACCAAGCTTTTTAAACTCTTTCAGCAAGTCCAATGTATATTTTCTTTGGTTAAGAAACATACCTTTAAAGGAGTAAGCAATCTCAACACCAAGAAAGTATTTGAGCTTACCTAGATCCTTAATATCAATCCAGCTATGTAGATCAAACTTGAGTTGCTTGATGAGTTCCCGCAATAAGAATATCATCTACATATACTAAAACAATAATCTTACCATGTTCATTGTTTGATACAAATAGAGAGGTATCAGAGTAGCATTTCTTGAACCCTAAGCTCAGCAATTCCTTGCTCAGTTTAGTGTACCAAGCACGAGGAGATTGCTTAAGTCCATAGATGGCCTTATATAATCTGCAAACTTTACTTGTCCCTCCTTGTAGATGTCCTAGAGGTAAGTTAAGATAAACTTCTTCTTCTAAGTCTCCATGCAAAAAAGCATTCTTGACATCCATGTGTTCAAGATTCCATCCTTGATTAATAGCAAGAGAGATTAGGATTCTTATAGTTTTCATCTTAGCCACAGGAGCAAAAGTTTCACTGTAATTAATACCAGGCGTTTGAGTGAATTCTTTTGTAACTAATCGAGCTTTAAATCTCTCTATAGAGCCATCACTCTGTTGCTTAATCTTATAGATCCATTTGCAAACAATAGGCTCTTTATTCTTAGGAAGATCACAAACGGACCACGTCTTATTTCTATGCAAAGCATCGAGTTCTTCAGACATGGCTTTCTTCCATACATCAGATTTCATAGCATCTAGGTAGCTCTTAGGTTCTATGACCTTATCAATGCAAATAAGATAAGTCTTATATTGAGCACTGATATGATAATAGGAAATATAATTCTCAATTGGATATTGACTATGATAAATTTTATAGTCTTTAAGTCTGCAATTAGAAATTTTTGTTCTAGATGATTTTCTGATATTATAATCAGATTGATGCAAGTTGTTGCCATCATCATCTTGATGCACAGCGTCATTAATATCATCAGTAGGGAGATGATCAGATTGCGTACTTGTTGGAGAGTTTGTAGCAGAGATTTCATCTTACAGAGTACTAGGACTAGATTCACTTCTGGCGTTATATTGTAGGTCTGGAAAAGTACCTTCCTGAGATTCTTTAGAAGGAGTTGTATGATTGATGGTATGATTTGATACATGCATGATATTAGATCTAGGCAAGCTAACAATTGGGTTAGTAGTTAAATCTGCAAGCTCCCTCTGAATGCTGTCCTTAGTCTGATCATCAAAGAAAGAGATGTGTTCCAGAAATTTGACATCTCTGGACACAATCTTCTACTTTAGACTAAGTGAGTAGCATTTATAGCCCTTTTTGGGTTGTAGAGTACCCAAGAAAGATACACTTGATGGCCTATTTATCTAATTTGTCTCTCTTTTCTTGAGGAACATAAGTGTAACAACAGCAGCCAAACACTTTTAAGTAAGTAAGATCAGGTTTTCTGCCTAGCAAAATCTCAATGGGAGATCTATTTTTTAATGTTTTACATGGAAATCGATTAATGAGATGGCATGCAGTGAGAACAGCATCGCTCAAATATATTTTCTTTACGTTCATTCTAAACATGATGGCTCTAGCTACATCCAACAAATGTCGATTCTTCCTCTCAGTGAGTCCATTTTGCTGAGGTGTATATACACACAAGGTCTGATGAATTATGCCAAGTTTCAATAGATATTCCTCAAAATCTTTCATATACTCAGTTCCATTATCCGTGTACAAGATTTTAATCCTAGCATTAAACTGATTATTAATCATGTTATTGAACTCCTGAAATTTATTAAACACATCACTCTTATGTCTTAAGAGATATATCCAAGAAGCTCTACTATGATGATCAATGAATGAAACAAAATAAAGAAATCCATCATAAGAAGGTAAGGGAGCAGACCACACATCAAAATGAATGAGTTGGAATGGCTCATCATAAATAGATTCTGAATTATTGAAGGGAGTTCTAAATTGTTTTGCATACACGCAACTTTCACAAGTTGCAGGCCCTCTGTCAATTTTTGGAATCAATTTATGAAGAACTATTTCATTAGGATGCCCTAATCTATCATGCCAAAGCTGAGAAGAAGTGTCCTTGTGAGATATAAGAGCATAGAGACTATTGTTAATAAGGTAAAGTCCACTAACAAGTTTCCCTTCACCAATCATCTTTCGGGTTTTGCAATCCTAAAATTGCACGGAATTAGCTGAGAAAATAGCAAGACAATCAAGTTGCTGAGTGATCTTACTTATAGATAACAAATTCTTCGACAAGTTTGGTACATAGAGTACCTCCAAGTCCTTTTGGTTTGGAAGAATTTTGGTCAGGCCATTGCCTTGTATAGGAACTCTGGTTCCATCAGCTATCACAATTGTTTGATTGTGCAGGGGACTGATTTTGTGAACTAAATTCTTATGTTTTGGCATATGTTTATTAGCACCTGAGTCTATGATCCATGTGGTATCAAATATGTTTTGAGAATGTGCAGAATGGCATGACATGGTAGCAATAGAAAAAAAGGTTATAGAGTAAAGTTTCAAGTTCTTACCACTCATTACTTCACTAGTCTATCAGAGACTGTAAGAAGTAGTTGCAGGGGTTTCATGGTTGGTTTTTAGGTGAAGAAGCACCTGCTTAGCCAACTCATCAATTGAAATTTGAGAAGAGGATGCCTGATTCGACATAGCTCTAGCATTGTAAGCATTGAGGTTTGGCTTTTCATGGTTGGATTACTCTCTTTACAGCTTCAGGTGGGGATGCAATATCCAACATTTCTCCTTTGTATGACGAGATTTCCCACAATGATCACAAGAGAAGTGAGACTTATTAGTCCTACCACCTCTCCCTCTATTTGAAGATCCTCCTCCTCTTGAATTTATCCATCGTTTTACAGCCATTGCAGAGGAGTCCTGATTGGTGGTAAAAGAACTAGCCTCAGAATTTGATTCAACTTGTTGATATGAACTCACATCTTTCTTCCTAGTTTTTTTCTTCTGAATTCGGGCACATATAGGTTCGAATGAAGGAAGTTCAACAGCTGTCAAGATTTGTTCTTGAAGAGTCTCAAACTCTGGAACAAGTCTCATTAGAATTTTGAAGATACGATCTTCTTCTTCTCTCTTGTTAATGATAATTGGATCAGTAGAGGCAGGTCTGAGGATGGATGATTCATCCCACATTATTTTCAGCTTGCTGAGATACTCCACAAAGGATTTTTCTCTCTTTTGGAGGTCAGAAATTCCCTTTTTTAGTTCAAATATCCTATAGATATTCTCTAGTTGAGAATAGAGAGCTTTGATAGAATCCCATAATTGCTTAGTGCTGGATGCAAAAGTAAATAGATTATGCAAATCAGGATCAATAGAATTCAATAACCAAGACATTACTTGATGGTCGTACATGCTCTATTCTGGGAAGTGAGCATCAGTGATTGCAGGGGTAGGTAGATTGCCATTGCTGAATTCCACTCTGCCTCTTCCACATATGGCAATGAACACGGCTTTAGACCATGACATGTAGTTCTTTCCATTGAAAGAAACTGTAGTAATTCTGAGGGTGGTATTCCCATCTATCTCATTTATTTTCTTGAGAAGGTAGAGGTTATTATTTGAGGAAGTAACCTCGAGGGTTTGATCAACACCAGATGCTTCATTGGCCATTTTAGAAGAAATAAGAATTTGAATCGATTTAGATGTTTGGTTTGGATACCATGTTAAATTGAGAAGTCAATCTTATTCATTCAATCCAGATTGTACATGTATATATACATAAAGTGAAGAGACTCTAATTAATGTCCAATTAGCCATGAGGCTAGCTGTACAAGGCTTAGGTGGCATGTGGCTGTTCACAGAAAAGTCAAGGAGTTGTAGAGAAAAATTCTAGCTGTAGAAGTTAATATGATCGAGGTTGATGCATGGGACAACTCCTGAGAATGATAAGGCAATTATTGGAACAAGGAGTCACCAATAATTGCATTAGATTGGCAATGGAGGAATTCTATAATTCTGCAGATGTTCTGCAGATGAACATCTGCATAATTCTGCAGCAAAATTATGCAGCAACTTGCTGCACCTGGAACATGGATCATGATCTTTTATCCTTCAATAAAGGCAAGCAAGTTCTAGCCGCCACTCCATATTGTACCCAATAAGCCATCACCTTGGGACATAGGAAAAAGAGATAAAGAGCGGATTCCATTTCACTTTCACAAAGCGGACAGTGATCTATAATTTGAATACCCCTCCTGAGCAAATTGGCACGTACAGCTATGTTATTGTCAAGTATGCGCCATAGCAGTAATTTTAATCTCAGGGGAAACCAAGTATTCCATATGCATTTCCAGACAGTGGTGTTAAGAACTGGTAGTGAAGCATATTCCAAGGCTCACCACCATAGATCGAAGCTAAAGTAGTAACAACTTCTAACTGTGAAATCACCATCTTCGGTAAAGTGCCATCGCATGGTATCCTCCGGCCTCCTTGGACTAACATAGATTGCCTTAATGTTGGCAATATCATCTGGTGAAAAAAGAGAAGACAACATATTCTCATTCCAGGTGGTCGTACCTTCTTCAAATAGTTCAGATACATATTGATACTGGTCCGCCCCAGGGTATCTATAACTAGGAAAACCCGTGTCCAACTTGGACAGCCATTTATCCGACCAAATCTGAATGAGATTTTCGGAACCTACTCTCCACTCTAAGCCATCCACAAGGACTGGCCAAGTAGCCTTAAAACTTCTCCATGCATAGCTCGGGCTATACCTATCACCTGCCTCTAGAAGACCACAATGGGGGTGGTATTTGGCTTTCAATATCTTTGCCGGGATAGAGTTTGGATTTGTGAGTATACGCCATACTTTTTTTATAATGGTAGATTTTATTAAAAACAAAACATCACACCCAAAACAAAGTACAGACAAGGACTAAGAAAAAAGAAAAATACAGCTAAACCCAACCCAAAAGACAAAAAAAAGAAGAGGCCAAAATTAAAGAGCCCAAGAGAACCCGCCGCCCCTAATCACAGTAGAGGCCCAAATCTAATATCAAGCCCAAAAATAACCCAAAACCTCAACCACTAAAACACAAAGCCATCTTCATCTTTCTGTATGGAGGAGTCACGAAATGGGAAGACCAAAAGTCCCCCTACAAATTCCATCCAGCAGATGGTCTTGAGAGTCGAATTCCATCCCTGCATAAGAGGTATGTTTCTTGGCGCCACTACTCTTGAGAATGTAGAAGTTGCATGAGTACAAATAGGATGGGATGATCCATATTGTTACAGTTGCCAATTCTTGTTGTGATGTTGAGGTTCAACTTCTTTTGCTCGGTATTGAATTATACACCTTTGGGACTTCTCATGAGGCAAAATTTTGAAGGACTAGTAAGAGATCTTGTTTACAGAAGGTTGTATCACTGCCTGACCGGGCCTGCCACTCTATAGTAGATTTTAGAATAGAGGAGATTAGCACATTTGATCCCGGACATTCATTTTGGAAGAGACACCTATTTCTCGCTAGCCAAACATTCTAAATGGTTGATGCGAACATAACATACCACAACTTCCCTCTTTCTTTTCCACCCACAGATAATCCCACCCAGCAACTTAGGAAGTCTTTAATTTTCTGACATCTTGTCCATTGGTTGCCCGCAAGGTGTTTGATGAAGTTCCATGCTCTATTTGCTAATGTGCATTGAATGAATAAGTGGCTAGCAGATTCAACCTCCTAATAGCATAGAGAGCATCTTGCAGCCTAATAATCGACTCACTATAAAATTGAGAGAAAGTATACCGTTTTCGGCTCACTATAAAATTGAAACGTTGGTAAAATAATTTGTTATGGACTATTCGCCAACCTAGTCGTCAATTTGGTATCACTATGAATGTCGCAGAACTTAGAACTATTATGCCAGTAAATCTCGTTGATCGACTCGAATATTTTTTTTATGTACGACGTACCAAATTGCCAACCTAATTATCATTTAAATACCGCCAAGAGTATTATAAGAGTTTAAACTATTATACGCGTGGATCTCGTTGATCGACTGAAATAAATTCGTATGGACTACGTAGCTAATCACAAACCCTAATCGCCAACCTAGTAGCTATTAAAATATCACAAAGATTGTTACCAAACTTAATTTTAGTACTTATTTCATACCCCGCAAATGATATATACTGTCTGAAATGCTTAATTGATTTGATTTGACTATCTATATTACACATTCTTTTCTGGCACACAATTTGAGAGAACTCGAAGGTTAAACGTATTTGGCCGAGAGTATGATCAGGATGGGTGACCTTCTGAGAAGTTTTTGGAATGCGTGCGAGTGAGGATAAAACATGCTAGAAAAGACATTTGTTGGTCTGTGGAGACAGTCGGTTGGATCACGGGGCGTTACAAGAAAAAAACTTAAACCTCGTGTACCAATAGAGCACGTTGATTTTTTCAAATAATTTCTTATGTACTAATGTACTTGATCGCCAACCTAGTCGCCAACCTAGTCGTCAATTAAATATCAATAAGAGAGTTATCAAACTTGGAATTTTTCCTATTTTAATTAAGAGGAATCGAAATCTAGCTATTAAAAATGCATCAATGTTATCTATTTTGTTGAAAGAGAATCGCTACCTTTCAAAAATTATATCAACTCGAATTTGAATTAGTCTATCTACTGAGTTGTAAACTATAAAAAAATTATTACAATAAAATCTTTGTAGAGTAATCGGTTGTAAAATAGGCCAGCAAAAACACCAACGAACGCACCTAACTATCACGTATTGATTGCATTCACTATTAAGTATGATGATTTATTTTTTAAAAGTTAAAACAATTTTAAATGACACACCTCGTGCCTAGAATCTTAAAATTAGTGTAGTTTGAAAATAACAGTTGCACATCCGCAGATGCGTTATTAATTCAGTCACCTTCGAGATTCCATCATTCCAATCTTCCCGCTTCATGGTTTATTGGTTTGTATTATGAAATTAAGAATTTTTTACATTTATTCGGTTCTATTGTAAAGCGGACCTAGCCATAATGTTTGCCTCGTTTTGGAGTAGATCATAAACTTAAACGCGTTTGGTAAGAGTAGGATCAGGATGGATGACCTCCTGGAAAATTTTCGGGATGCGTGCAAGTGAAAATAAAATACGCTAGAAAAGGAGCTGTGTTGGTCTGTAGAGACAGTCGGTTAGATTCCGGGGCGTTACAACTTATCTGAAAAAAACTTAAACCTTGTGTACCCTTAGAGCAGGTTGATTTTTTCAAATAATTTATTATGTACTAATGTACTTGATCGCCAACCTAGTGGCCGACCTAATCGTCAATTAAATATCAATAAGAGAGTTATCAAACTTGGAATTTTTCCTATTTTAATCAAGGAATCGAAATCTAGTAATTAAGAATGCATCAATGTTATATATTTTGTTGAAAGAGAATCGCTACCTTTCAAAAATTATATCAACTCGAATTTGAATTAGTTCGTCTAGTGGGTTATAAACTATAAAAAAAACTATTACAATAAAACCTTTGTAAAGTGATCGCTGATGAAATAGGCAAGCACAAACACCAACGAACGCACTAACTATCACGTATTGATTGCATTCACTATTAAGTATGATGATTTATTTTTTAAAAGTTAAAACAATTTTAAATGACACACCTCGTGCCAAAATTCTTAAAATTAGTGTAGTTTGAAAATAACAGTTGCACATCCGCAGATGCGTTATTAATTCAGTCACCTTCGAGATTCCATCATTCCAATCTTCCCGCTTCATGGTTTATTGGTTTGTATTATGAAATTAAGAATTTTTTACATTTATTCGGTTCTATTGTAAAGCGGACCTAGCCATAATGTTTGCCTCGTTTTGGAGTAGATCATAAACTTAAACGCGTTTGGCCGGGAGTAAGATCAGGATGGATGACTTCCTAGAAATTTTTTGAGATGCGTGCGAGTGAAAACAAAACACGCTAGAAAGGACCTCTGTTGGTCTGTAGAGATAGTCAGTTAGATCCCGGGCGTTACAACTTATCTGAAAAAAACTTAAACCTCGTGTACCCTTAGAGCACGTTGATTTTTTCAAATAATTTCTTATGTACTAATGTACTTGACCGCCAACCTAGTGGCCGACCTAATCGTCAATTAAATATCAATAAGAGAGTTATCAAACTTGAAATTTTTCCTATTTTAATCGAGGAATCGAAATCTAGTCATTAAGAATACATCAATGTTATATATTTTGTTGAAAGAGAATCGCTACCTTTCAAAAATTATATCAACTCGAGTTTGAATTAGTCAATCTATTAGGTTATAAACTATAAAAAAATCTATTATAATAAAATCTTTGTAAAGTGATCGCTGATGAAATAGGCCAGCCCAAACACCAACGAACGCACTAACTATCACGTATTGATTGCATTCACTATTAAGTATGATGATTTATTTTTTAAAAGTTAAAACAATTTTAAATGACACACCTCGTGCCTAGATTCTTAAAATTAGTGTAGTTTGAAAATAATAGTTGCACATCCGCAGATGCGTTATTAATTCAGTCACCATCGAGATTCCATCATTCCAATCTTCCCGCTTCATGGTTTATTGGTTTGTATTTTGAAATTAAGAATTTTTACATTTATTCGGTTCTATTGTAAAGCTGACCTAGCCATAATGTTTGCCTCGTTTTGGATTATATCATAAGGTTAAACGCGTTTGGCTGGGAGTAGGATCAAGATGGGTGACCTTCTGGAAAATTTCTGGAATGCGTGTGAGTGAGGATAAAACACGGTAGAAAATACTTTTGTTGATCTGTGGAGACAGTCGATTAAATTTCGGGCCGTTACAACTTATCTGAAAAAAACTTAAACCTCGTGTACCCTTAGATCACGTTGATTTTTTCAAATAATTTCTTATGTACTTGATCGCCAACCTGGTCGCCGACCTAATCGTCAATTAAATATCAATAAGAGAGTTATCAAACTTGGAATTTTTCATATTTTAATCGAGAGGAATCGAAATCTAGTCATTAAGAATGCATCAATGTTATATATTTTGTTGAAAGAGGATTGCTACCTTTTAAAAGTCATATCAACTCGGATTTAAATTAGTCCGTCTAATAAATTTTAAACTATAAAAAAATTATTACAATAAAACCTTTGTAAATTGATCGATTCGTCAGATAGGCCAGCCCAAACACCAACGAACGGGGACCTATCACGTATTGATTGCATTCACTATTAAGTTTGATGATTTATTTTTTAAAAGTCAAAACAATTTTAAATGACACACCTCGTGCCTAGTTTCTTAAAATTAGTGTAGTTTGAAAATAACAGTTGCACATCCGCAGATGCGTTATTAATTCAGTCACCATCGAGATTCCATCATTCCAATCTTCCCGCTTCATGGTTTATTGGTTTGTATTTTGAAATTAAGAATTTTTACATTTATTCGGTTCTATTGTAAAGCGGATCTAGCCATTATGTTTGCCTCGTTTTGGATTAGATCTTCTGTGACATTAGTGTAGTTTGATTCCTCATTTTTCATTTCAAATCTTTTTTGATTTTTCGATTTTAGGATGATACGGTGCAGCCAGTCAGTAATGATTAGTAAAGTTGTAACTTTTAACAATCTCCTAGTCTATTTTATAAAATAACATGCTAAATATTATAGATGGAGCTAAGAACATGCATCTCAACACGCTATCTGGCATAGAATATGCATGCACAAACTACGTGCGATTTCCCTCCTCGCTTTTTTTTTATAATTTCTTAGTTAATCCTAACCAATATGTCTCGAGTTCGATCTCTTAAAAAATAGCAGTATTAAATTTTTGTTGGAAAGTCATGCTACTTTTCAAAAGTTTTATCTGTTAAAATCTTTATATCCAACTCAAAATCTTAAATTAGTGAAAAAATTCTTAACACCCAGCTCGAACAAGAATTAGCCGGTGCAGTGATGTCCGTATATCGGATAGTCTACCAAAAAAAAATTTATCACCTACCTAATCGTCTAAATGAATACAAATCTAATCGTTAACTTCAGATGAGCTCCAACTATATAACTTGAATAGCTATCCCCATATCTATCAACTCAAACATTGTTAAGCAACGAGAGCTTCAACTTTTCTCAATTGTAGCAAAAATGGAGATCTCTCGCTTGCCTTCGTCTGCTCTTAGATTATCAGATATAAGATCCCACCATATAATAGCCTCTTCCCATCACACTGTTAAGCAACTGGGAGCTCCCAAATACTCCCAAGTGTCGCCTTCTCGTATAGTATTTTCCGGTCGCAAGAGTTGCTCAGTGCTTCTCACAAATGGAACCCATGGGCTCAAGCCAGCTCCACTTCAGGTAGTATTTATTTTATTTAAGCTCGTTTCTCTAAACAATAATAACTCTAATTAATAAAAATTTATGATCTGAAGTCTATTAATTTACAAAGGTTTTTTTTGGTGGGAAAAGAGAATCACATAAATAAAAGAAAAAAGTACACAGCGAGACAAACACCTACGACCTATCCCTAAGCAGGGGTTGGGGCCCCTGGACCAACAGGTCCAGAGAGAACCTGCAAAACTCTAAGCCTATTCCGCTGAAACCCACAAAACGGGCAGTCGGAGTGACGATCCCAACCAATAGGCTAGGAAGACGTCGCCTATCAACTACCTCAGCTGTACCCACAAATCGGAAGTCTGAGGGCCCTGCAATCAGACAATAGCCCAAAAAACAGGGAACCTAAAAACCTAGCCTCGCAGTTACCCCTGCAAGGGACCAAAGGTCTTAATGTACAAAGGTTTTATGATCTCAAGTCTATTAATTTACAAAGGTTTTAATGTACATAGTATATCTGTTTAATTGAACACGAAAAGATCATAATAATAGGAAAATAAAGCAACGAGAACTTAAATATCACGATATGATTGAAAAGTGAACTAGAAAAAGTAGTTAAAAAATTAGGAAAGAAAATTACTAAACAATAATTAATTTATAAACAATAGAAAAATTATTGAGATATTTCAAGAAAAAAGATTAAATTTAAAATAATTATATTTTCTGTCTGTAGCTTGTTGGTATCTAGAGTCGAGAATTTTGACGTGTGGCATTTCCAAAGATGTAAAAAATAAATTTTTTACCATTTGAATTAACTTTCATTTCGAGATTTTAAATTTGTATATAATATATGTTTATAATTGAATAAGAGAAAATCTTGATCATAAGAAAAGATAGGAAATAAGATTTTAAACTGCTCGGAAGATCAGTGAAAAAATGAAGATAATTGCATAACAAAAACGAAATTAAACATGGGGAATAGAAAGTTTCCAAAGGGTATTTGCATTCCACAATCTTCAAATTAGGACATTTATCCTGTACTTAATTGATTTTAACCATAATTATTCCGTTCAATAATGAAAATTCAAAATAATATTCAAATGATGAAAGATGTTCTCAAACCAGAAACCGTTGAATTGAATGTAAGATTAATTATTAAGATCGGATAAAAAGAGTCATGTTCTAGGATTCAATTAGGCTATGTTTTTTTACGGAAACTAGTTGGGATTTTATTTGACAATAAATAAAGTCCGAAAATTCTATTTGAAGGTTTTTAAACCACGAATCCTATGAATGTTTTTATTGAATATTTATACTCTTAACTATTTAGTTATAAGGGTATCATAAATAATTTATAATATGATTGTATATAATTAGGTGCAAGCACAGCAGGGAGCAGCCACATCCGAACCTTTGAAAGAAAATAATGCTGATGTCAAAAAGAAAAAGATGGATATCCATATACTATTCCGATTTATGAGGCCGTTCGCCATACAATTTACTCTGGTGCAATTCTCGTAAGTAGTTTTTTTTCACTCTGTTCGATATTGTTAATCTATCTTCTTAATATTCTTTTCACTCTCCGCTATTTTTTTCAGCTTGGTATTGACAAGAACATTGGTCGAGAACCCGCACGTACTTCCACGGTCAAATTGGCTCACGCTTATCAAAATAGCTGCTGTTTTTGCAAGTATTGCTTGTTCAAACTTCTATATAATTGGCATTAATGAGATTTTCGACGTTGATATTGACAAGTATGCCCGTTCTTTACCTTATCGACAAAGTCAATTTTTTTCCCATTAGTCAAGAATTGAATAAAACTAATTTTAAAATATTGCAGGATAAATCATCCTGATTTACCTTTGGTTACGGGAGAATTGCCGATGGAAGTTGCATGGGTGACTATGTTGAGTTACGTAGCAATAAGTTTGCTAATTGCGGGAACACTAAAGTCTATGCCTTTCCTTTATTTTATTTTTGGTGAAATCTTTTTGGGATCAATCTATTCCATACCACCTCTGCGAACGAAGTTATCCACTCTTGGGGCTCCAATTACAAATGGTTTGGTACGTCCATTTGCTTTATACTCCTTTAGCATAGAATATGACTCATGACCTAGAATTAAAGTTCTTATAGTAATAACACTAAATTTTTAAATAACTTTAATTATTTTGCTGCAAAATTTATCATTTACATATACAAAAATTTTAATTTAATAATTTTTAATAAAAAATATATAAATTGTTTGTAAATAATGATATTTGAATTATTCACAAACACTATTCGAGTCATGATTTAAGTCTAATCAACTATTCGAAATCCAATTTACACATACAAACTCGCTCGGTCAAGCACAAAAAAAAATTATTTTTTATTTTTGATAGGCTAACTAACCTCTTTCAAGTACATCAATAAATAGAGACCGGATTCAGTGAGGACTAAAAAAAATTTGTCCCTAGTTGAGACTAAATTTTGGGCTTTCAGATTCTATTATTAAAAAAATGATGGTTAATAACCTATCAAGTGATAATAGTTTCCATGTAAAGTGATATTAGTTTGTACGTATAGCGATATTGGTGTGATATTGAGTAGTTTGCATGTGAAGTAATATTGGTTTGCATGTGACCATGATATTGGCTAGTCTAGTTCCCACCAAATCTACCCAAATAAATAGTTCTTTGAGCTAATGTAACTAGTCATTTCAATTGCGCAGGGTAATGGATTTGTTATGTTCTTTGCCACAATTACTGGAGCAGGAGCTGCCTTAGGACTCCCATTTCAACTGAGGTCCCACACACAATGAGTATTTGCAAAAACTTCTTTTTAGTTTAAGATTAATTTAATTTCTTTTCTAATTTACAATTTGAGAATCTGTTACATATATTCTTGCAGCTTACCTATGAGATGTATGACAATCTACAATATTATATATTGCTTCACCATGGGATTTTTGAAGGATATTCCAGACATCGAAGGAGATAGCAAGTATGTTCTCGAATCTTAACTAATCATCTCTTGTCTAAGTACTTCACTTATTAATCATTAATTAATATGATAAGTAAAAAGTCTAATTCGTGTTCTATTAAGTAAGTTTAATAAACCACTCACATATCAATCGTTGAAGAAAACATTTTTTTCTCTATGCTTCTGTGTTGCATTTTTTTGTAAGTATACATTTTCATATTCTTTTAGTGATTTGTTAAATAACCATTTAACAGAAACAATATACCAACGATAGCTACAATTATTGGAGCGAGAAAAACTCTAATATTGGGGACTGGCATACTTGTCCTGAATCACCTTAGAATGGCCGTGATAGCTGCCATCAGACCTCAGGTAATGTCTCAGCTTTACTAGTTCCTTCTTATACTGAGCATTTTCAATTCTATAGTTTGTGAGGCTACCCTGATTGAGAAGTTTATGACTAATTAGATCCTAGTCAGCACTTTTAGAGTGTTTAATAGTTCCTCCAATCACCACATTGTACATAATTCATAGCCGATCAACTGATACTGATAGTCTAAGACGCATTTTATTAATCATATATGCTTTATTCATTTATTATTCTATTTATTTTCCATATTTACCATTATAGATGTTATCATTAAGTCTTTCAACTTCCAATATTAACTATAAAATAGATTTGTATTAAAGTTCTTACTTTGATTAACTTAAAAAATCAATTATATGCAAAAAAATATATATTATATTTAACTATAAAAAATTAAAATTTTTATATTGTACATAATTTTATAATAACCTATGATTGAAAATATATTAACATAATTTAAACTACTTACAAACAATATCAAAACTACTTTTTACCAAATATTTAATTTTCAATTAGCATTAGCTTTTTTTTGAAAGGTAAATATTTACAATTAGAATTAGTTATTAGCTATCACAACTATCATGTAGCTAATATTTGGAGTATCAACTACCAACTGAGTTCAATCTTTATAATCATATAGGTTCTCATTAAGATGAACATATTTCTTTAAGAAAATATTATGTTTAAAAATATAAGTATATAAAAATTACATCGCCCTTAAAGCTTAATTTAAGTGATAAATTGCGAGAATAAAGTGCTCAGAGTTAAAATCCTATAATTGTAAAACTTATTCTTACAAAAAATAAAATTATTCTTCAAGAAAATACATATTAATTATATATTTGTGTTTGTTCAAATGCAATATAAATACTTCGTCCATAACTTCGAAGAAATCCCCACACACATATATTTCAACATCAATCTTCTTCTTTTTTTTACAGGTTTTCAAAAGTAGCATCGTAATACCTGGACATATTTTCTCTATCTTTTTCCTGCTTTATCAGGTAAAACTCTTTGGTCAGTCTAATCATTTTATCTGAGATAGTATGTAAATTATACCCAATTTCTCCAAAAAGTTTGCTTTACTTGCTTGAAAATTTGTATTTGAGCATTTAACCTATACCATAGGTTTTTGATAAAATCGGAAGTTACCAACTATACAGAAGAATGCTTTTGAATCATTTCTGCTTAAAGAGAAATAAGAGACCATTCTGTTTGGCACATGCAAATAAAAAAGGGCTTAGATGTCATTAATTACAAGGAAGTAGAAAAAGCGAAGATTTAATTGATCTAAGTATAATTATAGCAAACAAAAAAGGGCATTTGTCCTAAAAATTTACGGAGATATAGAGTAAAAATTTATCTATTTAAAATAACAATGCTTCCTGGAATTTATATTTTTGGTAATTACTGCTTATGTTTGATATAATTATAGAGTTCTCACATGCACATTTACTTTTCTCTTGATCTTGATGGTAGGCTTGGAAGATGGATCAAGCAAATTATGCAATGGTAACTTCCATCATCTTAACGTAGAGTAAACGAAGTAAATTTACTTGCACTTATAGTTATAAAATAACAATTCTGAGATAATTTAAGAGTGCAATTGCAGTGTGGCCATTTTTCATTCCAGATTGTCGATAATAAAACATGCCAGAGTTGGATGAATATGTTACATATGATTTGTCAATTTCAAACTTGTTAGAAAACAAAGAGGTAATTTTCTTTATACCAGAAAAAATTAAAAATTCCATCAAGACAAAAATGAATTACATTGTATAATGTTATATGTATTCGAGCGTGACATTGTCATCATCTGGAAGCATCTTCACAGTAAGTTTAAGTGATTGGTTGTGTACCAATGCTAGAATTTGATGTAACTAGATCTAATTTGTTGCATGATTTTAACAATATTTTTCATAAAATACTTAATAATGTGAAGTCGGTATTATTGACAAATATGTATTTTTCAAAATTATTTCAGCTAATATATTTATGTTGCAGACAGAAAGCAGAAAGAGGTACCTTAATTTTGGCCGCAACTATTTAGCCCACATGATTCTACTTCCCTTCATCTAGAAAAGTTTGGAGCGATATTGGACACGGTACTTGGGTGGTGTGGTTCCCCTTTCATCTGACGGTGGAGTTTCTCATAGCGAGAAATTTTAATGACATGTATGTACGTGAATGTCGCTGGTTGGAAACCATTGTTACGTTTCAATTTGTCCTTGCTAATTGTTTGAAGTGATGCGTTGCCTCACATTGGTGTCTATTTTTTCTCTTAATTTTTCTATTAGCAACTTATTTTATGTTCTACTGCAAGGTTGTACTGTTTATGTTGAGCAATCAGAGTTTGTTTGTTGTGAAACCTACCATCTTAATGATTTACATAGATAGATATGTGTTATGAATTTCGCAATTAGAGAACAAAACGTGCAAAGAACACGGAAAGGGAAAAAATAGAGAAGTTTTCTTCCCAACATGGAATATGCAATTCATTCCCGCCAACTAAAGAGTTACCATTAAATCCGTACACATAACAGAAAGACTAAAGTTGTTCATACCTAAACAACACAATTGTCAATGTCCCTCCTTGAAAATGAACATGCTTCTTCTTCACCAATGCTGAGTGAACATCAATTAAAACTCTCACCCTTATAAATTTTCCTTGGTACACTAGTGTGTCATCCCATGCTACAAAAGATCCCGCTAATTCTCACAATGCCTTCGCTGCATCAATATTGTATCCACCCAAAGACATGTCGTAAATATGGACCCAAAAAGGAACCGTGCATAAATCCATAGTAGACGGTTGCACATTAGCCTCCAAATTGGCCAGTAGGACCACCTGTTTGTTAAAATGCAAGGTTGTTTCTCAAGAACCCTAGCCATATCATTTGCCTCTTTGAACCGAAACAAGAACAAGTTTTTCTCTAACTCTGTTGATTCCATGCCGTGTCTCGGTTGCCAAGCGTTTGCCATAGTCGCCATGAACATTTTAGCTTGGATTGGCTTCTCCATCCATACTGTCCCTACTTGCGTTGTCATCAGATTAGTCAGGGAAGGCGCCAGTAAGTCCCCTGCCAGTTTCACCACTTCCTCGTCCTCATCCCCAACTTTCCATATCATCTTCTTCTTCTCTTCCTCCGTGCCATTTCCTCCATTTGGTTCCTTCTCCCACAGACGGTCCCTTATTACCACTTCCGATATGCTGACAAAAGGGAATCCCAATGCTATAAGCAAGAAGGGAAGGTTGAAGGTTGAAGGATGATAGAACTGAGGAAGGGAGCGAACCTCGGGAAAGAAGAAAAAGGGGAATATATTTGATTATGACAAAGAAGAACTCTTGACAATCGAAGACCCAGAACAGGGGAACAAGATGAATAGAGAACAAAGTAAGCAGAAGATCGGGCCGTCCCAAAGTTAGGGGAAAATACTCGCAATTGGAAGGACAACCCTAACCCTAGGGAGACACTTTTTTTAGGAAGAGTAACTTGGGTGATGGTATGACGGTAAAAAATGAGTTGGGGAATTGGAAAAAAAATTTAGCATATCCATCTTTGAAATCTAATTTGGTCTTGAAAAATTAGAGACATCTTTCTTTTTTTATTTTCTTATTATGTACAATCCACATCAGCTGTAGCCTATTTGGATGCATTACCATGCCATACATCCACGTCATCATACACGTGGGAAGGTCATGTCCCACGTGATAACACCCAACATTTAAGTGATCATATGATAAAACAAATGCCACTTTGATGGCAACCAGAAAATGAACCACAGTGTCGTCAATTTCTTGGGTTGGCTCACTCGCTGGGACATAAAATGGTTGCTTTTTCCTTTCCAAATTCAGATATTGGAATACGGAATCCCCGGTAATTTAATATGACAGGGTTATGATTTGGAGGTTGATACTACACTGATCTGTCCCTCTATGCAATTTAATTAATCGATTTTAATGATAGATGCTATGCAAGGAGGCAATCTCAATCTTGGGAGTTCTAACCTTCATAATATGTAAATTGGATGTAATATTATAATTTATTTCTAGTTTTGTTATCGGCACAAGTCAACCTTAGATGTACAGAGTACCGCAGCAAACGGCTAAAAAGAAAAACCGCGCCGCGTGTTTACTCGATGTAATTGAATGTAATTTATAAAATAATGAAACAGAAATACACATTAATTAATCCCAGTAATAGCCATTGCCACTAGAAATTGTCATGCACGATGCAATTAATGATATGATTAGCAGAATTTTGATCAAGTAACCTTCGGTCGTCTCCCGTTAAAAAAATCTTTCGACCGCCCCAAAATAAACCTCTATGTCAGAGAGAGAGAGAATGGATAAGTTTATAATAGTGACACACAAATGGAATATAAAGCTAAATGAGGAGCTTTAAGGAAAGTAGCAAGTGGCTCATGGGAGGATGCCGTATCCAACTAGTCAAGCAACATCTTCTTGAGAAAAAGAAAAGAACAAGTCACCAATGCATATCTATTTTTTTTTATCGGATATCTACAAAATTAATTACTCTAGATTGCAATCGAATAATATATTTAAGTAATAAAAAAATATTCTATCAAAAATTCTAATACTATTGATTCATACCCGAGATATTCTCTGTGTTACGTGCCCCTTCCAATATATCAGCTTCTCATAAGCAAAATTTTAATATCAAAGATTATATAAGGGCAATTTTGAAATTTTGTATTTAGAGTACGTTGCACTATTGTGTGATGCTAAAGTACTATTGTATTATTGTCTGTCGCATGTTGTATCAATGCACGTCGTAATATGTAGCATTATATGTCGCATGTTGTACCGTCGTCTGACGTCGAATACTAGTGCAAGTCGTGTCGCGTGTTGCACCATTGTATACCGTAATTATACCATTGTATGCCACGTGTGCACCATTGTATAACGCGATTGTATCTGCAAACAGGAGCAGGGGGAGCGGGAGGGAGCGGGAAGGAGGGGGAGGGGGGGAGGAGGAGGGAGGGAGCGGGAGGGTGGGGGGGGGGGGGGGGAGGGGAGGTAAAAGGTTGAAGAAGGTAAAAAAATTTATTTTTTGTTTAAGGGTATTTTGGTCATTTCCATGACCAAAAATGAAAAAAAGAGCCGATGACGTCAGCCGGGGACCCGAGAGTCTATTATCATCAAAACTTAGGGACGGGACAATCTTTTTCCAAAAGTCAGGGACCCTAGAGGGAGGGTGACCAAACCTCAGGGATGTGAAGGTAATTTGTCCTAATTTAAATCAATTGAACCGAGACCTGTCGTTCTGGATTCACGAAGAAAATGTGTAGTTTCTTTCTGTAAAAAACGTAACCTTTACGTATTAGTGAAGCACTTTATTTATTAGAAAAACATTGGCTAGTGAATCAACCAAGAGCTATATACTTTTTCAATAGGGTTATAATCATTTCATGAATTAAATGGGATTCGAGATTCAATTTGTAAAAAAATTATTCAAATTTTAACAGACTAGTACAAATTTAAAATCGTATTCGAATTCGTCCGGAGACGAATCAAATATAGTTCAAGATATTTGTAAGTCGTCTGTCCAATAAATTATTGGACAAATCAAATTTTGTATTTGATTGGTGGAATAATTCATCATATTATATTATGTATTAAAAAAAGAATATAAGACCAAATTTGTAAAGAAGGGAGAAACAGGGAAATTGAATCCCATATCCACTAGCGCAAGCCTTCAAGGGAGTCTGGATGTGTATAAATAAATTGGTATCTAACTTCGGTTCTCCCAAGTTTTGCCTGCCAATTCTAATACGTTGGGTCTCACCGATAGTTTTTTTTACGGTTAAAACATCCCCATATAATAAACCAACATCAAGTCAAAAAGTTGGTAAACAAAAGAGCATCTAACTCCATTGGATGGACTACACGCCAGTCCTCAGGGAGAGAGCCCACACGAATGTATTTGCAGAACCAGTCCACAACATGGTTCTGCATCCTAGAAATCAAACTAATCTTACAATTTGGCAAATCATCCAACATTGTTCTAATCCTAAAGACAAGTGATTCGACTTGCCAAAAGACCAAGGAAGTTGAATCTTTCACGAAATTGTAGGCAAGGAGGCAATCCGTCTCAACCAATGAGACCTGGGAGAAAAACATAAGCTTGACGAGGCGCAAAGCCATTTCCAAGGCCAAGAGCTTGGCCTCCAAAGGCGAGGACGCACTCCTCAATTCAAACTGGCCTTCAACAATGAGACCAAGGTAATTTCTTGCAACCACAGCACATCTGGCAAAAGAACATACATCCTTCCAAGATGCGTCACAGTTGAGTTTCACAACTCCACAGCTTGGAGCACTCCATGAAACAGGTACATGGCCATGCTGATCCACTGTCGACAGAGAAGTACCTAGGTTCTCCAAAAAATTAGAACATGAATGAGAGGCAAAAACCCACGTAGCAGTCAATCTGGTGTAACAGAGCCAAACAAAGACCTATTCCTAGCAAGCCAAATGCTCCAACACAGGAACATAGCCAAAGATATTAGGTCTACATCCCTAGCAGAGTGCATCACCACGAACAAATCTTTAAACCAGTCACAAAATGAGTAATGCAACACATTATTCAACTTAAAACCGAAGGGACTTGCCAACCAAGTAGCCCTAGCATGTTGACACTCAAACATAACATGAAGAGCAGATTCGTCTGCGGTCTCACAAATTTGTCATAAAGGAGAGATAGAAAGGTTTCTTCGATGAAGGTTCGCTGCAGTGGGAATGGCATTTCTGACCAACCGCCAAATAAAATTTTGAATCTTCGGTGAAGTTTTTAGCTTCCAAATAGATTGTCAGGAGAATCTGATATCCTTGCTTAACCGAGTAGCAACCATCATTGCTACACTTCCATAATAGATTGTCAGGAGAATGGAGAAGGTTAAGACTAATCTGGGATATAGCACTTTGTTCATCAGGTGTGAAAAAAATGATGCAGAAGATCAAGGTTCCAGCTACCAGTGGACACCAAAATCAAGTCAGACACCAAGAAAATTAAAGAAGGCGTCGTAGGCCGTAGCCTCACCCTTGCATACGGCAGGAAAGGAACCCACGGGTCCCTCCAAATGTCTGTCAACTGGCCATCTCCAATCCTGAAGAATAAGCCATCCATCAAAGCCTCCTTACCTGCAACAATACTACTCCAAATCCACGATGGCTTGTGGCCCTTAGAAGCAGCCCAAAGGCTAGAATTGTTAAAATAAAGGCCTTTCAGCACTTTGAAGCACAATGAATCCTGGTTTTTGAATAACCTCCAGGCCTGCTTAGCCAAAAGAGCCAAGTTGAAGATTCTTAGATCCTTAAATTCAAGACCACCTTGACTCTTAGAGTTAGAAAGCTTATCCCAGCTAAGCCAATGAACCTTTCGCTTATCAACATCCCCGGACCACCAAAACTTGGCCATCAAGCTGTTCAGCTTTGAACAAAAAGACACAGGAAACAGAAAACACTGCATAACATAAGAGGGAATAGAAGATAAAATAGCTTTAATTAACACTTCCCTCCCTGCCATAAACAACAACTTTTGTTTTCAACTTCAAGGCAACATTCTTTCAAAGACAAAATTTAAGGCCTCTTTTTTTGAATGACCCCAAAAGGAGGGCGAGCCTAAGTACTTGTCAGTAGCCTGCATAATACACATACCAAGGATGCTAGTAATAGCAGAAATAGTGGCATCAGAAGTCTTTTGGGAGAACAGAATACTAGACTTCTCAAAATTTATAGACTGGCCAAAAATACCTGAAAATGACACCAGGAGAGCTTTGCTTCTTCTAGCCCCCTCCTCGCAAGCTTTGCCAAACAATAGAGTATCGTTGGTAAATAAAATATGTGTAAGCATATGGCAGTTTCTATTCAAAACAAACCCCTATAAACAACCATTCACCCTCGCATGGTAATCAAGTGCGCAAAGGAGTCAGAAATAAATAAAAATAAGAACGGAGACAGAGGGTCTCTTTTCCGAATACCTCTACAGGGGCTGCCCATTAAATAACACGCAATACGATGTGGAAAGTAAGTAACTCATAACAAGCTCAGCCCACAAACCTGAGAATCCAAGCTTCAGCACTACCTTCCTCAAAAAACATCAGTCAACTAGGTCATACGCTTTCTTCAAGTCCAACTTGATGGCCATGGAAACATTGGAATTTTTGGTAGATGTTTTGAGAGAATGAAATGCCTCATGCACCAAAATGATATTACCCTGAATGCACCTGTCCATGACAAAAGCACCTTAACATTCTGAAATCAATAACCCATCCAAGGACGTAACTTATTAGCCAATAATTTAGAATAAACTTTATACACAAAGTTACAAAGACTAATAGGCCAGAACCCATGAATACTAGAGGGATTTTTAGACTTAGGGATCAGAGAGATATAAGTCTTATTCAGCTCACTCGGAACAACAGCAGTCTCAAAAAGATTAGAGACAAGGCCAAACAGATCAGCCTTAATAATAGGCCAAAATTTCTGGTAGAAGATGCCAGGATAACCATCCGGACCAGGAGATTTGTTCCCACCCTTACCAAACACTACAAGCCAGACTTCCTCTAGCTCAACAGGTTTTAACAAATTCACAGCCATCTCGGGGGAAAGCAGAATACAATCTAAAAGACACGAAGGGTCATCAGTATGCACATGGGTATAAAGATCCTGAAAATGCCCTTGAAATAAAACCTTCAAACCAACTTGATCATCCAACCAAGAGCCATCATCAAGCTGTAACTTAACTACATGATTAACTTACCGTCGTTGAGTTGCGGTAGTGTTAAAGAAAGTTGTGTTTCTATCACCACAGTTCAGCCAATTAACTCGGGACCTTTGGTGCCAAAAGATCTCCTCTGCTTGATACAACTTAGCAAGTTCAATCTTCACTTTGGCCTCCTGCGTCTTGCATTGGGCAGCGTGGTCCCTCAATTGAATCTGCAGAAGCTCAGCAGATAACTCCTCAATCCTGGCTTTCCTGTTACCTGTCAAGTTTTTACTCCAAAGAAGTAAGTTACTAGTACAGGCAGCCATTTTCTTTTTAAAAATGATAGGAGGGATGCCCGAAGGGAGAAGCGACCAAGAGTGTTCAACCACTTCACGACACCCCACTTCCTTAATCCAAAATGTCTCGAACCTAAATGGACGATGCTTAACCTTCAAAAAATTAGTATGCAGGATGAGGAAACAGTGATCAGACCCTTCAATAGGCCCATGGATCACTTGAGCCTTAGGAAAAGTATCCCGCCACAAAACATTCGTCAAGCCCCGATCGAGCCTCTACAACATATTATCTCCCCCATGTTTGAGATTAGACCAAGTAAACGGATTCCCCTTGAACCCTAAGTCAATAAGTTCACCAACTTGGGTAAACTCATGCAAAAGATTAGAGACAAGGCCAAACAGATCAGCCTTAATAATAGGCAAAAATTTCTGGTAGAAGATGCCAGGATAACCATCCGGACCAGGAGATTTGTTCCCACCCATACCAAACACTGCAAGCCAGACTTCCTCTAGCTCAACAGGTTTTAACAGATCCACAGCCATCTCGGGGGAAAGCAGAATACAATCTAAAAGACACGAAGGGTCATCAGTATGCACATGGGTATAAAGATCCTGAAAATGCCCTTGAAATAAAACCTTCAAACCAACCTGATCATCCAACCAAGAGCCATCATCAAGCTGTAACTTAACTACATGATTAACTTACCGTCATTGAGTTGCGGTAGTGTGAAAGAAAGTTATGTTTCTAGTATAGGTTACGACACATTAAAGATGGTTAGATATTTGGATTCATAGTTATCTTATTTCTATATCAATGGAGCAATGTTATAGAAGATTGCTAAGCAATCTATTATTGGGTTTGCTCAATATGAAAATTAAGATTGTGGCAGATTGTGAAGTCACAATTAATGAATTATGACTAAGAAACTCATTTCATGACTTTGGATTGTCGACGCCATTATTAAGTCGCTGAAAACTTATTGCCTTAGTAGTATGTTTCTTATGAAAGTAAAGTATTTTGTCGTTAATGAGAAAAAATTCAGAAACATAGTGTCTACTATTCACATGATGAAGGATCTCATGATTGTAGATCTGTTAAAGATAAGATTACAACCAAATAATATGATCATGAATGGCTTTTGGTTGTAGTTCTGAATATTTTGGTGATTGACACTCTGAGCTCACTGATATATTTCTGAAATATATTATCATTTTCTTGTTTTATTAATGGTGTATACATTACAATTTTATGGAAAAATAAGAAAGTCTCTATGAGATATTATTGTGGACCATGATTGGTTATATATACTGCTTATTGGTCTAGTATGTTGAGTTGCTAATATCGTAGTTATAGAAGGGAGTATGTCTCATAAATGATGTATAACCGCTATAGCTCGCATTTAGTAGCTTACTATATGATGATATTATGATAGTGGACTTTAAGTTGAGGTTACTTATGTTGTGCACCTTATGTTATACTATTAACCAATATTCGAGCTTAGTGGGAGAATGTAAGAATTATTTATTAATTCTATTAAAAAGACTCTCATAGAGTTGGACTCTATTACTGATATAAGAGTCCTATTATAGTTATGGTTATTAGTTTAATCTCAACCGTCCATTGGGAGCTTGATGGATGTGCTCGATTGATTCTAGTTATATAGCTTGGTCCTCTCTCTGTCTATAAAAAGATGCTAATGCTATCCATCAGTCGGTGTCAATAAACGATAGGAAAGAGAGAGAAACTAAGCTATGGCTACAGCAAAAATTTCGACTACGTGGACATCAAGATTTTTCTTCATCAGCCAATCCGGTACGCTTCTGCTTATTGTTTATGTAATTAATCTTATACCCCAGACCAAACAAAAAACTCACACTTAATAGTGGCAAATTTGTATATATTAGAGAATTGACATGGCAAATATTAGAATGCGTGCGTCAGGCTCATTTGGAATTGTAAACATTATATAATGGTATGCCAAAATATCATTTGGACTTTCGCTCCAAGAATTAAATAACACATTGAAAAGAAGACAATAAATAAGTAAACTAATTTCACTCAACTGAGGAAAGTCAAAGCATCATAATTTCAACCATAAATTAAACTTTAGCAGCAACACTAAAGAAGACAACCAAATTCAAAGGGCTTCACACTATAGCTTACTTTGGTTCTTTAAGGAGATGACAAGTATAATAAAGAGTAACTTTAATGAAGCATAACGAGAAGAAGCAGAGAGTACATCTATGAGGAAGAGGAGGAGGGGGTTTCATTAATTACTCTTGGAAAGCGGAGAGGATGAAGACGGAGACAGAAGGGGAAGGGGAAGGGTTATTTTACCAAAAATACCCCTTATGGACATGCAAGACTTTTCGGCCATCTTATGACGTGCATGACTTTTTAGGCCAAATGGATGGCTCTAATTAAGCTTCGGATGGTACGGAGAACATTACAACGCTGCGTACTCAATTCATCGCCATTGAATCGAGAGTTGTTCAACAGCGATATTTTACAATCAATAACAATTAGATAAACTCACAAGAGAGTTTTTTATTAATTAAGATGTCACAAGTTGGAGTTTTTTACAATGCATCAATTTAGATATTTGTTATTTTTGATTGATTGATGTTAAATCATTGAAAGGAAGGATTTTCACCCCTCTTGCAATAAAGAGTAAGTACGGGATTGTCGTCCCACAAGGACTAAGCTAGGCCGTAAATTTGACTTTACCACTAGTTTAGGACTACGAGTGATGGATTTGTCAATTTCAAACACGAATTGGTTACTACAACGACTAGATAACGAGAAGATTTAAACAATAAAGGAAAGAGTGGGCTTGGTGCCAATGATAACTAAATAACCAAATGGCATGTGGGGGTTTATTAAGTTCATGTTATGGTCTGGATGTTCCTTAAGTAACTAATCAACGCTCCCGCGACAAATTAGTCTAAATCGATAGTTAATTAGGCTTAGTCGAACCAACCGCGCTCCCGAGACTAATTAGCCAACTAATCCAACTAACTACCGATTATCACCATCTTCCTTTGGACAACTAACCACCTAAAGAGATCCCTCATCAATAGGCAACTAGTTAACTAGTTAAATGGTCCGTTAATCCTAACCCCTCCCGGCGATTAGCATCAACTTAGTTCATAATCAAGGTGATCAATCAAGATTAAGCATTAAACACATTAACTAGTTCATAAACCTTAACATATTAACCCCACACAACCATTGGCTAGGTAGATGCCATCAAAGCACCTAACCCAAAAATGAACTACTCACTCATGTTCAACAAACACCACAAATCATCCATTGAACAAAGTGAATGAAACATGAACATAAAGGAAGAGTTTAGGGAAGCTCAATGGTTCTTCAAGAGATCCCTCCTAGCTCCTTCTTCAAGGCCACGTTCTTCTTCTCTTCTCCTCTCCTCTTCTCCTGGTTGGCAGCCACGTTCTTGGTTCTTCAAAGGGAGAGCAGCCACGGAATTTTTGCTTGGAGGAAGGAAGAGAGAATAAATGAGTGAATGGTGGAGAAGTTGGTGGAGAGGAAGTAGTGGGAGACAAATTGGCTCAAATCATGGAAGTGGAGCACTAATGTCTAAAGTTGTTGCTAGTGGAATCCAAGGAAGGGATTTAGACTAGTTTTTGGCTTAAGGAGTGCCAGCCACGAAATTCACTATTCATGCCCAAGAATGGGCCCAAAAAAAATCCTAAACTTTGGCCCAACTGTCAGATTTGTTGGCAGATTCGAAGGTCAACTTTAGACGCAGTTTTCCTCCCACTTGGACTCCGAATTTGAAGAAGTCCATGAAAACAAAGTTGTAGCTCCGGATGTCTTCTTTCCAATGCCACCTTGCTTGTCTCCATTGGACTTCGAATGAGAAAGTTATTGGCATTTGAGTTGCAAGGGGTCAGTTTTGCTCTACATTCTCTTGGGTCTCGTAAAACGCCAATCGCCCCGGCTGATCCGATCGCCTATGACGCGTCCCTCGGCAGTTGAACGTCCACCATGACCGTACCAAGACTCCTATCAAGAAAGAATCACAATAAAAATCACAAGACTATACTTAAAACGAACATAACACATAATACGAGACAATGATATCAAATAACGAACAAACATACTAGACACAATAGAAAATCAATACTAAAACATACATAGATGATAGAGTGTTTTCACACTCATCACACCCCCACACTTGAATCATTGCTTGTCCTCAAGCAATGCTCATACAAAGACAATCACAAACACAATCACATAAGAAAGAAAATATGAGAAGGACAAGACTAGGCATGATAAATTCACAATTTAACTCCCCTCAAAATCTCAAACTTGCATCAAAAGACCACCCCACAACCTAGCTAATACATCAAATCAAACACAAAGAGTAATAACCGGTAGACACCTCACCACTCGATGGTTTAACCAAGTGTTATCACTATGTAAAAGACACTAGAGGGTTAACCACTCAGAGGTTCGGAAATTTTAGCTCACGATTTGTAAGTAGCCAACTTCCTATCTCTCGCATACATGATCGATGTCTTTCAAAGTATCCTACGTCCTACTCAACAGTGTCTCAAAGTTGTGTGGTTGCTCGTGAATCAGGAGCTTTCAAACGGGTTGTAATGGGGTTAAGGTAAAGGTGAGGAAATATGTATGGATAGTAGTTAAACCACCAAATCCGAGGACATGTTACAAAAGTACTCTAGTCACTCGTCTATTCTAAACATCTTCACCATAAATAGCTAAAGCACACTCCCAAAATTCACCCATTTCCTAAGACCGTGTATCACGAGTTATGCCAATTATTAATGCCTTATTCAACCTTTCTTTTTTTTTCTTTCTTTTTTTTTCTTTCTTTTCTTTTCTTTTTCAACTTCTTTTTTTTTTTACAAACATGAACACTAACTTGGCATTTTCTAGGCAAGAACTCGGCTTCTTTGTATGGCCTCTCAATTACCCAAATTCCTAATGAAGTAACCAATAAGAACACTAAGCTACCAACTCAACCCAATACATATCATTTCCCAAAAATATAAACTTACGTGTCCTCGGATCGGATGACCAAAGGTCGGAAAGATGGTGGATATAAGGCTTAAAGTTGGTATACGTATAATATGATCAATGAATGGCTAGGCTCAATGGGTTAAAACAATGGATGTGAAGGTTCTTGGCTCTAAAGCTAGAGCTCAATTTCAAAGGATTAGCCCCCGTCATTCACTAACGCCACACAACCAAGACCATGTCAAGTACTAGTAGGATACCTCGATCAACCGAACTCATGTAGGCACCTCATGAATAAATGAAGACGGTTGTCTCCTCCTTCGGCTCAAAGTTCCTCACAAGGTCACTCGTCAACTCTCTAGTCTAATCTACATAGTGAAACCACTAGTCTAAACAACCGAGGGTGAGGTTTCTACAAGTTCTTAGGCCTTGTGCTCGAGTTCATTTCCTAACTAGGTGTGTGGTAAGCTTCTAACACAAGAAATAGTATTAGGAATTAGAAATGAAATTCTTTTTCTGTCGAAATTGGTTCCAAACATGGTGTAAATTAATATTTGAAAATTTGAAAACTTCTTTAAAATAAGCTTTCAACTTAGATCAGTTTAACGCTAATTTAATATAATGGTTAGTTTACGACTAAAAAATAGCAAAGGGTTAAAAGATAAATCTAACATCCACAAAGGTTTAGCATGGACACTAATTTAAAAATAATTCTAGCAATTAAGATGCATACATTCCATAATTAACAGAATAGGAGAAAACAATAATTTCTAACGAGCAAAACGAACGGCTCAATTCAAGAGATCCAATAATTTCTAACAGCACAAAAAAATATGTTTACAAAATTCAAAGACATGATAGTTCAGAAATTTATTCTCTCCTAAAAAAAAAAGAGAATTCAGAATTTTAGTATGAAAAGCCATACATGTTCTAATGGTTGTTGTGTATTTTTTAATTAGTAGGTTGTTATGTATTTGAACAAGTAGGACTATTAATTAAAATGTTTATTTATGAAGCTAAAGGGATATGTGGAAAAGGTAATTCATTCATGTCGTACAATTTACTATATATTCAATATATGAAGAGAAAATTGATATCAACATAACGTAGAAAAAAATATAGTTTTATCTTAAAGGTTCAATGTGATCCTTACCAACAAAAAAAATTAGATTCTTGTATGCACCACCAATCAATAATATTATTAGTAAACATAAAAATTATAAAAATGATAAAACAAGAAGGAAAAAAAATGCTATTGTTCAAGGTGTGAACTTTTCTCACCTGTAGGAGAGTGAGTGACAAAAAAAAAACAAAGAGAATAGTCACGATAGTTTTATTTTGGGCATTTCTCAAATCCCTGACCTTTGGTCACCCTTCCCTTAGGGTTCCTGATTTTTAGAAAATGATTGTCCTGTCCCAAAGTTTTGATGATAATAGACTCTTGGGTCCCTAGTACAAAATATTCCATATTTTCTGGTGATCCCCCACTTAAAAAGACTAAAATACTCCTCACACTTAAATTTTTTTTAAAAATCCTCCTTCATCCTCTCCATCTTCATCCTCCCACCCAAGTTAATCTATAACCTAACAACAAATAAAGAGACAAATAAAAACTACCAGATAATATGTGATACAAATAGCTGTTAGCTCCAGAACAAGATCAATTACCCCTTTCAAGCATCACCAAGTCCCACTCCCAAGATCGCAACTTTATCCAAAAATCTAACAACCACGAATCAAAAAAAAAAATTGGCAGAGAAAGAGAGGCATACCAAGCCCTCGATCTGGACGACACGGAGAGGCGGGGCGACCCACCAGCAAAAACCCACAAAAATGCCTCGCTAACCTGCGCACCACCCTCGGATGACCTCAAGAAGCTCGCCGCCGACAAGGCCATCGAGTACATCAAGTTTGGGATGGTCCTCGACCTCGGCACTAGCTCCAACACCGCCTTCGTCGTTGCCAAGCACACCAAGGAGCAAGCTTTGTCCCTCAGGATCCCGCTCTCCGTCCTCGATGACCACCCGAAGCTCGACCTTGCCATCGACGGTGCCGACGAGGTCGACCCCGACCTCAACCTCGTCAAGGGCCGCGACTAAGCTCATCTCTGGGTTCGGCGGGAGCTGGCTCGCAATGCCGGTGGAGGTGGTTCAGTTCTGCTGGAAATACAATTCGGACCACCTCGAGGGTGTCTTCAAGGGGGAAGGCCTCAAGGAGGCCAAGCTCTGCATGAGGGACGTCTACACTTATGAGCCCATCAAGGATGCCTACGCATACGCTCCCTACTTGGGATTTCTTGTTCTTGTCTGCGGTGGTCTTGACAGATTAATTAAATATTAGTTAGGTATTTAATTGGGTGTTCATGGGTGTTTAATTGAGATTTTGGGTGTTTAATTTGTTTGTGGGAAGGGGGTTGAAGATGAAGATGGGGTTGAAGATGGAGGAGGGGGAGAGAGAAGAGGGGACGAAGGAGGGGGAGAGAGAAGGGTGATAAATTAATTTTTTCAAGTGGAAGAGTATTTTGGTCATTTCAAGTGGGAGTTCACCGAAGAAAAATGAATATTCTGACTTCGGGGACCCGAGAGTCTATTATCATCAAAATTTAGGGACGGGATAATCATTTTTCAAAAGTGAGGGACCCTAAGGGGAGGATGACCAAAGGTCAGAGACTTGAGAGTAATTTGCTATTTTATTTTTAGTACCTAATCTATTTTTTTCTAATCTATTAGTATCTATATAGTGAAAAACTACTTGTAATCTCATCTTAATCTGATTTTAAATAGTAGTTAAAATCTCTTAATATTTATTTAGTTAAGTAGAATCTTAAATTTTCAAATGTTTTCCAAGAAAAATAAAATATTTATATTAATTTAAAAATCATTTAAATTAAATTACCCAACAACCAAACCTATTGATATTAGAAAATACTAAGGTAGTACTATGGGTAGGAGATTCTCTTTAGTTAAATAAAATCTTTCATTTTTCAAATAATTTCTAAGTAACGTAAAATATTTATATTAGTTAAAAATTATTTAAAATTTGAAAATCAGAATAATTGCCCAACAAACAAACCCTAGATATTAGTCTCCAATAATTCAAAAAATTTATTTATAATTCTCTGCAAAATAAATATCCTAAAATTTTAAATAGTATTTAAGACAAAAATAAATTACAAAAATCCCTCAAAAAAGTACATTACAAAATGTGTAAACTATTCCTAAACTACTAGTAGATTGTAATCTACTATTTTTACCAAACATGTAGAATCGCAATCTATCGCAAAACTATCATCTTCCCCTGCAATTTATTTCAACAAACAGTTGGGCTCTGTGATAAATTTTAAAGTGATAAATTTTGAAGTAGAATTTGGGAGAGCAAGAAAGATAATTGAACATTTTTGCTTGCCATTTTTTTAATGATAACAGCATACATATTTATAATACTAGAAGCTATAGTAGAATAATAACAAACTAGCTATGAATGAGAAAGCATGACTAACTAATTATATGCACGTTACAATCAATTGGGAAAGCTATGACCTAGCTATGGAGACGTGGAGAAGTGGCATGGTGGGTTGGCAGCACACCCCCGTAATATTGGAGAAGCTGTTAGTGAGCAGCTGGAAGAGATGGAATTAATCAATGTTGCCTCTGAAATTATTGGGATATTTGACACACCCCCGCAAGTTGGAAGGCGAGACGAATGGATGTCGAGAATTCTCAACTTGGAGAACAAGAAATCGAGATGCTTGAAGTAATGCCATTAGATTAGAACACTGTTTCGAGGATAATCGAAGCTGAGATAGATGATTGGACAACGATGCATCAGTAGGATTTGTGACGGCCATGGCTGCTATTGATCAACCTAGCATGTAGTCACGGGAAGGAAGAACCTTTAGGCGTTGATGTGCCTAGATGGTTCTGATTTTAGAGCAATGACCATCGATCGAG
This sequence comes from Hypericum androsaemum, assembly GCA_963995505.1. Classification (NCBI taxonomy): domain Eukaryota; kingdom Viridiplantae; phylum Streptophyta; class Magnoliopsida; order Malpighiales; family Hypericaceae; genus Hypericum; species Hypericum androsaemum. The sequence continues at coordinate 8,226,812 of OZ023186.1, read as the reverse complement.
ATCGTGAATGGTAGTTATTGCCATTCAGGACTGGAGAGACAAGAACCAATGCCGGTTTCTTGTTGGAATGAAGATGATACGGGTTGGACAGTTGACTGGAGAGAGCTTCGTCGGTGGAATTAGTGATAGCCATGGTTGCTATTATCAAGCACGGCCTGTAATCACCGAAGGGATGGATCTCTAGACGATGATTTGTCTAGAAGGCTCGATGTCTACGCTGAAGCACATCACGTATGCCTTCTCTTTGGTCTATAGCCTCGCGCTAAATTTAAAAAGTGCTCCATTGTTAGGATGTGGTGGGTGGGTGTAGGAACAAGAGCTGCCTCTCAAATATCTTGGGTACTATCGTATCTTCTGATATATTTTATGTCTATGTTTAGAATACAAGTGTTCTCAAGTCTGTGGAGGGGAAAATTAAGAAATTTTTACGGGCTGTGGACCCGTCCAAAAGGAGCTCGTCATTTGTTCCATGCTTGCATCCCGCTAATTGACGAGGACTCGAGTTGATGACGTTTGATACCCAGAATAATGCCTTATTGTTTTTTTAAAGGAAAAATAATGCCTTATTGTTGAAATGGATATAGAGATACCTTGTTGAACCGACGCTCTTTTGGTCAAAGTCATTGGTGGCATACATGGTGTTCCGTCGACGGGTCATCCCTCTCTGATGGAGATGAAGTTGCTTTCCTATTCCTGGACAAACACGACCGCATTCCTCGCTTGAAGGGTGCCACTTAATTTATTATTTTCCTATTTTAGCTTTATTTATTAAATAACCGAGAGTTTTGTTTTGGACTCTCTTAGTTTCCTAGATTGTTATTAGGGTATCAGCGTTTATTTAGGAATTAGTTGTTTCAGTTGATTGATTTGATAATAAAACTAGAGTTTTCCCTAAACACCATCTTTGTTGTCTTAGTATACGTTTCCGTCTGCATCAGTTGGTATCATTGACCAGCAGACGCTCCCTGACCATGCTGCCAAAACACAATGCGAAGAAGGACAAGGAGATTGCCGATCGTGACCATCTTGAACGCTGTATGAATGTCTTACAGGAACAGATGGGCGAGGTGCTCACGCAGATCACCTTGCTTCGGACTGAAGGTCTTACATCTGCCTCGTGGAGCGCCGCCTCCTCATGTTGATCAGCTGTCCTCTGACGACAAGGTCACTCATGACAACTCTTAGGCACCATTTTCGGAGCAACGAGAACAAGCTAGGACGCGGGATTTAAGTCTGAGATCCCTGATTACTGGCCAGTTGGAACCTGATGAGCTTCTCGATTGGCTGACCATAGTCGAGGAAATTCTTGATTTTCGTAATGTTCTTGCTGACCGTAGGGTTCCTCTTATTGTGACACACTTCTGCGGTCGCACCGCGGCTTGGAGGCAACAATACAAAACTGCACAATCACAGCAATATAAACCACTGCTGACCTCTTAGCCGAGGTTCATGACGTATCTCAAGTCGGCGTTCCTTCCGTACAACTACACTCGGATTCTCTATCAGAATCTATAAAATCTTTAGCAGGGGACTCGGTCTGTTGACGAGTACACGGAGAACTTTTATCAGTTGATTGCCCGCAATGACCTTACTAAGACTAATGACCAGTTGGTGTTGCACTACATCGGAGGCTTGCGCTTGCAGTTGCTGGACGTTCTAATTTGTTCACGCCTAAATCAGTTTCTGAAGCCCATCAACGCGCGATCCTGATGGAGAAGCAGTTGGCTCGACGACCAGCCGGGCCCTTCTCAACGACTGTGAGTCAACCAAACCCACTGCCCCCAACCGATGTCTGACCCACTCTGGGTCAGGGATCCGCACCGGCGACAGGACAAAGTCGTACCCCGCAGAGTCATGGTCCACCTTATAATCACCTTCCCTAAACTCAGTGGTGTTCGAGGTTTATTACTCGACAGTGGATACCATGAAGTTGTGGACACTCCTCTGATTTTTAATGATTATGCGAATGACACTACGTTGGACCAGTGTTGGTTCTTCGTCGAGCTTGTTTGACTCCACGTGTGGCAGTTACTGATATTCAGTGCCACACTTTTTTTTAGTCCACTTACAGTATCGATGGTAAGGTCTATCGCTTCATCATTGACTCGGGATCCTGTGAGAATGTAATCACAGAAGAAGCCGTGACCAAACTCGACCTTCCTTCTGAATTGCATCCGCGTCCTTATAGCTTGGCGTGGCTGCAGAAAGGTAACAATATAACAGTTGATCATCGTGTATTGGTCAAATTTTCTATTGGTGACATGCACGAGGATACCGTGTGGTGAATCGATCCTTTTCATCACTAGTAATAGGATTATCTGGTAAAATAGAAGATACACTTTGCATTGAATCCTCTTCCCAGCCTCGTAGACTCCGTCTCCAAGTTAATCTCCAACACCATGAACCGTCCACAATGGTACCAACCTATGCCACTGAAGCACCTTTGTTATTTGACAGCATGTACAATTTTAGAAATAACACAGAGAGAGGCAAATCAGAGCACCACTTATCCTCCCAGAATTTGACCGGGTTACCTCTCCTAATAGCAAGGCCGATGTTCCGTTTCAACAAGGAAGCAGAGGCCACTTCCGACGCAGCCAACTTCCAAATATCTAGCCAATGCCCAGAAAGACAATGGCAGCATGGAACCCTTGATAGAACAGATGAATCTCCGCTGTTGGGCGTGCCATGGATATTGCAAATAACTCTTGCCTAAAGAGTGTTAGGACAAAGAGAGATAACGCCAAATCCACTTTAGCAACAATGCTTCATTATGAATATCTAGACGAACCAACCCCAAACCATCTTTATCAACCGGAAGACAAATGTGGTTCTAAGAAACAAAAGAGAGACACCTTTTAGAAGAGTCGCCGGACCACAAAAACTTTCGCATCTTGCCTTCCAACAGCTTCAATACACCGATAGGAACCTTGAAAAGAGACATAAATAAGACCGGCAAGCTGGATAAAACTGATATTACTAGCATGGCCCTACCTCCGATTGACAAGAAATTGTCCTTCCAGGAAGACAACTTCATGTCAAAAAAGCTCCACAACTGGTTCCCAGTCAGCGCGCCGCCTCATAGAACTCCCACAGACATGCCGAGGTACTTGAAAGGAAGCTTATGGCATTTGCACTCCCAAAACGCTGTGGTACCTGCTAACCAATCGTCATTCAAGTTCACACCTATAATAGAACACTTATCAAAATTCAAGGTTAGGCCAAAAATAATAGAAAAAGTGATAAGGATAAGTTTAAGGTTATTTTATGTTTTGGTGACAGGCGTTGGAGAACAGGATGGTGCATCCGCATATTGAAGTACGCAAAGGTTAGAATTCATCCCGGGGATTGGTAAGCCATGAATTATCCCTGAAGCCTCAGCCTTCAAGATCATACGTTGGAGCCCTTCCGTTGATATCAAGAAAAGATAGGGAGACATAGGATCACCTTGCTTAAGTCCACGTTCCATAGTGAACTACCTGGAAGGGGAGTCATTAATAAGGACAGAAGCTGAAGAGCCCCGAATGCACTCAGTAATCCAACCCCTTATGCGAGCGCCGAAACCCATAGCCAAAAGCACATCTTCGATGAAACTCCACGAAACGCTATCAAAAGCCCTCTTATAATCAAGTTTGATGAGAGCCCCTTTCGATCTTGTCCTTTTCAGCCAATTGACCACCTCATCACAAATCATGACCGCATCTAAAAGCTGCCTTCCTTTAATAAAGCCCGATTGCTCGGGGCCGATGACTTGATCCATTAACTCGTTTTATCCGAGAGGAAAAAAGCTTAGCTATAATCTTGTATAGACTCCCAACCAAAGAAATGGGTCTGAAATCTTTGAATTGACATGCTATTCTCTACCAGCCACCTACCTTCTTTGTTATATACCTTCTTTTGTATGTCCCCGACACTATTCTCTCTTCTTTTCGATGTTAGGGTTTTATTGAATTTTTTTTACTTTCTGATTGTTTGAGTGGTTTTGTGACGTTGGCTTGTTTGTATAAGCAGGTTTATGGGAAGAAGATATTAGAAAAGACGAATATCTGATAAGGGTATTTTAAATAATCGGTAGGAGCTTATCAAATAAGATACAATAAGTAACTTATTGAACCAAGAGTTGTGCATTCGATAATCTACTATCACTTAGATCAATTTTTAAGAGAGTTTTTTTCAATGAAGGAATCTCTAGTTCGAGTTATTGACAATGCATCAATGTTAAATACTTGGTCCTATTAATTCTTGTTAAATCATGTATTCGTAGTAATTGTAGGTTATGTAATTATGGCCATAATGAGGAATGGTTATGGATTAGTTTCCTACCCTCGCAACAAATTTTAGCTATCACATATGTTGAGTTTGGCGAGGAATAAGCAAAAGATGAATTATTTTTCTGTTTTGTTTTGGACTCCTAATTCGACATAAATAAATTACTTAGTGTACAAGAGTTTGCCTCTATATAAAGGCATGTTACTCAAGAGTTTATTATAGATTTATGACTTAAAAAATCATCAATAAAAGTTTTCATTTCTCTCCATGGATGTAGGTATTAGGCCAAACAATGTTAAATTTTGTATCCGTATTCTTTGCGCATTTGTTCTCTAAGGTTGGAGGATGTCGGACGGTGCGAAGTTTGCTCTTGTGAAGTTCAATGGTTCATCAAATTTAGGGTTATGACAAAGGCGTGTTAAGGATCTCCTCGTGCAATAAGGGATGGACATTGCGCTTTCAGAGAGAAGAAGTCTGAGAAGATGGAGGAACAAGAGTGAAAAGAGTTGGAGGCCAAGGCGGCAGCGAAGATTCACTTGTGCTTGGCGGATGATGAGGAGCCACCAGTTGGGTTATGGAAGAGGATCCAGGTCGGAGTCAAAGAAGTTCAATAGAAGTGGTTTCAAGTGCGGAGAAGGGCACATGCATGGGACTATCCAGGATGAACTAGGTATCAAGACAACGAGGAAGGATCGGCATCCACAACTATTGCCACATATTCAGACGGGTCGGATGGTGACTGACTTTCTATCCCATTAAGTCCAATGCATGCTGGTAATCTCTTTTCGTTAGGGACCTTACATTATAATAGTGATAGTTATAAAGGTATGCTAATGAAGGTAAAGAAGGATGCAATGGTAGGGATGAAGAATGAAAGAAAATACCTACAAGTTATTGGGAAATATTATTGTAGGTTGAGTCACATCAATGGGTCTGATGAAGTGGAGAAAAGCTCAGGTCATATGGGGTTGGTTTGTATGAGGGAGCAAAGGCTTGACATGGATGATTTGAGTACAGTTGGGATTCGCGGAGACATGGATAGCAAGCTAAGGTTATTTCGTAGAGACATGGTTGGCAAGGTGCCATGGTTGTCTCAGAGAAGCTTTGTTAGCTACGCCCCGCTATGGTTGTTAAAAAAGACGTGCACATCAAATTTGTTGGGTAGATTTGGCATTAGGCATGCAAAGCCATTGGTGATACCACGGGCGAATCCGGTATCTCACTCAAGGCCGAACGGTGAAGTTCGTAGCATGTCGAAGGTTCTACTTGGTGGTACAGAAGGTTGCCTTTTGTATGCTATAGCACGTAGCATTGGTTTGAGGCAAGAAGGTCCAGCGGTAAAGCAGGTGGACTTGCTAGTTGGGATTCAATAGAGTTTGGAGGGAAGACTTCAAGCAAGCTCGGAAGCTTGAGCTTGGGGGCTGGCTCCAAATGATTGAACAAAGGTGGTGAGAAAGTTGAGTTGGTCTTATTGATGGCGGTGTATCTATGGTCCGAGGTGGAATCGGTGGAGTCAGATTGGTCTTGCAAGATCTCATCTCTTCATGGGACGGTGTTTCATCAAGGTGGAGTTTTGTTAAAGTTCGGATGGAGCTTCATGGTTTGTCCACGGGATGATTTCTCGCCAAGGTGGAGATTGTTGAGTTTGGCGAGGAATAAGTAAAAGAGGAATTATTTTTCTGTTTTGTTTTGGACTCCTAATTTGACCTAAATAGATTACTTGATGTACACGGATTTGCCTCTATATAAAGGTATGTTACCCAAGAGTTTTGTATGGCTTTGTGACTCACATCCATCAATAAAAGTTCTCTTTTCTCCCCATGGACGTAGGCATAGGCCGAACCGCGTGATCTCTTGTGTCCGTGTTCTTTGTGAGTTTTGTTCTCTTGGTTGCTGAATTCCTAACAACATAGGAGTCACCTATCCATCTAATTATATCATTAAAATGGCAGGTTTCAAAACAAACACACTCAGATTGCTAAACATAAACAGTACAACTTTGCAGTAGAACAGAAAATGAGTTGCCAATAGAAATTAAGAGAAAAGTTAGACACCGAAGTGAGCCAACGCCATCACTTGAAACAACTAGCAGGGAGAAATTGAAACCTAACAACGGTCGCCATTCACATACATATATGTCACTAGAATTTCTCGTTAAGGGAAGCTCCGCAGTCAGATGAAAAGGGAACCAGACGACCCAAGTACTGTCTCCAATATCGCTCCAAACCTTTCTAGATAAATGGAAGTAGATCATGTGGGCTAAATAGTTGCGGCACATATTATGGTAACGATCTCTGCTTTCTGCCTGCAACATAAATATATTAGCTGAAATAATTTTGAAAAATACATGTTTGTCAATAATACCGACTTCACATTATTAAGTATTTTATTAAAATATTGTTAACATCATGCAACAAATTAGATCAAATTACATTAAATTCTAGTACATGTAATTTTACATACCACATTTACTAATTCTTGAGGTTCCTTTTTTTAATTAACTCAATGTTGCATTTATACTTAATCCAAAAGTCAATCATTTAAAATTATTGTGGATATGCTTCCAAATGATGACAATTTCACGCTCAATACATATAACATTATACAATGTAATTCAATTTTGTTTTGATGGAATGTTTAATTTTTTTTCTAGCATAAAAACAATACCTCTTTTGATTTTTTTAACAAGTTTGAAATTGACGCATCAACATATTTTGAATAATTGAAATTAGACATAAGTCACATTATTCATCGAACTCTGACATATTATATTACCGACAATTTGGAATTAAAGTGGCCACACTGCACTTACACTCTGAAATTATCTCAGAATTGTTATCTTATAACTATAAGTTCACGTAAATTAACTTTGTTTACTCTAGGTTAAGATAATAGAAGTTACCATTGCATAATTAGCTTGATCCATCTTCCAAGCCTAACATCAAGATCAAGAGACAAGTAAATGTGCATGTGAGAATTATATTACTATATTAAACATAAGCAATAGTTACCTAAAATGTAAATGCCATGAAGCTTTGTTATTTTAAATAGAAATTTTTTTACATTATATCCGTGTAAATTTCGATAGGCCTTGTAAATATTTAGGTCAGGTGCCCTTTGTTGTTTCCTATAATTATACTAAGGTCATGCAAATCTTCCCCTTTTCCTACTTCCTTGTAATTAATGCCATCTTAGCCTTTTTTTTATTTGCAAGTGCCAAACATAATGGTCTCTTATTTCTCTTTAAGCGGAGCATGATCCAAAAGAATTTTTTTGTATAGTTGGTAACTTCCGTTTTTGTCGAAAACATATGGTATATGTTAACTGCTCAATACAAATTTACAAATAAGTAGAGTAAATTTTCTTGAGAGATTTGGTATAATTTACATGTTATCTTTATTATAATGATTAGAATGACCAAAGATTATCACCTGATAAAGCACGAAAAAGATAGAGAGAATATGTCCAGGTACCGCGATGCTACTTTTGAAAACCTGTACAACAAAAAGATTGATGTTATAATATATATAATTATTTGTATGTATGTGGATTTCTTCGAAGTTTTGAACAAACTAGTCATATTGCATTTGAACAAAAACAAAAATAGAAATTAATGTGTATTTTCTTGAGGAATAATTTTAAAATTTTAAGAATAAGTTTTATAATTATAGGATTTCAACTCTAAGAACATTTTATGCTCGCAATTTATCACTTAAATTTTGTCTTAAGGGCGATGTAATTTTTATATACTTATATTTTTAGTCATAATATTTTCATAAAGAAACATATTCATCTTAATGAGAACCTATATGATTATAATGATTGAACTCAGTTGATAACATACACAAGATATTAGCTAGATGATAGTTGTGATCTCTCATAGCTAATGCCAATTGAAAATTAAATATTTGGTAAAAATATTTGATATTTTTTGTAAGTGTTAAGTTACGTTAATGGGTTCTTCTAAAGAAACATAATAAATATGTATTTGATAAATTAATGAAATATAGAAATATAGAATATAGTAAATATGCATTTAATAAATTAATAAAATTTTTCAATCTTAGGTTATTATATAATTATGTAAAATTGATAAAAAAAGATATTTGTGTTTGTAAAAAATATTATTTTTATAGTAAAAATATAATATATATTGTTTGCATACAATTGATTTTTAAACATAATCAAAGTAAGAACTTCACTACGAATCTATTTTATACTTAATATTAGTAGTCCAAACACTTATTGGTAACATCTATAATGGTAAATATGGAGAATATTAAATGAGTAACGGATATATGATAATTAAATTTTGTTTTAGACTATTGATCAGCTATGACTTATGTACAATGAGAGGATTGAAGAAACTATTAAACACTCTAAAATTGCTGAGTAGGTTATAATTAGTCATAAACTTCTCAATTAGTCTAGCTTGACAAACTTTAGAATAAAAAAAGAGCTCACTATAAGAAGGAACTAGTAAAGCTGAGACGTTACCTGAGGTCTCATGGCGGCTATCACAGCCATTCTAAGGTGATTCAGGACAAGTATGCCACTCCCCAATATTAGAGTTTTTCTAGCTCCAATAATTGTAGCTAACGTTGGTATATTGTTTCTATCAAATGGTTATTTAACAAATCACTAAAATAATATGAAAAGGTATAATTACAAAGAAAAAAAATGAAACACACAAGCATAGAGAAAATTAGTTTTCTTCAACGATTGATTTGTGAGTGGTTTATTAAACTTACATAAAAGAACACCAATTAGACTTTTGTAGTGAATAAGTGAAGCATTAGACAAGAGGTGATTAACTAAGAAGTATTAGACAAGAGGTGATTAAATCAGAAGTATTAGACAAGAGGTGGTTAATTAAGGTACAAGAACATACTTGCTATCTCCTTCGATGTCTGGAAGATCCTTCAAAAATCCCATGGTGAAGCAATATATTATATTGTAGATTGACATACATCTCATAGGTAAGCTGCAAGAATATATCTAACATATTCACCAATCGTAAAATAGAATACAATTAAATTTGTTTCAAACTAAAAAGAAGTTGTTGCAAATACTCTTTGAAAATATGCAACCCAAATGATATAATGTGTGGGACCTCAGTTGAAATGGGAGTCCTAAGGCAGCTCCTGCTCCGGTAAATGTGGCAAAGAATAGAACAAATCCTTGCAACTGCGCAACATTTTGTTGAAACGACTAGTTAGGTTAGCTCAAAGAATTATTTATTGATGTATTTGAAAGAGATTAGTTAACCTACCAAAACAAAGATAAAAAATTTACTTATGCTTGACCGAGCTAGTTTGTATGTGTAAATTGGATTTCGAGTTGTTGGTTAGACTTAAATCACGGCTTGAATAGTGCATGTGAATAATTCAAATATAATTATTTAGAAAATTTGATATAATTTTTTATTAAAAATTATTAAATTAATATTTTTGCATATGTAAATGAAAAATTTTACAACAGAATATTTAAAAATTTTGGTGTTATTGCTATATGAATAGGTAATTCTAGGTAAAGAGTCATTCTATGCCAAAGGAGTATGACGCAAAAGGACGTACCAAAACATTTGTAATTGGAGCCCCAAGAGTGGATACCTTCGTTCGCGGAGGTGGCATGGAATAGATTGATCCCAAAAAGAATGCACCGAAAATAAAATAAAGGAAAGACAAAGACTTTAGTGTTCCCGCAATTAGCTAACTTATCGCTACGTAACTCAACATAATCACCCACGCAACTTCCACCGGCAATTCTCCCGTAACCAAAGGTAAATCGGGATGATTTATCCTGCAATATTTTAAAAGTGGTTTTATTCAGTTCTTGACTAATGGGAAAAAAATGATTTTGTGGATAGGTCAAAGAAAGGACATACTTGTCTATTTCAACGTCAAAAATCTCATTAACGCCAATTATATAGAAGTTTGCACAAGCCATACTTGCAAAAACAGCTAATATTTTGATAAATGTGAGCCAATTTGATACTTGAAGTATGTGCGGGTTTTCTACCAATCTTCTTGTCAGTATTAAGCTGAAAATAGCCAAGTGAGTTAAAAGAATATTAAGAAGATAGGTTTTTTTTGGCAGAGAAAATAATTTATTAAGGAAAAGAAAAGAGAGAACGGAAACACGAAAAACCTAAGATCTACCCCTGCTGATCTCACATCCTGGGTAGTCCAAAGGGGTGGAAACTCCTGATCAATAGACCAGCGGAGAGTCCAAAAACTCTAAGACCTACTCTGCTGAAATCCACAGGTTGGGCAGTCAGAGTGACGTCCCTAGCCAATAGGCCAAGATGACGCCGCCTATCCACTAACCCAGCTAAATCTACAAGTCGGCAGTCTGGGGGCCCAGATATCGAACAACAGTCCAATAACTGAGCGCCTACAGTTAGTCCTGAGATATCCCATACAAGGGATGCCACCCACACTCCTACCTCGAGGAGAGAAGAAAAAATTAAAATTTCACATACCTATCGTGTGTGGTTGCAGCCGGGGGCCTCTGTAAAAAATTCTATCGCCGCCAAACGGTAGGAAAAAAGAGCGCCTAAAAATCCGTTGGAACTGCGAGAATCTATTACAAGAGTTAAACAGAATCAACTGCCAATCCCTGACGTCCCTTTGCAAACTCAAAGAAATCATGAAGTGAAACGAAAGTGTGGAGAAATAGATATAAAAAAAAGCTTAGATAAAGCATCGGCCACCGCATTTCCTTCCCTGAAAATATGTGAAACTCAAAATTCCATTGCGCGCAAACAATCCTGCACTCGCAATCACCGTGTCCTGAATTGCCATGGAACCGGAATCAACTTGGACTCAAAAAGAAAAAAGACATAAGTAGAGTCAGTCTCCAGCCAGAGCTGGTGCCAACCCTGCACATGCTCTGTCTCTACTGTGATGAAAGCTGCAATCATCTCCGCCTCATAAGCATAATGAACTCCTAGCCGCTTCACAAAATAACCCTAAACAAATTCCTTGTGATTACGAAATACTCATGCCGCTGTAGATGGGCCTGGAGCTCCTCGAGCACTACCATCAGTGTTGTATTTAATCCAACCTGGAAGAGGACAGTGCCACTTAACCTCCAAAACTCGGGGAGCTCTATCCGGCTTGCCAGAAACTTGTAAAGAACCCAAAATAAGCAACTCCTCCTGCGAATTAAACATCTTACCAAGCTCAAGTTTCCCAGATTCAGCCACAAGAGCCTTAATTGAGCAATCACCGAGAGGGGGCCCCGCTTGCTATACCTAAAAATCTTGTTATTCCGCTCCATCCAGAGGCTCCACACACAAGAGACCACACCTACTCGCCAAAGCGCACCCAGCTGTGGGCTAAAATACCGTTGCATTGCACAATCCAGCATGTCAGAAAGATGCGCCCCATTCCACCATTGAACATGAAAAATATCAAAAATCCGACACCAGAAGAAGATAGGTTAACGATAATGAATATGAAAAAGAAACTACTTACAAGAATTGCACCACCGTAAATTGTATGGCGAATGGCCTCATAAATCGGAATAGTATACGTATATCAGTCTTTTTCTTTTTGACATCAACATTACTTTCTTTCTAAGGTTCAGATATGGTTTCTCCTTGCTGTGCTTGCTCCTAATTTTACATAAAAAGGTAAGAGTATAAAATATTCAATAAAAAAACATCCGTATGGTTTGTGGTTTAAAAAACTTCATATAGAATTTTCTGACTTTAACCAAATGGCATTTAGCCTAGCAGTATAAAGAGTATACTATTTCTAGGAGGTCCAGACATTCGCGTGTAAAAAATTTACTTAAAAAACAGAATTTTCAGACTTTATTTATAGTCAAATAAAATCTTCTTCCCTCAAACACTACATAAAGATATAAGGAATAGTAGTTTCCATTAAAAAAACTTAGCCGTACTTGAACCCTAGAATATGACTAATTTTAATTCAATCTTAATAATTAATCTTACATCCAGTTCAACGGTTTCTGGTTTGAGAACATCTTTCATCATTTAATTATTCTTTCGAATTTTCATTATTGAACGAAATAGTTACAGTTAAAATCAATTCAGTGCAATCCCTAAAATAAAAATCAATTCACTGCAGGATAAATGTCCTAATTTGAAGATTGTGGAATGCAATTACCCCTTGGAACCTTTCTATTCCCCATATTTGGGCATGGATTTGGTACAAGAACGGGATTACTATACCGTCTGGAAAAGGGCAAATCAAGGGCAAAAGTGGAATTGCACCGTGCGCGTGGCAAAAGTTGACATGCACGTGAAAAATTGGTGGATTATTCCCACGCGTTTAGGAAGGCGGCCTCTTTATTTTATTTTATTTTTTGAACACAAGGAAAGGTGGCCTCTTAATGATTTTTTATATTATAATTAAATTAATTAATTAATTATTATTATTGTATTTATAAAAATTATTATAATCGAGTATATTATTTTATCATAATCGGGCATGCCATTTGACCTAACCTAGCATGTCATTTGACAAACACCTTCCAGTCGCTTGTAACCCGGTCAACTATTAATTTCAAACATATTTTCGTCATTCTTACACTCCGAATTTGGAGAAATTAGAAATTACAAAGTTGTAGATCTATCTTTCAGCTTCACACAATGACTTGAATAAACTCAATCAGGCTCCGAAATAAAAAATTATGGCTCTCCAACTGAAACCTACCTGTCATCATAACTCAGTTGACTCTTGACTTCAAATATATTTTAGACATTCTTACACTCCAAATTTAAAGAAGTCATAAACTATAAAGTTGTGGATATATGTCTCATATTTTTCTAGCAACCTAAATCACCTCAGTCGGACTCCACAGTAAGAAGTTATAGCTTTACAACTGAAACCTGTCAACCATCATTGTTGACATTTGACATAAGAGGGCATGCCAATTTATCAAACTTTGGTATGCCATTTGATATAACAGGGAGTGCCAATTTATCAAACTTGGACATGCCATTTGACATAACCGGATATGCCATTTGATAAACACCTTCCATCCGCTTCTAACTCGGTCAAATATTAATTTCAAACGTATTTTTGACATCTTACTCTCCAAATTTGGAGAAATCATAAATCACAAATTTGTAGATATACGTTTCAGTTTTACATAGAAACTTGAATCACCTACATCGGGATTTGGAATAAGAAGTTGTGACTCACCAACCGAAATTAGTTGATCGCAACTTGGTCGGCTCTTGACTTCAAATAAAATTTTGACATATTTACACTCTGAATTTGAAGAACTCATAAACTTCAAAGTTGTAGATATACATCTCAGCTACATACAAAACCATGAATTACCTCAGTTAGACTCTGGAATAAGAAGTTATGACTCCCCAACCAAAATATGGCAATCACTTCTCACAAGTAATCTATCGCTCCTTCTCACAACCGTTCTCCCACTGGCCTCATCTTCCTCATTGGTGTCAATTTCTGGATCTCCTCGCTGGTGTCAATTTATTAGGTTTTAGAGGGAGAGAGAGAAGGAGAGAAAGGGGAAATGGGAAACGGGAAAGGGAGATTTGTGAAAAAATGAGTGAGGAGAGAAAAAATGGAAGATAAAAAGTGAGGAGTAAAGAACGAAAATACCCTTAATAATTTAATACCATAAGATCTCTGACGTGCACCTAGTCATTAAAATAAATAGACCAGATTAAAACCTTTACGGTACATGAGCCCTCTATTAGGTTCCGTACCGAATCTCCTCCCCCATATTTAACTTTGTTTTCGTAAGACAATTATCATCATTTTCCTATATCACTGATCATATTCGGAGCTGTTTAAAATTTTATTTCCTGTCTTTTCCTATCCCATGATCAAGATTTTCTCTTACTCAAGTTTAAACCTTTATTATTGTTGACGGGAAAAATAATTTACAAGGTTAGGGCTTTGAGTATGGGAGTTAGGTGCGTGATTGACTTCACAAGTTCGAGAAGGTGAAACCGAATGGAGCGTTTATTCTCCTAAAGCGAGTGAGGAACCAACTCAATAGAGGTGAGCCCGACACTAGCTGAACTCGGCACCAACCGAGTGGAAGGCTAACCCGGCGCCAACTAAAGGTGGCGCCAACTAAATGCGGCGCTAACCGAGGACAGGCAAACTCGGTGCCAATTGAGCAAAGGAGAGTTGGCGCCAACTGAGGGAAGAAGAGTGTGGCGCCAACTGAGCAGAGGCGAGTATGGCGCCAACTGGGGGAAGAAGAGTGTGGCGCCAAGTAGGTGAAAGGAAACCCGGTGCCAAGTGAAGGCGGTTGAAGGGGCTTCGGCTGTCTCTGGTAAAGTGGTCACAACTTTTGACTCAGACCTCGGATTAAGGTGATTCTTGAGCCTATAGAAAGATAATAGATAGACCTACGACTTTGTAGTTTATTACTTTTGCCGATTCATAGTGAAAGGAAGTCCAAAACCGGCGCCAAGTGAACCCGGCGCCAGATGGGTGAAAGGAAACCCGGCGCCAAGTGAAGGCGGTTGAAGGGGCTTCGGCTGTCTCTGGTAAAGCGGTCATAACTTTTGACTCGGACCTCTGATTAAGGTGATTCTTGAGCCTGTAGAAAGATAATAGGTAGTCCTACAACTTTGTAGTTCATCACTTGGGCCAATTCAGGGTGGATTTATGTCTAAAACCGGCGCCAAGTGTGGAAAGCCAACCTGGCGCCAGGTAGAGGAAGCAAATCCGGCGCCAGGTCATATCGTTTGACTCGAATCTCGGATTAACGCGATTCAAATTGATATGTGAAGGTAAGAAATAGAGCTACAACTTTGTAGTTTATGAATTCTTCAAATTCGAGGCAGAAGGATGTCAAAAAGTCACTTGAAGCAGATGCGGCATCGGATGAGGTACTAAATGAGGCGCCAATTGAAGGCACCTAAATCCGGCGCCAACTGAAAGTACCGAATTAGGGCACCGATTGCCATTAGCTCAAGTAGAAAGCTAGTTTCCTTTCACTTCAGGTGATACCAATCTCTTGAGGCTAAATGTAGCGCCCGGTGTACATAAGATAAGGTGGAAGAGGCCGGGCTAGCACGGACTCTACATAGGTGGACTGAGATACGAAGAGACCAAGTTTAAGGCAGACTCTTGAAGGGATTGGAAGAGCTCTGGGATACTCGATACACCCTGGGTTCTTAAGAGACAAGGATAAGCCCCAGCACGACAAATCCAAATTAGGCAGGGATAAGCGTTGGAAGTCCGTTTTCAGACGAAGATAAGCATTGAAAGAGATAGGCTTCGGGCCTTCGAGTTCAGTCGCGATAAGGGTGAACTCGGGATAAGGGTAAAGCCTGGCTGAAGATAAGCGACGAGGAGGATGAGTCCGACTACAACACGGTTAGAGCGAAGATGAGGCGATCTTCATTTTCTGTATAAGCAAGGCAAAGGGCAAATAGCAGGAGGATCCACAAACCAAATCACAAAATCTCTATCAAGCTTCGGCTTTTATCTTAGTTTAGGTTAGTAGTAGTCTCGGCTTCGGCCAAACCTTGTTACCCGTAGCGTTAGATCGACCTTGGGACGAGAACTCCGGGCCGTCACGTGATCGTTCTTAGCGTTCTCACTTTTTTATCCCAACATTGTTTTTGGCAGGGTCGGTGGGACATAGGAGGACGTATGAGAAGGCGATTTAACCTATTCCAATCAAGATGACCAAAGGCAGAGACACTGCACCACCCTCTTCTCAACTCGCTGGGAAGAATACTACCAACAAGGCACCCCTCAGGGAGCCGCCTCTCCCTACTACCCTACCTGGTACCAGGAAGAACTCCACTAACTTGGCTCCCCTGAAGGAGCCAGCTCTCCCTACTACCCAACTGGGTATCGGGAAAAATACCGCCAACACGGCCCCCCTCAAGGAGCCGGCTATTCAACATGTTACTGGGACACTCGAAGCTATAGTCACCAGGCTTGATCAATTGACAGTCGATCATAAGAAGGCTAGGGAGGAGACTCAAGATCGATTTGAAGAAGCAAAGAGATGGACTGATGAGTCTCACCACCAACTCTCTACTAAGATCGACCAAGTCTACAATTACGTAGACGAATCGATCCATCAGGCGACTATAGATCACCAGGACCAAGCAGTTGATTACTTCAACCAAACCATGGCGCCTATGATAACCACTAAGGTTTCCGAGGCCATGAACAAAGGGAAGGGCATCTGTACCCTACTGCCCGCTGAGCACACGTTCAACCAGACCCAGGGCACATCAGGAGTGACCGGTCGAGATATATCAGCCAGAACTCTCATGCACTCATCGCTCCACGTATCCTCTAATAGGGAGACTCAAGTGATGCACAACTTTGAACCCACAAGAACAAGAGCAGGAGTTTTCGCTGATACCCCTTGGCATCAGTACACACAGGAAAGAAGGGCAGAGTTCGAGGAGGAAGAAGTTGACCACCCTGTCAATAGACAATCGACGTACGTGGGTACCCAAACAAGGGCAGATCAATAACTACCTCCCATCGAGGACATAGAAGACCTATCTCCCAGGGGGCAACATGGCCACAATCAAGGGCCTCGACGGGACATGGGGGTCGAAGCAAGGCGTACCCCACGCCCTAGGTTTACCAAGCCATATCCTGAAGTCTATGATGGGGAGCCCTTCCCAAGGGGATACTGCATTCCAGATTTCACTCAGTTCTCGGGTGAAGACAACAGATCATCAATGGAACACATGGCGCGGTTTATCATCCAGTGTGGTGAGACCTCATCCAGCGATGCCCTCTGTCTACGCCAATTCCCAATGACCCTAACTAAGACAGCCTTCTCTTGGTACATCAGTCTTCCGCCGTGTTCAGTGCGGACTTGGGCAGAGATGGAACAAAAGTTTCACAATCAGTTTTACAGAGCAGAGCCGACCATAACCATCTCGAATTTTGCCCACATGCAATAACTCGAGGGTGAGTCAGTAGAGAGGTTCATGATCCACTTTCGAAAGGCAAAGAATCGGTGCCCAACCAACTTGTCAGAGTCTGACCTTGCATCCTTGGCTATGCAAGGGCTCACCTTCCGACTCTAGAAGAAGCTCGGGTTTGAGAGGTTCCGAGACCTCTCAGAGTTGGCGCAGAAGGCAACTACAGCTCAACAACTGATCAACGAGAAGGATAGGAGGGCTGCCTCTTCTAAGGGTACCTACTCTTATGACCCTACACTCGAGATTGATCATTTGGACAGAAAAAATGGTTGGGAAGATGATCTGATGGCAGAAGAAATGGTGGCTGAACTCACCAAAGGAAAACCTTATGAGTGCGAAAGCCTCATCCAGAAAAGGGTGACAGTACCCAATGAGTTCATTCGCCCCGGTGCCCAACCTAATCAACCCAAGGGCCTTAATGAGGTCGGGAAAGAGTACTCATTCGATGTAATCAAGGCTGATGAAATATTTGATAACCTGCTCAAGAACGGCCAGATCACCTTACCCAAGGGTCACAAGATCCCAGATGAGAAGGAGTTGAAGGCGATGAGATACTGCAAATGGCATGCCAGCAAGTCTCACAACACGGTCAACTGTGTGGTCTTTCGAAACCGGATCCAGCAAGCAATCAGAGACGGCCGGTTGAAGTTTGCCAAGGTGTCACCACAGACAGCCTCCTTCACAGTCCCAATCACAGTGGTTGGCCTTAGGAGAAGTGAGAAGGAAGGCAATCCTAGGCGAGAGAAGACGCCTCCAAAATATTTGAGGGAGACCCTTGAGAAGCAAGATCAGCGTAATACGCCCCCAAAAGATCTGAGAGAAACGCTCGGGGGGCATGGCCACAAAGAAATATGAGGGAGATAGTCAAAAAATGAGATCAGCTCCTAACACTCAGGGGGCGAGGACCTTGAAGAGACTTGTGGGAGACACTCGGGAGGGAAAGCCCTCAAAGAGATCTGAGGGAAACCCTCAGTAGGCAAGGCCCTCCAAGAGACCTGAGGGAAATCCTTGGGAGACAGGATCAGAAGAAGACGCCCAGGGGGCAAGGCCCTTCAAGAGATCTAAGGGAGACCCTCGGTAGGCAAGGCACTCCAAGAGATCTGAGGGAGACCCTTGATATGCAAGACCCTCTAAGAGATCTGAGAGAGACTCTCGGGAGGCAAGACCAGAGAAAGACACCTGGGGGGCAAGGTCCTCCAAGAGACTTGAGGGAGTCCCTTGGGAGACAAGATCAGAGTCAGGAGAGGCAACCTACAAGGACACCCAAGTTCTTCCTACCAAGGGTGTTGGACAGCAACTGTAGGGTCCATCATCCTCGCATCAAGGTAGATCTCCAAGACACCCTTGACCAGCCTCAAGAATTTTTCCACCGACTAGGGGAAAAAGGCCTGCACTAAGGCCACCGACTTCCGGAGCTTTAACAAAAACCCAGAGATGTCGCCTCGAAAGAAAGGTCCAAGCCGAGAAGCAATTTGCAAGGAACCTTGAGAGACAGCTAGCTGGACACAAGGCTTTGATACAGATGCAAGAAGCCTTGCTAACTCTTCCCGTGATACAATGCCATACGGCCTCTGAGCAAGGCCAACCTATGGAAGTTGAAGCCCTGAAGCATGACAAGGGAAAGTCACAGATGAGGGAGTCCGATGAGGCAAGAACCCCAAGCGGGGAGTATGACGAAGATAGATCGAACATGAAGGTGGGGAAATACAATAACCTCAGGGAGAAGCTGGATAAGAAGATATGGGTACCCAAGACCAAGAGTGAGGTGCCACCTAATGACAAATCCTCACGGAAGGAGCCAACAAGCTCGGAAGTCATAGTCGATCTAGACTCAGACTACGTGAGATTTGGGGCTTTCGAGAATCTGAAGATAGATGATCGCCCTAATGAGAAGCTGAGTCAAGGCAATAGCTCCAGTGAAAGCAACGAGAAGCTGAGTTAAGGCAACAGCTCCAGTAGAAGCAACAAAGTCATCTCACCTTTTATAAAGATCGGGGACTTCGAGAAGTTGAAGATACATGGTGTCCGTGCCCCTAGTCAGGACGGAATACCGAGCTGGCCTGATCAAGATGAGGAAGGAAATATCGTTGATAACATCATCGAAGACGATGAAAATGAAAAACAAAGCTTACCTGATTTGGACGGTGAAGAATTCAATTGGCTTGATAATCTCAACGAGGAGAACTTAGGCGGAGCACTAGGGATAGAGGACTACCTCAACGAAGAAGACATCAAGGAGAAATTGAAGCTAGAAGATAGCATGAGTGAGGACAACTTTAGTGAAGATGGTCGGGACCTGTCGATCAACATGGTTTTCACTCTACCGGCTATTTTTGCGCCGAAAGAAGGCCAGCCTAGCTACCTTGAGGGAGATGTAATTGAAGAAGATATGGTGGAACTAGAGATTGGGGACAAAGCCCTAGATGTACCAGTGGTGGAAGACTTTGGCGACACCATCACTATACTAAGACCTACCCGAAATATGTGTGATCATCCGAAGCCACTCTACATCTCAGCCCACATTTTTGGGAAACCAATTAATAGGGTCCTCATAGACAATGGGGCAGTCGTCAACATCCTCCCTTGCTCACTCCTCAAGAAGTTGAACAGGGAGGACGAGAAGCTGGGTGCAACTGACATGATGATGACTGACTTCGTCGGTAAAGGTACTCGCCCTCTAAGAGTACTTGTCGCTGAAGTCACTGTAGGTTCTGTCACTCGGGAGGTTCCATTTTTTGTCATTGAGGCAAAGACCTCCTACAACGGCCTACTGGGGAGAGATTGGATCCATTCAGGCCAAGTCATCCCATCCTCTCTCCATCAATTTTTAATCTAGTGGAAGCCCAATGGAAAGGTGGAGGTCGTAGCTACTGATGAAGACCCCTTTCAACCAGCCACGAACTGTGTCGAAACGGCCTTTTACGATGGCTCCATCGTACCGACAAGCGTGGCACGAAGCGACCTAGGCCAAATAGCTGGATACGCAAGCACGGTTGAACGGAAAATCCCCTCCTCTAACCAACCTGCCAATGTCAACCCCGAGAGGCAAGCCCTTAGGCTTACCTTTCGTGTTTAACACAACAGAAGGAGAGCTAGCAAGGCGGTCGGAGGTCTATGCCTTGTCACAGCATGAAGCGGCCGAGTTCATTTTTGAGGACGACGGTCAAGACCCCCTAGAACAACTGAAGATGAGTGACCTTCACCCGGCCCCAAACAAGCTGGACGACGCTAAGGCCGAAGTGAAGGATCCTCTGAAGGAGATACTCTCACGCTTTGAGAAAGGAAGCCGGCCTGTTTTCATCAGCGAGCAGCTTCCGAAAGACTTTGAGGATGACCTGGTCAAGCTACTGACAGAGTACCAGGACTGCTTCGCTTGGGACTATGACAAAATGCCAGGCTTAGACAGATCCTTGATAGAGCATCGACTCCCTATAAGGCCGTGTTTTCGGCCTTACCAGCAGTCAATGAGGAGGATGATGCCAGAAGTAGTATAAAAAGTCAAGCTAGAGATAGATAGGCTCTTGGATGCCGGCTTCATTAGGAAAGCCGATTATGTAGAGTGGCTATCCAACATTGTACCTGTTGTCAAGAAAAATGGCAAAATTCGAGTTTGTATTGACTTTAGAGATTTAAATTCTGCTACTCCGAAAGATGAATATCAAATGCCTATTGCAGATATGTTGGTTGATGCTGCGGCAGGACATGAAGTCCTAAGCTTCATGGATGGTC
This sequence comes from Hypericum androsaemum, assembly GCA_963995505.1. NCBI lineage: Eukaryota > Viridiplantae > Streptophyta > Magnoliopsida > Malpighiales > Hypericaceae > Hypericum > Hypericum androsaemum. The sequence continues at coordinate 8,205,883 of OZ023186.1, read as the reverse complement.
ATTCAGGTTACAACCAAATCTACCTTGCTCAAGAAGATGTTCATAAGACGGCGTTCCGTTGTCCAGGGTCCATCAGAATTTTTGAGTGGATTGTAATGCCATTCGGGCTTAAGAACGCCGGGGCTACCTATCAAAAGGGAATGCACCTGATCTTCTCGCACTTCATTGGTCGAATCATAGAGGTCTATATAGATGATATTGTGGTCAAGTCTCATGACCATAGGGAGCATCTCGACCACTTGAAGATGTCATTCGAAAGGATGCGGAAGCACCAGGTCAAAATGAATCCTTTGAAGTGTGCCTTCGGAGTCTCAGCAGGCAACTTCTTAGGCTTTCTTATTCACAAGAGAGGGATTGAGATAGATAAAAATAAAGTTAAGGCAATCCAACAAGCCCAACCACCTCGAAACAAGAAAGAGCTACAATGCTTTCTCGGTCAGATCAACTTCCTAAGGCAATTCATATCTAACACAGCAGGCCAAACTCGGTCGTTTACCAACTTGCTCAAGTTGAAAGGAGGAGAGTTCATATGGGAGATCAAACACCAACAAGCATTCGACGAGCTTAAGGAGTACCTATCATCCCTTCCATCTCAAGACCGACCCTTACTTCTCTATGTCTTAGCTGCCCACGACTCCATTGGTTGCTTGCTGGCCCAAGAGAATGATGAAGGGAAGGAACAAGCTATCTACTACCTAAGTCGGTCTCTCCTAAGTGCGGAGATTAGATACTCATCTATTGAGAAACTATGCCTGTGCCTTTTCTTTGCCTGTAGAAAGCTAAGGTACTATCTACTCCCCACAGAGATAAAGGTAGTAGCAGAGACCAATATCATTAAGTACCTATTCATAGGACCCATCATGCAGGGAAGGGTAGGCAAATGGGCATTGGCATTGGTGGAGTTCAACCTTACGTTCGTACCTCAATGGGCGGTGAAGGGTCAGGCTCTAGCTGATTTCTTGGCGGACAACCCTAGCATAAACACCTCTGCCGATACCACGGTGGATTTCAAGTCTCCAACTGGGATCAAGACAAAAGCCTCATTCCTCCTTGACTTCCCTTGCACCAATAACCAGGCAGAGTACGAAGCACTGTTACTCGGGCTACTTGCCTTAAAGGACTTGGGTGCTAAGAACGTGTGGCTGTTTGGAGACTCAATGTTGGTGATCAATCAGGTGACAGGTGAATTCAAGTGCGGGCGTGACGGGTTCCAAGTGTACTGTGATGCAGCCCAAACATTAGTGAGGGGTTTCGAAGATGCCTTTATTGAGTTCATAGATCGCACCAAGAATCTTGAAGCCAACAAGCTAGCACAAACTGGGTCTGGGTTTCGTGCCTAAGCTAAATTTAACTCTGTGCCGATAAAGGTCAGGACGACCTCGGTACTAACTGAGATTGCCCAAGCGGTTGAAGTCGACTTGATACAACTCGACCGGGACTGGAGGCAAGAATATATTAACTACTTTAAGGATCCAAGCTCTTGTTCGGACAAGTCACTGAAGGTAAAGGCACTCCGCTTTGAGTACATCAACAACACCCTTTACCAGAAGACAGTGGACGGACTTCTCTTGGTATGTCCAAGCCCGCAAGAAGCAATGCTGGCTATGACCGAAATCCATGAAGGCATATGTGGAGCTCATTAGTCGGGGATCAAGATGAGATGGTTGATGCATCGCCATGGCTACTTCTGGCCGGGCATGGCAAAGGATTGTATTAATTATGCCAAAGGATGCCAAGAATGTCAAAGGCACGGTCAAGTCCAACATGCCCCAGCAGATACTTTCCATCCTGTGGTGAAGCCTTGGCCATTTAGAGGTTGGGCAGTTGATGTGATTGGGAAGATCCACCCCCCTTCCACTAAGGGACACTGCTTCATCCTTGCTGCCACAGACTACTTCACTAAGTGGGTGGAGGCAGTTCCCATGAAGGTTGTAAACCAGGAAAGAGTGATCCAGTTCTTCAAGGAACACATCATTCACAGGTTTGGATTACCAGAAATGATCACTACCGATCAAGCGACCATTTTCACTGGGGATGAAGTCCAGACGTTTGCAAGGACCGTGGGCTTCAAAATTACACACTCTACACCACACTATGCCTAAGGCAATGGACAGGCTGAGGCCACTAATAAGGTATTGAAAGGGTGCATAGAGAAGATGGTGAGAGAAAAACCTCGGGCATGGCACTCGGTATTATCCGAAGCTTTATGGGCTTTTCGCACTACGAAGAAAGGGGCCACAGGTACAACTCCCTTTGCCCTAACCTATGGTCATGATGCCATGATCCCTTTGGAGTTAACAGTACTGTCACTAAGGAGAGCTAAGCAGATGCACCTATCTAGCTTAGACTATGACTCGGCTATGTTAGCTGCCCTTGAAGACCTTTCCGGAGAAAGACTAAAAGCCCTAGATGCCATTGTCCAACAAAAGAAGACCGTGGAAAAGGCATACAACAAGAGAGTCCGTGAAAAGCACTTTGAGAGAGGAGACTTGGTCTGGAAGGTCATCCTACCGTTAGGATGCAAAGACCCCGAAAACGGGAAATGGTCTCCCAACTGGGAAGGACCATTCAAAGTACATGACGTGCTTTGGAATGGCTCTTACCGACTTGTTGATATTAATGGTGAGGTCCATGAACGTCCGATAAATGGATTATACTTGAAGACTTATTGTCCCAGCATGTGGGATGGGGTAGACGATAGGTGGTTTGAGGACTATGCCCGAGAACGTTGACGAGAAATGTAGCTAGACCTCACTGGTCGCGGAGAGGTTTCAGTTGGGTAGTCTATCCGTTTAGACCAAGCTCACAAGGGAATTTCATGTGATGGCTCTCGCAACTTTAGCCGGTTTAATATAGACCGATAATTCTATGTACTCCACTTTTCATATGGTTTTCTTAAGCAATTATACATTAATAAAATCATTATTTCCGGCCCTTGAGGGCCGTTCAAAGTCTTATTTCTTGTTACTCATTCATACTCATACTTCAAGCAAAATAGTTGAATCAAAGCCGAAACGATCAAAGACATGTATCAAAGTAGAGAGACCAAAGTGACATCATGAGAGTTCAAGCCACTGATTGGTTCGAGGTGTATAAAAGCTAGGTTGGGCAGAGATCTATGATCCAAAAGGCCCCAAAATGTCCTACACAGAACTAATCTTCGATGGATTCGTTCTCCGAGGATGAATCATCAAGACCAATGCCGAGAATGGCGATCGCTTCATCGAAGAGTTGGGTTGGTGCCACTATAGGTCCTCGCTCGCGGGCATATGCCGTCTCTTCTTGATCTAGCATAAGTGTGGTATACCTGCGGTCAGCCTTGGCCGGGTTATAAACTTGTGCCTTATAGGCAAAATCGGCTTGTAGATAGGCGACTCATTCCTGATCAACCGCAGTCACATCGGCTTGGGCATTCTCCGCCTCCAACTTTGCTCGAGCTAACTCTTCTTCAAGTTCAGACACCCTATTGACCTTCACCTTAACTAGGGCCTTCTTTTTTATGAATCGAGCTATTATCTCTTTGTACCCCTCGAGTCGAGAATCAATGGTCTTCACAACACCCTCAACGGTCTCTGTGAGAGCCCCTAACTCTTTCGTGAGACTAGAGATCGTCTGGGAATACTTCTTGCCCAACAAGTACCTAAAGAGAGGAGTTAGTTAAGAATACTGGCTCCTATAAGGTGACGAGAGGGAAAAACATGGGCTTACCGGCTGAGAGTATTTTTAAGGTTTGGGTACAACACGCCAAGCAATCTATACTGCGCTGGAGAGACTATTTTTCTCCCATGAGACCTCAAGTATGAGAGAGCTTCGGTAACCTTGGTCGGAATGACCAAATTCACTTCAACAATTTGCTTCGTTTCTTAAACATCAAGAAGAAAGTTGACCACGATGACGAAACACTCTTGGATCTTTGTCCGGATAGCCTGGATGTCAAATGTAGTATCAACAGGCAGAGCATGTGTGGTCGATGGCAGATCCGAAGTAGCAGAAGGCGTGGTGGCTTTGAAGTTGTGGTAGAAAGCCTGTCAAAGAAGAGTTAGTTAAAGATGTCATCAGAGAACTCTAAATTGAACAAGGTAAAAGGAGGTACCAGGCCTAGTTCATCGTCATCATCCAAGAGGGAAGGAGCAGTAGGAGCAGTAGCAAACGCTGAAGCCGAATCAACCATAAGCAGCTGGACATCCGATGATTGAGCGCTATCTAGGAAGAACGAACTCGCTTCGACTTCGGGCCGGTTTAGTTTCGGTGCCGATCGAATTGAAGGCGTAGTTACTAGCACCTCCACCTCGTCTACAACTAGAGAAGGCTGAACCAGAACCCCGCAATGAGCATCTTCGGTATTGGGTGAATGCTCAATATCGACCATCTCTTCATCACCAACAGCTGGTTCCTTTGGAGGTAGATCCCTTACAAGACGACGCTATGGAATACAAGTTAGTTTCATACGATCATCATATAATGAGATTCGGCCATAAACTTACACATGGGAGTGACTTACATTGCGTCGAGGAGATAAAGATGGGGTGTCATCCAAAATTTGGGAGGTGGTGCCGGTCGTATGTAAGTTAAGGTCGGCCAAGCCACCTATATAGAAGAAACTGGCGGTCTGAAAGAAGTTTTGCTAGGCCAATCAAAGAGGCATTTAGAAATCAAGAAAATATCACCTCTCTTAGGCGAACCTGCAGGACCAGAGGTACGAGAGTTAGTGGCCGCGTCGTCGGCTTCCTCTAGAGGAATCAAAGCGAATCCTTGGGATGATTTCAATGATGGCTTCTTTCCCTGCTTTCTTTTCACGCAAAATGAGAAAGCTTTGGACAACTCAGAAGCGTCTCGGGGCCAAAGAGAGAGACCCTCCCACCAAAGGTAGTATTCCTCGCTGGTACCCTCACAGGTGTCAAAGTACTATATGTTTTTCCGCAAGAGAAATTCACTCACCTGAAGAGCTGGAAATGCCTTAGTCCACTTGTGGAAGTCATTCCCCCTATTGGCTTCAAACTTGTGGAAGAGATAGGTGGGCGGAAATGGAATATTTTGAACCAAGCCAAACTGCCGTGCAATAAAATGGGGATGATAAGGCTCAATCTTCATCTTTTGGTTAGTGCATTCAACAACAAGGTCTCTTGTGGTCAAAATACTGGCCCATGCTTCAGTAGTAGTCACAAGAGCATCAAAAGAAAGGAAGTCTGGGTGACAATAAACTGACAATAAGGGTTGCAGGCTAATGATAGGAGATTCAGCTTGGTCGAGTATGGAAAAGTACCCTTTCAAACCTGACTCAGGTTCCCTAACGACTGATTGACAGAGGTGTAAAGCATAATATGCCGGCCGAACCTGAGGAGACAAAATTGACGGTGTAGCCAGTTCTAGAAAATAAGCCAGACCCCATAGGACGACCATCCACAGTGGTTCTAAAGAGGCAATCGCCAATGACCCATCCTGATAGTCAAGGACGTAAGAGGACATGTGAGCATATAGCTGAGAAAGGATAAACGGACCCATGGCTAGCTCGTCTCCCAAAGATAGTGAAAATGCCAATTTCTCGAAGTCAGGTGAAACACGTTCAGCACTAGAACACATGATGGAACGAGTCAGCCATAGTAAGAGAAAGGCCATGTGCTCGTTCTTGCTCGCGGCAACACCATCAGGCAGCCGGTAGACATCAATGTATTAGGGATATCTCTTTTCGTTGTTGGGATTTAGGGCAACAAATGGAATTTTATCCCCCTTGAGGAATCTGGGAAGACGTACGGGTGTGACCGGGCGACCATGCGGGTGAAGACCAAAAAGTGAGGCCAGGTCGTATAGAGTGATAGTCCTCATGCCTGAAGGGAAGTGGAGTCAAGTTAAAGGAGAAGAGCCAATGGAAGTATAACTTAAGCTAGAAATGGATTTAGATACGGTTTGAACCTGATCTGAAGAGAAATGCATTGGCACTAGGACACCAGTAGTGAAGAAGGGCGCCAAGTAGAGGTCGATACAGCCCAAAGTTGCATGTAGAAAAGTGAATAAGCGAAGCAACACCAGCCTTCTCCAAAGTGGTACCACGCAACATGACAAGACGGTCATACCACTCATTATAGTTGTCCAGATGGTCGGGCCATGCTCGATATTGCTTGCGGTGCTCACCCTAAGTATTCATGTCAATACGACCAACTTGATATAGTGGCAGATCACCAGAATGAATGGGAAGGAGGTCCTCAAAAGGCTCCCTCTCGGTGACTACGGGTCCAAGAACCCGACGCACTGCATCCGGCAAAGGTTTGTCTGCAACATGTTTGCAAGCAATAAGGAGAGTGGTGTTAATTTTAGCACGGTGAAGTTCCTCAACTTTATGTACTTTTAGTGGAACCTCCAAGTCTACCTAGTACCTGCAAGAAGAATATAAAAAGGTCAAACAAGGACAAGGTTATTTGCTTCCAACAGCCCTGGTAAGGTCCAACCGAATCTGGGTAAAGCCAGTTCGACTTAGCCCAGGCCGGTCTGGGCTGAACCGATATGCTTGAAGCCAAATTTGCCCCATCATCTTCTTGGGGCTGATGAGCTTCGGGTTTTATCGAGGGTGGCTGATGCTAGGTCCGGCGCCAAGTAAGGAAAGCTAAACCCAGTGCCAAGGGGTGTCATCGCCTTTGGTCTAAGACAAGCCAACTCAAGCTAGGCTAACTCAAATGAAGGCAAGGCACAACAAGGACGTGTTCCATAACGCGAAGTGTGACGACATAGGCAAGTTCGAAATTCAAAAACACTAAAAGGCGGGAGAAGTTCAAAGTTTGAAAATTCAGATTTCAAATTACAAGGAAGCTTGGAGGGAAAAATATCAAGTTGAATTCAAAATTTGAAATGCAAGGTACAACCATATTTTATCTTTTCTACAAATACCTTGTGGGCATGGTGAAAATGCTTTGAAGAATCTATTAAGGCATTTATGGAAACATATGGTAGGCATACAAAAAGGCTAGAAGAACGTACCCTCTTGAATGAATTTTCAAGAACAAAGATTAGCAAGCTAAGCCAATGTTCACCGAGAAGAGGGAAGCTCAGCTCCGGGGAGTTCAAATCCGGTCGTTTATGTCCTAGAATCCACCAAAATTCGGATTAAGGAATGGGCTGAAATGGTAAAGTAGAAAGAGAGCAAAGAAAAGGAAAAACTTACCCAGAAATAGAAGATTTTTCTTCTAGATTAAGGTGAACTTGCTTAGATTTTTAACAAAAGGGAGGAAGGTCTGTCCTCATTTTTGAAAAAGTAACAGGTTGGAAAAATGAGGAATGGGGAGAGAGAATAAGGTCTGTCCTCATTTTTGAAGAAGTAACCGGTTGGAAAAATGAGGAATGGGGAGAGAGAATTGAGACTTGCTCCTTTGATATAGATAAAGCCAAGGGGCAATTTTGTCCAAGTACTAAAAGATTAAAAAAGGCAGCCAAGAGGTCTATGTGGCAAGTCGATGGAGAAAGTCGAGTCTATATGTCAACACTTCTCACTTGGCCATACCGAAGTGATGACATGTGGGGGGCATTGTTGACGGGAAAAATAATTTACAAGGTTGGGGCTTTGAGTATGTGAGTTAGGTGCGTGATTGACTTCACAAGTTCGAGAAGGTGAAGCCGAATGGAGCATTTATTCTCCTAAAGTGAGTGAGGAACCAACTCAATAGAGGTGAGCCCGACACTAGCTGAACTCGGCACCAACCGAGTGGAAGGCCAACCTGGCGCCAACTAAAGGTGGCGCCAACAAAATGCGGCGCCAACCGAGGACAGGCAAACTCGGTGCCAACTGAGCAAAGGAGAGTTGGCGCCAACTGAGGGAAGAAGAGTGTGGCGCCAACTGAGCAGAGGCGAGTATGGCGCCAACTGAGGGAAGAAGAGTGTGGCGCCAAGTAGGTGAAAGGAAACCCGGCGCCAAGTGAAGGCGGTTGAAGGGGCTTCGGCTAACTCTGGTAAAGTGGTCATAACTTTTGACTCGGACCTCCGATTAAGGTAATTCTTGAGCCTATAGAAAGATAATAGATAGACCTACGACTTTGTAGTTTATCACTTTTGCCGATTCATAGTGGAAGGAAGTCCAAAACCAGAGCCAAGTGAACCCGGCGCCAGGTGGGTGAAAGGAAACCCGGCTCCAAGTGAAGGCGGTTGAAGGGGCTTCGGCTGTCTCTGGTAAACTGGTCATAACTTTTGACTCGGACATCTGATTACGGTGATTCTTGAGCCTATGGAAAGATAATAGGTAGGCCTACAAGTTTGTAGTTTATCACTTGGGCCAATTCAGGGTGGATGGATGTCTAAAACCGGCGCCAAGTATGGAAAGCCAACCTAGTGCCAGGTAGAGGAAGCAAATCCGGCACCAGGTCATATCGTTTGACTCAAATCTCAGATTAACGCGATTGAAATTGCTGTGTGAAGGTAAGACATAGAGCTACAACTTTGTAGTTTATAAATTCTTCAAATTTGAGGCAGAAGGATGTCAAAAAGTCACTTGAAGAAGATGCGGCATCGGATGAGGCACTAAATGAGGCGCCAATTGAAGGCACCTAAATCCGGCGCCATTTGAAAGTACCGAATAGGGGCACCGATTGCCATTAGCTCAAGTAGAAAGCTAGTTTCCTCTCACTTCAGGTGAGACCAATTTCTTAAGGCTAAATGTAGCGCCCGGTGTACATAAGATAAGGTGGAAGAGATCGGGCTAGCACGGACTCTACATAGGTGGACTGAGATACGAAGAGACCAAGTTTAAGGCGGACTCTTGAAGGGATTGGAGGAGCTCTGGGATACTCGATACACCCTGGGTTCTTAAGAGACAGGGATAAACTCCGGCACTACAAATCCGAATTAGGCGGGGATAAGCGTTGGAAGTCCATTTTCAGACGAAGATAAGCATTGAAAGAGATAGGCTTCGGGCCTTCGAGTTCAGTCGCGATAAGGGTGAACTCGGGATAAGGGTAAAGCCTGGCTGAAGATAAGCGACGAGGAGGACGAGTCTGACTACAACACGGTTAGAGCGAAGCTGAGGCGATCTTCGTTTTCTATATAAGCAAGGCAAGGGGAAAACATAAGGAGGATCCACAAACCAAATCACAAAATCTCTATCAAGCTTCGGCTTTTATCTTAGTTTAGGTTAGTAGTAGTCTCGGCTTCGGCCAAACCTTGTTACCCGTAGCGTTAGATCGACCTTGGGACGAGCACACCGGGCCGTCACGAGATCGTTCTTAGCGTTCTCACTTTTTTATCCCAACAATTATACACAAATTTAAAATCTCGAAATGAAAGTTGATTCAAGTGGTAGAAATTTTTTTTTTACATCTTTGGAAAAGCCACTCGTCATATATGGTCTTAAAATACTCGATTCTAGACACTAGAAAGTCACAGAAAAAAATATCAATATTTTAAATTTAAACTTTTTCATGAAATATCTCAATAATTTTTCCATTCTTTAACTACTTTTTCTATTTCACTTTGCAATCATATGTTGATATTTAAGTTCTTCTTTTCTTTATTTTCCTATTATTATGATCATTTCGTATTCAATTAAACAGATATAATATATCTACATTAAAAACTCTGTAAACTAATAAACATGAGATCAGAAAATTTTATTAATTTAGAGAGTTATTAGTTAGTAAATATGACAGAACCTCTTCGCAAATTAATTTTCCTATTCGAAAGATGTCAAAAACCATGCTATATTAATACTTGATTAATTAATAATCTCTATATAATAATATTTTTAAATCTAACTTGGGCTGTTAGAAATTATAATAAATTAATAAGAAAATAATTTTAAAGAAGATTATATATAAATCTTTGTTACTATTAATTTTTTAAATTGTGATTGGATTTTGTATCTACTTATTTTTAAATAATAAATAGCTGCCACTATTATAGATTAACTATTTATTTTTGAATTGTTAAAATTTTTAGGTCCCACAATTATTTTTCAATTAAAAAATTTTTGTTACACCTAAAAAAATTTAACCATGTTCAGTGCAAGAAAAATCTCTTTCTCCCTCTTATAACGGCTACAACTTTGTCAACGAGTAAACAAAAATTGACAAAAATATAGTGTCTGACAGGTATAATGTGGTGTAAAACTTTATTTCTAAAAATAATTCATTGGGTGATCCAAAAAAATTAATTTATAAAGAGTTTACTATAGTAATAAAATGGGTCATGGTTTGGACTAGATGTATAGACCTGATAAATTAATGATCAATAAGCTAATACTGGAAGAACTACAACCATTGTCAATAGGAAGCCTATAAATTACATTCTAATAACAGATGAACACCCAACTAAAATATAGCTAAAAATGTACCCAAAACTCATAATTAGCAGAACACTTTTTTCCTGAGAAATTAGCAGAAACCTGTGTGATGCAGAAGATACCTAAAAAAGCGTTTGAATTATTGTTTAGAGAAACGAGCTTAGATGAAATGAATAATACCTGAAGTGGAGCTGGCCTGAGCCCATGGGTTCCATTTGTGAGAAGCACTGAGCAACTCATGCGACCGAAAAATGCTATACGAGAAGGCGACGCTTGGGAGTATTTGGGAACTCCCAGTTGCTTAACAGTGTGACGGGGAGAGGCTTTTATATGGTGGGATCTTGTATCTGATAATCTAAGAGCAGACGAAGGAAAGAGAGAGATCTCCATTTTTGCTCCCATTGAGAAAAATTGAAGCTCCCAGTTGCTTCACGATGTTTGAGTTGATAGATATGGGGATAGCTACTCAATTTTTATAGTTGAAGGTCTGAAGTTGACAATTAGGTATGCAATTAGTTAGATGATTAACTTTTTTTAGACCATCTGGTAACCGGACGCTACCACAATGACTAATTCTGGTTCAATCAGAGTGTTGAGAATTTTTAATTGCCTTAAAGTTTTGAGTTAAATATGATGATTTTAACACCGGATAGAACTTTTCAAAGGTGACAAAATTCTCACAAAAAATATTTAACATTATTGCTACAATACCCTGGATATGGTAATAAAGCTTAAGTAATTTGATTGTGCTATTCATATCAACAATATGCACCACCATTTTCGGACAACATCCTAACAAAAATCCAAGGTTAAATGAAGTTACCGAGAGAAATTTTTGGATGGGTGACCTCTTGAGAAATTTCTAAGGGTGAGTAAGAACAAAACATGCTAGAAAAGACTCGTTTTAGTCTCTGGAGATACTCGATCGGATCACGAGGAGTTTCAAATAGAATCAGAGCATGATCTCTACAATAACGGTGTGATTCGAGGACTAACCAAGCTGAAGGTGGTGGGCTTGTAACACCAGGCCCAAAAGAGCCGGGAGTGATTGACGGTGTGAGAGTGCACCGATAATGAACATTTTCCGGCAAGCTTTCCATGTGAAGGGAGACATGTACGAATCGATCATCCGAAACAAGGGATCCTTAGATTGTATCAACAAGACGCGATGAAGATGTTGCGTATTTAAAGAGGGGCAAATGTTATACCCCATATATGTTAAGAAATAGTTCATAGGTTAAGAAATGTTTGATATGTTAAGAAAAGTTTAAGTAATTTTGTTGTACTAATCATATCAATAAGGTGTACCTATTTTTTTGAAAAATATTTTGAAAGAATTCTAATTTTAAGCAAGTATGACCTCGAAAAATTTCAAGATAGATGACTTCATGAGAAATTTTTCAGGCTGTGACAGGTGAAGAAAAATACACTAGAAAAGGACCATATTGATCGGTGAAGACAGTCGATCGGATCACGAAATCTTTCATTTGTATTTTCAAAAGATCGAACTCGAGACCTCTTGATTATTATTTTTTTGTTATACTTCTTTCGATGTGTGGATGAGAGCTGAACCAGTTTTCTCTATTTATTCTCCTCGACTCTCTGGTTCCTTTCACACCGTCTTTGGCCTAGCCCCTCGTCGGCTATTTCGGGAAGTTTTGGAAGTACTCCGGTGGTGCCTGTTGTACCACCTGTTCACCTTCTTTAGCTTTACCATCTATTGCTAACTTGAATCAAGTCATTCCCAATCCTCTATTGTCGCTTGATGGAGTTCGCCCCTTGGTTTCTCCGTCCCCAGTCACGGGGAATAATCCGGTGAATGACGGTAATCTTTTGGTAGATTACAAAAAGTTCCTTAAAAGTTTTTCAGCTATTTTCCCTTTCAGCTATGTCCTCCAAAATGTCCTCTAATTCAGAGGTTCCTATACATTGGCAAGTGGAAACTGTTGTTCGTGATATTAGGAATGCCTTAATTGATCTCCCGCATTGTAAAATTAACCTCATCTCGAGGGTAGAAAATGGTGTTGTTTACCGACTTTGTCCACAAAATAGACTAGGCTTAGTTCCTAAGGACAAACTTCATGCCTTCCCTCCGGCACAAGATGCCCTCTTTTATATTGATTTCCCTACTTGAGCTTTAATATATAAGTAATATCGTTCCTAAAAAATAGTACAATCGTATATCAGAAATTATTTGAAGAAATAGACGTGCTCTAAGGGTACTATAGGTTTAGGTTTGGTAACTGTCTTTGTCATATTCAAATGGCAATTAGGTTGGCTATTAGGATTTTTTTAAGGTAAAAAATTATTTGACTCGATCAACAAGATCTACTGGTATAATACTGTTGCAGGGAAAGAGCGATAGAACCTAGAACGTTCCGAAATAGTCGACCCAAGGTCGGTCTAACTAAGAGCTATGCTAAGTTAGGCTAAAGCTAAGCTAAGTTACGGGCTCGAACCCTCCTTATATAGAGTTCTTTGACCTAGACCTCCAACCTTAAAATAGGAAACCCTAAGCCGCCATCAATGCATGAAGATCTCGGCTCCAAGATTCGATCTCGGAAGATTTGCCTCAATAAAGATTGAATCCCATAAATTCTGCTAATTTGTTTCGACGTTCTACCACAATTTATCAACAACAATTACAAAAAGTTCCTTCTTCAAAAAAATTACAAAAAGTTCCTTTAAAGTTTTTCAGCTATTTTCCATTTCAGCAATGTCCTCCAAATCAGAGTTCCTATACATTGGCAAGTGGAAACTGTTGTTCGTGATATTAGGAATGCCTTAATTGATCTCCCGCGTTGTAAAATTAACATCATCTCGAGGGTAGAAAATGGTGTTATGTACCGACTTTGTCCACAAAATAGACCAGGCTTATTTCCTCAGGACAAACTTCACGCCTTGCCTCCGGCACAGGATGCCCTCTTTTATATTGGTTTCCCTACTTGAGCTTTAATATATAAGTAATATCGTTCCTAAAAATAATACAATCATATGTAGGGGTGGAGCCAAAAAATTTGGAGAGTGGGGGGCAATATAATTTTTTTAAAAAGTTCAAAGTATGTAATTACAATATTTATAATTGTTCTCTACGATTACTCATGCGTTGAAATCGCTCCATAATAGCTACATTGTCAATACAATCAAATACATCTTTCTCGATATATGTAATTAAACAATCAGCTAGCAATTGATCTCCCATCTTGTTGCGAAGACGATTCTTCAAAATATTCATGGAAGAAAAGGCTCTCTCAACACTTTCAGTCGCAACCGGCAATATCAAAGCTAATTTTAGGAGCTGAAATACCGTAGGATAAATGAGATCTCTTTGTGTTTGCACCAACTTCTGAGCCAAAATATCGAACCTCTTTATATCATAAAATTCATCATTAGATCTCATGTCAGCAATATAATTATCCAACTGACTATCCAGTGTCAAGATATCTAATGACGAAAAGTCACATGGATAAAACTTAGTCAGACCAAGCAATTTTTTCTTATCAAAAGCTGCAACTGATTCATCCGGACTCAAACATGCCACACCAAGAAGCAATTCAATGTTGATCTTAGTAAACCGACTATTTAATTCCTGAAGCTGCGTATCTATAATTGCATAGAATATATCAACTTGATAATGGTGCAGATTAGTAACCTAAAAATTTTTGCCCCGAGATCTTCCACTTGGCTGAAACATAACCATATGTGGAACAATAATCTCACATTCTGTGCAAAATGCTGAAGCTTCTAATAACAAAGAAGTCCACCCTGTATCTCTTAAATCTCGCAACCTTTGTTTTGACACTTTTACTAGTGTTATGGCTCCAGCAATGTTTTGATTCTTTCGTTGTAAAGTCTGTGATAATTCATTGGTGATTCCTAATATGCTCTTCATAAGATGAAAACTGAATATAAAGTCAAATGATTGAAGTGACTCCAATAGAGAATTAGCTTCAACTCGTTGAATAGATTCAGTTCCATCCTCAGCTACGAAATCCAATACCTTTATTAGAAAGTTGAAGAAAATTCATTAGCTTTTGTGCATGCACAAATAATAAATAATAATAATGTACGTAAAGGTATAGGAATTAATTAATATAAAAATAAATCTCTTAAGAAAAAATATTACCTTGATCACGGAATCGAGCATTACTTGTAAATTCAAAAGTGAACCATAATGTGAACCCCATCTTGTGCCACATGCTTGTCTAACACCAAGTTCTTGATTCAAACCCCTTCCATTTGCAAGTTCACCATTTTCTAATCCCTTGAGAATTCTAGCAGCATCTTGTTCTCTCAAAATATCACGACGTCGAGATGATATCCTAACAACATTTAAGACCATAGCTATCACGTTGAATAGAGATGCAACATGATCGATATTTTTAGCAATAGCTACCAATGTTAATTGAAGCTGGTGAGCAAAACAGTGAACATAATGCGCAGATTCATTCTCCCTCATAATTATAGTTTTTAACCCATTGAATTCTCCCCTCATATTACTTGCTCCATCATACCCTTGTTCACGCAATCTGGACAAACTTAATCTATACTTCATAAATGTTAACTCAATCTCTTTCTTGAGTGAAGGAGCAGTTGTATCACAAATACGAACAATATTTAAAAATTGCTCAATTATACAACCTTTTCTGTTGACATACCTTATCACAATAATCATCTGCTCTTTGACTGAAACATCACAAGATTCGTTAACCAAGATAGCAAATAAATCATCTCCCAAATCAGCAATAATAGCATTACCAGTTTCAACTGCACACACGCTAATAATGTCATGTTGTATATCATGAGATGTCACCTTAAGATTATCCAAAGCATTTTTACTGATAACCTTTCTAATATCTTTGTTATGGTCAGCTAAAAAATCCAGAAGTTCAAAATAGTTACCTCTATTCATCGATTTTTCAGACTCATCATGACCATGAAAAGAAAAATGAACAAAGTTCACAGAAGTACAAAAGCGTGTTCGATACTGCCTTTTTTTCAACTCAGAATACCTACTAAAATAGGTGCTTAAATGTTGTTTCTGATTCATAAAAGCATGTCATTTTTTCATGGATTGAGAATGACTGATGTTAAGTTTTCCTACTTGAGAAGTAAACCTTTTTGGTTTATTCCAGGAACTAAAACCTTCCACAACAAAGGAGTCTCCACCTTCGTGCTTGTCATATTCAGACTTAAATAAATAGCAACAAAGACAAAATACAGCTTCTTTGTTTATGCTATACTCCAACCAATTTTTGTGATCATCAAACCAATCAGGATTAAAAGAACGTTCCAGAGTTTTAAATTTCTTTTTCTGAAAATTGTGTCTCCTAGGCTGACAAGGTCCAGATAACAGATACTTTCTTCTTACTCTATCACAGACATCAGGATGATATAATGAAATTTTTGGTCTCAAACCAGGCTCTAAAGGAAGATTTTTTAAATCAATCTCGACATAAGCTTGCTTGAAACTCCTTTCTGTACTTTTAGAACTACTAACTTCGTCAATAGGCCTCTTACCTTTTGTCACGTACTTATACATAACTAATCAGAAATACAAAATCAAACAGATTAATATAAATCAATACCACAATAAGGAAGACAATTTTATCAATATCAATTCAGCAAAATCGAAGACATAAATTGTTTGAACATCACAGTAATAGAGAGATGAGAGGATATATGAAATAATGTTTAAAATGTGATATACATACACACGACAAAGTCTACCATCATCGCCCAATATGTTTGGTATCAGATAGAAAATAGAGTTCTAACCAATTATGAATTCGAGACAAAACCTAACGACTAATCCAAACCCTAACCTAATGGAAATAATACAAACAATAGGGATATATATCACATACGTGACCTTTTAATTAAAAAAAGAAGAAAATATAACTCACCCTATTCCAAATTGACTCCCAAACGTGTTCTGGTCTACTTTGGGTTGGACGTTTCGTTTCTTTCCTTTTATTTTTTTTAGGGAGCTCTAGGGTTGGTTCCTTATATGAGGAAGAACTGCAATTCAAAATATAACACCGGTGATTCTATTCAGAAAGGGAATAAAACTCGTTTGCATATGGTCAAATTCTATTCGAACTCGATAACTTGTTTGACATTTGGAATACACACTTTCTTGGGCCCGACTAGCATATGATAAGTCGATAATGGGCCATTCTGGTTTTAATTTTTAAGTTGATTAATTTTTTAGTGGGATCAATTGTAATACCTGACCATGTGAGTTAAACTTAGTTGAGTTTAACCAAGTATATTAAATCATTTGGTAAGATAATAATATATATTGGAAAATACAAAATAGTAATACATTAATGACCGCAATATTTTTAAGTGTGTTAGATATTAATTAAAGGTGGCCATGTTTCTAGCATGTTCATCAAAGTTATGTATAAAAAAAATTATTAGAAGAGAACAAAAGAAAATTTTATAACGTGGCAAGTATTGTACTGCCACGAAAGTGATCCAATATAAATTGATTTGTGGACAAGCAATTTCTTGGTCTCATCCACAAACTACACAGAACACAAAAGGAATACAAGAGATATTAAGAGAAAGTAACCAAGTAAAAAAATTGGTAAGTTTGGATCTCGTGGCAAACATAGAGAATGCCACCGAGACTAATTTATAAATAGAATATAAAAGGGCCAGCCATTCCACCCAAACTATATAAAAAAAAACTAGTAGAGGAAAAATAAACTCATCAAGATAAATCAGGAAATAAAGAAGAAGATAAGTAAACGAAAATAAAGAAATAAGAGAGTAAAACGTGGATACATTAGATATTTGACACCAAACAAAGCAAAGGGGAAAAAGTTAAAATTAGAAGCGGTAGAAACTTGATGGAAGTAAATATAAGTTGCCAAGTTCAATCTTTTCTCCAAGTATGGACCAAAATTACGAACAAAAGCAAAAACCAGGACTGTATAAATAAAATGCTTGGGGAAGTACAAGTAGCTATAAAGAATAGTCTCCACCGAAGCCAATTAGAAAATCCAAGTAGAAAAAAAGAAAGAAAAGAACCGAAGAGGAGAAGTTGAAATTGAACAGAAACAAAATCTTGGTAAGCCTACGTCTATTAATTTAAGTTTGAAAATTTAGCATGGTAAAATATGGGCAGGAAAAATTCATGAGTGTGTTTAATTATGGAATTGGTTAGAATATGATATTCGTTTAGACATGGAATATAGTCCACGTTGGCTTGATTATCCTACGGTTGAACTATTTGGTAGTTTATTATTTGAGGTTAAATTAATATAGAGTAACTTCTTGTGATATATGTCATGATATGGCTGCGACACAAGATAATCTAATATACTGTAGCTGAAATTATTCTTAGCCAGATATAATTGAGTTGATTAACATATAGATAATATACTTAAAAGATGAACTCAAAGCATGTGGATAAATTGGACGCTTGAATATGAATAAATCGGACGGTTAAAAAAATTGCGATATGCTTATTATTATATGTACCATTAAAAAAAATGGAAGTAATCAATGTTTCCGAAGTTAGGGGCTTAAGTAACTCGAACTAAGTAGCATATGAAACATGATACAAGGGAAACAGTAATTTCAAAAATATGCGGTAATAAATGTATCGTAGAATTATACAGCATAATAAATCTATTTGAATTGAATTAGAACGTTTATGAAGTCGGTCAGATTATTTTCTTGTAACAGGTTATGAAAAATATTTGATGAATATTTAGAAAAGATTATGTGGATATTGAACTCGAACAAGTAGAATCTCAAAGAAGGAATTTTCATATTGAAAAGAGGATCGCCAATCCAGATGGTCATTGAGCCAAAATCGGTAAACAAATAATATGTGTCTCGTGCTTTCTCTGGCGCACTCTATTTATTTGTCATGATTTGAATTTGGTACTATTAGTGCATATTGTGCATTTGTCATAACAGCATTATGATGTGACATTATGATTTATAAGTGTTTGATTAATTTGGATGATTTGTAAGTGTTTGATTAATTTGGCCCTGAGTGGGCAGCATAAATGTTTGGTTTGTTCATTGGATATATTTGATTCATTTGGATCCTATGAATTTGTGTGATATGAATACCTATATAATATGGATAGCTCCGCCGTGTGATATGGACGTCTAGTAGTAAGAGGTCTACCTGTGACCAACTGGGGATGTTGGCATTTATGCACATATACTTAGGATACAATGGATTCTGATATGATTTATTTGGCTGGCGGGGTTAGATTCTGATGGCGCTTTTGAGATATGGTATCCTCGTGTCGGAGTTGGAGTGACACTATCTAGAACTTGCCGAACGTTCGTCCAGTTCTGTGATTTGATTTTGGAATTATGTGTTCATGTGTCAAATTGCGTGATGAAATGAGACGTTGCGTTGTTTGCTCATGTTTGTGTGACTTTGTGATTATATGCTATATTTGGTCATCTGTCCTTTGAATAATGTACATCTCTGCATAATTCATTTGCCATATTAGTTATATGCATGTTTTAGGAATGTTTGTGCATTGAGTAGCTAAATAAATTGCGATGCATATCTTATTTATTTACTGAGTGTTCTAAAATACTCATCCCCTTCTTACGAGTTTTCCAGGAACTCGTACACGAGTTGTATTGGTTCGGAGATCTACTCTAATTGTACCAAGTCTGCTTTGTTCTCTATGACTTGCATCGAGGTCTCCAGTTTGTAGTTTGCTCTTTGATCTAGAAGCTCCGTAGTTACACAGTTTAATTTGATCTTGGGAATATATAATTGATAAGAACATATGGATATGTATTAATATGGCAAAGTTTGAATTATATGTTTTTTTGTAAATTCAGTATTTAAAAATAAAGATAGAGAGCAATATTTAATATAAGAATTATAGGTCTAATGTTATATATTTTGAAAGAATTTGAATACGTTTAAGACTGACTAGATTTCTTTTATAATTATTAGTCGAAGTTTAGCGCCGGTCACCGACCACAGAATCGAGTCGTGACATCAATTTCTAATTTTAGTAAGGACATACATTAAAAAATATACCTAGTTATCAAAAAAAATTAAGTATGGACAATTGTCCCTCCTCTCTCCGCCCCTGATCGTATATTAGAAATTATTTTAAAAATAGACGTGCTCTAAGGGTACTCTAGGTTTAGGTTTAGTAACAGTCTTTGTGATATTTAAATGACAACATGAGGTTGGCCATTAGTGTCATTTTGAAAGGTAGAATTTTAATAGATATTATCAATGAGTGTGAAATTCCAAAGTACAAGATGATGGAGCCACTAGCTTCGTTAAAATCTTATCATAATAAAATTTATTAGAAAAAATTATAATAGGTTGCAATTAACTTCGTAGTCCATAAAAAAAATATTTGAGTCGATGAACTAGATTTGCTAGTATAATAGGTTTTTCGTTCTGTGACACTCTTAGTGATACTAAAGTGACGACTAGGGGTTTTTGTCCAAAATAGTGTTACAGTAGCATTTTATCCCCAAAATAGTGTTACTGTTGAAAATATTCCGGAAATGGTGTTGCTTTTCAAAATCGGAATTTTTTTTGGACATGGGGACCTCAGATCGAAATTTTTTTTTGACTTGGGACCAAAATAAAAAAAAATTTTGACTTCCGTGGTCGAACAAATCGTTTCGATTTGGACCCAGGTCAAAAAAATTTTCGATCAGGGGATTGCCTTATCCTAAAACTCATCCATCCAGATTGCGGAAGTTGCGGATTGGTCCCAGATCGAAAAAAAGTTTCGACCTGGGTCATCCCCAACTACAAATACGGGGCAAATACACCTACCTACCCACAAAAATTTCGACCCCCGCCGTTCAAGTTCGTCCCCTCTGTCCAGTCCGTCTCCTCTGTCCTCCCCACCATTCGCCGCGTCTCTCAGTCTCGTCATCATCACCGTGTCCTTGCCGTGTCCGCTTCCTCGCCTCGCCATCTCCGCCCGTGTCCGCTTCCCCGCCCCCCGCCTCGTCGTGTCCGCCGCTTCCCCGCCCCCGTCGCCGTACGGTATATATTATATATTTGAATTTAATTGTAACGTTAATAACGTTAATTGAATGGTTAATTTTTTGATTTAATTAATTGAACCGTTAATTAAATTGGATCGTTGGCTCGTCCTGGCCGTTAGTTAATTGTTTGATTTAATTGAACCGTTAATTGAATGATTAATTTTTTGATTTAATTAATTGGACTGTTAATTAATCCGATCTGAGCACGCGGTCTGACCACCTGGTCTGGCCACATGGTCTGACCATCTGGTCTAACCACCCGGTCTGACCGTATCAATATATATTTTTGATTTAAAAATGGGATTTTTAAAAAATTTTGGTTTGGGTTGGGCAAAATCCGATCTGACCACCGGGTCCGAGTGATTCTACAATTATAATGATGGCTTAACAATTGATATTTTTACAGTACCATTTGGTAAATATTTAATTAATTAATTAATTTTGAATTTTAATTATTTTTGTTAGGAATTTAGATATGGCGGCACAATCAGACTAATCTCAGTATTTGGGAAATGGAGAACCCGTAGATGACACTCTGTTACGTTACCAGAATCTCCACCATATTTGAAAGTTATTCGTACATTCCGTAAAGCCATTTTTAACACTATAACAAAAGAAGTTGACACATAATTAGAATGGCTTAATTCATAAGTTCACAAAATAAAATTGTAGAAATTGATCTACTAAAACAAAATTTATGGCAAATATAAATTGACACATAATTAGAGGTGGCATAATCCATAAAAGTTTATTGACATATTTGCAAATGAATTCAATAGACAACCAAACAAGACACATGTTCTTTTCAAATGAAATAGAAAAATTTTCTAGTATCTAATGAACTTATTATTACTAATCAAATTCTCTTAGATTTTTTTCTTATGAACTAATAATAATATTTCATGGTGACATAATTCATCATCATGAGTTCACAAAATAAATAGCAAAATAATATATACTAAATTGAATTGATAAATAAAAGTAACGTACCTGAGGAAGGGGGTAGCCAAGAATTTCTTCGCACTTTGGTAGTTCTGCGAAGAACTTGGCGGGTTATATAGGACCCAGATCGAAATTTTTCTTTGATCTGGGTCGACCCAGATCAAAACTTTTTTCGATTTGGGACTTTTCCGCACAGCTTTAAGCCAGAAGCTGTGGGGATGACCCTAGATCGAAATTTTTCTTTGATCTGGGTCGATCGAGGTCGAAAAAAAATTTTGACTTGGGATAAATCCGCGACAGCAGATGACCCTAAATCGAAAAAAAAATTTGATCTGGGTCCCCAGGTCGAAATTTTTTTTGATCTGGATCCAAATCGAAAAGATTTGTTCGACCACGGAAGTCGAAATGTTTTTTCAATCTGAGGTCCCCAGGTCGAAAAAAAATTTCGATTTTGAAAAGCAACACCATTTGCAGAATATTTTCAACAGTAATACTATTTTGGGGATCAAATGCTACTGTAACACTATTTTGGACGAAAACCCTGACTAGGTGTGCGACTAGTCCATAAGAAATTATTTTACGGAAGTTACAATTTCCTAGTAAACCGTAGTTGGTGTACTTTCTCTCAATTAATTTTTGTTAAAAATTTGGCAGTCTATTGACACTTGATGTAGAAGAATCAGACTAGGTTGGCGTCTAGGTACCTTGTCTATAATAAATTATTTTATCAAATTATAATTTTATAGCGATCATACATATTTCACTTTTTACTCAACTAAGATTCCTATTTCGAATACCTATCATAATCATTATATACGAGCATAATCTTCGTCGGATATATATTTTTAGAAAACCTTTAGAAAAATATCAAATAATGTACCAACAAATTCATTATTTTTCATCATCAATGGAGATTTTACCCATCGAAATCGTATTAATTATATCCTATGACCAGAAAGGTTTGAGAAAATATATAATATCTTGACCGGAACTGCCTTAAAATTGAGTATCCAGATCTAATTTTGATTAAAATCGATGGAACCGAGACCTGTCGTTTTCGATTCACGAAGAAAGTGTTCTAGAAATGGTTCAAGATATTTGAAATTCGTCGATTTAAGAAATTATTCGACCAATCAAATTTTCTATTTGATTCGTCGAATAATTCATTATGTATAAAAAAGAGAAAAACATATGATCAAGGCGGGCAAGCACGAACCAAACAAAGATGAACAGCGTAAAGGCAGCGAGCGCAAACCAAACGAAGACCTAAAATGTGAAGGCGATGAGCGCAAACCAAAAGAGGGCAAGCGAGACCTATTTTTTCATCGTTTGGTGCCTACTTCTGCCACTCGACGGGTTGAGTTGGCAAGGTGATTCAGGATTTGGGCGCTGGTCGATGGTTGCGGGCTCTAGGCGGTGAGCTATGCGCCTTCCGTCGGGCGATTCAACCATTCGACGGGTTTCTTCATTGAACGCTCACTCCCCTTCTCCTGGTCGCTGCTCGGTGGGCTTAAGCGCTAGTCGCTGGCATTCGGGGGGTTTGGGAAGTCCGGATTGCAAAGGACGATGTTCGCCGCTATGCCTACCGGTCGGTTGGTTTTTTCCATTCGACGATTACGGGCATGTCAAAGCATGACCTTTTTCTTAAAGTATAGCACTCCCTAGCATCCAAAAACAAAATAAACTAAAAATTGCATTGGATTGCCTCCCAACAAGTGCTTATTTTTAAGTCTCAAGCTCGACTTTCACAAAATTACCATAGAATCAAGGTTTCAATAAGCTCAATAATCAATATTAGCTTGATCCCATAGAGAAGCACTCATCAATAAAGAATTTCAAATAACAATCATATATGAGTAACTTCTTATCCATCATCAACCTCAAAAATGTGGTCAAGTGTCAATCACCCTAAGGGTTAATAGCACGCAAGATAAGCACATGGTTGTGAGGGAATTGAATCCTACCCGAAGTTACCCATTCCCAACCAAGAGTGGGAGGGTTTGCAAAATCAAGGTCAGGTAGTTTACCTTCACTTGCCATATCCAAGATTAAAGGTATAGTAAACCTTCTTGGATCTTGAAGTCAAGGCGAAATGGTAAGGCAGATGACGCTAGCCTCTTCCTAGATGTGGTGTCTTCTTTGTCCTCCAAGTCTTTAACGTTCACCACATCTTTGGTCAAGCAAGAGTCATGTACTTGGGAATGAGGACTAGTAGTGGGCTCATTGCCCTACTTTTCGGTACTCTCCTCAATCTCAATCTCCTCATTTTCTCTCACCTTTGCCTCCTTTTGTTTCTCCTCCTTTGGAAGTGCGTTGTTAGGACCACAAACTTTCGTTGGGATCTTTCTTTCTATCATCTTCTTTTCCTTGCAATCCCACCAACAAAAACTATGAGTCATTTGATCATATAAAGCTTGTGGGAATGGCACTCGCAACATGTCTCATGGTAGAAGCACGTATGGTGGCTTCTCCACTTCCAACTCTTTTTGCTTATTGCCTTGCTCCACTCGCACTTCCTCTTCTTTTTCACCTGAGGATGAACT